>WOXC01007505.1:0-600000 GCA_011680675.1 Gymnobelideus leadbeateri | reverse complement strand
CAGTATTTCTTCATATGTGAGCAGTTACTGTGGAGATTTTCTGGTTCTAACATTAAAGTTTTTGGGGAGACTTTGAAAAATGGGTGGTAAAAAGAAGCTGGAGAAATGATAAAATGGGTGATAAAAAGAAACAAATCAGAACACAGAATGTTTAATCTGGAGTAGACAACTAGATGCTTGTTGATATACATGAAAGACTAAATACTATGCCTTGTTTGCCTAGAAGTAATAATCATTCTGAAGGATTACGATATTTTCCACCATTTCAAATCAAAACATCCTGACTTAAGGAAATTGGACCCCAATGAAAAACAAATTAAAGTGTTCAAATTGTTGAAAAATCTCAGTGGGTAACAACAATTTTCAAGAAAGTAAACCTGGAAAATCAGGTGGCTACTAGGATTAGTTTTCAGATTTCTAAAGAAATTGCTGCTGTTGAGAAGTCTTTTACTATAGGGGACTTCAATAAAGCATTTGCTGATTACAGTTTCTAGATTATGTCCCAAGAAAAAAAGTGTTTTTGAAAAATAGTTTAATCATTACTTTTGCCATTACTTGGAAAGTAAGGTGCTAAAAACCTATCTGTGGCCTAAAGAAGTTTAGCCTATTTTCATTTCAGCCCTTACCTATTGCCAAGTTGTATATGTCTATATTAAGAACTATTTATTGGGGGAGGAGCCAAGATGTCAGAGTAGAAACACGAATTCCCCTTGGTTCTGGCTTCTACCTTCTCCAATACATGTAAAAAATGACTCTAAAAATATTTAAAGCTACAGAACCCACAAAATGAAAGAGAGAAACAAATTTCATGCTGAAGGTATGCCTGAAGGAAGGGGCCATCACACCAAGCTGGGAGCTGAGCCCAGCCTTGCTTGAGCCATGTAGTTTTGACCCCAGGGCAGCCCCAACCAGCAGTGGCCAGAGCAGACTTCAGGAGAGTGAAGCACAAACAATTGTAGCAGTTTCCAGACTTTTCAACCCATAAATGCCAGAGACAAAGTAAAAGGTCAATGTGGAACTCTGTTGGAACAGGGATGGGCAGAAAAACCCAGTCTGGCCCCTGCCCCCAGACAGAGTGTTGGGGGAGGGAGGCACCATATGGCTGCCTCAGGAGCTTCTGGCCTTCGGATTGTAGGGAGACCAAGCAACCATTCAGAGGGAAATCACTCTTGCTTTAACCTGCTTGGATCTGGATCATGGTCTTGGGTGGAGGTCCTAGGGTGTGGGGCCTGGTGCCAGAGCCTGGGGAGAAGGGTGGCTTACACAGAGGACACCCTCCTAATTGCTCTGGCAGACATAAAAACCCCAGACACTTGGGACAAAGCTCTCTCCATTCTGAAAGCAGAGTTCTACCATGGCAAAGAGTTCAAAAGTCAAGTAATTGACTGGCAACATGAGCAAGCATATGACATGCAATCCTACCACAGATTCCTTTTTTGGGGACAAAAAGAATCAAAGCATGGAATATGAGGAAGGAAACCAAGTCAGAACTCCTGCATCAAAACCTCCCAAGAAAAATATGAACAGGCCATGGAAGTGATGAGGTATGGTCTCTGGGAGCCCCCTTGACCTCTCCTTGAGCTCTTGAGGTACAGGCTCTGAGAGGATCCCTTGGACTCTTAATTAGTCTCATTGATGAGGCATTTGCATGAGGCAATAAGCCTTACATTGTGGCTGGACTCAGATCTTAAGTCTAGTTACTAATAACTTTAGCCTAGTTACTAGCCTAGCCCTCCATTGCTCATCTACTTCCCACCCTTGAGCCTATCAAAATATCAATACAACCTTGAACTGGCCTAGCCCACCATTTTCTGTAGCCTCCAGCTACTGCTCACCCTTAATCACGCATTTACCTCATTAACTCCCCCTGAAGACCCTCCCCAAACTCCTCCCCTAGAGCACCCTTAGATTCCTCCCACAACCTTCTGTACACAAGACCCCATCCTGTCTTCATGTTTGTGAGAGCATCATAGAATGCCATAGAATAATGAGAGCACCATAGACTAGTGGGAACACCATAGGATGACCTAGCACAGACTTACTCTGTGTCTAATGCAAGCAAACTTTTAATAAACTTTACTTTTCTTTGGCTCAGAAGACTTGAGTCAAATTCATTCGGCAGGACCCAGAGTGTTTGCATTTTGGGGTCTCCAGAGCAACCCACTTAGTTACCCACCTTAGTGGGTAACCTCTTCAGAGGAGCTCAAAAAGGGTTTTGAAAACCAAGCAAGAGAAGTGGAGGAAAAGTTGGGAAGAGAAATGAAAATGATGTGAGAAAGTCAAGCAAAGCAAGTCAACAGCCTGACTAAAGAAAATGACACATTAAAAAGTAGACTAACTCAAATGGCAACAGAGTTGGCCCAAAAAGCCAATGAGGAGAAGAATGCCTTAAAAAGCCAAATTTGCCAGATGGAAAAGGAATTTCAAAAACTCATTGAAGAGGATGATTCATTCAAAATTGGATTGGAGCAAATGGAAGCTAATAACTTTATGAGAAATCAAGACACTATAAAACAGAACCAAACAAATGAAAGAATTCTAGGCAATGTGAAATATCTCATTGAAAAAACCACTAACCTGGAAAATAGATCCAGGAAATATGATTTAAAAATTATTGATCTACCTGAAGCCATGATCAAAAAAAGAGTGTAGACACCATCTTTCAAGAAATTATCAAGCCAAATTGCCCTGATATTATAGAAGCAGAGGTCAAAATAGAAATTGAAAGACATCACTAATTGCCTCTTGAAAAAGATACCAAAAAGAAAACTCCTAGGAATATTATAGCCAAATTCCAGAGTTCCCAGGTCAAGGAGAAAATACTGTAAGCAGTGAGGAAGGAACAGTTTGAGTATTGTGGAAATGCAATCAGGAGAACACAAGACCTAGCTCCTTCTACACTAAGGAACCTAAAGTCTTGGAAAATGATATTCCATAGATCAAAAGAGCTAGGATTAAAACCAAGAATCACCTACCCAGCAAAACTGGGTATAATGCTTCAGGGGTAAATGTGGGCAATCAGTGAAATACAGGATTTTCAAGCATTCTTGATGAAAAAGAAGAGCTGAACAGAAAATTTGACTTTCAAATACAAAAACAAGAGAAGCATGAGAGTGGGGCAGCTAGGTGAAACGGAGAATAGAGCACTAGCCCTGGAGTCAGAAAGACCTGAGTTCAAATCCGGCCTCAGACACTTAACACAAAAAATTTCGTGTGACCTTGGACAAGTCACTTAACCCCAATTGCCCTCCAAAACAAAAAAAGAGAGAGAGAAGCATGGGATGGTAAACAGGAAAAATAAATCATAAGGAACTTATTAAAATTGAACTATTTACATTCCCACACAGAAAAACAATAATTGTAGCTCATAATGCTTTTCTTAGTATGAGGACAGTTGAAGGGAATATATATATACACACACACACAAACACACGCATATGTGTGTATACATGCATATATATGTATGTATGGGAAAGTGTATGTTTGTATAACTATATATGTGAGTATGCGCATATGTATGTTGATGCATAGACAGAAGGCACAGGACAAGTTGAATATGAAGGGATGATATAATATAAAATTAAAATTATAACATAATATAAAGTAAAAATATATAATATAAAAATAAAATTAAGAGGGGAGAGAGGAATATATTGGGAGAAGGAGAAAGGGAGAGATAGATTAGGGTAAATTATCTTATATTAAAGAGGCAAGAGAAAACTGTTATGATGGAGGGGGAGAGCAGGAAGGTAAAAGGGCTCTCACTGAATTTGGCTTGAGAAGGGAATAACATATACACTCAATTGGGTATCTTATCCTACAGGAAAATAGGGGGGGAAGGAGATAAGAGTGGGGATGATAGAAGGGAAGGTAGATTGGGAGAGAGAGTAGTTAGAAGGAAACACTTTTGAAAAGGGACAGGGTCAAAGGAGAAAATAGAATAAGTGAGTATTGGGATAGGATGGAGTGAAATATAGTTAGTCTTTCACAATATACCTATTATGAAAAATTTTTGTATAACTAATACATGTGCAATCTATATTGAATTGCTTATCTTCCCATTGGAGGTGGGTGAGGAGGGAAGAAGGGGAAAAAATATGATACTCAAAGTTTTAAAAACAAATGTATATAAATAAAAATAATTTATTATTTTGAAAAAAAGAGCTATTGTTTTTGCAAACTATGCTTTGCAAATAGCCTTTGCACCTGGTCTCCTATTTTTTTTTTTGCTTTTGTTTTTTGTATATTCTGCAAAGCTGTGGAAAGATACGTGAATTTGGAGTCGCAGGAATGATTTCAAATGCTGACTCTGACACATTATCTGTATTCTCATGGGATAGTTGCATATAGGATCTGTTTCTCATGTATAAAATGATATGATTTGACAAGATGTCCACTGTAATGGTAAGGGAAATTTGAAGATCTTCCCTACCCCTTAATAAGTCAAATGTAATCACATGGAGCCCATGGAGGGATGAGTTTGCTTGAAAGTTAGAACAGGAAAGGTAGACTAAGAAGGAGCAGAAGAGAGAGCCAGAACAGCTAGGGTGAGTGAGAGAGGCATTTTTGCATAAAGGGGTCTGGTTTATTTTTAAGGCCTGACTGGGGAACCATTTGGGAATGTTGGCATTTGCTACATTGGTTATCTGTACCAACTTCTTGGTTTCCATGATGTATTTGGCTTTCTGGTTTGGAGATTTGGCTTTCTGGTAGTTGAATAAATATTTTAGTTCTGTCTTCCATGTGGAGAATCTGTTACATTTTGTGATTCACAACTGTACCAGTATATTCATAACCACTGTGAGTACTGTGAATATTGCATTGGTGTTATAACCTGTAAGGCCCCTTCTATCTCAAGATCCATTATCCTATAATACTCATAAAGTTTACTGCTTAAAAGATGTGAAAGAAAACAATTTATAAATCAGACAAGGTATAAAAAAGAGGTTAATCTGATGTCTATTTTCTGTTAAATCTTACTCCCACCCATTGCCTGATCATGGCTAATATAACTATAGAGACAGAATTTTATTTTAGCTCTTTGGAAATTTAAAAAGAATTATAAAAGCTCATATTAGTTTTAATCTAGTATTTTTTAATATTTCACTAATCCAGTGTTCTATAAACAAGAACATAATGCTAAGACCACATAGTTGTGAACCAAAAATGCTTCTCTGAAAGGGGCAGTAATGATTTGGTGAGTCATTATGCTACTCTATGGTGGCAAATGTCACCTTTTATTCTTTGTTAAATTTAGTTATCATTTTACAAGTTAATTACTTGCTATTTGCATACAATTGAGTTTTATTTCATAATTTAAGCTTTAACAAAATACTTAATTTTTTACCAGTTTATATTCACATATTTTAAATTTGACATTTTCCCCATATGTCAATATGAGCTTTGTGTGGGAGATCCTTCTATTAGTATAGAATATAATCCATATATAATTTAGATCATGCCAGAGGGAACTGCCCAAGGCATATCAGCGATTTTTCCTTAGTCCCTCATCTTGTTGGTAGTATAAGTAATATTTAAGCAAGGTCTTCCTGACTACAAGCCTAGCAATCAATTGACTATAGTATGTTGATGGCTGAGATAGATAGATAGATAGATAGATAGATAGATAGATAGCTAGATAGATGGATAGATAGATATTCACACATATTCATAAAAATATATATAGAGAAATAATAGCCAGTATTTATAATGTGCCTAGTGTACTATGCAAAACACTTTACAAATATTTCATTTGATACTCCTGACAATCCTAGAAGGTAAGTTCTATTTTTATCCCCATTTATGGTAGTGGAAACTGAGGCAAAAAGTGATTAAGGTTTTTATAGGTAATATATGACTGAAAGAAGATCTGAATTCAGATTTGAAGACTTGGCTCTCCCCCACCCCTTCCCGAACATATATATACAAAGGGAAGAGACAGAGAGATAGAGACAGATTTCAATATAAACTCATTAATATGGTCATTGGTCTATTGGTTCCATTATCCTTCCCCAGTTGCTTATCCCTCTTCTTTATTGCTAATACTCACTCTAATTGGAATGAAAATTAGTTTATCTTTATCTGGAGACAAAAATCATAAAAGCACACAAAGTACAAATAGTACAAATCTTAATGAAGTTTTAAAAACAATAGGAAACTCATAAGAATAAGTGCTGCCAGTTTCCCAGCCAAAGTTGAAGCAGGGTTGAGAGACAACATAGGCTAAAGACAAATTCACTGGGTTATAGTAGTTAAAACAGACAGAGAATTACGCCAGACCATTCCTAAAATAGATCATTTATCTAATCAATGCCCCAATCATTCATGATTGTATTCAGTTTTGGGGAGTACTGCCTTTCACTTGCAATCAACTGGCATTAGGCACTAGCCCTCCTGACCCTATACTTTCTTCTTCCACCTCTCCCAGGCTTCCTCCTGCCCACATTGCATAAGACTCTGTTTGCTTCACTTTCCATAATCTTTCAGTCTCTCTTCCAGCAGAGAAAACTATACTTTGCATTCTTGTCATATTCTTTGCAAAGAAGGGAAGAGAGATAAAGAGAAAGAAACAGAGAGATATAGATAGACCTAAAGACAGAGAGAGATGGGGAGGCATAGAGAGACACACTGACAGAGAGACAGAGATAGACACTAAGAAATAAACAGAAAGACAGTCAGAGACAGAGACAGAAGCAGAGAAAGACAAAAACAAATAGATTGCATTAGAGAGACAGAGATAAACATTGACAGTTATTAGGCATTAAAGAAAGAGGAAGGAGAATGGACACAGAATGGAAGAAGGGAAAAAAGGGGTGGGTGCCCATGAACCTACTTGGACAGCAAGAAACCAACATATATATGATGGAGTTCAACATATAAAAAGACTTCCTCACATCTCCACAGTAATATTAAAATTTGAAATATTTATTCCAAAATAGGAACCATTTTAAACCTTAAAATTACCTTTTTTTGTTTTTTTTTAAACAAATACTTTATTAACTTCTGTTTTACATCATTCATTTCTGCCAGATTTTGAGTTACAATCATTTTCCCCCCATTATTCCCCTACCCAACCTCCCAGAATAGTAGTCCCACAAGATATCGCTTCCTCCAATCTGCTCTCTCCCATACCTTCTCCCATACCCCCATCGACTTTTCCATTAGAGGAAGATGAATCTTTGTGTCCCAATGCCTGCACATCTTATCTCCCAATTATAGGCAAAAGAGTATTAATAATAGTATTTATATATATATTTGAAACATTTAATGTTACGACCTCGAATTTCAGATCCATTTCCTTCCTCCCTTGTCACCCATTCCTTCTTGGGAGATAAGTAATTCAGTATATGTTGTACATGTCTAGCTATGCAAAACATTATCATAGTAGATATATTGTACAAGGCTGCTTATAATTCCCTCCCACTCATCCCACCCCCCACCTGGTCCATTCCCTACATGATCCTGTCCCTTTTCTATAGTGGGTACTTCCAACCTCCCCTCACCCCAAGGATGCCCTCCCATCCATCATCCCTCCTCTCATCCCCCTTCCCCCTATCCTGCTGCAGGTTGAGATATCCCATTTAGTATGTAAGTCATTCTCTCCCTGAACCAAATTCAATGTGAATGTGGTTTTGCTTTTTTAGCCTTCCTTATTCTCCCCCTCCCTTGCAAGCACTTCCCCTTGCTTCTTCTACATGGGATAGTTTACCCTACCCTGTCTCTCCCCATCTCCTCTTGCCACTTTCCTCTCTCACCTCATAATTTCATCCCTTGAGTATTCTCCCTTCCCAACAAATTCAACCTATGCCCTCTATCCATATATAACTATAACCATATACACACACATTCACATATGTATTCATATGACCACACCCCTTCTTCCATTATTTTCATAGTGAGAAAGATATCATCAGTCACAGTTATTGCTTTTCCATATAGGAATGTAAATAGTTCAACTTTGATGAGTTCCTTTGGATTTCTTTTCCCTGATTACCTTCTCAGGCATCTCTTGCTTCTTCTGACTGGATGTCAAATTTTCTATTCAACTCTGGTTTTTTCCTCAAGAATGCTTGAAAGTCCTCTATTCCACTGAATGACCATATTTTCCCCTGAAACAAAATACTCAGTTTTGCTGGGTAGGTGACCCTTGGATTCAGTCCCAGTTCTTTTGCCCTCTGGAATATCATATTCCATGCCCTTCGATCCCTCAGTGTAGAAGCTGCCAGGTCCTGGGCTATTCTGATTGCATTTCCACAATATTGAAATTGTTTCTTCCTGGCTGCTTGTAGTATTTTCTCCTTGATCTGGGGATTCTGGAACCTGGCTATAATATTCCTGGGAGTTTTCTTTTTGGATCTTTTTCAGGAGGTGATCGGTGGATTCTTTCAACCTCTATTTTGCCCTCTGGATCTAAAACATCAGGGCAGTTTTCCTTGAGAATTTCTTGAAGGGTGATTTCTAGGTTCTTTCTTGATCATGGCTTTCAGGTAGTCCAATAATTTTTAAATTGTCTCTCCTGGATCTATTTTCCAGGTCAGTGGTTTTTCCCATGAGATATTTCACATTGCCTTCTAATCTTTCATTTGTTTGGATCTGCTTAACAGCATCTTGATTTCTCATAAAGTCACTAGCTTCCATTTGCTCCAGTCTAACTCTGAAGGAATGAATCTCCTCAGTGAACTTTTGAGATTCTTTTTCCATCTGGCAAATTCGACTTTTTAAGGCATTCTTCTCCTCATTGCCCTTTTGGGCCTCCTTTGCCATTTGAGCTAGTCTATTTTTTAAGGTGTTGTTTTCCTCAGTCAGGCTGTTGACCCTCATTTCATACTTTTCCTGCATCCTTCTCATTTCTCTTTCCAATTTTTCCTCCACTTCTCTTATTTGATTTTTAAAGTCCTTCTTAAGGTCCTCTATGGCCTGCAACCCACTCATGTTTTCCCCTGGGGCTTTTGGAGCAGGACTTCTGACCTCACAGTCCTTTTCCCGCTCTATGCCCCCAAAATAGGAGTCTAGGGTTGCATTTTTCTGTTTCCTTTGCCTTGGCATGTTGCCACTTAATTGCTTGACTTTTGGGCTTGTTGCCACACTATGGCTTTAAGGCCAGCTAGAGGAATTTTCGTCCCGAACGTGTGGGGGGCAACTTCCGTTTCTGGCAAGCTGTAAACCCACCCACAACTTCCACCCTAGATCACAATCCAGATCCAGGGAGGTTAAAGCAAGAGCGATTACCCCCCAAGACTGATCGCTGGATCTCCCCACGATTTGTAGGCTGGGAGCCGGAAATGCCTCTGAAAACTACAAAATGGTGTGTCTCCTCAGCGGCTTCTAGCCCCCAGGGGAGGGAGCTGACGCATTCCCCAAATACAGGTCTCAAAGTCCATAGGACACTAACCTCTTACTTTGTCCTAGGCAAGTCTATGTTGATAATTCTGGAATCTCCACAGTTCCTGGTGTTCTGGGGTTCCTCCAGCCGGCTGCTGGCCCTGCCGCCCTGGGGCTAAAACCTCGCCTCACGGGGACCTGGGCTTGGCTCGGCTCCTGCGCTCTGAGCGCTGCCGGCTCCCAGACCACTGCACTGGTCCTTCCTGCAGGGTGCTGGGCTGTCCTCAGCGGGAGGTTAGCTTCTCTGTGTCGTTCTGTGGGTGCTGGGGCTCCAGAAGTTTTTCAGAGTCCTTTTTTACATAGTTTGTGGAGAATCTGGGGGCAGAGAGGCTTGGAAGAGCTGTTTCTACTCCCCCATCTTGGCTCCGCCCCCCCAAAAAATTACCTTTTTTTTGGAATTGTTTGTAGTAACTTCAAATACTGTACCTGCGTTTTTTTGGGAGGGAAAGGGGTCAAGATAGAGAATCTGTATAACTTAAATATTAGAATATCTGTTAGAGATACTGTGACTTATTTTTTCCTATTGATTATTAGTCAACTTTCCAAAAACACTAGTATTTCTTCCCTTCTTATAAACCATACTACAAAAATCTTCCTTTTGGTCACCCAATTAATAGTCCTAAATTGTTCCTGGCCTCTGGATAATGTCTCAGGGTAGAGAAAGGGAGAGAGACAGAGAGACCAACAGAGACAGAAAGACAGAAACAGAGATAGAGAAAGAGACAGAGAGAGAGACAAAGAAAGAGACAGAAAGAGAGAGAGAGAGAGAGAGAGAGAGAGAGAGAGAGAGCACAATTTTTAGTTGCTATGCTTATTTTGGTTTCCTATTTAATATCATTCATTTTTCTTCACGTGATTAAGGCAAGAGAAACGTTCCATAATGCTATGTTGATCTATGCTGTTTAAAAAAAAAGAGAGATAAATGTCCAATAGACTTTTATCATTAATATGCATGCTTATAAAAGGGTCATTATTAGACATACTATCCTAAGAGTGGCCTGAGGCCAAATAGCTTAGGGAAGCAAAATTTGTTTTGGTGCCCAGTTGCAATTTGTCTTATTTAATATTTATTAATTTTTATAATTTTTTTAAAATTTTATTAAATAATTGTTAATAAATAGAGATTATTAGTAATCTCTATTTAGTACATTATCTTGGCCAGGGTTTGTTACTTCACTATTTTTCCATGGCCAATGAAGGCCTTTCCCGTTCTACACTTATGACCCTATGCTTAGTGAACATAGTATTAAGAGAAAGTTATTGTTCAAACAGCTAGATGGTATAGTGAATAGAGAACTGGGCCTGGAGTCAGGAAGGTCTGTGTTGGAGACTAGATTTAGACATTTATTTGCTGTGTGACTTTGGCCAACCTCTTCCTTAGTTTCCCAAAATATAAAATGGGGATAATAATTGAGCTATCTCCCAGGTTTTCGCAAGGATAAAATTAGATAATATTTACAAAGTGTTCAGCACAGGCTAGGTCCTATATAAATGCTATTTTTCACTATTATTATTTCAACTCTATCTCTATGATCCTACTTCACTCTGAGGTGACTTCAGGCTCTAAAATCTGCCATCACAGTGATTAAATGACTTCCAAGGAACATAGGATTATAAATTTGGAGGTAGAAGGGGCTTTAGTCCAAAAAGACTTGATAAGAAGAGATCTTATCAAGCCCAACTGTTTTGTTTGCAGATAGGGTAGTCACACTGAGAGAGATTGATTGACTTAAGACAGACCGATGAGTGCCTGAGGCAGGATTTGAACTCAGGCCTTCCTGATTTTAAGCCCAGTATTTTATGCACTCTGCCACTTGACTATTCTTTCCAATTCTACAGCTATTATCCTATGACAGTCTGCAAGGGATTGACTAAGTCCTCAGAAAGAGGAAATTATGGATGGACAATAGCAATGGTTGCCTAAGATGAAAAGGTTTTCAATACGTTGTGATTTTTACTGTTGGAGAGGACTAAACGTGACTACATAGCAGTAAGTGCATTACAGCTTGAGAAAGACAGCAAAAGAGAGACAAAAAGAGACAGAGAGAGTGAGAAGCAGAGACAGAAAAAGGAGCCAGAGAGAAAAGAGAGACCACAAGAAAGAGACAGAGAGATATTACTGATCTGACCATCTAACTTCAAAATTTCTTAGACCTCCAAAATTTTACCTATCAATTTGAATCTTTTACTTTTCATCTAAATGGAACCAATTTCATACAAACATCTATACAAAATAAATAGAAATATAGATAAATGAATAAAAAGCAAATAAATGGATGAATGAATACATAAATACATAAGGATCCTCCCTTGACATTGTTGTATTCCTTTCATTTTCTAATCTTTACATCTCCTTCCGGGCCCTCTTGGACATGGTCATGCATTTCTGGTAATAACACAACAAAGGTAACAGTCTACGTTGGGTTTAATTCCCAGTTCTGGAATGACATTTACTAACTGTGTGATCATGGATAAGTCATATAAACTTTGAACCTAAGTTTTCTCATAGATGTAATGGAAATAATAATATACTGTAGAGTTCTTAGAGTTCTTGTAGGGAAAACATTGGGGAAATCATCAAGTTCTCTGGGGTCCTGGCTTCAGGATCTTCTTACTCCAACCCATCCTTCATACTGTTGAAAAGATGAAAGCATAGGTTCTAACATGTTACCTGCTGCTTGATGATTTCCGGTCTCATTACCTCTAGGATCAAGCATGTGGCTTTTTAAAATTCTTCATAACCTGACCTTTTTCAACCTTTCCAGTCTTATTATACTCTATTCCCCTCCATGCACTCTGTGATACAGCTACAGCAACCTTTTGCAGTTCCTGGGATAATTTCCTATCCCTTTTCTTCTGCACTGAAGGTCCTTCCATGCCTGGAATTCTCTGCCACCTCACCTCCATCTCTTGCTTCCCTCACCTTCATTCAGCTCAAGTTCCAGCCCCTGCAGCAAGCCTTCCTCCCCAAACCCTCCCAACTTCTGTCATTTCCCTTTCAGAACGTTTTTCATCTGCTCTGTAGATATCTTGTATCATACCTAATTATAAAGATTTCATGTATGCCATTAGCATGTATCTTCCAGATAATGTTTCTTTTTTCAATTTCTCTATATCCCCCCAAATTAGCACACCTTCTGACACATAGTAATCATTTAATAAATGCTTTTTGAATGGATGACCCTAAAAATGTGAGTGACTTTTTCTCTCTGACCACCTTCAACATGACTTCTATCTTCAGAACTCTGTTGAAAACACTCTCTCCAAAGTTTTCAATGACTATTCATTTGATCACAACCCAAAATTGTTTCTAGACTATTCATACTAATGATCATTATTTCTTTAAAATATTTGTTCTTCTTAGTGATTTTGTTGTTATTATCTTTTCCTGATAGCCCTCTCCTCATAACTGAGTAGTTCATCTGCATAAAAGTTTCTGCCTCACCAGACACCTTTACTAGGAAAGATTACTTTTCATTTGTGCTGCAGAGGGATTCAGGTAGGAGTTGGATTAAATTAGCCACTGGCACCTCTTTCAACTTTGATTGTGTGGGCATTTGTCTATGTGATACTGTATACTAAGTGAAAGAATGTGGATACTACAGGGCAACCCTATTGTCATAAGCACAAAACAGTGCAAGCAGATGGTGCTTGGAGAAGCCTTGACACTCTTCTGGACAGAGATAATCACTTTCTGACAGCATAACTACTTCATTATATGAAAAGAATATGAAGACCATTGCTCCTGATGGCCTTTGAAGATTTAAATATTCCTAGATACCTAGAAATCTTGTTCAAAATGACTCATATATTTTTCATGGTATGAAAATCGGGTAAGAGAACATGCTGGACTTTGCAGACCAGGAAAAAAGTGTACTTCTTAGGTATGTGGCAAATCCACCACAGAGCTAAGATTTCCACTTGCATTCCATAGACAAGAAATCCAATCAGGGGTAAAAGAACGTTCCCAGCGAGGGGACCTGAAATTGTTTGATAATGGGAGACATTAAGTGCAAATCAGACCCTTTTTCTTGATTAGAAGCTTCTGATTATGACATAGCATTTCAGACTACAGGCTTACACCCAGTAAACAATGTGACAAATGAGGCAAAGGAGATAGATCCTGTGGTTTATAGAGTGGGTTGAACTCAGGTGCTTGTACTCATTTCCACATTTGGGATTAACACTACAGGCTCCAAAATGTACTCAACACAATGGTGCAGTGTTTTTTCAATTGTCCCTGTAATCCATACATTAAGAAAGTTAGCCCAGTCTTCGTGGTCCTATACTGTTCCATAGACACTTATTTCCTATACCTGACAAATGGAAGTGACAATAACCCCCTCATTCCACTGCCGCAATGTCTGAAAAAATGGAACAATTGGGCAGAGACTGTCAGAGCAGCTCATATCAAACTGGCAACTCTTTATTTAACACAAACAATGGCCAATTAAATTCCTCCTTTCTGTGTAGGTACTTGATGTTCACAGGGTCTCCTATGGTTTCCTTCTGATAGAACTGAGGGCCCCTCTAGAACAGTAGCATCCTAGCTCTGCCTGCAGTGACTTTTAAAGTGACTAATAGCAAGGGTTCTTTGCCTGCACAATTTTCCATCCTTCATCTCTATTAATAGGAAGGTGCACAATGGGTCCTTTCAGGGCTTCTCTTGTTTCACCAAGCTTTCCTACTGAGCTTATGTAACTTCAGTGCTTCATGCCTGTTTCTTATCTCAAAAATCCAAATCAGACATATTCCGACTGATCCCCTTTCAAACCTGAGTTATCTGATTTGTCTGTCAAACTGGATCAAAAGTAACAAGCTAGTGGCCCCATGACCAGTTTACTTTGTCCTCTGTGAACCCATACTAATTTTGAAACCACCAAAATGGTACCAACCACATTTGATGTAAATGTTTGCAGGATCAAAAGTCAATAGAAATATTGCAGAAAATAGAAGATGAAATAATCAGAGGCTCAGCTGAACTGTGGGAAAGGGAGATTTTTTTTTTTTTAAATCCCCATTCCCATTCTACATTGAAATTGGGATTATGACTGAACAAATTTGAATTGGCAACTGATAATTACCTTTAGGAAAGAAATAAAATAGTGAGATCCACGGAAAATAATGAGAGAGTGTCAAATACTACATAGTAGGAGCAGAATAGGGGACAAAAGAGCATTGTGTACGTATTTATATCTCTGTAACCACAGGTCCTAACAAATCTCCCATTGAGAATAGCAAGAAAAAAAGGTTCATTGGTAAATTAATTCCTTTCTTTTTTTAAACTTTTTAACCACCCTTAGTATATAGCAGGGGCAGCTAGGTGGCACAGTAGATAGAGCATTGGGCCTGGAGTCAGGAAGATGCATCTTCCTAAATTCTAATCTGTCTTCAGATACTTAGTAATTGTGTGACCCTGAGAAAGGCACCAAGCCTTGTTCACCTCAGTTTCCTCATCTGTAAAAGGAGCTGGAGAAGGAAATGCCAAACCACTCCAGGATCTTTGCCATGAAAACCCCAAATTGTGTCACAGAGGGTTCAGAAATAATAACAACAAAACACAGCAGGCATTTAATAAGTGGCTGACCAACGACAATGTTTTTAAACTACTTTGCAAGACTTAAAGCATCATTCAAATGTCATTTGTTATCATTGTTAATGATCCACACATGTAGGAAGATGATATTGTGGCTTGACTTGACATGAGTGAGACCTGAGTTCAAGTCTTCCCTCTGATCCACATTAGGTATGTGACCCAGGGCAAGTTAACTAATTTCTCAGTGTCATAATGGTAGAGGTTATTTCTATCCTGGATGTCCTTTCACAATGATGAAATCACAGATTTGGCCTAAAGATTATCCCATTATCCTGTGCTCCCCTCCCCTTTCAAAAACAACAATATAACAATATATGTGTGGTGGTGTTTTTATCCCCAGAAAGTGTAGTTACAATAACTCTAATATTAATAAAAATATGCATCAGCTGTTTTTAAAAATTATAAAATAATATATTTTTGATTACCTTCAGAGCTAAGAAAGATAAAAATCCATATTAGTTCATAATGGCTATTCACATTATGCTGTTTGAAAAATGGGAAATTGGCCTAAACTTTAAACATAAAACTAAAAAAAATAATGCAATGACTGAACTTGAAATGACTCTTGCTTTGATCCTACTCACTAATAAAATAATTCTGGAGATAGGTATAGTGAATGCCTGGTGAAATGTATCCTCTTTTGCCTCAATATTGAAACAATAAATCGACGGATGAGACTTTGAAAACTTTGCTGGTATGCATACTAGTAAGTATTGACTGGGTAAAATTCAATTAAATCGAGTAAATATTTAATTAAACAAATACTAAATTCTTAATAAAAGTACATAGTGTATTTCTGTTTGAACATAGATGATATTTATGTGCATAACTTAATGTATACAGTGAGATATAATACATTAATACATGTATATACACATATTCATTATCAAAGGAGTATATAAAATGTTTCCTTGCAACAGGGTTCATTCTACTGCAATAGAGAATTTACACATTTTAAGGGGTGTGTGTGTGTGTGTGTGTGTGTGTGTGTGTGTGTGCTTTAAGGAAAATTCACAAAATAGCTCAAACAAAACTATTGAAGAAAATTTTTTCTGAATTGAATTGTTTTCTTTATTTGAAGTCTTTGAAATTCAAGAAATGATGGGAGTTTTAACAGGAATTCCATCAATGCGGGTTTATACTTCCAGTCCTTATGATGAGGTACTTGGGATGTATATATGTTTGTAACATCAATCTATGTAACATCAGTTTGTAAATGGGGTGCTTTGGGATCTATGTCTGTAAAATCAATTTGTAAAAGCAGTCTGTAAAATCACACTTCCCCCTCCCCAGTCTCAAAGCATTAACTCTGCCCCTTCCCCCTACTAGCACTCTGCCCAGCAACAACTCATGAACTGTTTATCTCTGCTTGAAACAATAAGCTACCTATGAATCCTTCACTAAACTATCTATAAACATTTTTAGCTTAGGCAAAAGTTATCTCCCTTAGTTAGAGTGGCCAGCTGCACCATGAATTCTTCAGTACCCTATCTATAGGGTAACTCCTTAGCCAATTATACCCACATTGTGTCTCTGATGGCCTTGGTCCCCAACATCTATCTTGTCAAGCTTGACATTGATGGGTGGCAAACTGGGCACTCCTTAGTGGCCATGACTGACGGTTGACTTTAGTAACATGTCAGGCCTAAAACAACACCTCCAGCTAGCCCACCCTTGGGCTATTTCCCAGTGAATCATGGGCAATAAACCTTCGAAATTGATATAAAAAGTGCATGGTCCTTTAAGCACTGACCACTCCTTAACTCCTCCCTGATCCCACCTAGTTAGCATAATTGACACCTGATTTACTATCTTGACTCCTTAAAACTATGCCTGTGTTTTCTTTAAGTTTGCAGGTTCCCTAAGAATCCTTACCTGCTGTGCTGTGCAGCGTAACAATAAACTTTACAATCTCGGCTTCAAAGTTTGCTTGAGCCTGGTGAATTCCTTCCAGACTGAATTGCAGGGTTTCTGGTCACTGATAGTGATCAGGGTCCCTGGCAGAACCTATTACCCTTCCCCATCCTTATCACCTTTTCCTCTTCACTTATATACTGTCAGAAGGCCAATATAAAGTGTGAGGAATTTGTCCCATTTTTTTTCTTTATTTTTAATTGGTGGACTGTATATTTATATATACCTATACATTATCATCTTCTAACAGACCTCATTAATTCCTGGATTGGCCTTAGATTGAGTTTCAGAGTACAATGATTAAATAACAAGACTCTAGATTGACCCCAATATTGTTTCTCAAAGCCAATACACAATGAAGTTATGATTCCCTCTTTAAGGAGGGAAGAGGACAAAAAAAAATGGAGAGCATAGTGATTCCCAACTTGGAAATTCCTTCCATTAAGGGAGATCACATCTGTGATTTAGGAGATAAGTAATATGGTATTTCTGGAGGCACTTAGAGGTTGAGTTACTTGGTGAGGGCCATGAGTCAAAGTCAATATTTGAAGCCCAGGTCTCCTGAACTTAAAAACCAGGATTTTAGGCACTGTACCACACTTTTTACCTTGTTCCTCAGTTCCAGTATCAGAATAAGCTTTTATACCAGCTGGTATGCTGAACATTTTACTATTCGAAAAGTATTCTTTAGGGGGCGGCCAGGTGGCACAGTGAGTAGAGCTCTGGCCGTGGAGTCGGGAGGTACCTGAGTTCAAATTCGGCCTCAGACACTTAACACAAAAACTAGCCATGTGACCTTGGGGAAGTCACTTAAGCCTTGACACAATTGCCCTCCAAAAAAAAAAGAAAAAGAAACAAACCCAGTTTTCTTTAGCATGCTCTGTTCAAAGTATGTTATGTTTAAGAGAGGGGAGAAAAAGAGTCCTTTAAATAACCTTTCCTTAAAGAGATTGATTAGAGTACAAAACGAAGTTTCTGGAAACTTCTGCATTACTTTGTAGACTGATTTTGAAAGAAAAGAACATAAAGTAAATGAGAATATATAAAGTTGATACAGATGGGCCATCTTGGGTTCTGCAGACGTAGGGTTATAGTGATTAGTTACCAAGTTCCAAAAGTAAAAGTTCACAAATATTTTGGTAAAGCAAAGATGGAGTGGAATAAGATTTTGAAAAGTTTTTACATTCTAGATTCTTTATTTACTTTTAGTCAGAACTCCTAACTGGCTATAGGTAGCAAGGGTAACTACTATATCAGCATCTGTATTTATTTAGTGAAACCCATGCCAACACCAAAGCATCCACTGCAGGTACCTTTAGCTATGTTGGAATAATATCTTCTCTAGGACTTTTGGATGAAAGGAAGAGAGAGTTTCTGATCATTATCAGATGACTTTTATTCACAGTTACGTGGAATCCCAAGAATACCTCTTAATCTCTCCAAGTAAGTCATACAGACATGAGGAAGCCAGAATTTGGGCCAAATAGGGTGGTCAGATTTCTGCCCAGAATATGTGGTATCAGACAGTCCTTTGGATTATCTTTTTTGCATTCTTTTCTGTGAGAGAATCAAAAAGAGGGAGATTTCTGGGGGGTTGCCATGAAGGAAATGATTTGTGGAAACAATGGAGAGAAATCTGGAGTTTGGAAGAACAGGTAGGTCTAGATGCCCTGGGATCCAGTACATAAGAGTTAAATACAAAACAAAGCTGGATCACCCCAGATAGGGCATTTTTTGCAAACTTCCTTGGTTAGTGAGAAAGCAGGAGACTATCAACCTTGCTATTTCCTTAGGAATTGTAAAATTTTTACCTACGGGAGTCCAAGACATGCATCCCACCTTTCACTAATGTTTTCCACCACCTTGTTGAAGAAGGTGGATGTGAGCTCTCACTGTAATACACCAAGAAGGAAAGGTATACGAAACAGGGACTTTGGGAGGTAGTTGAGCTAAGAATTCTCTGAAGAAATTGTGTTGTTCAATTAATGACACAATAATAAATTAGTTGATTGTCTGTCTTGAATAAATATAGAGGGTTGAAATGGTTTAGAACATTTCCCAGAGGTGTTATGGGGAAGGAGCCAGTGGTTTTATTATAATTTTCAAATAATTCTAGATCATATTTCATATTGCTCCTAAATAAAAATTGAATGAGATTTACCAAGCCTTTCCAGCAATCTGAAATAGCATCAATTATAGGGGTAACTGGTGCAGGGTTATGAGAGAGGAATCTCCTCAAAAATTTTGGAGAACAAGAAGGGTACTGAAAAATTGAAAATAATCAACATTCCCATTTTCAACAAATGTGAAATGGTAAATCTCAGAAGTTAAAACCAGGTGAGTTTGACATTGATTTCTGTCCAAATTCTACAATGCAACACTAAGTAAATGGCTTATGAGAATATATAAAAAAGACTTGGAGATTGCTATGAGACACCACCATATTTCTAAGAACAATTCAAACTAACTGTATCCATATTCATATTAACAGACCTTCTCATTCCTTCATTGTTAGCTAATGAACTGCAGCAGCAAGCAAGCTAGCATATGAAGGATGGCTGCCAGCACAGGTCCTTAGATCTGCTTTTCTAAAGGAAAGCAACTCAAAATGGGTTAACAATCTTACTTTAATCAATTAAACATATATCATTTACCTAGTTCAGGGGAAAAAGCTAGCATCCTGAACTTCAGAGAATACAAACAGAAGTTACAAATCATTACAGCACCATTCAGCAGACAGGGCTAGTTAGTTACCAGAGAGGGAAGTACCAACATCAGGGTTTTCAAAACTGGGGGCTCAATGGCTTCCCCAAGTCTCATCTGGCCAAATCACACAACTCTTCCCCAAGTGAGCCCCAAAGCAAACCTCACATTAGGCTATATGTAGCCTTCTCCAGAGTCAGAGAATATCACAACCCTCTTCACCCACTACCCAATCACAAAGTAACAAGGTGTGAATATTCTTGAAAAATAAACCTCCCTCCACAGGTTCCATGTGACCACATTCAGCCTATTAGGGGGCAGAGTGTATTTTCAGATCAGGGAAGGTTCTCAGATTCACTTAAGGGGTCAAGGGGCAAGGAAGGTCTTCAGATTCCCATTATCATTACATGAACAATGTAGAAAACTCATTTCTATAGGATTATAGAAAGCAGAATATGAAGTAGATGTGGGCTATACTAACATAGCAACTCAATTGTCACATGGGATATTAGGGAGGTCACACAAGCTTGTACCTGGGGTTGGGAAGGCACTGTTCCAAGCTTTAGGCTTTTTCATGCTGACCTCACACCATGTTCTTAGGTTCTGAAGTTTTCAGTGTTTTCAAAATGGTATGATTTGGGGAGAGGCTTGCTCATTGCTTTCCTAGTCTTTGCTCTGGCCTTTGCCTAGGAAAGGTCCCTGTTCTCTTGTAGCTGCAAGCACTAGCACTCCTCTTGGCCCTCAGACTGTGACTAGATCCCCTTGTGTCCCTGCCCCTGAAAGTGCTAGCACTCCTTTTGGTACTGGAATTATGACTAGGGCCTCTGCTCCCTTTTCACTGACCACAAAGGCTCCTTTCTGCCCTGGTAATGTGACCCCAAACTGTGTATGGACAATAGAGTTGTCAATCAGTGCCAGCTGCACCCAGTGGCAAGAGAAAGACCCTTGTATTTTCAAGTTGGTTGGAGGAGAATGTGGAAAGAGTTCAGCTGGGATATAGTCCCTAATTTTTCCCTAACCCTGCCTAATCAGCTTTATGTGTTGCTTCTTGAACACTTTTCTAAACTATGTTGATTTATAGAACAATGTTATGTTGAAGAAAGGATTCCACTGATGTTAAATAGACATTTATCTCCAGATCTATCATTCATGTTCATTGTTTTATCTAGAACTCAGGGTCCATTTTCACATACAAAGACATTTATTGAATCTACAGATATACAAAACTGAAGGAATAGTTAAAATTCTGAATTTCCAAATCAAGATTCATAAAGACCTAAAGAAGATTATAATGATTAGGCCATACTCAATTAGATAAAATGTAATGAGGATAAATGGCTAATACATAGACTCAAAAATCATCTCTACAGTTATAGACATGTTCTGAATAAGAACATATATTTATTAAGCTTAAATGTTGTTCCTACCAACATAATTTTTCAATAACACTGTTAATACACTTACCCAGCCCAATTCAAAAGATTCTAAGGGATGTTCTTTGTTATGACATCTTTCTTCAGTCCTCAAGGCACTTGAGTTTAGGCCTGGTGCTCAGTTTTAAGCACTGTCTTCTCTTGACTAAATATCCCCAAAAGATAGTAAGCATAATATACAAACAGTTATTAGTAGCAATTCTATCAGCAGCAAAGAAGCATCAAGTAAATTGTCTTATCTGAATGCTTCTAAAATACATCTCAAAATAGAAAATGTGTATAGAGTTAGGAGGAAGAAGAGTGGAAGGTATGAATGATGATGAGTTTTCAACAGTTACAGGCAGTATTTTTTACTGGAGAGAGAGAGAGAGAGAGAGAGAGAGAGAGAGAGAGAGAGAGAGAGAGAGAGAGGGAGAGAGAGAGAGAGAGATTGGAGCCAGGAAGATCTTATCTGCAAAAATTACTTACAGTGCTTATTAGCTTTGTGATTGTGGGTGAGTCACTTACTTTGTGCCAAACACTGCCCTATCTATAAAGAATATAAAAACAAAAATAAGAATGGTCCCTGACATCAAGGATCTTACCTTCTAAAAGGTGAAGCAATACTCTTTGGTTGTGGTGAGGGAGATGTATTTTGTTCCAAAGAGGTACAGACCTGGTGAATGAGGTCAAAGGGCAATAATTTGAATGTGCTATTCAGGAGCAACAGCAAACTTGATTTGATTATTCCTGAACTGCAGAGGAGTATGGGAGGAGGAGTTCTAGAAATAGTGGTGTCAAGAGGATATCACACATCTGGAATGTGAAGCCCCAGAATGGAAGTTTTTTTTTTCAACTCCTGGTCTCTGATATGATGGCAAGAGGGTTAAGGAGGATATGGAAAAGGTGGGTAAGGAGAGAGATTTTGTAAAGATTGAATATTTGTCCTTAATGTTATGACTATTTTTGTCCACATTTTCTTTTTTGTTAAATAGTTATTATGGAAATAGGTTCTTCTTCGAAGACAGAAAGGGTATCTGATACATAAGCAATGTGCCTCAGAGGCATCTCTTCCCATGAAGAGGGTAGGGATCTGCTTCTGGGGAAATTATGATGCCTTGTAAGGGAAGTTCCTTGAGGAAACCATGGGGAATATTTTGTAACTGGTCCTGGTTGGCTGACCATATGATGAGGAGTTTTTCAGATTAGTTGAAAAAACTTTCAAAAAGGACTGAGAATCTTGAAGTTGGCCTTTGGTCATTCATGCCTTTTGAAAACACTGTTGGTAGATCTGTTGGACTTCTTTGCACAGATATCCAGTTAGAGATAATTCTATAGGGAGAGAGAATTTGGGGCCTTCCTTTCTTTCCTCTGGGGTTGTGTGGCTATAGAACACAGTTATGTTTTGCTCCAGTTATGATTCTTTGTTTTAGGTGAAGGAAATTAACTTTGATGTTCCAAACTTGTGAATATCCTAAGGTTAGGAAAGAAAATATAAAAGATGGGTAGTTCATTAATAAAGGCCAGGTTTTGCAGCCATCCCAGCATTAATACCTAAGAACAAGAAAAGACCTTTGGGAATGACTTTTTAACCCACAGAAAAGTATTCATCAGTCCAGAGCCCACCTGAAAAGGAACTTAGTTGAACCAATGCTATGTAAGAATTGAACTAAGTTGAACCTACTCCTCCCCATAAACCAAGATGGTATAGGGGAGAGTATGGGCTGAAGAACTGGAAGTTTTAACATATGTTCTTTCTAAGTATACCTTTTGAATATCTAATTGATTGTAATGGATTATGTCGCACTAGAGAGCTAGCAATGTCCTCTAACAAATAGGGTACTAGAGATCTAGCAATGTCCTCTAACAATGGAGGGATGGAGTGGACACACTGAGGCCTAGAACTGATGGAATACAATATAAGAGAAACGCTTTACCACTCTGGAGAACTTAGAACCCTAGGGAATAAATGTAATAGACTGGCTCTGAGAGAGGCAGCCAGAGCACACTTGTTATCCTCCTATGTAGCCCAAAATAGTAAAACAGCCTTATTTGTTAGCAAAACCTGTAGATATCAATTGATTTTGAATGAATGAAATATTAAGTTCCTACAATGTGCAAAGCATTATTTTAAGTGCTGAAGGTATAAATCGGAAGGTTAGACCATCCCTGACCTCAAGAAGCTCATATTCTAATAGGAATGATAACAGAGAGGTAAAGTATTAACTGCAAATCACATGGAAAAGTCTGATTTTTCTTAGGGTAAAATAGAAAGCAAATAGTAATAATACCTCTTCTTTCATTGATAAAATCAAATCACTTTCTACTTTTGAACCATTTGACAGTGCCAAAGATGATGGAAAGAACTTTCTTTTCTAGTTCTTCATTAGTTGTTAATGTAGCTCCTGCAGGAAGAATTATATCTCAACAGCCCTTGCTTCCCAGGATAACGGCTGTAGACAGTGAGTTAGCAGTATTTGTATTCCAAAATCTCTTGAGTTCAGGTTACAGGGCTATCTCCATCAAGATCTCAGGTGATGGTTTGGTGGTGGTGGTGGTAATTTGACTTCTATGGTATATACTGCTTCCAGTCTCTCTCCTCAGGGTGACTTGCTCTATTTTTTTTCAATTATTCATTTATTTATTTAGTATTTTATTTTTTCCTCAGTTATAGGCAAAAACAAAATTTACCATTTGATTTATTTTAACCTTTTGAGTTTGAAACCCTCTTTCTTCCTTCCTCCCTCCCTCAGGCCATTGAGAAGGCAATATAGGTTATACATGTCTAGCCATGCAAAACATTTCCATAATAGCCATGTTGTGAAAGAAAATATAGACAAAAAAAGAAAAAAGGAAGAAAATTTTAAAAGTATGCTTCAATTTGTATTCAGACACCATCAGTTCTTCCTCTGGGAATGAATAGCATTTTTCATTATAAGTCCTTAACAGTTGTCTAGGATGATTGCTTTGCTAAGAATAGCAAAGTTAGTCATGACTGATCATCTTACAATATAGCTGTTATTTTGTATGAAGTACATTTCATGTTGCATCAGCTCATGCAAGTCTTTCCAGGTTTTTCTAAGAGCATCCTTTTCATCATTTCTTTTTTTTTCTTTATTAAACAAATGCTTTATTAACTTCTGGTTTACATCATTCATTTCCCCCAGATTTTGAGTTACAATTTTTTCCCCATTTTTCCCCTACCCACCACCCCAGAATAGCAGTCCCACAAGATAACCCCTCATCCAATCTGCTCTCTCCCATATCTTCTCCCATAACCCCCTCGACTTTAGCATTAGGGCAAGGAGAATCTCTGTGCCCCAATGCCTGCACATCTTATCTCTCAATTACATGCAAAATAGTGTTAATAATAGTATTTATATATATTTGAAACATTTAATTTTAAAACTTCAAATTTCAGATTCATTCCCTTCCTCCTTTGTCACCCACTCCCTTTGGGAAGATAAGCAATTCAGTATGTGTTGTACATGTATAGCTATGCAAAACATTACAAATCTCGTAATAGCATTACTAGGTCAAAGTATGCATGGTTTTATAACCCTTTAGGGATAGTTCCAAATTGTTCTATAGAATGATTGAATTAGTTCACAACTCCACCAAAAGTGCATAAATGCTTCATTTTTCCTGCATACCCTCCAACATTGGTCATTTTCCTTTTGTGTCCCATTAACCAATCTAATAGGTATGATATAGTATCTCAGAATTGTTTTAATTTGCATTTATTTCTCCAACCAATAGTGAATTAGAGCATTTTTATATGACTATAGATATAACTTTGATTCCTTCATCTGAAAATTATTCATATCTTTTGAACATTTATCAATTGGGAAATAGCTATTATTTTTTTATTTGAATTAGTTCTCTATATGATTGAGAAATGAGACCTTTATCAGAGAAACTTGCTTCATTTTTTCAGTTATTATTGCTAACTATTTCCCTCCATCATATCCCTCACCCCATTTATTCTATTCTCTCTTTCCTTTCACCTTGTCCTTCCTAAAAAGTGTTGTGACTCTGACTACCCCCACCCCCAATCTGCCCTTTCTTTTATCACCTTCCCCCCATTTTCTTTTTTTTTTTTTTTGGAGGGAGAAGGCAGGGCAATTGGGGTTAAGTGACTTGCCCAAGGTCACATGGCTAGTAAGTGTTAAAGGTCTGAGGCTGGATATGAAATCAGGTCCTCCTGACTCCAGGGCCAGTGCTCTATTCATTGAGCCCATCACCTAGCCGCCTCCCCCAAACATTTTCTTATCCTGTTTCCCTCATTTTGTGTAGGGTAAGATAGATTTCTATACCCAAATGAATGTATAGATTTCTATACCCAAATGAATGTATTCCCTCTTTGAGCCAATTCTGATAAGAATAAGGTTCATTCATACCCCCTCACCTTTTCCTCCACTGAAATAGCTTTTTCCTGTCTCTTTTATGTGGGATAATTTACCCTATTATACCTCTCCCTTTCTTTTTCTCACAGTACATTCCTCTCTTGTCCCTCATTTTTTTTAGATATCATCTCTTCATTTTCAACTCACATCTGTACCCTCTGTCTATATATATATATATATATATATATATATATATATATATATACTCAACTTCCCCAATAATGAAAAAGTTCTTATGAGTTGCAAGTATCATCTTTCCATGTTTGAATATAAAGTTTAACCTTATTAAGTATTATTAACCTTATTAGTAATGTTTTTTGGTAATACATACTTGCTGAGTTATTAAGCATTGAAATTGAAATGAGACTTTCAGGACACCCAGCATTTGGAAATGAAAGTGATATAAAATATTCATATTTGTTTCTAAGAAATAGCTCCTCTTATAAATTTATTTTATTTAAAGGCATAGTACTCTAAATCAAATTGATTATTTTACATTAACTCATACTTCATAATATAAAATGTAAGAATTCTAGCTTTACAGTAGATAAAGTGAAGTAGAGATAGGGATTTTAATTGCTGCCAAGGTTACTCTGAAACAGATCTTATATAAGGTTATGTATAAGAGCAAATGTAATTTTATTTTCATAGTTTTTGCAGCTTGTCTCTCCAGTAAAATGCTTGTCCTAGAGTTAAAAAGTTTTTGCAGCTTGTCTGTCCAGTAGAATGCTTGTCCTAGAGTTAAAAAGAAGGTTCAAATTCCTCTTCTTACAATTACTGGCCAAGTGATCACAGACAAGTCTCAACTTCTATATTCCTCAAACAACTCACTAGGACTATTCTACTAAGTAATAACGGGATTTTCATTTGCTTTAGAGAATACAATTTCCAGTGCTGACTGTCAGTGATGCTTCATGCATTTGTGTTGTTGTGTTTGATAGAAATGTAGTATCTAGAAAAGGAAGTTGTTATTACAACATAATTTATATTAATCATGTATCATAGCATAGATTTTTTTCTCTCCCAATTTGGGACATACTTTAGGAAGAACATGGACAAATTAGAATGTTTGCATAAGAGTGAGAAGGATGATGATTTTTCCATAAACCACGAGGAATAAGCAAAAGACCAGGGAAAATTTAGCTGAATATTTGACTTTTTTTTCCACATTAAACTGTTTTAATGGTCTCAAAATTCTGTGACAGATTTTTGATCAAGTTGTTTCCATTTAAAAATTACTGATTTTAAAAACTAATAACTTAAAACTGCCACAAAACAAATGGTCCACAAAAACATTCCTCTCCTCCTGAAGCTTTTACGATGAATTGTAATCATTAACCAGTCTTTTGCTATTAAACTTAAATGGCCAATTGAGACAAACAGTTCTGAGACTGTTCTTCCACCACTGATTAAGACTGGGGTGGCAGGTGTTGTACAGAATATTCATTTAGCCTTCTGGGCCTTCTGGGCAGATTTTGTGACCTTGCCAGCTCCAGCAGCTTTCTTGTCAACTGCCTTGACAACACCAACTGCAACAGTCTGCCTCATATCAGGGAAAGCAAAACGACCCAGAGGAGAATAATCAGAGAAGCTCTCCACACACATGGGCTTGCCTGGTACCATGTCAACAATGGCAGCATCACCAGATTTTAGGAACTTAGGGCCATCTTCCAGCTTCTTACCAGAACGACGATCAATCTTTTCCTTCAGTTCAGCAAACTTTCAAGCAATGTGAGTGGTGTGACAATCCAAAACAGGTGCATAGCCAGCATTGATTTGGCCTAGATGGTTCAGGATTATTACCTGTGCAGTGAAACCGGCTGCTTCCATAGGTGGGTCATTCTTGCTTTCACCAGCCACATTACCACGATGTACATCTTTTATATTGAAACCAACGTTATTGCCTGGCAGAGCCTCACTCAAAGCTTCATGGTACATTTCAACAGCCTTTACTTCAGTTGTAACATTGACTAGGGCAAAGGTGACCACCATGCCTGGTTTTAGAAAACCAGTTTCCACTCGGCCAACAGGTAGAATACCAATACCAACAATCTTGTAGACATCTTGGAGGGGTAGACAAAGGGACTTGTCAGTTGGACGAGTTGGGGGCAGAATGCAAACCAAAGCTTCAAGCAGTGTAGTTCCATTAGCATTGCCATCCTTATGAGTGACTTTCCATCCCTTAAACCAAGGCATATTAGATCTTGGCTCCAGCATGTTGTCACCATTTCAACCTGAAATTGGCACAAAAGCTACTGTGTCAGGGTTGTAGCCAATCTTCTTAATATAAGTACTGACTGACGATTTCCTCATATCTCTTCTGGCTGTAGGGGGGCTCGGTGGAATCCATTTTGTTTATGCCAACAATCAGTTGTTTTACACCTAGTGTGTATGCCAGAAGGGCATGCTCACGGGTCTCCCCATTCTTTGAGATACCAGCTTCAAATTCATCAACACCAGCAGCAACAATCAGGACAGCACAGTCAGCCTGAGATGTGCCTGTAATCATGTTCTTGATAAAGTCTCTATGCCCTGGAGCATCAATAATGGTCACATAGTACTTGCTAGTCTCAAATTTCCACAGGGAGATATCAATAGTGATACCACGCTCACGTTCAGCCTTCAGTTTATCCAAGACCCAGGCATATTTGAAGGAACCCTTCCCCATCTCAGCAGCCTCCTTCTCGAACTTCTCAATGGTTCTCTTATCAATTCCACCACATTTGTAGAAAAGGTGGCCTGTAGTGGTGGACTTGCCCGAATCTATGTGTCCAATGACAACAATGTTAATGTGAGTCATTTTCTTGCCCATTTTTGTGGAGGTTTATCGATGGTTTTCACAACACCTGTGTTCTCGCGGCAAGCCCGTTGTGGAAAAGCATATTTCACTTTTTTAATTGAATTAAGAAGGGCATTAAATAGTTGTTTTCAAATATTGGAAAGACTGTCATGTAATATGACTATTAGACATTTTGCAGTATGCCGTAATGCAAACTGAAGATAAATTATTGAGGTATTACTTTTAATTAAAAAGAAATGATAGTCCTGATAACTCTATCCTGGTCAAATCACATCTGTATTATCATTTATTGTTGTTTCAGATTCACAAAAGATAGAATTTGATCAAGTAGAGACTGTCATAAAAGAATAGCCAAGATTGCAAAGGTCCTTAAATCAATGTCTTCTAAATATCAGTTGAAGGGACCAAAAAACTTTTAGTACTTTTGCCTGAATAAGAGAAAAAGCAGTGAGGGGCAGTGAGGGATATTGTCATCAATATTTTCAAGTATTTAAAAGAAATCATGTGGAAGAGGGGTTTGATTGAGTTGCTCAGACTTACAGGTTAGAAATTAGAGAAATGATTTAAAGTTAAAAAGGAGCAAATTTTTTACTGTTGCGGGGGGAAAGCAAAAACAAAAGCAAAACTCTAACAGATGAGGCTTAATCAAGTGGATACAATATTGAATTTGGAGTCACGGGGTGTCATTTATACCTGACATTGAGCAAGTTACTTACACTCAGTTTTTTCCTCTGTAAAGTTAGAAGATTGGACTAGATGATGCTAGAATATTCCTATAGCTTGAAATCTATAATCCTATGCTAGTTATATTTGATATATAATAAAATAAGCTACTTTGAGAGATAGGGGGTTCCTTCTTTTTTGAAATCTTCAAAGGTTGAATGTCCATCTTTTAGTGGTATTTTTGAAGAGATTCATCTCTACTTACAATTTTGAGTAAATGACCACTGAATCCTCTCCAGCTTTGAGATTCTGAATGAATCTGGATGAATGAATGGATGAGTGAATGAATGAATAAAGACTTTATTAACCATTTAGTATATATAAACACCATGTTACATATTAAGGAAAATGTTATGTATTAAAGAAAATGTCAAAATAAATGATAATGCCTTTTCTTTAATGTTGTTCCTATTGATAAAAGTTATCATTTTCTGATGTGGAATTTCTTGACAATGTCATGAGCACCTGCAGCAGTAATTGCTAGGCAATACCTTTACAAGGGTTGTTTCCTATGATGATGGCTTCAGACACGAGGCCAGAAGTACTGCTTTTCCAAAGGCTCTAGGGTTCATGGTCCTAAATTATTTCTATCAGAGTCTGGGGGGAAAATGCTGTTAAGATGGTGTTGGTAGTTTGGCATGCCTGAAAGATGTTATTTCTTGTCTTTCCCTTGCAGTGTCTTGCTGCTTCATACAGGTTGGCTTGCTTGCCATTAGGGTGACACTTTGTCTGAATGGCTTCTGGTTCTTTGTTTGCTTTTGTTTTTGTTTTTGTTTTTTTCCTAAGGGAGTTGCCTCTCTTCATGAAGACTGTGAAGGATGTACTTGAAGTAAGACTGGGGGTCTGTAGATGGGAAGGGGAGCTTCTGCCACTCTCGGGGTTCTTGTGCTTAACTGACCAATCATAGGTGAAAGTTGGTCAGCAATTGGTGGTAGCTGGTCAGCAATTGGAGAAAGGTGGACCTTCTCTCTACAATGCTTTCTCCTTCCAGTGGTGTCTATAGGTGCTGGGCTAGAAATAATTTTGTTGGTTTACAGGATGATGTTATTCCCAAGGTACTTGAGCTCAGAGTCCTTGGCTATCTGCATTAGTGTCTAAGTGGAGAAAGAGCTCAAGATGATGACTTGTCTGGCACTTGCTGACTCCTGACTCTGCTTCAGGGTGAATTGTTGCTTCATTAAGTTTTAGGGAGACACACTAAGAAACAAATTCTTTCTGTCACATGCGTAGTCATCTCTAAAGTGAAATCTTGGTTTTATGTACATCTATATTTGCTTTCAACTAAGATTTACAACACATTCAGGCTTATTGGCAGGAACTAATTAATGAAGTGGCATAGAAAGCAAAACATCCATATACTTATCAGGGAGATCCTAATGAGCAAAAGTAGAGAAAGTGGGATGTTCCTGAAGATAAATTACTGGTTTCATATAAGACTCTGTGTATTCAATACCTTATGTGTCTATTTTTATAGATCTTATCATGAAATTTAGAAATATTTAATACTGTATATAACTTATCTAAGTACTTAGGCAAGAGTTTTAATCTTATTCAGCTAACTTTACTTAGTGCTAAGGAACCTTACAAACATTTTAGTCCAGGAGTTCTTGAACCCTTTGAGGGTCATGGAGCCCTTTAAAAGAATGATAAAACTTATGGACTGCTCATAACAGTATTTTATTGACTCCATATTTAAAGGAAAGGTTACATTTTGATTAGAGGTTAGTGAAAATAAGTAGTATCCTCCCCTGCCCCCCCCCCAATCCATAGAATTTCAGAAAACAATCCACAGAAACTTTGGGTATCCATGAACTTTAGAGTGAGAATTCTTGCTCTAGTCATATCTTCTTATTTGAAATTTAACAAATTGAGGTCCAGAGAAGTCAATAATGCCTTTTAGACATTTTAAACATTGTATATCTAATTATAGACATAATTTGGATTAATCAAATCAAAAAGCATTTATTAAATTCCTACCATGTGAGAGGTACTGTCGCTTTGGGAATACAAAGCAAAGAATAAAATAAAACAAAATAAACAAAAAAGTCCCTACTCTCAAAGAGATCAAAATCCAAATGGTTAGAAAGCATATAAACCACTATATACAAAAAGAAATATGAAGAATAAATTGGAGATAGTTAAATCAATATCTGATGACATCTTAGGGTAAAGGCATAAGCATTAAAAGGTTTGGGGATAGGATTCTTGCAGGAGAAATTTTAATTAAGTTGGGAAGTAAGTCAGGATAGTCTGTAGACTAAAATGTAAAGGGATAAAATTTCAGACATGGGGACCAGCCTTGAAATATGCAAAGAGTTGGGTGATGGAGGAACAGTAAAGGGGTCAGTGGCACTACATTATAGGATTACATAGAGGGCAGTAAGGTGTAATAAGACTGGAAAGCCAGACAGAGCACTATATATTTGATTCTGGAAATATAAGTACTGGAGTTTATTGAACTGAAAGGATTACATGATCAGATCAGCACTTTTGAGATTAGATTCCATTAGAATCCAAATTTGCTGATTTCTAGTCCAGTATTCTTTTGAGTACTTGAGAATTTTGTGGTATATAGCAACAAGAATAAACTCAATGAGAAGAACATATTTAGAGGAATTTATGCCATCACGATACCAGTTACTACACACTTGTAAAACAGTAAAACGAACAACAAAAGGATTACAAAGTATCCAAAGAAAAACCTATATAATGCTGAAACATAAAGTTATCCCATCATCCCAAGGCAGCTATAAAATGACTAATACTTACTTGACGAAAGAGGAAGATTGAAATACTTCTCAGAATGTGTGATAAAGAAGCTTGAAACTTGTAGAAGGACTTCTGGAATGAGTACTAGAGCAATAGTATTAGCTAATAGTTATTTTATGCCCCTGGACTTATTGAAAGTCAATGAATAGTTGTTCATTCTTAATTTTTGAAGAGGATCAATGACATCACTGGTGATGCCTTAACTTGTGCACAAATTGGATTTAAGTGAGACAGAGTTGCATAGAGTTATCTACCTTCTTCTCTTTTTCAGTCATCAGAATCTAGTGGCAGGACAAAAGTTGGGATGACTTGCAATGACCTAGGATGCAGTGGATGATCATGGCATCTTTGATGTCTGAACCAAGCTTTAAACACTCCACAGTGTTTAATTTTCTTGTCCTTTTTTTTTTTGAGGGGGGAAGGCAGAGCAGTTGAGGTTAAGTGACTTGCTCAAGGTAACACGGCTAGTAAGTGTTAAGTGTCTGAGGTCGGATTTGAACTCAGATCTTCCTGACTCTAGAGATAGTACTCTATGCCACCTAGTCACCCCTCATCCTTCTTAATATTTGAGCCTTCCCTCTGTTGAATATCTCTGATTCATCCTGTATATTCCTTGTTTCTAAATAATAGGGTAGTTGGAGGGAATATACAACACACACGCATACATATATACATATGTATATGTGTACATATATATACATATATAGATTGTGTATACACATACATATGTGTGTACATGTAGGAATGCACATGTATACATCTGTGTAGATATGAGCATATATATGTAAACAGTACATATATACATAAATACACGCATATATATGCACACTCATGCATATGTATACACACACATATAGACAAGGAGTTCAAGGTGAGGTGAATATGAAGGGATGACATGTAAAAAAAATAAAATTAAGTGGTGAAAGAGGAATGTGCTGGGAGAAGGAGAAACAGAAAGATAGAATGGAGTAAATAATCTCACATAGAAGTGGCAAGAAAAAGTTTTTACAATAGAGGGGAAGACAGGGGTGGTGAAAGGGAGAGAGTGAACCTTACTCAAGTCAGATTTGACTTAAGAAGGGAATAACATACACTCCCAACTGGGTATGAAAATTTATCTTACCCCTTTAGGAACGTAGGAAGGAAGGTGGGGGGGGTGGGTAATAGAAGGGAGGACAAAACCGAGGAGGGGGTAATCAGAAGCATTTTTAAGGAAAACCAGGGTCCAAAAAGAAAATAGAATAAATATGAGGCGGGATAGGAGGAAGGAAAATACAGTTAGTCTTTCACAACATGACTGTTATGGAAGTGTAAGTGTTTTGCACGTATAGCCTATATTGAATTGCTTGCCTTCTCACGGAGAGTGGTTGAGGAGGGAGGAAGGGAAAGAATGTAGAACTCAAAGTTTTAAAAATGAAGGCTAGACATTATTTTTATTTGCAACTGGAAAGTAAAATATACAGGTAATGGGGTATAGAAATATATCTTGAACTATGGGAAAATAGAAGGGAAGGAAGGGGATAAGAGAAATTGGGGGGGGGATAAAACGGAGTGGAGGCTGGGATAAGAGGTAATCGTCATGCTGTCTCAGGGTGGAGGGAGGGGAGAGATATTCAAAATCTTGTAGTTGTTTGTATGTTGCCTCCGCATTAGAGTGTGAGTAACATGAGAGGAGACAGTCTTTTGCCTTTTCATTTGTTTTGTTTGTTTGATTTTGTTTTTGATTTTTTTGTTTCATTTTTATTCCCTGTGCTTAACACACTACCTAGAATATAGTAGGCACTTAATAAATGTGTGTTGCCTGGACCTCTCCTAAGTGTTTAAAATCTGTTCTTTTGAATTATAGGTATATATGTACTAACAGCTTCATGATGGCAGGGGCTGTGACTTATTCAATCATATCTCACAGAAAGCTGACTATAGTGTCACACACATTTTAGGTATATAATAAACATGGATTGATATTGAAATTTTAAAGCATTCTATCCAATATAAGAATCTTCTCTATAAAAGAGAAGAATCTCCTATATCTCCAATGTATTTCACATCTCTTTTATTTTTACATCCTACTCTCTATGAGAGGTACTACTATCATTCCCATTTGTAGATGAAAAAAGTGGGGATTAAACATGTTTAAGGACTTACCCAGGTTCACAACTAGCAGGGATGTGAAGTGGTATTCATACTCACATCTTCATGATTTCAAGTTTTCCATTACAGCAATATTTTTGCATTATAGGATCACGTAGGTAGCATTTAATTGGTTTCTTGGATAGAACACTGGGTCTGGGGGCAGGAAGACTTGAGTTCCAATTTGATCTTAGACATTTTAAGTTATCTGTCCCTGGGCAAGTTATTTAACCTCAGTTAATCACGGTTTCCTCATGTATAAAACAGAAATAATACTAGCACTTACCTTGCAAGGTTGTTAGTAAGGACTAAATGAGAGACTATTTTTAAAAAGCTTATCATGGTTTCTAGCACATGGTAGGTGTTTAATAAATGTTTCTTTCTCTCCTTCCTCCATCCCTTCCTTCCGTCCTTCCCTCCTTCCTTCCTTCTGTGAGGGATAATTTGCAGTGAAGCTTCCCCATTCTGAAAAATCAAATCTAGAGTGGCTTCAGCATCCACTAGGCCTAAGTTTAGAGGTCATCTGACCTTGAAAGAATCTGGGACTTAGAGCAATGGAGACCTTCCCCAGTGCTACCTTGGCATAAGATATGTCAAATAAGGACAGAAGTGTTGTTTTTTTTTTCAAATGTATACTGTTTCCTTGTTCAGGTACTTGATGCTTAGATTGTACACCTAACTTCCAGTCAATGGAAGAAAAGGGGCGGGGGAGTATTCAGAATTAGGGCTTTATAACTTTTCCATTTCCTTTTGTAAATTTCTTCTCTTCCCTGACCATTTGTCAGGAGGGTGGCCCTTTCTCAAGATCATATTAAACCATTTTTTTCTGCTTCCTACCTTGAGAAACCTGAGTGTTATTTGGGTATAAATTTCTGTTGCACACAGTTTTTGGGGTGCACACAGTTTTGGGGGCTTGCCTGGGGTTTATCCTTTCACAAGAGATTCCCACAAGACCCTTAACAAGGACCAGGTGCCAACTGAGGTTTGTCAGAGGTCCTTGGAATTGGTCTGTGAGATCTGACTCTGATAGGGTGTAGCGTCAAGCACCCCAATATCCCCAGGGTGACTGCCAACACAGGTTCTTAGATATGCTTTTCAAAAGGAAAGCAACTCAAAATGGGTTAACAAGCTTACTTTAATCAAACAAACATACATTACCTAGTTCAGGGGGAGAAGGTCAGCACCCCAAACTTCAGAGTTACAGAACTTACAGATCAAACAGACAGGCTTCCAAACTGTCCACCCATTACATCAATACCAAATCACAGTTACCAGAGAGGGAAGCATCAACATCTGGGTTTTCAAAGCCGGGGGGCTCTCAACAACGGCTTCCCAGAGTCTCATCTGGTCAAATCACACAACACTTCTCAAAGTGAGCCCCAAAGCAAAGCCTCTCCTCAGGGTTTATATAGCCTTCTCCTGGCTCAGAGAATGTAACAACCTCCTTGACCCACTGCCCAATCACAAAGTATCAAGGTGTGGGCTTTCCTGAAAAACAAGCCTCCCACCACAGGCTCCAGGTGCACTTAAGCTAGGGGCAGGGAAGATCTTTAAATTTGCATTTCCATTACATAGGGTAATGCCCAAAAGAGGGACTTGGTATGAAGCAGAAATCCTGGTTTTGCTAGCAAAGACCACCAGCAGGGATCATGCAAATTTGTGTACATGAACCCAGGTAAGCAAGTCCTTGAGTTATCCAGAGGTGGGGGACAGTCTAAGCAGTTCAAGTCTGTAAGATGTCTCCTGCCAAGGGTTCCAGGGGTGGGGGACACTCTAGTTTCTGTCTAAGGTTTCTCCTGCCAGGGAAAGAGTTAGATAGGCCTAAGAGATCCTGATAAGATTAAAACTATGGATAAAGAGCAATCTAAAGCAGCCCATCCAAAATATCTTCCTAACTTTCCACAGGATAGTCCTCTTGGAGATAAACTAACTAATTGGGATAATTTTCCAACATACAAGAGAAAAGACCAGAGGAAGAATGATAAAATGCTGTTGCCTCATTTGGGCTGGCATCCCACTTGGAAGAGGCTTATCTTGGCCAAAATATGAGTCCTCAGAAGACTGGGTGTGCCACAGCTAAATTTGTATATGTATTCTAAGGAGTCTTTAATATGCAGCCTTCAGTCTACAGGCAGTAGAACAAATTTTCTCTAAAGAAGGGGAAGGAGGCCAAAGGGAAATCAGAAGAACAAGAAGAGAGGCCCCATCCCTGGAACTCCCTTCATTCACTACATTCCTTCATCTCTAGGGAGGGGGACAGTGACTTGTAGGGACTTCCTGGCCCAGCCTCAACTCCTCCTTCCCTGTCCTCCTAGCCCTCTGAAAGGGAATCTGACTTGTCTGGGTCAGGCACACCCATACACCTCTCTGGAGGGAATTGAAATAATTGATAAAAGGTACTGAGCAAGATGGCAGAGTAGAAACAGTGCATCCAAGGCACTCTTCCCCCAGATCACCTCCAAACTATGTAAAAGGGGACTCTGAACAACTTCTGGGGCCCCAGCACCCACAGAACAACACAGAGAAGCTAACCTCCCACTGAGGACAGCCCAGCAGCCCTGCAGGAAGGACCAGCGCAGGGGTGGGGGAGCCAGCAGGGCGAAGCATGCGGGGAGCCGAGCACAGATCCTCCTGAGTCACTGTTTTAGCCCCAGGGCAGCCAGGCCAGCAGCCAGCTGGAGGGACCCCAGAACACCAGCAGCTGTGGAGATTCCAGAATTATCAACATAGACATGCCTAGGACAAAGTGAGAGGTTAGTGCCCTGTGGACTTTGAGACCAATATTTGGGGAACACGTCAGCGTTCTCCCCTGGGTGCTAGAAGCCACTGAGGAGACACGCCATTTTATAGTTTTCAGTGGCAGCTCCAGCTCCTGGCCTGTGAACTGTAGGGAGATCCAGCAATCAGTCTTGGGGGGTAAATGCACTTGCTTTAACCTCCCTGGATCTGGATTGTGATCTGGGGTGGAGGTCCTGGGTGGGTTTACAGCTTGCCAGAAATGGAAGTTGTCCCCCCACATGTTCGGGATGAAAGTTCACCTGTCTGGCGGCCCAGCCATACTGTGGCAACAAGCCCAAAAGTCAAGTAATTAAGTGGCAACATGCCAAGGCAAAGGAAACAAATTAAACAGAATAATGCATCCTTAGACTCCTATTCTGGGGGCAAAGAGGATCAAAGCATAGAACAGGGGGAGGACTGTGAGGTCAAAAACCCTGCTCCAAAAGCCCCAAAGGAAAACATGACTGGGTTACAGGCAATAGAGGACCTTAAGAAGGACTTTGGAAGTCACATAAGAGAAGTGGAGGAAAAATTGGAAAGAGAAATGAGAAGGATGCAGGAAAAGTATGAAATGAGGGTCAACAGTCTGACTGAGGAAAAGAACACCTTAAAAAATAGACTAACTCAAATGGCAAAGGAGGCCCAAAAGGGCAATGAGGAGAAGAATGCCTTAAACAGCCGAATTTGCCAGATGGAAAAAGAAATCTCAAAAGTTCACTGAGGAGATTCATTCCTTCAGAGTAAGACTGGAGCAAATGGAAGCTAATGACTTTATGAGAAATCAAGATGCTGTTAAGCAGATCCAAACAAATGAAAGAATAGAAGGCAATGTGAAATATCTCATGGGAAAAACCACTGACCTGGAAAATAGATCCAGGAGAGACAATTTCAAAACTATTGGACTACTTGAAAGCCATGATCAAAGAAAGAACCTAGAAATCACCCTTCAAGAAATTCTCAAGGAAAACTGCCCTGATGTTTTAGATCCAGAGGGCAAAATAGAGGTTGAAAGAATCCACTGATCACCTGCTGAAAAAGACCCAAAAAGAAAACTCCCAGGGATATTATAGCCAGGTTCCAGAATCCCCAGATCAAGGAGAAAATACTACAAGCAGTCAGGAAGAAACAATTTCAATATTGTGGAAACACAATCAGAATTGCCCAGGACCTGGCAGCTTCTACACTGAGGGATCGAAGGGCATGGAATATGATATTCCAGAGGGCAAAAGAGCTGGGAATGAACCCAGGGGTCACCTACCCAGCAAAACTGAGTATTTTGTTTCAGGGGAAAATATGATCATTCAGTGGAATAGAGGACTTTCAAGCATTCTTGAGGACAAAACCAGAGTTGAATAGAAAATTTGACATCCAGACACAAGAAGCAAGAGATGTAATCAGGGAAAAGAAATCAGAAGGAACTTATCAAAGTTAAGCTATTTACATTCCTATATGGAAAAACAATAACAGTGACTGATGAAACCTTTCTCAGTATGAAAATAATGGAAGAAGGGTGTATGGCCATATGAATACATATGTGAATGTGTGTACCTATGTTTACAGTTATATATGGATAGAGGGCATAGGTGGAATTTGTTGGGAAGGGAGGATACTCAAGGGGTGAAATTATGAGAGGCAAGAGGAGATGGGGAGAGACAGGGTAGGGTAAACTATCTCATGTAGAAGAAGCAAGGGTAAGTGGCTGCAGGGGAGGGGAAGAATAGGAAGACAAAAAGGAAAAACCACTTTCTCATTGAATTTGGTTCAGGGAGAGAATGACATACATACTAAATGGGATATCTCAACCTGCAGCAGAAAAGGGGGAAGGGGGATGAGAGGGGGTATGATGGATGGGAGGGCATTCTTGGGGGGAGGGGAGGTTGGAAGTACCCACTATAGAAGAGGGACAGGATCAAGTAGGGAATGTACCAGGTGGGGGGTGGAATGGGTGGGAGGGAATTATAAGCAACCTTGTACAATATATCTACTATGGTAAAGTTTTGCATAGCTAGACATGCACAACATATACTGAATTACCTATCTTCCCAGAGGGAATGGGTGACAAGGGAGGAAGGGAATGGATCTGAAATTCGAGGTCTTAAAATTAAATGTTTCAAATATATATAAATAGTATTATTAATACTCTTTTGCTTGTAATTGGGAGATAAGATGTGCAGGCATTGGGACACAGAGATTCACCTTCCTCTAATGGAAAAGTCGAAGGGGGTATGGGAGAAGATGTGGGAGAGAGCAGATTGGAGGAAGCGATATCTTGTGGGACTGCTATTCGGGGAGAGTGGGTAGGGGAAAAACAGGAGGGAAAATTGTAACAAAATCTGGCGGAAATGAATGATGTAAAACAAAAGTTAAAGCATTTGTTTAAAAAATAATAATTTATAATAGATCAAGAAAGTTTTCCTCTCCCTAGGACTGCAGAAGCTGCTAAAGCTTTCCCTTTTCAGTAAGTCCTGCTGGTAAAGGGGGTATGTGAATCCCCCCCCCGCCACCCCAAGCAGCACTGAAATTAGAACTATTAAGAAAGAAATGAACCTTCAATTGAGGACCCTTGGGGTCGCTGATCAGGTTAATCAGTTTTTAGGGCCCAATTTCTATACTTGGGGGGAATTATTATCAATCTTGGATATATTATTTACTGGGGAAGACGGGAGAAATTAGGCAACCCACTATGCAGGCTTGGGATGAATCCCAGCCTATGGCTCAAGGGGGTCCAAGCAGGGAGGAAAATTTTCTCTCTGAGACCCCAAGTGGGATCACAATAACTCCATACAAAGAGGGCATCTACAAGATCTTAGAAACAAGGTGATTCAAGGAATTCAGAATGTGGTGCCTAAGAACCAGAATTAAAAAAAAAAAATATATATATATATATATATATATAGTGCAGGAGATACAGCAGGACCAAGAGGAGGCCCCATATAACTTTCTTGATAGATTGAACGAATATGTCAGAAAATTCTCTGGTGTAACTTTATATGATCCTATGGCCCAAGCGTGTTTCATTTTATCAATTATGTATCGATTATATAATATTTAAATTTACTGTGAATTTTCTGAAGTTTCTAGATGGGACCCTGGGATTTGGCAATTTCAGGCAGATTGCCTAAAGAGTCATTCCACTTATCACAGATCAGAGTAAGAAGGGAATTTCACCACTCCCCACCTGGGAGGGGGGGAGGGGAGTAGAGGCAGCAGTTACTTCTTCAGCCTCTGAAGAAGTCTTACTGAGAAATCAGTCAGTTTCCAAACTGGCCTTGAAGTTGGTAAAATTGATTTCTAGTAATTGGTTTTTAGTACAAATTTGGAATTTAGAATGGGAATTCTGGTAAATCTTTGTGGTATATTGCAATTCAATCAGAGTAAATTGATGTTTGGACTACACTGCATGCTTAGATGCTTTGTCCAATCAGGTCCCTGCTTTTCATCTTTATAGCAGAGTTTAGTAATCAATGGAAAGTTAGGCATAATGCAAACTGTTTTTTAAGAAAGAAAATACTTTTAGAAAAGATGCTTTGCAGAAGAGATCTTGTTTTAATGTGAATTTGTGGTTATTGCATGGCATAAACAAAGTTTATGTATGTATATATGTATGTATGTATGTATGTATAAGTAAAAGATTTAGATCCCTGAAGTATCTCACTTTTCCAGACTGAGTATAATTAGGGAAGAGCTTGTGGGCGTTAGCCATGTAATGGAAATGCAAATTTAAAGATCTTCCCTGCCCCTAGCTTAAGTGCACCTGGAGCCTGTGGTGGGAGGCTTGTTTTTCAGGAAAGCCCACACCTTGATACTTTGTGATTGGGCAGTGGGTCCAGAAGGTTGTTACATTCTCTGAGCCAGGAGAAGGCTATATAAACCCTGAGGAGAGGCTTTGCTTTGGGGCTCACTTTGAGAAGTGTTGTGTGATTTGACCAGATGAGACTCTGGGAAGCCATTGTTGAGAGCCCCCCGGCTTTGAAAACCCAGATGTTGATGCTTCCCTCTCTGGTAACTGTGATTTGGTATTGACATAATGGGTGGACAGTTTGGAAGCCTGTCTGTTTGATCTGTGAGTTCTGTAACTCTGAAGTTTGGGGTGCTGAACTTTTTCCCCTGAACTAGGTAATATACATTTGTTTGATTAAAGTAAGCTTGTTAACCCATTTTGAGTTGCTTTCCTTTACAAAAGCAGATCTAAGAACCTGTGTTGGCAGCCACTCTAGGGATGCTGGGGTGCTTGCTGCTACAAGCCATTGATCTCTTTACTTTCTTTAAGCAGAACAGTTATGTTAGCAAAAGAATAATAACTTATGAGCTATCTTGTTTTATGGTTAAAAATGTAAAGGAAAGCTTGAATAATCTGGATAACGGATTTGAGAGATTTGGAAGTATAAATAAAGGTTTGATTAGAAATATGGAAGACAGATAAGAAGGTTTGGGGACAAATGGAGATTTATCCAAGCCTCTCCTGTCTCTGGACACCTTTGTATTAGATGGTTTAAGTATGTTGAGAAGAGTGTGAGGAAGTATTTGGGAAGGCAGAAAGATTTGTAACTTGATTTTATGATTAATAGCTCAGTCATATTTGAGAAGTAAAGGAAATAAGGATACAAATGCAATATTGAATCATTATCCCATGGACTGAGATTGGGATTATAAAGTTACTGTATAAAAGTTATATATCTGTGTATATGTGTAGAATGGGGTCTCAGTGTATTTCAAAGTGTAATTGGGTATTAATACAATTGACTGAATTAATTGCTGGGATTAAATCAGAGACATTTTTAGTTGAGAGAAAAGAAATTTTTGTGTGAGTTCAGATTAAGTATAGTCCCAGGAAGTGAGGGAAGATTGGGGAGTAGATGCAAATCTATTAGAGCAATAATTTATAATTGTGATGGAAGATTTGATTTTTGTGAATAAGAATAAATATAGATATGAATACAGGTTATTTGAGACTCATTTCAGAGATGTTCCTTAACCAATGTGAGATGATAACCATATTTTAAACTGATTGTTGGAGCTTGTTATTTAAGATTTGATGGGACTATTAACTGACTGTTCCTCTGCATCTAACTCCAGGTATGGCTATTAAGAAAAGCTGTCCAAGCTATCTGAGCCATTGATCCATGATGCCAGACCCTGTGAAGTACAGGTATGAGAAGGCCTGTGAAGTATGGGTATGGAAAATCGGGAGAATGACTATTCTACATGAGCTGAGGTAGGATTCTCCTGACTCAACCTTCCCAATGATACCTAGCAGACTTTGAGTTTCATTCAATGCAGATTGCAACCTGGTATGCATTTTGCCTGAAACTGACATTCTGAAGTTGGGAAAATAGTTCCCTCATTACAGTTTCATCCCTATTCTTGGTGGCAAGTTTCAATAATCAAACATTTTGAAAACAACAACAAAACTATTAAATAGTTGATTCTGGAACATCTCAAGTTACTATTAAGATAAAGCTATTAGGCTTAGGATTTATTATAGGTATTTCTTTATAAGTCAAGGTCCTTTGGTTCTTTGTAATAGTATAAAGACAAATAGATGGAGGGTTTGTGGGAATATTATTCTGGTATTTAGTTAGTATCATACGTCTCAACTTTAGTACAATTGGTCAATGTTAAAAAAAGGATAATCTTTGTACTACTTGGTAAAAATTTTAATTGTTTTAATTGTGAGCTTAATGTAAATCCCTTAGTGAAATCCTATCCTCCTGGTGGAGAAATTAATAATGGATTAATGCAAAATATAGGAAACTGGTTTTAATGTATGATCATGACAATTGACCAAGACTACAATTTTAATTTTGTAAGAATGATAAGGGTTCTGGAGTGGTCTTTTAAATTGGTTCCAGGTAGGTAAATGAATGAAAGAAGACTGAAGAAAGAGAGGCTGGGATGCAGGACTGAAGATGAATGACGCTAAGCCACCAGAGGCCTTCCTCATATCCAGATAGCAGTGTGAAAAGAAACTTTTGGACTTTGAAAGGACACTTGTTTATTATTGTTTTCTTTTGAATCTCTGTATTTGCACTCATAAAGGGGACTGTTCCCTTGTATGTTGTCAATGCAATGAGGGTAATTAGAATTAAGAAAAGTGGTGAAACTTCAAAAGGTATAAAAGAACAGGGGATTTGTGAGGGATAATTTGCAGTGAAGTTTCCCCATTCTGAAAAAAAAAAATCTAGAATGGCTTCAGCATCCACTAGGCCTAAATTTAGAGGTCACTTGACTTTGCAGGAATCTGGGACTTAGAGCAATGGAGACCCTCCCCACTGCCACCTCAGCACAAGATATGCCAAATAAGGACAGAAGTGCTTTCTCAAATGTACATTGGGTGATCTACTATTTCCTTGTTCAGGTACTTGAGGTAGATTGCTGCTTTTAGATTGTACACCTAACTTGCAGCCAATGCAAGAAAAGTGTCAGGAGGGGGGTGGGAGAGAATTACCCCTTAGGCCTTTATAACTTTGCCCTTTCCTTTTGTAAATTTCTTCTCCTCCCTAACCATTTGTCAGGAGGGTGACCCTTTCTTGAGATTGTAAATAAACCATTCTTTTCTGCTTCCTACCTAGAGAAACCTCTGAGTATTATTTGGGTAAGGATTTTTGTTGCACACAGGTTTTAGGGTGCATATACTTCCTTCCTTCCTTCCTTCCTTCCTTCCTTCCTTCCTTCCTTCCTTCCTTCCTTCCTTCCTTCCTTCCTAGATATAGATCTGGAAGGGAACTAAGAGGTGATTTAATTAAACTGTCTCATTTTACTTTATTTTCCCTACCTTGCTGTCATAGACAGGTATAGGAGAGGTCTGATATTAGGTAAGAAAAATAGTCCAAACTTAGATTAAAAAAAAAAGTTTTCTGAAGTTACTACTACCTTTTTTTTTATTTTTGGAGGTGGAAAGGCAGGGCATTTGCCGTTAAGTGACTTGCCCAAGGTCACATGGCTAGTAAGAGTTAAGTGCTTGAGGCTGAATTTGAACTCAGGTCCTCCTGAACCCATGGCAGGTACTCTATTCACTGTCCTACCTAGTTGCCCCTCTACCTTCTTTCACAATTTTTGAGGGGTTGGGGTCAATAAAAGTTCAATCCAGTTTTTCAGGGACTAACTCTTCTGTTCCTGAAGAACAGTAGACAACAAAATCATATTCCTACACAGCAGGGGAAACAGGAATACTAGTACAGCTTTAAGCTTGTAATTCAGATAGTTTTGCCAGGAAGATCGGCTAGGTCAGGTCCTCTGCTCTCTTGCCTAAGGAAATGTATCATTTCTGACAACTCTCTTAGCTATTCACTAACCAGAAGTGCCTGGGGTCAGATTCCCTCATAGGCAAATTGGTGCACTGATCTGAACCAATTTTTTAGTTTTCTCTTTAGTCCCACAGACATAGAGAGACAAGTGAAGTCATCTCCTTACTGCTTCACTCTACAGAGAATACAGAAACAAAGGTTTTCTCCCTATTGTTGAATAACAAACTAGCCAACTTCATAGAAACAAAAACTCACTCATTAGGTAAAAAGTGCATAGCTACCAGAATAAGAGCAAACCTAGGTCTGTACCCTTCTTCACTCCCTGATTATGTGGTAATTTATGATTTACTTAATCTCCCAGATCCTTACCTTTTCCATCTGTAAAATGGGATTAATAATACTTAACTTTACCAACTTCACAAGATTGTAATGAGGAAAGAGTGTTGCAAAAATTTAAGTCATGTATGAATATAACTTGTTTTTAAAGGTTACTCACCTGTCTCTGTCAAAATATGTCACAAAGCCAAAATAAATAAACAAAGAAATAAAGAAGATAAATAAATAGAAATTAGCCAGCCTAATGATCTCTAGCAGCTGTGAACTCCTAAGAATAAGAACTCTCTAAAAGGGATATCAAGTTCATTTTCCTTAGCTGTAAAATGGAAGTGATTTTAAAGGGCTCTTCTAACTCTTCATACTATAAATCCTAAAGGATTCTCATTCCTTTTCATCGGAAAAGCACTAGGTAAAGATGAACGACCACTTATCACAAATGATGGGGAATGGGGGTGGGGAGAATTGTTGGAGATTTCCAATGTTCCTACCAGCATGGAAATTCCTCCCTCTTAATAATATAAAGCATTTATTTGTTGGTTTGCACCTTCTACTTCATCCAGGAATAAAATTCTCTTTGTATACCATAGACAAGACTCTAAATCTAATTTAGGGGGCCATTTAATCTTCAATTCCGCAGTACTTACTGTTTTCTGATCTTGGGCCAAATCAGACTTGTTATCCCCTTCTGAAAATGTTGTGTATAACTAAAGCTTTTGCAAATTGAATTTTTGTAAATGAACAAAGGAAACTTGCTATTTAACAGAAAATCACAGTGAACTCTTTTGTAAATCAAATAAACATTCCCTAGTGTATCTTTTTTGTGTAAATTCACATCTTCATGCATTGCTTGCTTAATATAATGTATTTGTTAGTAATTTTCCTCTCAAGCAGCCAGGTTACTAGAGGGTTAGCATGAGTCAAAAAGAAATACAACCCAATAAAAATAAACAAAATTGCTGCAGTTTATATACAAATATATTTTACACTTTGTTGCAATGAATGTTGAATACTTACAAAGAAAGGACCTACATTTAACAGATTATGTTCTTGATGTACTCTCCATAAGGCTTCTATGAAAAAAAAGTCAGAACAGTGAACCCTATCACATGGACCCTCTCTTGTCTAAAGTGTCCAAATGGAAAGCAAAACTTCATTGTTGCATAGAAGAATTAGTGTTAATTTGAATTTCAACTCTACTACTTATGGCTTTGGGGAAGTCAAATTATTTCATCCTTCCAGGTTATAACAGATAACTTCAAAGGTCCCAATTTAGTTGTAAATTTATGATACTATTATCTGAAAAAATTACTTAAAAGAGTACCTCCAAATATGGAGAATGAGTCTGGTTAATTTTTTTTTTTTTGCTTTTATGATATTTTGACTGAGTGGAATACATTTGTTGAGGGAGATAAGTGCTTTCACATCAGAAGAAGAATTGCTTTTTGGGGGCATAGTTATAAGTGTGGAATATTTCAATAGTTTTCTTTATGCCTCCATTAATTCTACTCCTGATAAATATACTGTTTATAGGTGATTAGTCATATTCAAGGATGGGCTTTTATTAGAAATCAATGGAGTAGAATTTACTGTAATTGTTTATCGATACCTATGTTTGCTATTCCAGAGGTGAAATGTGCAGAGAAGATATTTTAAAACTTTTCCACTAGCTGGGGAGTTTCATTATAATGAAAAAGACCAGCAATGAATAATTCAGTTGTAATTAATCAATTACTTTAATAATAACCACAGCTATCGAAATGATCAATGAGCAATGGGAAGAATGCATAATTACTATACTACTAATGTAGTATTTTTATGTACACTCCTTCTCCTATCATGTAAATAATATTCTTTGTCTATTTATTCTATCTTTTCTACCATCTGGCTATGTGGTTACCCTTGCATTATATGAAAAGCTCATTACCCGTAAAAGCAATTTTGTGAACAAATCATAAATTTATGATGATTAATTTCTGTATTAAAACCCCAAAAGCTACCTGTGATTTAAATTCATAACATAATTTAAATTCATAATTAAAAAAATAAAATAAAGTATATAGTCATTTAGGAACCGTTTATATACATTCTCATACAAAACAAAATATAAAAAGACCCTTACTATGTATAGTTATAGGAATTGGTCACTGTTAGAGAAAAGTTGATAGGAGTCCTCAGTTGATTCCACTACACATACAAACATACTTAAGTATCTCTCAAAACTAAAGTACCCTGAATGTATTCTGAATCAATGTGTGAGTTCTTGTTCTTCCTCCTTATATTCATTTTTTAAAATCACTGTCTTCCTTCAATATGGAGTTCAAACACCATTTTCTGTAGGAGACCTTCCCATTTCCTGGTCCCCCCACCTCAATGCTAGTGCCTTCCCCTCTGAGGTTAGTTCCCCTCTGGTCTGTATGTATCCTGCAAATACTTGTTTCTGTCCATGTATCTCCCCCATAAGAATTTAGGTCTTTGAGGGCAGGGACAGTTTTTGCCTTTTTTTTTTTTAATTCCCAGCACTTAACACAGTTACTCATCAATAGTAAGCACTTTTGTTGTTGTTTAGTCTTTCTGAATCATGTTCAACTCTGCATGATCTCTTTTGAGGATTTCTTGGCAAAGATACCAGAATGGTTTGACATTTGTTTCTCCAAGTCATTATATAGATGAGGAACTGAGGTAAACATGGTTAAATGATTTCTCTAGGATCATACAGCTAGTAAACGTTGGAGGTCAGATTTGAATTCAGGTCTTCATGACTCCAGGCTTGGCACTCTATCCACTGTGCCACCTTGCTTTGTTAGTAAGCACCTAATACTTGCTTATTTACTGATTGAACACTTTCTGTTTTTCCCTCTTTCAATGTACCTTGTACAGATCTGTAATTCAATACAAGTGTGCTTCTCATCTATGACTGCATATGTCAATGGCACTTTTATTATGAGGACAGATATTATAGTCACCAAAGCAGAACAATTCTATTCCAGACTAAAAGCAAGAATGGAAATGTGATGAAATTCACATTCCATGGAATTAGGTAAGATCTTAGTATAGTTCACTATCAGAAATATTATCAAGTACATTATTATTCTAGGAAAAAAAGAAAAAAAACCTATAATTGCCATAATGGAAAGTGTCTTCAATTTGAAGATAGAGGAAATGGGTTAGAATCTAGTCTTCATTACTATCATATATGACCCTGAGCAAGTAACTTAAGTTATCTTACCTTTGCTTTCCTCCTGTATGCAATGGTGACAGTAATAGCACTTATAGAATACTGCTGTGAACCTCAAATATACATAAAGTCCTTTGAAAACCTTTGTGCGCTGTGTAAATGTTTTCTCTGATTATTATCTAAGTAGATGTTATATCTCACCAGTAGAATGTAAGCTATTTGAGAACAGGCACTAGGAAGAGCAAAAGGAAAAGGAAGAGGAGGAGGAAGAGGAGGAGAGGGAGGAGGAGAAGAAGAATAAACAGCAGCAGCTAAGGAAAAGTGGTCATAGTGATTCATGGGTTTGGAGTTTTAGCACCATAGAGGCCTTCAGTAGTCTAGAAGAGGACAGATATAACGCTGTACTAAGGCCTAAGGGAAGTCATTTCAAAATAGAGGCAATAGTTTAAAAGTGGGGACCAGAATGAGTGCAAAGTAACAGTGAAGCATGACCTCTGGATAGAGGAATGGCCTGAAAGGACAGAAGTAGAGTGCAACAGTGTTTATAAACTGACTAACCCTGGAGATTTACAACTTAAAGCAATAGGTGCAATATTTCAAACATAGGCAGTAAAGGTTCAATTAATGTTGGGTGGGTAAAATTAAAGTAGTTCCTGGGAGGAACTGGAGATCCTATGTAACCTTGTTGAAGACTGTCAACAAATGCAGTTCTACTGCTTTTAGTTCAGTTATGGTATGATTTGCAATTATTTTGTTTTCTCTTAGTTTTGCATTAAAATTTCCTTTTGGAAAAACTATTAGTTAAATTATAGAGAAAAGGCATGTCACCATCCATTGTGGGATAGGCATGGAGCTCACTGAATCCTTAGTATTCTGGAGTTGTAAGAGTGGTATCGTGCCTCATCAGAAGTCTTAAAAGAGCAGATATCTCCTATAATGAGAGAGAGTAAGTGGAATAAAGCTGAGAACAACTTCTGCTCTTGACCCCTTTGTCCTTAGGACAATCCTTCATAGATTTAACTGGAATCAGTAGTTACTTTCTCTTTTGACTAATGTGAGTTTTTCCTATGTGTGATAAGGAGTAGTACCAGTATTTCCCAATATTCTACATGTCAATGACCTCAATGAGATACATGTCTATTTTTAATAGAATGGAAAGGAGTAATCAGGGTAATTGCACATAGTTAAAGGATGAGGCCTTTTAAAGATGTTATCTATTGTCCCACAAAGCTAAATCTATCATCTCCCCACTGTTGCCATTGCATTGTTGAACCTCAACCCCAGGCCTTAAGTTTACTCTGCAGTTCTAAAGGTCATTTTGTTTTCCATTTATGATTGATCATGAATTCTCACTATCATGACTAAAATAGCTTTAAGCATATGTTACTAATATGAACTAGCTATGTTGTGGCCTTTATCTTCAGACAGGATAAAGGAATTTGAGCTGGTGGTTGCTATAAAATACATCTCTTTTTTATTTTTTGGAGGGTGGAAGGCTGGGTAATTGGGGTTAACTGACTTGCCCAGGGTCACATGGCTAGTAAGTGTTAGGGGTTTGAAGCCACATTTGAACTCAGGGCCAGTGACTCCAGGGCCAGTGCTCTATTCTAGGTGTGCCACCTAACCTCCCCAAAATACATATCTTGATAGCTGAGTTCTGGACTTGGGAGTTCTGAGCACAAAAACAGCAAACCCTGGTTTTAAATCTGAAATGTATTGGCTTTTTGACTAGTCAATCAACCTTCTTCAGTTTCAGTTTGTTCATATGTAGTACATGCCTTTCAGGGTTTATGTGAGGATCAAATGATGAATGATATAATAAACATTTCTCAGTCCTTAAAACTGTATGAGGGGGGTCTATTATTATTATTAATTTTAGTCAATAAAAAGTTATACATCTATTAATTGAAAGTCTTTGTGCTAGGCAATGTGCTAGCTGCTATTGATACAAAGAAACAAAACATCCTTTGTTGTCAAGGGCCTTGCATTCTTCTAGGGAGAGAAATATGTAAAATAATGAGTAATTAGAAAGTAATGTTGTAGGAAATAGTACTTCAACTGGTGGGATCAGAAAAGATTTTGTGAAACAGGTTGTAACAGCCATGATTTGAAAGAAACTGGACATTTTAAGAGAAACATGTGAAGATGGGTTGCATTCTAAACATGGAGGAACACTTTGAAAAGGCATGGAGGAACTTGTAGGAAGGTCGTCCAGGATGGAAAGTGAATATAGAAGAATACAATGAAATATAACACAAAAGTAGAAGTGGGCTGTATGGTGGAAAGATTTAAATGCTAAGATCAAGTATTTTTAAAAAATCTCAAGCATTAATGTGTCACTGAAGATTTCTGAACATAAGAGTCATACAAGGAGATTTAAGGGAAGATAATTTTAATAGTTTTGTTTTTCATAGTTGTGTCTTTTTAAAACACATTGGAGAAGGGAGACAATTATTGTTCCATCAGCCACAAGTAAATTTTCTGTTCCATCTTTGATCCACCATTTTCTAACTAAAAACAAACCAAAGGTGGGTAGAGACAAGCTGGCAGAGTAGAAGCACGAACTTCACGTGAGCTCCCTCTCCAATCTCTTCAAATCCATGTTAAAAAAAAGCAACTCTAAACAAATTTAGAGCTACAGAACCCACAAAGTGATTGAGAGAAACAAATCTCCCACTGAAGGCAGCCTAGCAGGCCAACAGGAAGAGTCTATAACACACCAAGCAGGGAGCCTAGCACAGTCCTTCATGAGCTAGGCAGTTCTGGCTCCAGGGCAGCCCCAACCAGCAGCAGCCAGAGCAGACTTCAGGAGAGTGAATCACCAAAAACTGTGGTGGTTTCCAGATTTCTCAACCCATAAACATCAAAGATAAAGTAAAAGGTCAGTCAAGAACTTTGCTGGAACAGAGGGACAGAAGAACATGGTCCAGCCCCTTCCCCAGGCCAAGAAGTAGTAGAGGCACAGTGACTACAGCTACTTCTGAGAGTCTGCTTCCTGAACTCCTGGTCTGCAGATTGTAGCACCCATTCAGAGGGTAATTGCTCTTGCTTTAACCTGCTTGGCCCTGTATTGAGGTCTTTGGTGGTGGTTCTGGGATGTGTGGCCAGTGTGCCGGAGCTTTCGGGGTTTGTTGAGAAGGCACCCTCCTAATAGCTCTGGCAGCTGTGAAAACCCTAGAAATTTGGGACAAGGCTCTCTCCATTCTGGAAGCAGAGTTCTACCATGGCAAAGACCTCAAAAGACAAGTAACAGGCTGGCAATATGAGCAAGAAGAGGAAGGACAAACAGACTGTAGAATCCGTTCTTGGAGACAAAAAGGATTAAAGCATGGAATAGGAGGAACACAATGAAGTTAGAACTGCATCAAAAGCTCCCAAGAAAAATATGAATTGGTTACAGGCCATGGAGAAGGTCAAGAACGATTTTGAAATTCAAGTAAGAGAAGTGGAGGAAAAGTTGGAAAGAGAAATGAGAATGATGCAAGAAAATCATGAAAAGAGAGTCAACAACCTGCTAAAGGAGACTCAAAACATAATGAAGACAATAACATTTTAAAAAATAAACTAACCCAAATGGCAAAAGAGGCCCAAAAAGACAATAAGGAGAAGAATGCCTTAAAAAGTTGAATTTTCCAGATGGAAAAGGAATTTCAAAAACTCACTGAAGAGAATAATTCCTTCAAAATTAGATTAGAGAAACTGGAAGCTAATGATATTATGAGAAATCAATATACTATAAAACAGATCCAAAGAACTGAAAAAGTAGAAGGCAATGTGAAATATCTCATTGGAAAAACCACTGACCTGGAAAATAGATCCAGAAGAGATCATTTAAAATTATTGGACTATCTGAAAGCCATGATCAAAAAAAGAGGCTAGACACCCTCTTTCAAGAAATTAACAAGCAGAACTGCCCCAATATTCTAGAACCACAGGGAAAAATTGAAAATGAAAGAATTTACAGATCACCTCTTGAAAAAGATCCCAAAAAGAAAACTCCTACAAATATTATAGCCAAATTCCAGACTTCCCAGGACAAGGAGAAAATTTCCCAATCAGGAAGAAACAGTCTGAGTACTGTGGAAACACAATCAGGATAACACTAGACCCAGCAGCTTCTACATCAAGGGATCAAAGGGCTTGGGATATGATATTCCAGAGCTAAAAGGAGGTAGGACTAAAACCAAGAATCATCTACCCAGCAAAACTGAGTAAAATGTTTCAAGGGAAAATATGGTCATTCAAATATTTTCAAGCATTCTTGATGAATAAACCAGAGTTGGACAGAAAATGTGATTTTTAACTACAAGAACCAAGAGAAGCATGAGAAGGTAAACAGGAAAAAGAAATCATAAGGAACTTATTAAAGTTGAATTATTTACATTCCTACATGGAAAAATGATAATTGCAACTCGTAAGACTTTTCTCAGTATGAGGATAGTTGAAGAGTGCATATATGTGTGTATATATATATATATATATATATATATATATATATATATATATATACACACACACACATATATACACACACATATACACACACACATATATGCATGTATGTATACATATATGTATATATACGAAGGTGCATGTGTATATAAATATATATGTGACTGTAGCAGCAAGCACCCCAACATCCCCAGGGTCTCTGCCAACACAGGTTCTTAGATCTGCTTTTGTAAAGGAAAGCAACTCAAAATCAGTTAACAAGCTTACTTTAATCACACAAACATATATTACCTAGTTCAGGGGAAAAAGCTCAGCACCCTGAACTTCAGAGTATACAGACAGATCAAATAGGCTTCCAAACTGTCCAACTGTTATCAATACCAAAATCACAGTTACCAGAGAGGGAAGCATCAATATCTGGGTTTTCAAAGCCAGGGGGTTCTCAATGGCTGCCCAGAGTCTCATCTGGTCAAATCACACAACACTTCTCAAAGTGAGCCCAAAGCAAAGCCTCTCATCAGAGTTTATATAGCCTTCTCCTGGGTCAGAGAATGTAACCACTCTCTTGACCCACTGCCCAATCACAAAGTAACAAGGTGTGGTCTTTCCTGAAAACCAAGCCTCTTACCACAGGCTCCATGTGACTACATTCAGCCTATTAAGGGGCAGAGTATATTTTCAAATTAAAGAAGGTTCTCAGAGTCACTTAAGCCAATCTAAGGGCCTAGGGGCAGGAAAGATCTTCAAATCTGCATTTCCATTACAGTGACTATGGGCATATGTATGTACATGTATACATCAAGGGCACAGGATGAGTTGAATATGATGGGATTATATCTAAAAAATAAAATTAAGAGAGGAGAGAGGAATTTATTAGGAGAAGGAGAAAGGGAGAGATAGAATAGGGTAAATTATCTCATATGAAAGAGGCAAGAGAAAACTGTTACAATGGAGGGGAAGAGCAGGAAGGTGAAAGGGTCAACCTTACTCTCATTGAATTTGGCTTAAGGAGGGAATACATATTCAATTAGGTATCTCACCCTGTAGGAAAATAAGAGGGAAGAGTATAAGAGCAGGGATGAAAAAATGGAGGGCAGATTGGGGGATAGGGTAGTTAGAAGCAAACACTTTTGAAAAGGGATAAGGTCAAAAGATAAAATAGAATAATTGGGAGGCCTTCACATTCTCAGCATTAACAACACTGTGTCATACTCTTGTGCTCATCATCCTTTATTTCTTTTTGATTCCATCATTTACATAATGTCTTTATTAAATCTAGGTTGACTGTTGAGTTCCCTCTTGTCGATCAATTGTTTCAGCTATTTTCAACTCTCTATAACTTCATTTGGTGTTTTCTTTGCAAAAATACTAAAGTGATTTGCCATTTTCTTCTCCAGATCATGTTACAGATGCGGTACTGAGGTAAATAGAAGTGACTTGCACAGAGTCACACAAATTTTAAGTATCTGAAGTTAGATTTGAACTCAAAAAGAGGGCTCCTTCTGATTCCAGGCCCAGTGCTCTATACACTGAGCCACCAAGCTACCCTCAAGTTCCTTGTCAATCCATTCATATCATTGTCTTCATCTAATCTCATTTTTTTGTCTCCTCACTAAAAGTGGATCCCATGTGTCTTCAGAGTTTCCTTCTTGCTTATCTTATCACCTCCTTTAGCTTACTTCAAAAAAAGTATTTTGCTTCATGAATACTTATTTTTTTTTCCTCTGAAGTCCTTGAAATCTCTTTTCCCCAAAACTAGGACACATTTTAGGTCATGCCCACATTTTTTGCTCTCTATCCCAAACTCTAAGATAGATTGGTTTCTCTAACTGCCCTGCCAGCTTACTTCATCAATCCATCATTAACTCTATCAATCAGTTCTTCCCTGTTAGTGAAAATGAGATCCAGAAAATAATCCCCCTTAATGGTTACTTTGCCTTTTAAAAGTTGAAGTTATTACTATGGCAAGTTCAGAATTTCTTAGTTTACCTCAACGGTTGTGGCACTTGTGACTCTGAGGCCATATGTGGCCTTCTAGATCCTCTTTCTGTCTAAGTGGTCTATGAGACATGCCAATGACAACAAATGCTTCTGTTTTTTCCTCTTTTTAGAGATACCCAAATACTTGAAGCTATATTTCACCTGTGTTGTTCATGAATTTCCTCACACCCCTGTATTGATAAAAAAAATATTGCCTCATTGATATACATGGCATATTAAATGCATAGGGTGTATGGTGTATAAAGAATTATGATGTCCATGATAATTTTATTGAAATTATTATAATCTTTTCATGATATGTAAAGGAAGTCACTTAACTCTACTAGGAAAGTCTTTTTGGTTTTCCATTAGTAGAACTCACAGATTGCTAGATCTGGAAATGGCCGGTTCTAATTGTGTTATGTAGCCTATTTTTTGTCTTGTTAACAAGGAGAAAACTTAGAATAAGATTATTAAGTGGTTTATCGATGTTATGTAGCAAGTCAGAGGCAAAACTAGGAGTAGAAGCCAGTTTTCACACAAACACATATACACATTTGTATATGTGTACATGAATATGTTTTTAGATGACATTACTAGTGAGGTCTTAATCCTTGGAGAATGTTAAGTTGAACACGTTAAAACAATTGCTAAATCATGCCTTATTTGTTCTTAGCTCCTCTTTTTTCATTAATGCATATGGAAGCCCCTAAGTGAACAGATAATGGCTTCCCGATTGCTTTCTGTATGCTGCCTATCAAGGTGAGAAGTATTCAAGAAGACACAAATGCTCAGGTGCACATCAGTTATCTAGGTGGATTCTGCACCCCCAGTGGAAGGTCATGATTATTCAATATTCTCAACTATTCTCAGAACAATATTCAATGAATATAAATACTTGGAGAATTGCAAAACATCTAAAACTTTAGTCTAAATAAAAATGCATATTCTCATCTTTATCTAAAAATACAGTAATAAAACAAAGTTTGCATTATTCAAATTGAGAACATACCACAGAGAGCAAAGAGAAAAATCACAAGAAACATGGATGTTTACAGATTGACAAAACAGTAATAACACTAAAATTGATATAGGAAAATATGCACAGCAATTCTGGTGAGGATAGTGTTGAAACATTTAGTACTTTTTTTTTGACATCAACTCAGAAGACAACTATGATTCAGGCTGTGCATTGATAAATACCTGGAAGGATTAGCTCTTCTTAAGTTCACTGAGATGCAAAAATGTATAATCAGACTAAAGTAGGACCAATGGGGAAATTCATCTGAAGCTCTTTCACAATGGAGAAACAGCAGAGATCATGGCAAAATCTGAAAGCTTTTACAAAGCTATGATCTCTAAATAAAGAAGATGCTGCCAAGTTCTATTTGTCTGAGGTACCATGTGGAGTTCTGTATTATTCTTTCCTATCATCTCATTTCCATTGCTCTACTTTTCCTTCCCCCTTCCTCCTTCTTTCTGTCTGTCTCTCTGTTTCCCTGTCTCTCTCTGTCTCTCTGTCTCTGTCTCTGTCTCTGTCTCTCTCTATCTGTCTGGCTCTCTCTCTTCCTCCTCCCTCCCCCCGACCCTGTGTGTGTGTGAGAGTCTCTGCTCTGTTTCTCTGTCTTCACCCTGTCCCCTTTCTCTCTTCTTCCTCTCCCAAGTGCATAGCAAGTAGAAAATTAGATTATTAAGTGGTAATCATTGCTTAAATTACATAGATTAGAGCAATCGAGGAAAAAGAAGGTAATATTAAGCTGAAGTATAACTTTCAATAATATGAGATCATTGGGATGTAGAAGACAAAATGTGTTATGAAGACGCTCAATGAAAGATGCTTCTATTTATTTATAGACACCTAAAAATCTTGAATCCAAAAAGACCTAGTTAGAAGAGAACCACAAATTCTATAGACGCTTTAAGTGACAAAGCAAAGACTATCCTGCTTCCTTTTGTAGCCACACTTTTCATTCTTATCTGACTTAACCAATGATCAAAAAGAAAAAAAAAAGTCAATAAATTAATCAATAAGCATTCCTTAAGTGCTTACTATATTCCAGGCACTGTGCTAGGTACCAAATATATAAATAGAGAGAATGGAACAAGCCCTGTTCTCAAGGAGCTTATATTCTACTGAGGCAGCAACATGAACAAATATAGAACATAAAGAAAACATAAGACAACTAAAAATAAATACAGAACAATTAAGTACAAGAAAGCAAGAAAGCAAGAGTTGAGGGATTTAGTATTTGAATAATGACAGAAAGCCAGTACAAAGGCACAGGGCTAGAGATAGTCATATGTTAAGGGACAGAGAGAACGCCATTTTGGTGGATTATTAAGTGCATTAAAATGAGTAATATAAAACGAGGCTGGAAAAGTAAGGTGTGACAAAGGTGAAGGAATGCCAATGCCTGAACTGATTTATTTTAGAAGATGTAAGATATGGTAGTTTATTGATTAGTAAGGAGCATGGTTAAATCTGTATTTTATGAAAATCACTTTGGGAACTCTGTGGCTGGTGAACTGGATTGGAGAGAAATTGTAAGCAAGACAACCAAAAAGGGAGACTTTGCAGTATTCTAGGGGAAATGTAACAAAGGGCTGAACTAATGTTGTAGGCTCTATGAGGAGAGAAAAGGTGAGATATGAGAAATGCTGTATAGGTAGGAATAATAAGATATAGCTTCTGATTAGATATCTGGGATTAAGGATAATTAAGAGTCAGAGGTAATGAACCTTAGATTAAAAAAATGGTATTACTTTTAATAAAAGAGGGAAGAATGGAGTATTTGGGTTGAAAGATAATGAAGTTGTTTGGACATACTGAGTTTGATAAGTCTCTAGGAAAACCAACTTGAAATGTTCAATAGGTGATTGGGGACGTGTAACTGAGCTAAGATAAATGAGCAGAATATATTGATCTGTGAGTCATCTATATAGCAATTGTACATTAACTCAAAGGAGTTGCTAAGGTCAATAAGGAAGAGTGTTGGGAGTTAAGAAAAGAGGCTCAAGGTAAAAACCTAGGGGTAACACCAAGTGTGTGTGTGTGTTTGTCTGTTTGTGTGTCTGTGTGTCTGTGTGTACACAGACACACATATACTACACAATATACACTATAGCAGCAAGCACTCTAGCATACCCAGAATGGCTGCTAGCACAGGTTCTTAGATCTGCTTTTCTAAAAGAAAACAACTCAAAATGTGTTAACAATCTTACTTTAATCAATCAAACACATATCATTTACCTAGTTCAGGGGGAAAAGTCAGCACCCTGAACTTCAGAGAATACAAACAAAAGTTACAACAGAAAATAACAATTCAGCAGACAGGGCTTCCAGCTGTCCGACCATTACATCCATACCTAGTTAGTTACCAGAGAGGGAAGCACCAACATCTGGGTTTTCAAAGCCGGGGGGCTCAATGGCTGCCCAGAGTCTCCTCTGGCCAAAGTGAGCCCCAAGGCAAAACTACATATTACGGTATATATAGCCTTCTCCTGGGTCAGAGACCATCACAACCGTCTTGACCCACTGCCCAATCACAAAGTAACAAGGTGTGGGCATTCCTGAAAACCAAGCCTCCCTCTACAGGCTCTAGGTGAGTACATTCAGCCTATTAGGGGGGGACAGTATATTTTCAAATCAGGGAGGTTCTCAGTCACTTAAGCCTATCAAAGGGCTAAGGGGCAGGGAAGATCTTCAGATTCCCATTCCCATAACTTTACATGTATGTTTATGTATATATTACTATGTATATGTATGCAAACACATCAGGATAATTTTTTATATGCCCTAATACGTGTGTCTATATACAAGTATGTACATGTACATGTGTATATGTGCATGCACATGTGCACAGACACACATTCATATATACACTCTATTTGGGATGAAGATTGGGGGAAGCCTGGCATTCTGTGCTGAGTGGAAAAGTTCTAGATTTGGAGTATAAGATTAGGAGGTTGAGGATCAGAGTTGGCTTTTCACCTCTTTCACTTACTACCAGAATGATCTTGGACTTATCATGGGCTCCCCTTGGTTAGAGTTGTCTCAACTATAAGAAGAGTCTGTTGGAGTACATGATTTCTAAGGTTCTTACCTATTCTAAATCTATCAAAATCCACAAGATCTCACATTATAAAGAATTTTAGAGTTTGAAAAGCATTTGCTGCACAGCAATCCTGTGATGGAATATAGTCTTCAGCCCATTTTGGAGATGAGTGAAATGAGTCTCTGATCAAACAAATGACTTGCCCAGTTTAATATAAGTTAGTTGATAGAGCCCAGACTCCTGACTTAATATCCATTGCATTTTCAACTGTGCCATGCTAATTCTCCTATATTATGATTAGATGAGTGGTTCCCATTTACTTGGGACTATTCAGAATAAAAGGGGGAGGAAAAAGGTAAGGAAACAGAAAATCTGAGCAAATGAGTGAATGAAAGAATAATGAGATGGCCCAAATAGAACTGAAAACATTTCTATTTCACTACGAAAATGGAATAAGTGATAATGGAATGGAATAGTCCTGAAAACATGAAAAAAAACAAAAAAGAAAGAAATACCAGTGGAGTCCTGAGAGGGATGAGGAAAGGCAATGTTAGGAGAAAAATGGTACAGGCCAAATGGGACACAAAAATAGAGCAGGATATTCAGAGGAAGATAGGTGGCATAGTGGGTAGAGTGCTGGGCCTATATAGTCAGGGAGACTCATCTTGCTGTGTTCAAATCTGGCCTCAGATAACTTGCTAACTGTGTGACCATGAGCAAGTCATTTAACTTTTACTTGACTCAGTTTCCTCATTGGTAAAATGAACTGAGGAACAAAATGGCAAAACCACTCAGTCCAGTGTGTTTATCAAGAAAACCCCAACTGGGTTCATGAAGAGTGAAACACAAATGAAATAATGGAACAACAGTAATGTAGGAAAAAAACAGAAAATCTCCCTGAAGACAAGATGCATTCTTATTTTCTTTACATCTCAAGCCCCCAAAAGGACATCCATACATAGCTAGTATTTAATAAGTGCTTTCAATTCAATATAGAATTGAATGGAGGAGACAAATACTCTGTTGGGCAAAAAAAGGGGAAAACTAGTCTATAGTTATTACTCATAGGAAATTAAACCTCTTGAGTTTGAAAAAGTAAAAGGTTGTGAGGGAATGGAGACTCAGAGACTTTGGTTAGATGATTTTCCTGAGATAATATAATTAGTAAGTTGGGACCAAGAAACTGCTGTAACCCCAAGTCCAATGTTCTTTCCAACTATTTTGTACTGGCACATATAGAAGCATGCACATGGATCCTAAGGTAGCAGAAGAGAATTCAGGTGATAATCCCAGAGGCTATCAACCAGTGCACTACATAATACATACACCCCTGAACCCCCATATGTTGTCAGTTTGGCTATACAGGTAAGACAGCTGAACAAATCATCATGGTTGTTATGCCAAACTAAAGTGTGTATATGTATATGTGTATATATGTACACATATGAGTGTATGTACAAGATACTTTTTTCCTAGTTAAAATTGATTTTCAGTTTCACATTCTCTCTCCCACTTCTCTCACATTCCAATTGAGGAAGCAATGGTAAAATATTACAAACATGATTTTCAAGCAAAAAAGAATTCCCACCACATTTGCTGTGCCAATAAATATTTTTAAATAATTAAGTAAATAAGCAAACAAATGAATGGATGAATTTATTTATTTATTTATTTATTTGTTGACCAAAGATAAACCTCTCGATCTGTACTCTACAAAATGTTATCTCTTTGGGTATAGTCTGTGTGTTGCATGTTTCATCATGTTTAGAGTTTTCTGGAATTGTGGTTGATCATTTATTTCCCAAGTTTTTCATATTTGCTTACTTTTTTGACAATATTTATTTACTGTATAATCTTTTCCTGGGAGAGCCAAAAATTTTTTATTAATTTATTAATGTATTAATTTATTCAGTTTTTCTCAAATGCTTTATTAACTTCTGGTTTATATCATTCATTTCTGCCAGATTTTGAGTTACAATTTTTCCCTACCCACCACCCCAGAATAGCAATCCCATAGGATATCCCCTCATCCAATCTGCTCCCTCCCATCTCTTCTCCCATACCTCCTTCCATTTTTCGAGTAGGGCAAGGTGAATCCCCATGCCCCAATGCCTGCACATCCTATCTCCCAATTATATGCAAAATATTATTAATCATAGTATTTGTGTAATTTTTTTTAAATTTTATTTTAAAAGGAAGATAAGCAACTCAGTATATGCTGTATATGTGTAACTATGCAAAACATTACCATAGTAAATATGTTGTAAAAGACTGACTATATTTCCCTCCCTCCTATCCCACCTCCCAGCTGGTCCACTCTCCACTTTGATCCTGTCCTTTTTCAAAAGTGGGTGCTTCCAACTTCCCTCCCCCAAAGCCTTCCATCCCCTCCACCATCCCCCCCTCTCATCCCCTTCCCCCTTCTCTCCTGTAGGGTGGGACACACTATTTAGTATGTATGTCATTCTCTCCTTGGTCCAAATTCAATGAGAATAAAGTTTTGCTTTTTTTGCCTTCCTGTTCTTCCCCTCCCCTGCAACCATTTTCCCTTGCCTCTTCTATATGAGATAGTTCACCCCATTCTGTCTCACCCCATCTCCTCTCATTATATTCCTCTCTCACCTCTTAATTTCACCTTTTAAGTATCATCACTTCCTATTAAATTCAACCTGTGCCCTCTATCTATGTATACCTGAAAACATATATACACACATTCACATATGTATTCATATGCTCATATACCCTTCAACTATTTTCATATTGAGAAAAGTTTCATCAGTTACAGTTATCATTTTTCCTTGTAGGAATGTAAATAGTTCAACTTTGATAAGTTCATAATGATTTATTTTCCCTGTTTACCTTCTCAAGCATCTCTTGCTTCTTGTATCTGAATGTCAAATTTTCTATTCAGCTCTGGTTTTTTCTTCAAGAATGTTTGAAAGTCCTCTATTCCACTGAATGACCATATGTTCCCCTGAAACATGATACTCAGTTTTGCTGGGTAGGTGATTCTTGGTCTTAATTCTAGCTCCTCTGCCCTCCAGATTATCATATTCCATGCCCTTCAATCCCTCAGTGTCAAAGCTGCAGCCTCTGCTATCCTGATTGTGTTTCCACAGTATTGAAATTGTTTCTTCCTAGCTGCGTGTAATATTCTCTCCTTGATCTGGGAATTCTGGAACCTGGATATACTATTCCTAGGAGTTTTCTTTTTGGGATTTTTTTCAGGAGGTGATCAGTGGATTCTTTCGACCTTTATTTTGCCCTCTGGTTCTAAAACATCCAGGCAATATTCCTTGAGAATTTCTTGAAAGATGATTTATAGATTCTTTCTTTGATCATGGTTTTCAGGTAGTCCAATAATTTTTAGAATGTCTGTCCTGGATCTGTTTTCTAGGTCAGTAGTTTTGTCCATGAGGTATTTCACATTGCCTTCTATTCTTTCATTTGTTTGGATGTGCTTAGCAGCATCTTGATTTCTCCTAAAGTCACTAGCTTCCATTTGCTCCACTCTAACTCTGAAGGAATAAATCTCCTCAGTGAGCTTTTGAGAATCTTTTTCTATCTGGCAAATTTGGCTTTTTAAGGCATTCTTCTCCCCATTGCCTTTTTTAGCCTCTTTTGCCATTTAAGTTAGTCTAATTTTTATGGTGTTATTTTCCTCAGTCAGGCTGTTGACTCTCATTTCATACTTTTCTTTCATCTTTCTCATTTCTCTTTCCGATTTTTCCCCCACTGCTCTTATCTGCTTCTTAAGGTCCTCTATGGCCTGTAACCAGGTTGCATTTTCATTTGGGGCTTTTGATGCAGGATTTCTGACCTCACAGTCCTCCTCCTGTTCTATGCTTTGATCCTCTTTGCTCCCCAAATAGGAGTCTAATATTGAATTTTTCTGTTTATTTTGTTTCCTTTGCCTAGGCATGTTGCCACTCAATTATTTGGCTTTTGGGCTTGGTGCCACAGTAGGACTCTGCCACCAGCCAGGGGAGCATCTGTCCCAAACGTTGGCATATTCTCAACTCTCTGGGGTATTAGTTGGGTGGCCTCTCTGAAGCCTCCACACACTCTGGCAAGCTGGTCACACACCCCAATACCTCCACCCCAGACCACAATCCAGATCCAAGAAGGGTAAAGCAAGAGCGATTATCCCCAGGCTTTTTGCCAGATCCCCCTACAGTTCTTAGGCCAAGAGCTGAAGCTACAAGTGGCAATGTGGCACAAGCTGTGCTGGCTCCTCAGTGGTTCCTCACCCCGAGAAGAAGAAGCTGACAGCTCTCCCAACCATTCCCATAGGACACTGACCTCTCACTTTGTCCTAGTCATCTATGTGTTGATAATTCTGGAAACGCCACAGCTGCTAGGGTTCTGGGGTTCCTCCAGCCAGCTGCTGGTCTGGCTGCCCTGGGGCTAAAACCTCCGACTCATGGGGATCTGAGCTCAGGACCTGGGCTCAGCTCCCAGAGTGCTGTGCTGGCCATTCCCTGCCAGGCGGCCAAGCTGTCCTCAGTTGGAGGTTAGTTTCTCTCTGTCAATTTGTGGGTTTTGGAGCTCCAGAGGTCGTTCAGAGTCCCCCTTTTACATAATTTTGAAGTGGTATGGGCGAGAGCTCCGAGGAAGTGCTGCTTCTACTCTGCCATCTTGACTGTGCCCGAGAGCCAAAGTTTTAAAAGACACTCATAACCACAATAAAACATGAATAAATGTTACTTTCATGTAAAAACATACTAAGTCACTTGCCCCTCATTATAAAGCTAACATCAATGACAGACCCTTAATTCCAGTGCTGTGGTTCTCTGTTCTTTTTTTCCAGCAAATGTTGTCTTGCCTCATAACAGCCAATACCAAATAAAAATACCATTAGAAAAATGAAAGTCATTTAAAGTAATGATTTTATGTGATACTAATGAGGGGGTGTACAAAATCAACTGAAGTTTATTGGACTAAACAAAAGATCTATAATTGAGGCTTATGCCACAATGATTTGTCAGATCACATTGGTGTTTTCATGAATTATTGAGTGCTAGATATAAAGTTAATGGATTCTGCAGGAGCCACAGGTCAGAAAATACAATTTCACAATACAGTCACATTGTGCTCCTCTTATATGTTGTCAATGTCAGTGGAGGTGACATGGTAGAATAAACTTTCATATTTCTTTACGTTGGTTAATTTTTATACTTTTATTCCCATTTCATTGGTAGAAAAGCAGACCAAAGGACAGTTGTTACCTTACATAGACTACACCAATTTCAGGTTTTATCCACTATTTTTCTCTCTCCTATCCTCATGCTCTCCATCTTCACTGCTGTGGGTAGCCTGACAAATGTGTACATTGGCGTGTTTCTCTTGTATAGGCTATATAAATGGATAATGAGCTAGGTCCAGTATTGAATGAGAGGAGGAGATTGATCTGGATTGCATGTAGGAAATTATGCTATGCCTTCAATGATCTCCTAATGATTGCTGCTTCAAAAATTCATCTCTTCTACACAAATATGCTCCTGGCTCTGCTATGTGGCTATAAATCCTGGATATCTATAACTGCAATGACAACCCAAAGGATGAAGAAGAGATACATGATTGGTGTTAGCAGGTTGGGAAATGTTATTCAAGACAGTTTATGTGACAATTCAATAGATTCACAAACATTTATTAGGCTCTCTTTATGTGCAAGTACTGATTAAGGCCCTGGAAATAGGAAATAAAAATACATATACATACTGTATGTATGAATGTATGGATGTATCTCTGTATGCATACATGTGTGTATGAATGTGTGTTTATATATAAATATGCACACATTTATATACCTACATATAAATATGCATACATATTTATATAGCTACATATAAATATATACACATATGTATATATATGTATATGAACATGCCTAAGTATGTGTATGTGTATATAAGAATCTGTATGTATATATGTATATGAACATACCTATACAATATACATACATATACCTATATATGTGTATGAACATACCTATACAAACACATATATATGTATGTGTATATATATATATATGTATATATATGTATATATATATATATATGTATATATATATATACACATGTCTATATCTATATCCATATATCTATATCTATCCATTTCGGTTGATAGATATAGATATAGTTGTACTTATATACATATATATATATATATATATGTGTGTATATATGTATATGTATATATACATAAATACTCCCTGCCCTCAAGAAGCTTAAATTCTTCTTTTGGGGGTGGTACTTGGAAGCACAGAAAAAATACCATAAAAACAGAGGAAGATAGAATATTTAATGACTATTTTAATAATAAGAGAATATTTAATAATAATTTAAGAAGATAACATTAAATATTTAATAACTATAAGTTTAATAATAATTTAAATTTAATAACTAAAAGACATTCAGTAATAACAGCATTGAAAACACTAGAATAGGAGATATGCTGTCCATGAAGAAGGAAAGACATAGTTAATCAACAACTCCAAGGACTGTTGGAACTGTGATACATTAAAACAAAGCAGAAAACAAAAAACAAACAACAACAACAAAAACAACAGGCATATGTCTCGTAGTTCATAACCCAGTTCCTCACTAATATTAGATAATTAATTAAAAAATAAAAACCTAATTGATATATCTTCTTTGAAGTATTGAAGGGAAAACACACACAAAAATCACATATAACAAGAGGTGACCATAGTGCAATCTCTATCTATGTAGGAATAGATAGATATATAGATAGTTAGAGATAGATCTATGTTCAATCTTATTTCTAAGTTGCAATTCCTATAAAAGCAATATTTGTAGTAGTAGCTGCATCACTATCACCACCCGGACCAACTCCTTCACCTCCACTTCCTCTTCCTCCCACTTTGGCTTGGTAGGAACTATAGGTATTGTCCTCATATCACAAATAAATAAAGATTCAGAGAAGCTAATTGATTTGTCAGTGGACACATAGCTAATACATCTAGTGGTGAAGATTCAGGACACATTCAATTCAATAGAAATGTATCAGGAACTGTGTTGGTACACAGAATACACATACAAAAATGAATAGTAGTTGCCCATAAGCAGCTTATATTCAATGAGATTAGTACTTGGCCTGATTTCAAATCCAACATTCAGTCTACAATATCATCCTGATACTATATTTAACTTTGTCATGAAAAAGAAGAGAAATAAAATATAAATGTTTTCTTTACGCAAATCTTATTATGAACTTAATGATCCTCAGGATGTATTCTCTGTCACACTGTTTCCCATTTGCAAATAAAAAAAAAAAGAAAGTGGTCTTAAATGTTTAATTTTTATCATCTGTGTTTTCCATACATTTTTCAAATCTCCATGGTAAAAATGTTAGAATATCAAATCCACTGTGCAATTGCTTTGGAAAAGGAAATAAAGCAAGTTTAAATTTCTTGGCAAAAATGTTTTCTTTTTGGTTAGGCCAGGAATGCACAAAATCCTAGCTGGAGTACACATCAGGGGACAGGATTGTTAGTTTAAAATCTAAAGGAAAAAAATCCTAGGGTGCAAATATAAAACAAAATGTGGATGTTGCCTGTAGAAATCAATTACTCAAAGGAAGTAATTACTAATAAAAAGTTATTTTGAAGACTGATTTAGAAAGGCTATAAAATGGATTTTAATAAATCTGATTTTTTAGTCTGGGAGTTGAGAATCGCCAGGTCTCACATTAGGTCTTCTTCAGTGAAAGGAAATGAAATGTTCACTAAGACTTAGAGGGCAATTTTTCTTATTAAAGAAATTGACAGATGAAACTGGAACTTAAATCTTCAAGTACATTTTGTGGTTTTTGCATTAGCCTAATAGAAAATTAAATCTAAATGCACCACCACAAACATTCACAGTCAAAGCATCCTTTGCTGTTAAATCCCTATGAGCTTCCTACTTGTATTTTTTATCTCTACAAGTATTATTTTTATAAGAAAATGTTTGCATCCAGAAAAATAAATTATGATTAGACTTCATCAAACACTTCTGCACATAAATAAAATGCCCAATATCCAATTCAACTTAATTTAGTATATGTTCATTAAGTACTCACAATGTACCCAGCTGGCAGTGTACAATGTATACAAAGACAGAAATTAAAATGTATCTGACCTCAAGGAGTTTAGATTCTACTGGGGAAGAATAACATGGATAAAGATGCTTTTTGATCAAAGTAGTAAAATCAACATAAAATATTTTCAAAGTAAAGTGAAATATGAGCAGAGGAAAGAAAACTACATACTGAACATTGCATTCTCTCTCAAATAGATAGGTGAGGTCTCTGATGTGGGTAAACCCTTAAGATGTATTTCAGAACACATATTGGTTATTATTTACCAATATGATATGAATCTAGAACACTCATACTGTGCCACTATGACAGGCCTGCACAAAAGACATTGTCCAGCAAACTAAGATTCAGAAACATTTAAAGACGAGATATGAAGATGAGTAAATGAGATAAAATGAGAGCTTTTTATGCACTGAATGAGTGCCCATCAAAAAAATAATATTTTTTCAAAGGACATTTTTGCTAACATATTGGTAAAAATAATGAAATGAAGATAGAAATAGCAATCATTTGTGCTCTGGAACAAGTAATTTTGATCTCTAGTCATGGGGTTTAGAGCTAAAAAGAGCCTTAGGCTTTATCGAGTCTCAGCCCCTCATTTTATAGACTGTGGAGTCTGTGGAGTCATGACTTGGGCAAAATCACAGGGGCTTTGCCCTTAGTAGACCACATCTAGAAAATACATGCTTCCCTTCCTTCTACAGTATGATAACACAACTCTCATTCCCCTGCCAAACCCTGAGCTCATTGGCATGGTGACTGTCTCCCAAGATCAATATTCTTCTCCCACCTATTACCTGTCCACTGCTCCATCAGCTTCTGGAAATTGGGCAGCTATGGAATATTGAATGCATTACTGAAACATGGGACAGACCCTGGATGATATACTGTATTCTTTCTCTCTTAATTGATTATCCTTTGTCCTGCAATTCACCCCTCACACTCACCTTTCTCCCCTCACCTCCCCCCACTGCCCACCACCTCCACCATCTCATTTGAATTTTCTTCTGGTTAAAGTATTTTTAGTTCCAATTACACTTGTCTCCATTTATTTTTTTCTAAATATTTCAACACTATACTTTTCCTGCATGTTAAAAAAATGCTCAATGTTATAAATTCTTTATTGACTATATAGATACATAGATATAAATATATGGATTTTATATTGCTCCCAACAAATAGAAGAAGATACTCTTTACAAAGACTATATTCTCCTATGTCTAGGATAAGTGACATAGATTGCCTGAAATCATGTAGGTCACAGGAATGTAACATTTATATCTATGGGGAGTACTAATAAAAATTGTAATAACAACAGCATTTATATCATATTTTAAGACTCACAAAAAGTTCCAAATATCTCATTTTATCTTTATCATCCTAGGAGGTATGTGTATAATCTCCATTTTACATATTAGAAATTAATTCAGATAGAGATTCAGATACCCAGGGCCAGACAACTGCTTAAGTATCTGAGCCAAGATTTGACCTTTGAGCTTCCTGACACCAGGTCTGCTCTCAGTTGACCATACAACCTATCTTTCTAAATCTGCCTCACTTTCCAAGATAGGACAGCTCCCAAAGATAAGAACTAATTTGTCCAGGATACTATAAGTAGCAAATATGATGTTAAAATATATCTTCTGATATCAAAACTATAATGCTTTCTAGCATATGAATTTTATGAAAATACTCTATATTGTCAATAGGTTGATATCTTTGCTCACTCTGTCCATGAATGGCTGCCATTCAATTCAGCCCAATCAATCTGTTCTTGAGTATCTACCTTTTGAATTCTGTCCATCTGGTTTATCTAAATATATCCTCTTAAAAATGTTTTCTTTCCCAGTTAGAAATTATCTTTCCTTCCTCAAATTAGAAGATCTTCCCTATTCCTTAATAGACCTGGGAGGAGTTTGAAGACCTCTCCTGCAGTGAAGATAACTCTGCCCCCTAATAGGCTGAATGTAGTCACATGGAGCCTGTGGTGGGAGGAGTTTGCTGATGTGAAGCAAAGCCCACAGGAAGCTGATGTTCAGAGCTAACCAGACTCTGGGTATAGAGGACGCTCATTAAAGAGAGAGAAAGGTTTGTGAGTAAATATTGATCTTCTAATTCCCATTCCGATGGGGGAGGTGGAGGAGGGGGCAGCATTGAAAAAAGCAACTCTTTAAAAAGTAGAATTGGCCAAATGAAAAAGGAGGTACAAAAGCTCCCTAACAAAAATATTTCCTTAAAAATTAGAATTGGGCAAGTGGAAGCTAATGACTCTATGAGACATCAAGAATCAAACAAAATCAAAGGAATGGGAAAAAAGAAGACAATGTGAAATATATCATCGAAAAAGCAGCTGACCTGGAAAATAGATCCAGGGAAAATAATTTAAGAATAGTTTGGCTTCCTGAAAGTCATAATCAAAATAACCTGGATAGCATCTTTCAAGAAATTTATGAAAACTTCCCTGATATCCTAGAAACAAAGGGTAAAATAGACTTTGAAGGAGTCCAGCAATCACTGCACAAAAGGGATCACAAAATGAAAATTCCAAGGGAATATGGTAGCCAAATTCCAAAATTTGTCGGGTCAAGAAGAAAATATTGCAAGCAGTCAGAAAGGAACAATTCAAATATCAAGGAGCTACAGTCAGGATTACCCTGGACTTTGCAACTTCTACATTAAAGGATCAGAAATATTTGGAATATTATATTCTGGAGAGCAAAGAACTTAGATTACAACCAAGAATCAATTACCCAGAAAAATTGAGCATACTCTTTCAGAGGAAAAGACAAATATTAAATGAAATAGGGGACTTTCAAACTTTCCTGATGAAAAGATCAAAGCTAAAAAGAAAATTCTCTTTTCAAATACAAGACTCAAACCATGCATAAAAAGGTGGATAGGAAGAAAATAAAAGGTATCTGTAGGGTATGTAACAGGAAAAAGTCCTAAAATACACTAATAAATGACAAGTCATTAAAACCTTAAACTCTGTGAAATGTGGAAGCCCAAACATGGTGACCTGTTTACAATTATATTTCAGGCACTGAGTTAAAACTTAAAATAATGTGGCCTATGGAGCCAAAACAAGATTATTGTGACCCATGTGTGACCAGTACATGATTCATACATGAACATTTTAGGGCATAACATTGACTCAACTCCTAAGCTCATTACTAAAAAGAAAACCAAAACCATCCACCAATTAAAAGTGATGCATCTCCAGTCCCTCCTGCTTTGTGTGTTTTCTATAATTACCATCGGGATTTTATTAGGTTAAACTGTTTACATACCTAAATGAAAAGATGATACTTGTAACTCTTGAGAACAGCATCTTTATATTATTATAATATAATAAAGGCCTCATTTCTAAAACATATAGAGAAATTAATTAAGTCTTGTATTTGAATATCAAATTTTATATTCATCTATGGTCTTTTCATTAATAATGCTTGGAAGTCCTCTATCTCATTGAATTGATATTGTTTTCTTGGAAGGATTATTTTCAGTTTAGTTGGGTAGGTGATTCTTGGTTGTATTCCTACCTCTTTTGCCCTCCAGAAAATCATACTCCAAGTCTTCTGATCCTTTAATGTAGGAGATAATAAATCTTATGTTATCCTGACTGTAGCTCCATCATACTTGAATTGTTTCTTTGTGGCTGGTTACAATATTTTTCCTTGACCTTGAAACTCTGAAATTTGACTATAATAAACCTGGCAGATTTCATTTTGGAATCTCTTTCAGGAAGTGATTAGTGGATTCTTTCAATTTCAAATTTACTCTTTGTTTCTAGAATATGAGGGCAGGTTTCCTTAATAATTTCTTGAAAGATGATACCTAGGCTATTTTTTTATCATGGCTTTCAGGTAGTCTAATAATTTTTAAATTATATTTCCTGGATCTATTTTCCAGGTCAGTAGTTTTTCCCATGAGATATTTCATATTGTCTTCATTTCCCACTTTATTTTGTTTTTTTATTATTTCTTGATAATTCATAAAGTTATTAGTTTCATTTTAATTTTTAAGGAATTATTTTCTTCAGTGAGTTTTTGGACCTCCTTTTCCATTTGGCCAATTTTTCTTTTTATGGCATTCTCCTCATTGGCTTCTTGGACATCTTTTACCATTTGGTCTACCCCTGTTTTTTGTTTTGTTTTTTTTTGTTTTTAAAAGAATTGTTTCCTTTTTTTTTTTAACAAATGCTTTATTAACTTCTGTTTTACATCATTCATTTCCGCCAGATTTTGAGTTACAATCATTTTCCCCCCATTATTCCCCTACCCAACCTCCCAGAATAGCAGTCCCACAAGATATCGCTTCCTCCAATCTGCTCTCTCCCATACCTTCTCCCACACCCCCATCGACTTTTCCATTAGAGGAAGATGAATCTTTGTGTCCCAATGCCTGCACATCTTATCTCCCTATTACAAGTGAAAGAGTATTAATAATAGTATTTATATATATTTGAAACATTTAATGTTACGACCTCGAATTTCAGATCCATTTCCTTCCTCCCTTGTCACCCATTCCTTCTTGGGAGATAAGCAATTCAGTATATGTTGTACATGTCTAGCTATGCAAAACATTATCATAGTAGATATATTGTACAAGGCTGCTTATAATTCCCTCCCACTCATCCCACCCCCCACCTGGTCCATTCCCTACATAATCCTGTCCCTCTTCTATAGTGGGTACTTCCAACCTCCCCTCACCCCAAGGATGCCCTCCCATCCATCATCCCTCCTCTCATCCCCCTTCCCCTATCCTGCTGCAGGTTGAGATATCCCATTTAGTATGTATGTCATTTTCTCCCTGAACCAAATTCAATGGGAATGTGGTTTTGTCTTTTTAGCCTTCCTTATTCTCCCCCTCCTTTGCAACCACTTCCCCTTGCTTCTTCTACATGGGATAGTTTACCCTACCCTGTCTATCCCCATCTCCTCTTGCCACTTTCCTCTCTCACCTCATAATTTCATCCCTTGAGTATTCTCCCTTCCCAACAAATTCAACCTATGCCCTCTATCCATATATAACTGTAACCATATACACACACATTCACATATGTATTCATATGACCACACACCCTCCTTCCATTATTTTCATAGTGAGAAAGATATCATCAGTCACAGTTATTGCTTTTCCATATAGGAATGTAAATAGTTCAACTTTGATAAGTTCCTTTTGATTTCTTTTCCCTGATTACCTTCTCAGGCATCTCTTCCTTCTTGTGTCTGGATGTCAAATTTTCTATTCAATTCTGTTTTTTTCCTCAAGAATGCTTGAAAGTCCTCTATTCCACTGAATGACCATATTTTCCCCTGAAACAAAATACTCAGTTTTGCTGGGTAGGTGACCCTTGGGTTCATTCCCAGTTCTTTTGCCCTCTGGAATATCATATTCCATGCCCTTCGATCCCTCAGTGTAGAAGCTGCCAGGTCCTGGGCTATTCTGATTGTGTTTCCACAATATTGAAATTGTTTCTTCCTGGCTGCTTGGAGTATTTTCTCCTTGATCTGGGGATTCTGGAACCTGGCTATAATATTCCTGGGAGTTTTCTTTTTGGGATCTTTTTCAGGAGGTGATCGGTGGATTCTTTCAACCTCTATTTTGCCCTCTGGATCTAAAACATCAGGGCAGTTTTCCTTGAGAATTTCTTGAAGGGTGATTTCTAGGTTCTTTCCTTGATCATGGCTTTCAGGTAGTCCAATAATTTTTAAATTGTCTCTCCTGGATCTATTCTCCAGGTCAGTGGTTTTTCCCATGAGATATTTCACATTGCCTTCTAATCTTTCGTTTGTTTGGATCTGCTTAACAGCATCTTGATTTCTCACAAAGTCACTAGCTTCCATTTGCTCCAGTCTAACTCTGAAGGAATGAATCTCCTCAGTGAACTTTTGAGATTCTTTTTCCATCTGGCAAATTCGACTTTTTAAGGCATTCTTCTCCTCATTGCCCTTTTGGGCCTCCTTTGCCATTTGAGCTAGTCTATTTTTTAAGGTGTTGTTTTCCTCAGTCAGGCTGTTGACCCTCATTTCATACTTTTCCTGCATCCTTCTCATTTCTCTTTCTGATTTTTCCTCCACTTCTCTTATTTGATTTTTAAAGTCCTTCTTAAGGTCCTCTATGGCCTGCAACCCGTTCATGTTTTCCCCTGGGGCTTTTGGAGCAGGACTTCTGACCTCACAGTCCTTTTCCCGCTCTATGCCCCCAAAATAAGAGTCTAGGGTTGCATTTTTCTGTTTCCTTTGCCTTGGCATGTTGCCACTTAATTGCTTGACTTTTGGGCTTGTTGCCACACTATGGCTTTAAGGCCAGATAGAGGAATTTTCGTCCCGAACGTGTGGGGGGCAACTTCCGTTTCTGGCAAGCTGTAAACCCACCCACAACTTCCACCCTAGATCACAATCCAGATCCAGGGAGGTTAAAGCAAGAGCGATTACCCCCCAAGACTGATCGCTGGATCTCCCCACGATTTGTAGGCTGGGAGCCGGAAATGCCTATGAAAACTACAAAATGGCATTTGTCCTCAGCGGCTTCTAGCCCCCAGGGGAGGGAGCTGACGCATTCCCCAAATACAGGCCCCAAAGTCCATAGGACACTAACCTCTTACTTTGTCCTAGGCATGTCTATGTTGATAATTCTGGAATCGCCACAGCTCCTGGTGTTCTGGGGTTCCTCCAGCCGGCTGCTGGCCCTACCGCCCTGGAGCTAAAACCTCGGCTCACGAGGACCTGGGCTCGGCTCGGCTCGGCTCCTGCGCTCTGCGAGCTGCGGGCTCCCAGACTGCTGCGCTGGTCCTTTCTGCAGGGCTGCTGGGCTGTCCTCAGCGGGAGGTTAGCTTCTCTGTGTTGTTCTTTGGGTGCTGGGGCTCCAGAAGTTGTTCACAGTCCTTTTTTACATAGTTTGTGGGGAATCTGGGGGCAGAGAGGCTTGGAAGAGCTGTTTCTACTCTGCCATCTTGGCTCCGCCCCCCAAAAACAAAAGAATTGTTTCCTTCAATATTTTTGTGTGTTCTTTACCAAGCTGTTCTTTACTCATTTTTCATGATTTTCTTGCATCACTCTCTTTACAATTTTCCCCCTCTCTGTCTTACTTTATTTTTAAAATCATTTTTGAGGTCTTCTATGGCCTGAGACTAATTCATACTTTTCTTGGAGACTTTGAATGTAGGAGTTTTGACTTTGTTACTTCTAGATATTTCTAGATACTTTCAATACTTCCAAGGTGATATAATCTGAAGAGAATTATTTACTACTCCCCAGTGAGCAACCACAAGAGCTCTTCCCTTCCTGGAATTGTGAGTGTCCCCCTCTCTACTGTGGCCACAAGCTCTGCTATACTAGTAATTTTCCTGTCACTTGAACTGCCACCCAGGACAGTGACGCAGATCTGAATATAGGCAAAGCAGTGGAGTATTGCCTCAGTACTAGCAAAAACATCCCCGTAATCCCCTTCTGACCACTTGTATGATCCTGTTTCCATTTGTTGGCTGTAAGCTCTGGAACTAGCTACTGCCTCTACTGACTTAGTAGCTCCCAAGGCCTGCTCCTGATTTGCTGAGGCCAGGTCTGCCCTGGATTGCACTCCTCTCTCACCCTGGTGCAAAAGACTTTTCCTGCCAACCTTCCAAGTTGTCTTGGGCTGGAAATTTGTTTCACTGGGTTTTTTGTTTTGTTTTTCTTGGATTGTGCTATTCTAGAATTTGTTTACAGCCATTTTAAAAGCTATTTGGATAAGTTTGGGGGAGAGTTCAGGTGGGTCTATGCCTTTACTCTGCCCTCTTAGTCCTATCTCCTGATCCCAAATATTTTCAAGGACTAAAACTTTTTAAAAACACATTTTTTTCAATTACCTAGTGTTCTCAGATAATTGATTGAGAGATAATCTTTTTTTTCCTCTCTCAATTTTTTGCATCATGCTCCATTGACTTCTCTCAACTCCTACATATAGCTGTAATTATAGATCAGACCCTCATCTTTTTTATACTTGGCCTTTTGCACTAGCATTTTAGTAAGACATTCTGATTTTTAATCATCTTTTAATTCATCTTCTACTCAGTTACCAAAATTTCTTCCTTAAGTTAAGATCTACCTATCTCATTCTCATGCTGAAAATTCTTTAGTGGTTCCCAATAGCTAATGGGGAGCAGCTAGGTGGTGTAGAGGAGAAAGTGTGGGGCCTGAAGTTGGGAAAAAATGAGTTCAAATCTAGCCTTAGGCACTGATTAGCTGTGTGATTTTGAGAAGTCATTTACACCAGTTTGCCTCAGTTTCCTCATATTTATAATGAGCTGTTTCCCATGATAGACATTCCAATTCATGTGTCTATGCCTTTATATAGACTGTCTTCAAGTTTTACAATGCTCCTCCTATTCCCTTAATTACTTGCATCTATGTCCTCAACATTTAGCATAGGATCTAGCATATAATAATCTTTTCATCCATCTATTCATCCATTTTAATGATCAGTTGTTCTTTCCAATAATAGCTTCTTATCAAATATTGCTACCTTAATGTGCTTTGCTATTTTCATGTGAGCAGTTTATTCTTTTTATATATTTTATATTTTCCCCAATTACATATATTCAACAATGCATTGGTGTCCCAGTTTTCCCATATTCCTTCCAACATTTATTATTTTCCTTTTTTATCATATTAGATAATCTAATAGGTATGAGGTGGTAACTCAGAGTTCTTTTAATTTGCATTTCTGTAATCAATAGAGATTTAGAACATTTTTATATGATTGTAAATAACTTACATTTTTTTTATCTGAAAACTGCCTGTTCTTATCCTTTGATAGTTTGTCGATTGGGCAATGACTTTGGTTTGTATAAATTTGACTCCGTTCTCTATATACTTGAGAAATGAGGCCCTTATCAGAGATATTTGTTGTAATCATCCCCCCAGTTTTCTTGTGAAATTCATTCTTCATGTAGTTACTTTTGTTTTTGTGATTTCATTGGTGTATAAGTCTCTAAGTATGGAAATTACATTCACCAAAGCAATAATTCTTCCTCCACTTGCCCTATTCCATCCCATATCTTCTGCATTCTCCTATGAATTTATAGAAGACCACCAGAAAAAATTGCACTTAATCTCTGTATGTTTTCGGTTTTAGCAGACTTTCTGATAAATCAGGAAATGTCTGGGATTACTTGCTCAAATAGTTCTACTCTGGGTATTAAAAAAAAAGATAGGTAAACAATTGGAAATCAAAAGGGGGGGCAATCTTTGATAGATTCCATCAGGGATAGCTTCAGAGAAGGAAGATTGGATTAGAAATTGAATATTGGAATTTGCCAGATTTCAAAATTGCCAACTCTCAATATTTATGTATTAAAAATAAAGGAGAAAGATATTTTCAAATAGCCTACAAATTAAAGAAGCAGCAAAGGTGGTAATAGAAATAAACCCTTTATTTGACAGTCTGTCACATCTGAGACAGAAGCATTCTAGTAGAGGCAGCAGTTGCTGAAAAGAAATGTCACACCCCATATTCAAGAGTAATACCATCATAATACAGAGAGACATCTTATTATTAATAGTCATGCCATTTATCTTCTTTCAAAAGTCTCTGAGGCATAAACATGGCCCAGCATTTTCTAAAAGATATATACCTCTTTTTGTTTCATTAGAAGTATTTAATTATTCACATCAGAACACTGTCACACACCAGATAATATAGGGTGAAGGGGAAATGAATGAAGCAGTATCTGTTGACATTCTCATTAGCCATTAATAAATTTCTTAGATTAATTAAGGGGATTTCCAATCCCAATATACAGGTAGAGAAACGATTAACAATACCTTAAGGCCCTTGGAGTAGCATTTTTGCTTTGCCATAGCCTTAACAGCTAAAAGTTAATATGTGCATTTGATTTGTCAATTCTTAACCACCATCACTGTCTTCACTACTAAGTGGGTACTTTGTATGCAATCTACTTGTTATATGCATATCTTTTAGCAGTCATGCTTGGGAAAGTATAAGAGAAACATTCAACTCCATTCATTTGTTATATCTATTATCACAGCACAATAGCCTTCAAGGACTTTGATTGTGAATGTACTTAACTTTAATGAATCCATGGTACTGTCAATGCTGCTATCTCCAATTCAACAGCTTTCAAACCATCCTTGCCTGTTGACTCTATATTCTTATTTCTATTTCCTCCAATAAGTTGGCCTAAAAGTTCTGGGAAACTTTTTTTCTGTTTTGTTTGTTTTTGGTTTTGTTTATTTGTGTATTTTCCCCCTGCATGACATGGGTTATACTACAGTACTTGACTCCTCCTGTTTTCTGTAATTCTCTGTATCGCCAGGCCACTTCATTTGCTGATCAAGCTTCTCTTGAATGACAGCTTTCATCATTCAAACAATCAATCATTCTACAAGTAAGTATACTATGCTATATGCTAAGGATAAAAAGATAAAAATGAACATCCCTCAATTTCAAGGAACTTACCTTTCATTGGGGGAGAAAGCATATCTATCTGTCTAGTTTAGTATTAATTAATTAGGAAGCAAAATAATTTTTATATATTTTCAAATTTTTGATAGCAGTGGCCATATATATGTACTTCTATTTGCAAATGCTTGATTGACTTAGAAGACCTGGTTTTGATCAAATAAAATATAGTGAGCTTGTTTTCTCATATATTGTTAGTCCTCTCTGAGTCAAATACTGAATTTCATGCCATACAAATACATTTCATTTTTTAATCTGGCTTTATTTTTAATTCTGTGTTTTAAAGGATGGATATTGTTTTAAGGAAGCACAGAAAAAAATATTATTTACAAAAACACTTTTCAGTGTCTGCTGGAGATATTGGTATGGGGCAGTCAATCATTTCAATGGTCATTCAAGTCTACACTGAAAAAGTGATCAGTATACTCTGAAGCTCAAAGCAAAATACATACAAAAATTAAAAACAAAACAAATCGACCATGAATAAAAAACAAAACTAAACAAAACAAATGATTTGCCTATTACTGTCTCCCCTAAGCAAAGACATTCAGAAGGACTTGAATAATTGAGGTATTGTGATTTCATTTGTGCTATAGCATAGACTCTCTGAAATTCCAAGAAAAGTAAGGGGAAAAAGTCTTTACTATAATGAAACAAAAATTGCAGTTGGTAAAACAGTACAAAGACTGAAATACTAAAGACTAGAAAAAGTTAAATTTTCCTTCAAGAATACATTAAAAAAAAAAACTACTATTAAAAAAAAAAGTCCCTGAGTAGAGCGCCAGCCCTGGAGTCAGAAGGACCTGAGTGAGTTCGGAGCTGGCCTCAGACACTTAACACACACAAACAAAAACCTAGCTGTGTGACCTTGGGCAAGTTACTTAACCCCAATTGCCCTCCAAAAAGCAAAAAAAAAAAAAAAAAGTCCAGATTACCTTGTAATATCTGGGTTTCTTCACTGGACTATAAGATATTTACCTTCCAAGTCAATATATTGGGAATTTCTTGTCACCATTGATAAATTGATGAATTCCAATAAATGTCTTAAATACTGAAAAGAAGCAGAATTGTCCTAAAATCATAGGAACTCTCAGATACAGATGGTATACTACAATATAACATTGCACTGTGACACGTCATAAAAAAAAGGTTTTGTTGTTCTTGTCATTTTTCCAAGAAATATAGACAAACATGCTTCAGTAACTTGTCATCTCCTGTTTCAGGAGAATTCCATTGAAATTGGAAATTCTGCAGACTATGATCAAGGATAGACTTGGATAAACAAAGAAACCAATAAACATGTATATGTGTGTGTGTATTGTCACATGAGTATCAACAAGAAGGCCTCTTTACTTAGACTGTGGAAAATGGTATAGCATTAATCTATGATTAGACTGGAAGAGTAGTCTGACATGATATTATCTATAACTTTGTATGCAAATAGAGGTGTTTATGTATCCAAATGCAATAAAGAGTCACTTAGATTTCTTGAATACAGAGTACAATACTCATACTTTAAGAAAAATGCTTTTCTGTGTGGAGAATACAGTGGAGAAGATACCTGGAAAGTCAAATGAAAAAATATTAATTAAGATCATATTAGAATATTCCAGATGAGGAGTAATAAAGGTCTGAATTTTCATCGTAGCCTTGATTATGTTATTTTTTTTTTTAAACAAATTGGTATTTATACTCAATACATTTCTTCATTGGCCTTTTGATTATTTACATTTGGGTTTTGTTTTTCCAAATGAGATTGCATTGGCTTGTTAACTCACCCATCATGTAATGCAAATATCATCATCCCTATTTTATATATGAAGAAGTTCAGAAAATCAATGACTTGTTTCAGGATATGTACCTAGTACATGGTTGTACCAGATTTCTAATCCAGATACTCTAACTCCATATTCAGGATGTTTCAACTGTGACATATAACCTTTAAGTTAAATTGTATATTTTTAGGATCTTCTTTGAAGTCTCACCCTACCAAAAACAATTATCTAAGTACATCAAACATACCTAAAATTCTGGCTTCACTTTATTTATTTATTTATTTATTTTTGCTTGGAAGTCGGAACTGCAAATGCAATTACAGGAAGAGTTATTTGGAAAAGCAGATGTTATTTATTTAATAGTTTCTATTAAAATTGTGACTCTTTTCCAGAGAGAAATTCACACATTAAGAAAAAATATGTATTAACCTATCAGCCCCATAGATTTTAAGTCACTTAGAGCCAATGTAGTCTAGTTGAAAGAAGAATAGCTGAATAGTAAAGAGAATTGAGTTATTTTCCTTATAAAATAACTTTCTTCATTTATCATTGCTTTTTTCAGCATGGTCAGATAATTTGCTAACTTTGTACCTTATTTTATATAATTTATGAGAGAGGGAGATCCTTTCCATATTTCCTATCTTTATTTGAAGGACATTGATATATTATGAGTAAATTATTTTGGGGGTTAGAAGAAAACAATTGTATGACAAGGTTTACCACAAATATTTTATAATGATAAATAATAAAAAATTAATATTCCTACAGTGAATAACAGCACAATGGGATCATCCCCCAGCTGCCGATTTATAAAGGGAAATAGCAGAAAATATTGAATTATGGTATTATTTAGAAGTATAGAGTCCTTCATAATACTGGTACTGAAGGATAGGACTAACACCCATTGTACTGATTAACAATGTTATAAAGACTCTTTTTATCTGTGCTAGTTTTGTTTTATAAAGCATTCTTTACTCAGTTGTGCAGATTATTCCATGTAATTTCGAGTCAAGAGAAATAGAATAACAAAGTGGATGCATGGATATATACATAGTCAAAAATTTGTGTTTTTAATTCCAATTATGTCTCTGATACTGTTGTCACCATATACCAGTAATTTCATCTCTCTGAAATTCAGGCAACCATTTAAAATCCCAAGTTAAATATAGGTTTCAATCATTGTAGATAGAGAAGAGGTCTCTGCAATCATGAAAAATGATACCATGGTGGAGTACCCTATAAACAATCCTTAAAATCATTATAACATACTTAGTCTACATAAAAATTCCAATTTTTGGTATTCATTTTATAGGAGCAACATATTCATTAATAGAATGGAATATGCTATCTTGTTTTCAGTATGTGTGTGAGCAATAACATTGTTGATGGTTCTTATACTATATGGCATCTTATATTTATCTAGCCTTTTAAGGTTGGCAAACATGCATTATTTTATTTGATCATCTTTAATGGAATGCTAGATAAATTCTCAGCTGGGAGAAAAATACTTTTAAATTGTTGCAGATCATAAGTATGGAGATGCATATTTCTAAAACTTCCAATTTATATTACAGTGTCACAGAATTTGAGAGCAGGATGGCGTCACAGGGGCTATCTAGTCCAACTTAAACTGGAAAAGAAACTCCATGACAGTATACTTGATAAGAGGCCATCCAGTCTCTACTTGAAGACCTCACAAAAGGGGCAATCAAATATGTTTTGAGGCAGCTCATTCCCATTTCAGACAGGTATAATTGTGAGGAAGTCTTCTCTGATATATAGCTTAAATTTGCTTCTATGAACCATTTGCTCATTGCTCCTGGTTCTGAACTCTGAGGATAAACAGGATAAATCTAATTCCTCTTCCACATGGCAGAACTACAAATAATTTTTAAAAGGTAATGTGTCCCAGTCCTTCCTTTTCCCTTCCAAGTGTTAAAGATAAACATCTTTAGTTACTCCAACCCATTTGCCGTGACATGAACTCAAGGCTTTTCAACATTCTAGATTCATTTCTCTGGATACTTTTTAACTTAGAATGATTTTTTTTTTAAACAAATACTTTATTAACTTCTGTTTTACATCATTCATTTCCGCCAGATTTTGAGTTACAATCATTTTCCCCCCATTATTCCCCTACCCAACCTCCCAGAATAGCAGTCCCACAAGATATCGCTTCCTCCAATCTGCTCTCTCCCATACCTTCTCCCATACCCCCATCGACTTTTCCATTAGAGGAAAATGTTTGTTTAATGCCTGAACATCTTATCTCCCAATTACAAGCAAAAGAGTATTAATAATAGATTTATATATATTTGAAACATTTAATGTTACGACCTCGAATTTCAGATCCATTTCCTTCCTCCCTTGTCACCCATTCCCTCTTGGGAGATAAGTAATTCAGTATATGTTGTACATGTCTAGCTATGCAAAACATTGTCATAGTAGATATATTGTACAAGGCTGCTTATAATTCCCTCCCACTCATCCCACCCCCCACCTGGTCCATTACCTACATGATCCTGTCCCTCTTCTATAGTGGGTACTTCCAACCTCCCCTCACCCCAAGGATGCCCTCCCATCCATCATCCCTCCTCTCATCCCCCTTCCCCTATCCTGCTGCAGGTTGAGATATCCCATTTAGTATGTATGTCATTTTCTCCCTGAACCAAATTCAATGTGAATGTGGTTTTGCCTTTTTAGCCTTCCTTATTCTCCCCCTCCTTTGCACCCACTTCCCCTACATGAGATAGTTTACCCTACCATGTCTCTCCCCATCTCCTCTTGCCACTTTCCTCTCTCATCTCATAATTTCATCCCTTGAGTACTCTCCCTTCCCAACAAAATCAACCTATGCCCTCTATCCATATATAACTGTAACCATATACACACACATTCACATATGTATTCATATGACCACACCCCCTTCTTCCATTATTTTCATAGTGAGAAAGATATCATCAGTCACAGCTATTGCTTTTCCATATAGGAATGTAAATAGTTCAACTTTGATAAGTTCCTTTTGATTTCTTTTCCCTGATTACCTTCTCAGGCATCTCTTGCTTCTTGTGTCTGGATGTCAAATTTTCTATTCAATTCTGGTTTTTTCCTCAAGAATGCTTGAAAGTCCTCTATTCCACTGAATGACCATATTTTCCCCTGAAACAAAATACTCAGTTTTGCTGGGTAGGTGACCCTTGGGTTCATTCCCAGTTCTTTTGCCCTCTGGAATATCATATTCCATGCCCTTCGATCCCTCAGTGTAGAAGCTGCCAGGTCCTGGGCTATTCTGATTGTGTTTCCACAATATTGAAATTGTTTCTTCCTGGCTGCTTGTAGTATTTTCTCCTTGATCTGGGGATTCTGGAACCTGGCTATAATATTCCTGGGAGTTTTCTTTTTGGGATCTTTTTCAGGAGGTGATCAGTGGATTCTTTCAACCTCTATTTTGCCCTCTGGATCTAAAACATCAGGGCAGTTTTCCTTGAGAATTTCTTGAAGGGTGATTTCTAGGTTCTTTCCTTGATCATGGCTTTCAGGTAGTCCAATAATTTTTAAATTGTCTCTCCTGGATCTATTTTCCAGGTCAGTGGTTTTTCCCATGAGATATTTCACATTGCCTTCTAATCTTTCATTTGTTTGGATCTGCTTAACAGCATCTTGATTTCTCATAAAGTCACTAGCTTCCATTTGCTCCAGTCTAACTCTGAAGGAATGAATCTCCTCAGTGAACTTTTGAGATTCTTTTTCCATCTGGCAAATTCGACTTTTTAAGGCATTCTTCTCCTCATTGCCCTTTTGGGCCTCCTTTGCCATTTGAGCTAGTCTATTTTTTAAGGTGTTGTTTTCCTCAGTCAGGCTGTTGACCCTCATTTCATACTTTTCCTGCATCCTTCTCATTTCTCTTTCTAATTTTTCCTCCACTTCTCTTATTTGATTTTTAAAGTCCTCCTTAAGGTCCTCTATGGCCTGCAACCCACTCATGTTTTCCCCTGGGGCTTTTGGAGCAGGACTTCTGACCTCACAGTCCTTTTCCCTCTATGCCCCCAAAATAGGAGTCTAGGGTTGCATTTTTCTGTTCCTTTGCCTTGCATGTTGCCACTTAATTCTTGACTTTTGGGCTTGTTGCCACACTATGGCTTTAAGGCCAGAAGAGGAATTTTCTCCCGAACGTGTGGGGGGCAACTTCCGTTTCTGGCAAGCTGTAAACCCACCCACAACTTCCACCCTAATCACAATCCAGATCCAGGGAGGTTAAAGCAAGAGCGATACCCCCCAAGACTGATCGCTGGATCTCCCCACATTTGAGGCTGGGAGCGAAATGCCTCTGAAAACACAAAATGGCGTTCTCCTCACCCACCCCCAAACACACCCAAACCCCAAACCAAACACAACCCACCACAACAAACCACCACACCCCCCACCCCCCCCCCCAAAACCCCCAACCCCACCCCCCCCCCCCCACCACCCCCCACCCCCACAACCCCCCCCCAAACAACCACAAACCAACAACCACCCCACCCCCCCCCAAACAAACAAACCACACACACCCCAAAACAACACCCCCCAACCCCCCCAACCCCCAAAAACCCACAAAACCCCCCAACCCCCCCAACCCCCCAACCCCCAACCCAAAAACCCCAACCCACACACCCCAAACAAAAAAAAAAAAAAAAAACAAAACACCCAACAACCACCCCCCCACCCACCCAAAAAACAAAACACACCAAAACAACAAAATTTTGGAGCAGGACTTCTGACCTCACAGTCCTTTTCCTGCTCTATGCCCCCAAATTAGGAGTCTAGGGTTGCATTTTTCTGTTTCCTTTGCCTTGGCATGTTGCCACTCAATTACTTGACTTTTGGGCTTGTTGCCACACTATGGCTTTAAGGCCAGAAAGAGGAATTTTCGTCCCGAACGTGTGGGGGGCAACTTCCGTTTCTGGCAAGCTGTAAACCCACCCACGACTTCCACCCTAAATCACAATCCAGATCCAGGGAGGTTAAAGCAAGAGTGATTACTGCCCCCCCCCCCCAAGACTGATCGCTGGATCTCCCTGCAAATTTGCAGGCTGGGAGCGGTAGCTGCCTCTGAAAACTGCAAAATGGCGTTTGTCCTCAGCGGCTTCTAGCCCCCAGGGGAGGGAGCCGACACATTCCCTAATACCAGTCCCAAAGTCCATAGGACACTAACCTCTTACTTTGTCCTAGGCAAGTCTATGTTGATAATTCTGGCATCGACACAGCTCCTGGTGTTCTGGGGTTCCTCCAGCTGGCTGCTGCCCCTGCCGCCCTGGGGCTAAAACCTCGGCTCATGCCGACCTGGGCTCGGCTCCGCTAGGCTTCTGCGTTCTGCGCACTGCATGCTGCCCGGTCCCAGACCACTGCGCTGGTCCTTCCTGCAGGGCTGCCGGGCTGTCCTCAGCGGGAGTTTAGCTTCTCTGTGTCGTTCTGTGGGTGCTGGGGCTCCAGAAGTTGTACAGAGTCCCCTTTTACATCGTTTGGGGGGAATCTGGGGGCAGAGTGGCTTGGATGAGCTGTTTCTACTACGCCATCTTGGCTCCGCCCCCGAGCTTTTCTTTCTTACTTTTTCTTCTGAATTTCTTTCATTTCTCTAGGCTAAAAAAACTTAGAATTGAAGTGGACCTCACTGGACATCTGATCTAATCTATGACTGAAAAAGAATATCTTTAAACAAATTCCATACATCTAGTCTTTGCTTGAAGGTTTCTAGTGAGGGGATCCATCTTGGATAAATGCTGTGAAGTCTTTCATTGGCTCAGAATCCTAATACTGAATCTATTTTTCCCTGAATGATGGAATCAAACAAATGTAATCCCATGCACAAGCAGCTTTCCAGAAAAATGCTACTGTGAACAGGTTTTAAGATTCTAATTGCACCGTACAGTGAACACTCTATTTATTCCATAACAAATCAAAGCAAAACATTACAGAAAATCAAGGTAAAGCATTTACAATGTTATAACTTAACACAGAAAATCAAAATATAGCATTCACAATCACTTATAACCAAAATGGCCACATAGTTTTCATCAAAGTGGTCACAATACAAAGTACAGTCATTTTGTAACTCAATCATTCAGTCATCACAAAATACAATATTCAAAATTCTTCACTCATGGGGCACACTAACTTACAAATCAGTCACTATTCAGTCATCAGTCTCTATTCAATCATCAGACACTATTCAGTCATCAGTCACTACTCAGTAACCTCTTAAGGGGTAGTAGAAAATACACAGGTCATCCACCCCTAGGTCACAGTAAATCATAATCTTCTCAGCCAGTACACAGTATCCAAGTGAAGTCTTTGTTCAGCTTGACTTGAAGCGGGCTCTCAGCTTCCGTGGTTCCTGTTCCATGGTCCCAGCTACAACTGTCACCTGGTTTCAAAGGCAGACAGCTCCCAGTTTCTTGTCCAGCTCCTTGTCCAGTTCTTCATCCAGTTCCCATATCATATTGAAGCTCACAGTGTCCAGTCCACCTCAAGTCCTTCACATTTCCTGTTTCTGGGAAGACAAAGCTTAACAGAGCCACAAAAATATTCATACACATTGCCAGCACCATCATCTACTCACTATCTGCCTGTGAAATCAACTCAGACCCACCAACAAGGTCTGGGAACTCAACACAAATCAACATCGAAATAAACACAGACCCACAAACAAGGTCCATGAGGTCAGGACAAAGCATTAGCAAAGTCCCAGGACCTCCAAAATCCTCCTCCAGGATTTCTGTACATATACAACCAGAAAATCCTCTTTCAGGATAGTCTTAGCTCCTCCCCAGTAGTTCACGTTGTAGAGTTCACATGTTCTGTTTCTTAATAGACTGAAACATGATGTTAATTCAATAGCTGAAGCAAGCTGTGGACTGTGATTGCCATTACAACAAGACATAAAACATCAAAAAAAAAAAAAGAAGGAACTATTTTGAAAGCACTACTTGCCTTCAAGATTTTGATCTAGTAAAAAAAAACACACATTCAAATACTTATTTTCTTTTTAAAATAGGAACTCATCCTAAAAAGACAATAAAAAGAACTTAAAGAAAAAGTATAAAACTCTTTTTAAAAAGTCCTGTTAATATTGTAAAGCAAAAATAAGCACTGGATTTGGAGTTCCATTGTTTTTTGTTTTACTTATGGGATTACAGATTAAGAACTGAAATGAGTTAGAAGAGTCACCTAATCTAACATTTATTTAATCAATAAAGAAATTGAGACCCAGGAAGATTAAGTGACTTATCCAAGATCACACAGTTTATACATATTAGAGTGAGAATTTAAATATAGGCCCTCTGACTCCAAACCCCATGCTCTTTCCATATTATCTTACTAACAGGTGACTGTGTGCAAGTCAATTAATCTCTTGTCTTGTTTTCCTCACTTTTAAAATGAGAGTTTGGACGAGGTGATCAATAAGTCATCTAGCAGTCTTGAAAAATGGCTTTCTTCTGCTCCCTCCTCTACCCTGTACCTCTTCTCCTCCATGGGCTAGAAAAACCAGGAACTGAACACCACAATATAGACAAAAGGAATTTTCTTTTTGGTTCCAACCCTTCTGACATTTGTATAAGCAACTTGCATGAAGGCAGAAGACAATTTTCAAATAATGAAAAGCTAGAAGGAATAATTGAAATGTTAGAGAGTAGAATCAAACTTTAGAAAATCTTGAAAGGCTATGCTGATAAGTACAAACTAACAAGAAGATATTTAAAAAGGATAAATATGAGGTCATCTATTTAGGTTCAAAATATTAAAATTAATAAATACAGGATGATGATGTGTTAGTTTAAAAGCATCAGTTCAAGAGGCTTGGGAATCTCTGTTGATAGAAAGCTTACTATGAGATATCTTGGCATAGATGTTTAAAATAGCCAATTAAATCTTAAAATACGTTAATACAAAGAGTAGTGTCCAGATGGAAAAAGGTAATTGTTTCACTGTGTTCTGCACTGGACAGATGGCATTTGGAATGTTGTATTGGGATTTAATAGCCACATTTTAAAAGGGGTGTTTCTAGAAGAGAATGAAAAGTGAATGGTGAAAAGTATAGAGATCATATCATATAATCAATTATTATATTAAAAAGAAAAGATGTGCAAGGTGATGAGAGGCAATTTTGTATATTTGAAAAGATATAATTTGAACCATCACACTTATTCTGTATTGTCTGGGAGCAATATTCATCCCCAAATATAAAGGAAGAAGTGTCTGACAATGAAGAACAAGAGATAATGTAATGACCTCTCAAGAAAATGTTGAGAGACCCAATGGCTTCTTCCTATCAAGTCATCAAGAGTTTATTAAATTCTTACTATGTGCCAGGCACTGGTGATTCAAATGAAAAATGAATACTTACTCACTTGAGGAACTTACATACAATAATCACACTTTTACTTCTTTAAGTCTAACACTTTAGTCAGTTCTATGTTGATTTATTTCAGTTAGTCCCATGCCAACTAAAATGATGGTAACTTTGGAGAGAATATTTTTGGTAGAATTTTGGTAGGTTGGAAGCCAGACTGGAAGAGATTAAGAAGAAAATGAGATGGGAGAAAGGGGAGGCAGCTATTATAGCTAGCATTTTCAAGGACTTTAACCCCAAAGGACAGAAAAGGGATAAGATAATAGATAATATAAATTAGTATTTAATAGGATGGATTGTCATATTAAAGAAAAGTTAGGAGATTAATACTACTGCACCTTTCATGTATGAAAATTTTGGTTGTTAATATGGAACAGAAAAGGAACATTCACATGAAGAAGAGTTATAAAGGCAATTTATGAAGAAATATACTTTTTATCATAAGATATTGAAGAGAGATGATTGTTCTGAGAAGAAGATAGAGAACTCATACTAAGATGAATGGACTGAAAGGATCTGTTAGAAGACAAGTTAAAGACTGAGGTAAAGATGACTTCAGAGCCTTTTAGTTCATCAATTAATTTGCATGTGATTGATTTTAGATTTTTTTAAGACTATAACTGAAATAATTATAAATCAAATAACTAGGAGATGCTATATAAGGGCTATTGGGTTCAATCACTGAAATAAAGGTTGGTTTTTTTGAGTTTTACCTCATAATGCAGAAGTGAAGGATGCAATTTGAGATATTAGAAGCTAATGGGAGAAGAAATTTATTAGGAAAGGTGACAGTGTCAGATGAGGCAAGGGACTGTATTCTAGAGATATTGCAAAGGTAAAAGTTGACAGGCCTTAGCAACAGCTTGGCTGAGGGGTGAGAGAAAATGAGGAACTAAAGATAACTAATATTTAGGAGATAATGGGGGGATATTGATAGCTGATATAGCAATAGCAAAAGTGATAGGGGATTTACAGGGAAAGATAATGAATGCCATTCTGGACATATTGAGTTTAAAGTGTCTGCTAGATATCCAGTTCAAGATACTTGAAAAACAATTGGATATGTGAAATTGGGGGTCAGCAGAGAATTTGGGGTAGAGTAGTTAGATTTGAGAATTATCAACATAGAAGTGGTAATTAAACCTATGGGAGCAGATGAGATCATTAAATGAAGTGCTATGGAGGTAAAATAGAAGAGGACCCAGGGTAAAATCCTGTGCTTATTTGGAATGATCTGGAATAGCACTCAAAAAGGTAGGAGGTTCAGGAAACTGGTTTCCTAAGAACCTAGAAAGATGATAGCATAAAGGAAGAGATGGTGATCAACACTGTCAAAGGAAGTTCAAGAAAGGGGCTGCTAGGAGGCTCAGTGAATAGTGCACTGGCCCCGGAGTCAGGAGGACCTGAGTTCAAATCCAATCTCAGACACTAAACACAAAACTAGCTGTATGACTTTAAGCAAGTCACTTAACACCAATTGCCCTACCTTCCCCCTCCAAAAAGAAAAAAAAAAGTTCAAGAAGAATGGAAAAGATCAAAAAGCCACTGGATTTGGCAACTTTGGAGGGAGCAATTCTGGTGTAATGATACGGTTGGAAGCCACATTATAAGGGGTTAAGAAGAGAGTGAGATGAAAGAAAGTGCAGGCAGGTATTGTGGATGACCTTTTCAAGGAGTTTGATCACAAAGGACAAAATATAGGACAATATATGCAGAGGGTAAAAGGATTAAATGCTTTGTTGTTGATTTGTTTTGTTTTCAGGGTGGTGGAGATATGGACTACTTATATGAAGCAGGGAAGGAACCAGGAGACCCAGAGACAATACATTTGAAAATAAATGATAAAAACAGTATGAAAGAAAGGTAAATCTGTAGGAGGATAAATAAAGGAATTTTTTTTAAAAACTCATAAAGAGATTTTAGCCTTGGTAAGAAGTAAGGTCAACAATTAGTGTGAGATAGAGGTGAAGGCGGAGATAGCATCAGAAGGCATATGAGTCATATGAAATGAGGAAGAGGAAAAAAGAAAGAGATTTTGATTAATGGCCTCATTTTTTTCCTGTAAAATACAAAGCAAGTCTCTCAACTCAGAGTGTGGGGAAAGAGAGAGTCATAGGAGTTTTGAGGATGGATGAAAAGGTTTGGAAGCACTACTGTGTAAAGTGGCATAGTGGCATAAGGCAGTTAGATTAATTGCCTAGAAGCAGTGAGGGTCCAATTGAGTTTTCATAACATAAATTTGTAGTGGACTCAGTAAAAATGTTTTTGTGATTTTCTCTACTTTTGTTTATCAACAGGTGTGTAAGAGTGGTGAATGGTGGCAGTGATCAGATGCCAAGCTGAGGCTTATCAGGGTTTACTTGGCAAAATGATAAAGGGGCTAAAAATTCAATAAACTAGAATAGTGTAGAGTTGAATTGGTTCAATAAAGGATCAAGACAGGGAAAAGAGGAAAGAATGGTTAATTCAGAGGACACAGTTTAGGAGGAATTGAGAGATCAAGGGACTTGACATCACAATGCAGATAAATAGTAAGTTTTGTAAGAGAAAGAAGATGGTGAGATGAAAATCCCAAACATTTTATTTGTATAAAAGCATTTCATAATTCTTGAATGTAGAGGTGGTGCATTTATAGGTGATGGTAATTTCATGTTCAAGGGTATGACTATCAGTGTGTGTGTGTGTGTGAATGAGTGTGTGTGAGTGTGTGTGTATGTGTGTGTGTAAGAGAGAGAGAGAGAGAGAGAGAGAGAGAGAGAGAGAGAGAGAGAGTTGGGGTGGATGAGTAGTTCATGCAAAGAAGAAAGGCTGAAGAATTGAGTGGTTAATTTCTTTGACAGAGAGTCAATGTATAGGGGTGGCTAGGTGATGCAGTGAATAGAGCACTGGCCCTGAAGTCAGGAGGACCTGAGTTCAAATCTGGCCTCAGTCACTTAACACTTACTAACCCTTCGATATTGGGCAAGTCACTTAACCCCAATTGTCCTCCAAAAAGAAAAAGAAAAGAAAAGAAAAAAAAAGAAAAAGAGAGTCAATGTATATGCTGATGTCCTCTAGGATAAGGACAAGCGGTGCAAAGGAGAAAAAAATGAACAAATTCATTGAAGAATGAAAAACAGTGACTTGGAGGTCTTCAGATAATAGTTAAGAGGATTTGATTGGGCAATAGATGTGAATAAGATAAACCTTAAAGGAGGAGAGAATATTGACTGATTATAGTAGAGGGAGAACCTAGAAATGACAAAGGAATAAAGGAATATTTCAAGTCCTCTGCTTCAAACTGTGAGCTCTAAGAGGAATGAGTGAAAGGTGCAGGCAGCATTGGAAAAGGTGGTCAAAGAGACTGTGCCATTGAGTGAAAGGTGCAGTCAGCATTGGAAAAGGTGGTCAGAGAGACTGTGCCATTGGGGGATATATTTCCTTGTTTAAGACAAATTTTCTAGTTTCTTTCACAGTAATAGTAAGTTAATCTGATGTAGAGAGACATCCTATAACCCTTTTTTCATTTTTAGTATTTATTGAGCTGCTCTTAGTGTATCTGAAAAATAGTGAGATATGATCACAGGGGTGGGGTACCTGTATCCTCAAGGCCACATGTGACCTTCTGTGTCCTTGGGTGTAGCCTTTTCACAGAGTCCCAAGTTTTACAGGAAAATATTTCAGTATTAGCTAGTAGATGGAAGGAGTGGGAGAGGAAATATTTAGTATGAAGGGAAGTTTGTTGTCTATGAAACTGTCGTTCTCTAAGGCACTGTGGAAAAGTCATGTGATATTTGGTTAAAATTTGGGGATAGAAGGATCGAGTGAGATGGAAATAAGGAATTAGGAAGTAGGGGAAGGGAATGGAGTTTGGACAATAGCCTACAAGGGTTAAGGAAAAAATACTTGTATGTGAAAAATACTTATACAATGTGAGAATGTTCATCATTCAGTTCCATTCCATTTCCTGAAGGAGGATGGAGATCAGATTGGAGATCCATACTCTGTAAGTCCAGTATGAAATGGGAGGCACATCAGATGGGAGGTTCACTTCACTACTCATTCCCTCAGAAAGATGGGGATTTGTAATTTTTAAATGTTAGTGATGTCATGGTGACTGACTCTAAATTGGAAGTATACCAACAGAGACTCAAAAGATACAATGAGTGGTAAGAGGAAAGTATCCCCAATACATGAAGGTTATCTGCTAGGGCCCTGAGGCTGAATAGTGAGTGATAACCACATAGCCGTATTTTCGTTGGGCCTTCCACTTTGGAAAAAAAATTCCAATCCTTTTCTTCAAGGGCAGATTGACTACTTGAGGTAGGCTTAGTGAGGGAGGAAGAGATTCCTATCACTTTGGATACCACAACAATAAAAGTACACTGCTTGGGCAAATTGGTAAGTAAACCCACTCAGTCTAAGCATGAAGCAAAGAGCAAATTTGCTTAACCTCAGAATATAACTTATTTTCCAGAATTTATTTTGCTTGGGTCTAAAGAACAGAACTAGGAGCAATATGCAGAAGCTAAAAAGAGGAAAATTTAAGCTTAAGATAACATTTTAAATAAATAAACCACCACCAAGAACAACTTCATAGCAACTAGAAGCCTTCTTGGTGGTGGTTTATTTATTTAAAACGTTATCTTATCTATCTAAAAGTTCAACAAACTGCATCAGAGTTAATGAATGAGTTCTCTTTTGTAGGAGGTTCCAAGCAAAGGCCAGCTGCCCTTTCATCAAGGATTCTGTGGAGGTAATTCTTTTCATTTAAAGGTTGGAATCAATGGCTGCTAAAGTCCCTCCCAAAGCTAAGAATCTGTAAATATGAGGAATAATCACCACCTTCACTTTCTTTTTGAGTTATTTTAAGATTTTTTAAATTAGGGGCAGGGGATTATTGTATGTGCTGTTTTTCTGAGTTGCTCAATCTTGGCATTGGTATAGTACCAGCAATTATGTCTTCTAATGTACCATACTTTTCCAGTAGCAATTTCTGTCTATGTCACCACTTTCATTATAACACCTAAACATCAAATAGTCTCTTAATGAGTATTTTAAATGTATATAAAAGTCCCATAAAGTTCCTCTTATCCCAACATTTAGTTGCCAACAATACTATTTAAACAAAAAGACATGTTTCCTTATTTCTTTCACAGTAATAGTAAGTGGATCTGATGTATAGAGACGTCCTATAATCCATGTCTCATTTTTAGTATTCATTGAGCAGTTCTTAGTGAATCTGAAAAAATAGTGAGATGCTAGCACAGAGGTAGGGAACGTTCAGCCTTGAGACCACGTGTGATCTTCTAGGTCCTTGGGGTGTAGTCTTTTGACTAAATCCAAGTTTTACAAAAAAAAAACAAAAAAAAAACAAAAAAAAAACTCCTTTCATTAAGAGGATTTGTTCTATGAAGTTTGGATTTAGTCAGAGGGCCACACTTGAGGCCCTAGAGGTTTAGATGTGGTTTCGAGGTCACAGATTTCCCACTTGTATGCTATCAAGTGTATCTCTTTAAAAGAAATAATGATGACCTTGTTAGAAACCTATTGCAAGAAGCATAAAGATTGAGATCAAAAGAAGCATTTCAATATTCAGTTTTGATATTTGCTACTTTTATAACTTCTTAAAAGTCATTTAAACCAGTAGAATAAGGAGAGACTTTCCAACTTGAACAAGTAGTGGGTGGTAGAAGAGGAGTGGGTATTGGAGAAGATTTCTCATTTCTCATTTCTAGAGTTTTACCCTTAATGAGTTGAAGCAGGATACAGGTCACTATAAAGGTTCTACCTTGCTGAAAGACTGGTCAATAGGAATAAAGGTGGTAAACAGGAGAAGGAAGAACTCACTGACTCAAGGTTTCTGCCTCTATTAGGAGAAGCAAGACGGACTGATTAATACAGTAGGTTAGGAAAGTGAGAGAAAGTTCAGGACAGAGCTGCCTCCATACTCTTTAATTTATTGCCTCTACTGGAAGGAAACATACACCAACTTCAGGGGACAAGATGAGGAAATGGTGAGAAAATTTCCCAGATGCTAGAGAGATCAAATGACCACCAGAAACATGTACAAAAAAGAGAAAAACATTTTGAGAAGTACTCCCTCAGATGGTACCATACTAACCTCCAAATTTTCTATACTGTGTCAGAATTCCCATTCGCTATAGTTGTAATTCTGACAACCTCTTTGGACTTTAATTTCCTCATCCATAAAATGGGTAATTTTGACCGTGACTTCTTCAGGCTCTAGGTTCTTTGAAAGAATCTGTTTAAAAATCAGCATCAAGCAAAACACACTTTAAAAAAAGTCCATTTGTTTTCTAAATACACTTTTCTATAAAGAATACCAAAAAAACCCCAAGCATCAAAAGAAAATAGTAGACCCATTTTTTTTTGTTTTCCCTTCTATAGATGTATATGTGTATGTGTGTGTGTGTTGGGGTGTGTGTGTGTGTGTTGGAATGGTCAATAGAGGATGGAAGGGTTAAGCTACAAATGATACCCAGGTTAGAGAGAGAGCAATAGTGGAGATCACAGCAGAGCTATTGCAAATAAACCCACACTGTTTACTTAGCTCTAACTCTTACCTCTCTACCATGAGGTCAGTGTGTAGCATATGTGCTTCTTGTATATTAAAGTATGATTTATATGTAGCCCACAGTGAATTTCATAGTTAAAACCGAATTGCTACAAAATATGTGTGTGTATATAGGTAAATTCTAAATGAATTATACTTCACTTGTTTGTGAAAAAATGTACATATTCTCTGAACATAAAAGAAAAATATTTAGTTTAAACATGCTTACTTATTTATATCAGTATAAAGCAGCATGTTATGGTGAAAGATTGTTGAACTGGGAGATAGGAGGGCCTGCATTCAATATTACCACTGACATGTATGAAGTGTGTGGACATGGACAATCTTCCTAAGTCTCAGGCAATTCTTTAATTTGTAGATGATATGAAGAAGGAGACTTTCATGGAGACTACACAAAGGCCTTTCAGGAATCAGGAGACATGAGAATCCCTTTCTCCCTTTGTCAAACTCCTGAAGCTTGAACTTATTTCCCCCTGGACTCTTTATGTATTTGGGGGAGAATATATTTCAGAATTTAGGGAGAGGCTGTTTTCCCACCAATTGCTCTTACTACACCATATACTACTTAAATAATTAAGACATGGGCTTCTCAAATGAGTCAGATGTTAAAAAAAATAATCTTTAATTAACTTGGAAGGAGTAAAATACTTAGCATTGGATAAAATGAAATAATGCCATATAGAAAATCAATTGGGGTCTGGTTGAAAGAATCAGGGCCATCTCTTTTTTTCTATCTATCACAGCAGGTCAATTCTGAGCAACTCCAGCAAGAATATTTTAGCAGGAATAATTGAGTCATCAGTTATTCTAGGGATCGTGAAGGGAATTGTCCTTGGGAAGGGAGGATTAAGTTTTCTTTCTTCCTTCTTGCCCCCAACACATAGTAAAGGATGACCTTGTAAACTTGCAAAGGTCAAAAGATTTGAATTTTCCATTTGTATTGAAAGCAGTGTTCTCAGAGTATTGGTAACTGAAAGAAACATTTGCACTGGAAACTGAGAGGCACACTGAAGAAAATTTGAAGTAGTGAGGAAATACATTATTAGAAATATAAAAGACCCTGACCCGTGGGAGCTCATTAGAGTTATACTGATGGGTACCTTTAGAGCACCCCATAAAGAGGGGAAAAAAACACATGCTATTATTAATCACTTTGCCACACATGAGTTCAAAAATATTTTCTCCTGAAGTATGTGGGTACATGTGAGACAATGTAACCCAACTATTGTGGGTGGTGTATTTGTGCCAAATTTTCTTCTTATACTATGTTAGTAAATATGCCTTTCTAAAAGCTAATTGGTATTATTGGATAATAATAAATGAGGATCAGATGAGATGAGGGCTCATGAATGATTATTACGATGATGTTGATTAATAAAAACAATAATAATAAAGCTCCAAAATCTCAGGGACACTACTAGAACTCAGAAGGGAGTTCATCAACGCAACTGGGAGTTGGGAATGTTCTCCTGGAGACGATGTTATTTGCACTAAATTTGTAATAATACTATACATGCTTCAATTCATTTAACCAATATTTTACTGCCTAAAACATAGTCAGATATTATAAAAATGCAAGATTATAATTTATATGTGAAGATAAACTATGTCTTTATAGCTATCTAAACTATTTACACACAAATGCAGTATATCTCAAAAACTTAATTGTTGTTTAAAATTTTAATAACTTAAAACTCTACCAAGACACTTAGGACATTGTGTGTGTGTGTGTGTGTGTGTGTGTGTGTGTGTGTAGAAATTATTAAAATATAAGGCATGACATATATGTCCTCTCTGTAAATAATAGCCGGGGTTTGCATAGTACTTTAAGATTTACAAAATCCTTTATATGTCTTTTACTTATCCCAGCTCTGTAAAACTAAAAAGCTCTATGAGGATTGTTATCATTCCATTTTACAAAGGAGGAAATTGACATGAAAGATAAATGACCTACACTTGGCAAAGACATTGAGTGCTATAAAAATAAATCCTTTAAACTAAGGGAATCACGGAAGAGGCAGAATTGAAGTTGAACCTTAAAAATGTGAAAGAGTTTATTTGGAGAGATACTGTTTCAAGTAAAGAAAATGGCACAAGAAAAGAAAGGAATATCAAGGCAATCTCAGGAGTAGCTTTTCTCCAAAAGAGTATTAGTGTAGTGAAGTAATATAAAGTATATATTGTTTGGAGGTCAGTCTAAGAAACATAAGTTTTGTGCTATAAGCACTAAGAGCCATTGGGATTTGTTGGCAGCCAGTATTATTATAAGAGTTGACAGGAATGCATTCAAATTCTGTCTCAAAAGCTTTGTCATTCTGACCAAATCATTTAATTTCCTTTAGGCCCAGTTTCCCCATATTTAAAATAAGTACCCAGTAATAAAACATAAGAATCAAATTATTAAAAAATGTGCAAAACATTTTGCCAATCAAAGCTTTATAAAATTTGAGCTTTGTTTGTCATTAAAATTTTGCTTCATAGAAGTTCTTATCCTGGGGATATGTATCTTTTTAATACAACATATGACTAAATATAACATATGAATTGATAAAAATATTTCCTTTAATTAATTTTATAACTTTATTTCAAAATAAATTGTTTCTTCAGTAATTAGCTGTATCTTCTTTATTTCAAATTATCTGGGAGATCCTTAGGTTTCACTAGAATTCTAAAAGCGTTCATAAGTCAAATCAAGTTTATATTTTCTGTTTGAGGAAAATTAATCTTGTGACATATCTATTAGAACCAGTGTAGAGAGCAGTCAGAGAATATGAATAACATGTTAAGTCTTAAAATGCACATGAATTCATAGAAATTTGGATAATGACAGTGACAACATAAAAGACATATATATATATATATGTACATATATATATATGTGTGTGTATGTGTGTGTGTGTGTGTGTGTGTGTGTGTGTGTGTGTGGGAGAGAGAGATCAGACCTTAATTCTTCAGACTCTAGAAATATCAATATATATTCTCCTAAAATCATAGATCATTTACCTATCCTCACCTTTTCATCCTGGGAGGTGATTGTCTATGATCTCTTATAAAAAGCACCAGTAGGAACTAGGGATTGTCAGTAGCTATATATTCTTCAGGAATCCTACACTATAATTTGACCCCATTGAAATCTGTATAATATCCTCCTTTATTCAAGGGCAGAGTTCCTAGAGGAAACACATTGAGGATTATTTTATGCAAAGTTTTCTTAATTAAGAACTAAGATGGTAGCAAACAACACATGCAAATATCCTTTTTAAAACATAGAAGGATAGGTTAATATCCTACTCTCCTTTTCAGTGATAGATCTTGGTTCTTGTATCCCTGTAGGTCTAGGTTCTGACTAGCATGACTAACAAATCCCATGAAGTGATCACTATACAAGAATTTGCACTGCATATATCCATTGGTATGAAATCACCTGCCATATTTTACATGTAACTTCAAATAATGCAAATTCAAATGAAAGTTATCACTTCCTATGATTCCATATCTATATTAATGTGTGCCTACACACAAAAACACACAAGTATAAAAATCACCTAGTTCAACACTCTCAGTTTATTAATAAGGAAATCAATTTCACAGTCCTTTACAATTCAACAAAATGTTAATCAATAACACTATTTCACTGAGCACTCTACATTAAAACATGTATATGTATGTATATTTATATCATATAATGTATTGTCAAATAAAATGTGACTTTATTTTTAGGAAGTCATGTTAATTCTATTTATCTCTAAGATATTTTCTATGCAATATGTTGACAGTTTAAAGAATTTAAGGCATAGAAAGTATGTTTATAAACTACAAATGTAATTATACTTATAGCTTTATCTGCTGAAAGGAAAGAGAGGAATGAGCAGCCTAATTGCCACTGATCCTGTTGAGTCTTCCTGTAAAATATGGAGCAGCAATAATGATTATCAATATAAAATATTTTGTTTTCTGGAATTAATTTACTATGCAATTATAATCTCAGTACTAAGATTAGAATAAAGGAAGACATGGTATGGAACATTTTGTAATGCTTTTATTTCAAAAGCACATCAATTTCATAAAATGAGACTTAAAATACATATCTTTCATTCATATGTTATTTCTTGATTTCCTCTGGTGACACCCTCTCAAGAAATTTTTACACATGATTTATGGAAATATAAAAACCTTGCTGTATGAATATTATGTGCCTTAAAAACTGAATTGCTTTTGCATAAAAGGATGTTTTTATTATCTATCAGTGCAAAGAAGTTTTACCAATTTTCTGGTGATTACATTATTCTGGTTTCTACTCTATTAGAATTAAGATATTGCTTGTGGGTAAAGACTATCTCATAGAATCACAGAGTTGAAAAGGCTTTAGAAACATTCTAGTCCAAACTATATCCAAAAAAGAATTCCTTTACAATGTGTTTCAATAGAAAGGAAACTGAATTTGGAATTAGAGGACATAATTTAAAATCCTGGCTTTCTCACTTGCTAGATTTGTGACAATAGACCAGTCCATTAACTTTTCTGGATCTCAGTTTTCTCATTTATAAAATGAGGAGGGTGGTAAATTGATCTCTAAAGTCTCTTCCAGGTTGAGATATTTGATCATGAACAGGTTTCTAGACTCTACTTGAAGATAGCTAAGGTTAGGACCTTTTTCTACACATCAAAACTAAATGTATCACTTCCAGATTGTATCCATGTTTCTCACTTGTCCACTCATCTGTTTAAAAAGAACAAGAATCTCTTCAGGTACATTATACCTACTACCCTCTCCAAATCTTCTTCATGTCAACTTTATAATAAACATACTAGATTTTTTTAAAATTATAATTTTATTTTGTTTTATTTTAATTTGATAAAATTTTTATTTCCCCCAATTACAAGAAAAGTTTTCATTTTTAATTTTTGAGTTCAAATGTTTTCTTTTCCTCTCTCCCCAAACCCTATGCCTCCATTTGAGATGTCAAACAATTTTGTATAGTTTATACATGTGTAGTCATGTAAAACATTTCCATATTAGCCATATTGTAAAAGAAAACAAAGACCAAAAAAAAAAACCCTCAAGACAAATAAGCAGAGTTAAAAAAAAGGATGTTTCAAACAGTATTCAGACGTCATCAATTCTTTCTCTGGGGATGAATAGCATTTTTCGTCATAAGTTCTTCAGAGTTGTTATGGATCATTGTATTACTGAGAATAGCTAAGCTATTCACAGATGATCATCCTACAATATTATCATTACTTGTAAACAGTACATTTCATTTAACATCAGTTTGTATAAGTGCAGGTTTTTCTGAGAATATCCTACTCATCCTCTCTTGTAGCACAATAATATTCCATTATAATTACATAATTTCTTCAGTTATTCCCCAATTGATAGGTATCCCCTCAATTTCCAATTCTTTGGCCCCAGAAAAGAGCTGCTATGAATATTTTTGTATGTATAAAAACTTTTCCTTTTTTAAAAATCTCTTTTGGTATTCAGAACTAGTAGTGATATTACTAGGTAAAAAGTTTGCATGTATTTATAGCCCTTTAGGGATAGTTCCAATTTCCTCTACAGAATAGTTGAATCAGTTCACAAGTCCACCAATCATTAATATCTAATTTTTTCCCACATCTCCTCCAACATTGGGCATTTTTCTTTCCTGCCCCATTAGCCAATCTAATAGGTGTGAGGTGTACAGTACCTCAAAATGGTTTTAATTTGATTTGCTCTAATGGATAGTGAGTTAGAGTGTTTTTTTTCTTTATGTGACTATGTATAACTTTGATTACTTCACCTGAAAACTTTTCATACCTTTTGATCATTTATCAATTGGGGTATGGCTCTTATTTCATAAACTTGACTAATTCTCTCTTTGAGAAATGAGGCTTTCATCAGAGAAACGTACATCATTTTTTTTTTCATTATTACTATTATTAAATGTATTGTCTTCCATTCTATTTCCTCCCCATTTATTTGAATTTCTCCTTTCATCCTGTCACTCCTCAAACATGTTGTGCTTCTGACTTCCCCCTTCACCAATATGCCTCTGTTCTACCCCCCGCTACTCCCCCACACTTCTGTCTCCTTTACCAACTATTTGTAAGAGTTTTCATTTTGAAATGTCTTTAAGGATATGATGGGTGAAGTATTTCAATTTTTATTTTACCCCCTGGCTCTAGAATATCAAGGAGCTTTTATTTAATAATATCTTAAAAGATAATGTTTAGGCTCTTTTGTTTTATGGTTTTCAAGTAGTCTAATAATTCTCAAATTATCATCCCTTGATCTATTTTTCAGGTCTTTTGTTTTTCCAATGAGATACTTCACATTGTCTTCAATTTTTAAAATTGTTTTAACTTTGTTTTATGGTTTCTTGATTTTTCATAAAGTCATTAACTTCCATTTAATCAATTCAAATATTAAAGGAATTATATTTTTCAGGGAGCTTTTGTACCTCCTTTTCCATTTAACCAAATCTGATTTTAAGTAGTTATTTTCTTCAGTGAATTTTTGTGCCTCTTTATCCACTTGGCCAACTCTTCTTTTTAAGACACTCTTCTGAGGGTTGAGCCAAGATGGCAGAGTAAAAGCAGGAATGTGCTGGAGTTCCCACTCCAGGCCCCTCCAATACCTATAAAAATGACTATAGGCAAATTTTAGAGCTACAGAACCCACAAAGTGACAGAAAAAAATTTCTCACTGAAGAAAGCCCAGCAGGCTGACAGGAAGGGTCTATCAAACCAAGCTGGGAGTAGAGTGCAATCCTGCATGAGCTGTGCTGGCCCAGACCCAGGGCAGTCCGGACTGGTGGCAGACACCTGCTGTAGCATACTTCAGGAGAGCAGATCACTGGTAGCTGTGGCAGGTTCCAGACTTTTCAACCCATAAACTCCAAAGAGAAAGTAAAAGGCATGTAGGGAACTCTTTTTGAACTGGGTGAGAGAAGAGTGCAGTCTGGCCCCTGCCCCTGCAGTGTCATGGAGATGATGGCTACAGCTACTGCCATTTTGCTGCCTCCTGAAATCCAGGCCTACAGATAGCAGGGGGACCAAGGGACCATTCAGAGAGGAATTGCTTTTACTTTGACCAGCTTGAATCTGGGTCACAGACTTGCGTGGGGTGCAGAGTGCTAGCATGGCAGAGCTTGTGGTGGCTATAGAGAGGGAAGCCTCCTCACAGCTCTAACAACAACTGCACAAGACCCTAGAAATTTGGGACACAGCACTCTCTACTCCGTAAGCAGAATTCTACTGTGGCAAAGAGCTCAAAAGTCAAGTAATTGCCTGGCAAGATGAACAAACATAGGAAGCACAATCAAACTTTAGAATCCATTTTTGGGGACAAAGAGGATCAAAACATAGAACCAGAAGAAGACAACAGTCAAAACTCCTACATCAAAAAACTCCAGGAACAATATAAACTGAGTAAGACAATCAGTAAATTGAGTAAGAGAAGTAAAGGAAAAATTGGGAAGAATGGAAGGTTCAAGAAAATCATGAAAAACAAGTAAACAGTCTTACTGAAAAAAATAATGCCTTAAAAATAGTCTAACTCAGGGGCAGCTAGGTGGGGCAGTGAGTAGAGTGTTGGTGCTGAAGTCAGAAGGACCTGAGTTGGGATCTGGCATTAGACACTTAATGCACACAAGAACCTAGCCTTGTGACCTTGGGCAAGTTACTTAACCCCAATTGCCCTCCAAAAGGCAAAAAAAAGTCTAACTCAAATGGCAAAAGAGATCCAACCAATGAGAAGAATGCTTTAAACACCTGAATTGGTCAGATGGAAATGGACTTTGGAAAGCTCAGTGGAGAGAATAATTCCTTCAACATTAGGTTGGAGCAAATGGAAACTAATGAATTTATAAGAATTCAAGATTCTATAAAACAGATCCAAATGAATGAAAAAAATATAAAAAATACAAAGCAATGTGAAATATCTCATTGGAAAATAGACACAGGAGAAATGATTTTTAAATTATTGGACTACCTGAAAGACATGATAAAAAAAAGCTTACACATCATCTTTCAAGAAATTATCAAGAAAAACAGCCTAGATATTCAGAATCAGAGGGCAAAATAGAAATAGATAGAATTCACCAATCACCTCTTGAAAAAGTTATCCAAAAGAAAACTCCTAGGAATATTGTAGCCAAATTCCATAATTTCCAGGTCAAGGAGAAAATATTATAAGCAGTCAGGAAGAAACAATTTGAGCATTTTGGAAATACAATCAGGGTAACACAAGATCTAGTAACTTCTACTTTAAGGGATCAGAGAGCTTAGAATATGATATTCTGGAGGTCAAAGGAGCTAGGATTAAAACCAAGAATCACCTACCTAGCAAAACTGAGTACATTACTTCAGGGGAAAATATTGATATTCAATGAAATAGAGGACTTGAAATCATTCTTGTTGAAAAGACCTGAGCTGAATATAAAATTTGATTTTTAAATACAAGAAGCAAGAGAAGGTAAACAGGAAAAGAACTCAAGGAATTTATTAAAGTTTAACTATTTACATTCCTATATGGGAAAATGATCATTGTAACTCATGAGACTTTTCTCAGTATGCGGATAGTTGAAGGGAATTTATATGTGCATATGTATGTATATATAGGAGGGTGTATATATGTATAAATATATCCATGTAGGTGTATGTGTGTACATGTATACATAGACAGAGGGCACAGGATGAATTGAATATGAAGGGATGATATCTAAAAAATAAAATGAAGAGATGAGAGAGTAATATAATGGGAGAAGGAGAAAGGGAGAGATAGAATAGGGTAAATTATCTCACATAAAAGAGGCAAGAGAAAACTGTTACAATTGAGGGGAAGAACAGACAGGTGAAAGGGAATGAGTTAACTTTACTCTCATTGTATTTGGCTTAAGGAGGGAATAACATATACATTCAACTGGGTATGTTACCCAACAGGAAAGTAGAGGGGAAGGATTAAGTGGTATGATTGAAGGGAGGGCAGATAGGGGAGAGGGTAGTTAGAAGCAAACACTTTTGAAAAAGGACAGGTTCAAATGAGAAAATAGAATAAATGGGAGGTGCAATAGAATGGAGGGATATATAGTTAATCTTTCACAATATAACTAATATGGGAATGTCTGGTTAACTACACCTGTATAACCTATATTGAATTGTTTGTCTTCCCAGGGGGGTGGGTGAGGAGGAAAGAAAGGAAAGAATCTTGAAATCAAATTTTAAAAATGAATGTTAATTTTTTTACATACAACTGGGGAATATGATATGCAGGCAATGTGGTATAGAAATCCACCTTGCCCTACAAGAAAATAAGGAGGGGAGGGCATGGGGAAGGCCATAAGAGAGAACAGATTATGGGAAGGGGTATTCAGTATGCTTGTCTTCTTGGGGTAAGGGAAGGGGAAAGTGAGGGAGAAAATTTGTAACTCAAAATCTTTTAGAAATGAATGTTGAAAACTTAAAAATAAACAAACTTACTTTTAAAAAGACATTCTTCTACTAGTTGGCTTTTTATACCTTTTCTATCATTTGCTCCAGTCTATTTTTAAGATGTTATTTTCTTTGGTACTTTTTCATGTCTCCTTTACCAAGCTGTTGTTTTTTTTTCATTATTTTCTTGTGTCATTCTCATTTCTCTTCCTAATTTTTCCTATACATCTCTTACTTGATTTTCATGGTCTTTGTCAGGAAGATGGTGAAGTAGGTTAGATAATTCCAAACTCTCCAGATATTCCCAACAAACAAGATAAAATAGTGCCTTAGGGCAACCTAGAGTGGTAAGAATAAACAAGAGTTGGAGCAAAGCAGTGGTCTTCCTGGGACAACTTGAGAATATCTGAAGAAAAACCCCAGGAAGGAGGTTTGCTCTCTGTGAAGTCTCAACATCTCCAGGCTAGTTCCACTGAAACAGCAAGTGGTGAGCCCTGGAATTAAATGGTTTGGGAGGTTGCCTCAACTTCAGCCACAATTGTTTTCATTTCCCAGACTGTGTGGCAAGTTGGGCATCTGAAAGGGCATAAGACTGAGGCAACCTTTTCTGTAAAGGGACTGATGACAAGGACAGACTCTCTGCTTCTTATACATGGAAACTGTATGTGTAAAATTGTCATTAGTAATGGGGTAGTAAAAAAGAAAGATTGGTGTAGAGTTGACTATGATGTTATCCTAAAAAGTAATACTGTTTAGGAAAAGACAAAAAGAGTAATTATCTTGGACAAATGAGGTGAAAGGTTAAGAACTGGCACTGAGGAATTAGATAGGGGAGGAGAGTTTGTAGTTCTGGAACCTTAGTCTCATCAGAAATGTGTGAAAGAGGGAATAATACATACATACATACATACATACATACATACATACATATATGCATACATACATACACACATACATAGGAGGGTTTAAAAGTCTTCTAAATACAGAAAGGGAAAGAAGGAAGGAGAAGATAAGGAAGGGATTATTAGAGGGGATATTAATCAGATGAGATCTGAATTAAAGAGAAAAAAATGTCCATTTAGAAGGAAATAAAACTAGTCTAAATTTATAGAGAAATAAGAGGGCGAGGAAATAGGATGAGGAGGATGTAGAAGGAAGTTCAGATTAATGGCAATGGAATAAAGAAGGAATAACATAAATATTTACAAGGGTATAAAAGTTAATTTAGATAGAAACAAGAAAGTATGGGGAAAGGGTTGGAGGGAGAGGATAAGGGAGGAATCTTTGAAGGAGGAATAGGTTAAGTAGTAGGAGTCAAGGTAGCAGGCAAAAATAAAGTAGAGGATTCAGGAGGGATAGAAAATAAGAGATACAAATACAAAATAAAGGGCAGGAGTGGAATCTATTAGGGGAAAATAAAAACCAGGGGAAGCAAAAATGATCTCAGACAAAGTTAAAGCTAAATAGCTTTAGTAAAAAGAAAAAAATAAGGAGAGTAGACTACATGTCATAGATATTAATCCATATTGTTTTGGATGATTTAAAATAACTAGACAATATAGAGTCAAAATATTGTTACGGTTCAGAAAATGATGAGTTGGTGGATCTAGAAACACATGAAAGAATTGAACTAATGAAAAGAGATGTTTTCCACCCTCAGAGAAACAGAGGACAAACAAGTACAGTATGGTCTTACATAGAAGTATATGAATACACACATATATGCAGACATATAAATATTTGTCTATATGTTAGTATGATTATAGATATTTAAGTATATTAATGTAAACATAAGTGTATGTATCTGCCTATATGTATGTGTGTGTGTGTGTGTGTGTATATATATATATGTGTGTGTGTGTGTGTGTGTACTTGTGTTTGTGCATATATATGTGTGCATGTATGTGCATATATGTATATAGGTGTCTATATAAACATGTGTATGTGTGTTTATCCGCACTTAATTGCAGCCTTCTTGGGGAAGGAGAGGGGGGGAAAGAATAAAGTAAAAAGTACACAATAGAGACGAAAAGAAAACTCAAAAGGAAACAAGGAAAAGATGAACAGTCCTGAAGACAATGTGTAGTATTTATTACATAGGCTTTCCTATGTAATTTCCATTTCAAATGGAAATTTTTTTTTTCATTTGTTTGGATCTGCTTAACAGCATCTTGATTTCCAATAAAGTCACTAGCTTCCATTTGCTCCAGTCTAACTCTGAAGGAATGAATCTCCTCAGTGAACTTTTGAGATTCTTTTTCCATCTGGCAAATTCGACTTTTTAAGGCATTCTTCTCCTCATTGCCCTTTTGGGCCTCCTTTGCCATTTGAGCTAGTCTATTTTTTAAGGTGTTGTTTTCCTCAGTCAGGCTGTTGACACTCATTTCATACTTTTCCTGCATCCTTCTCATTTCTCTTTCCAATTTTTCCTCCACTTCTCTTATTTGATTTTTAAAGTCCTTCTTAAGGTCCTCTATGGCCTGCAACCCACTCATGTTTTCCCCTGGGGCTTTTGGAGCAGGACTTCTGACCTCACACTCCTTTTCCCGCTCTATGCCCCCAAAATAGGAGTCTAGGGTTGCATTTTTCTGTTTCCTTTGCCTTGGCATGTTGCCACTTAATTGCTTGACTTTTGGGCTTGTTGCCACACTATGGCTTTAAGGCCAGATAGAGGAATTTTCGTCCCGAACGTGTGGGGGGCAACTTCCGTTTCTGGCAAGCTGTAAACCCACCCACAACTTCCACCCTAGATCACAATCCAGATCCAGGGAGGTTAAAGCAAGAGCGATTACCCCCCAAGACTGATCGCTGGATCTCCCCACGATTTGTAGGCTGGGAGCCGGAGCTGCCTCTGGAAACTACAAAATGGCTTGTCTCCTCAGTGGCTTCTATCCCCCAGGGGAGGGAGCTGACGGATTCCCCAAATACAGGTCCCAAAGTCCATAGGACACTGACCTCTTACTTTGTCCTAGGCATGTCTATGTTGATAATTCTGGAGTCGCCACAGCTCCTGGTGTTCTGGGGTTCCTCCAGCCGGCTGCTGGCCCTGCCGCCCTGGGGCTGAAACCTCAGCTCACTCAGACCTGGGCTCGGCTCGGCTCCTGCCCGCTGCGTGCTGCCAGGTCCCAGACCTCTGCACTGGTCCTTCCTGCAGGGCTGCTGGGCTGTCCTCAGTGGGATGTTAGCTTCTCTGTGTCGTTCTGTGGGTGCTGGGGCTCCAGAAGTTGTTCAGAGTCCCCTTTTACATAGTTTCGGGGGAATCTGGGGGCAGAGAGGCTTGGACAAGCTGTTTCTACTCCGCCATCTTGGCTCCGCCCCTTGGAAATTTTTTATTGTATATTTTGTTTTTCTTTTCTTATTTTGTATTAAAATGTAAGTATTTAAATTTATGTTTCTTTTTCTATTTTTGTTTCAATATTTAATTAAATTTAATATTTGTTTCAATATTTAATTAAATTTAATATTTGTTTAAATACTATTTAAATTAATTTAATAAATTAATAAAGATTTAATAAATAATTTTTTTATTTAATATTTAAACTTAAAATACAGTTTTTAAAAAGTTCTTCTTGAGCTCCTCCATGGCCTAAGACCAATTCATTGTTTTTCTCTTGGAGACTTCTGATATAGGAGCTTTGACTCATATTCTTCTGGAGGGCAAAGGAGCGGGGATTACAACCAAGATTCACCTACCCAGCAAAATTGAGTATAATACTTCAGGGGAAAATTGGCATACAATAAAATCAAGGACTTTCAAGCATTCTTGATAAAAAGATCAGAGCCAAATAGAAAATCTGACTTTCAAATACAGGACTCAAGAGAAGTATAAAAGGAAACAGGAATTCTTAGAGACTTAATAAGGTTAAACTGTTTACATTCCAACATGGGAAGATGATACTTGTAACTCAAAGGAACTTTCTCATTATTGGGGAACTTAGGAGGAGTACATATAGACAGAAGGCATAGGTGCAAGTTGAATATGAAGGGATGACATTTAAAAAATAAAATTAAGAGATGAGAGAAGGATGTACTGGGAGAAAGGGAAAGAGAGAAGTACAATGTGGTTATCTCATATAAAACAGTGTAAGGGTTATGGGATTTAAAGATCTTCCATGCCCCATTGGACTTGCTGACATAGCAGGAAGGGGAGGGGCAAGAGGAAGCGGAAGAAGAGTTAGAGTTCCGGTGGGGACTGGCGGTGGCCGCGCAGCAGCAGCAGTAGCAGCCAAGATAGAGGTGGAGGCACAAACTCCTTTTTGAGCCAGCCACAATTTCTGCTAAGGACTCTTGTTGGGGACTGCCAGGGAACAGAACTGCGGGGGGCCGAGCTGTTGTGAGCACGCTTCCTGGACGCTGAGCAGTTGCTGAGAGTGGGGAGAGAAGTACCTTTGCCTGAACCCAACAAAAACACAACACCCAACAAACACCCCCACCACCAAAAAAACCCACCCCCAAAAAACAAAAAAAACCACAAACCAAAACAACAAAAACAAAACAAACAGGTAAGAAAAAAAGTTTTTTTATAGTGGAAGGGAAGAGGCGGAATATGAGAGAGATTGAGGAAACCTTACTTTCATCAGAATTGACTCAAGTAGGTAATAACATGCACATTTAATTGGGAATAGAAATCTTTCTTCCCTTACAGGAAAATAGGAGGGGAAGGCTATTAGAAAGGTTTGGTGATTAAATCGATTGCAGATTGGGAAGGGATAGTCAGAAGCAAAACAGTTTTGAGGAGGGACACAATAAAAGGGGAGTTAGGACAGAATAAACGGAGGGTGGAATAGGATGGAGTAAAACACAGTTAACGATAAGGACTGCAAAAAATAAAATGAAACCTAGACATCATTTCTCAAACATGATAGAGAACTGAGTCAAATTTATAAAAACAAGAACCATTCCTTAATTGGTAAATTAGCAAAAGATGTGAACTTCATTTTAAGATGAAGCAATCAAACCTTTCAATAGCCATTTGAAAAAAAAAATACTACAACTCACTATTAATTGGAGAAATGAAAATTAAAACCTATTAGATTGGTTAATAGGACAGAAAAGGAAAATGAAAAATGGTGGAGGGAATATAAGAAAAATGAAACATTAAGACATTGTTGATGGAGTTGTGAACTGATTCAACCATTCAACCAAAGAACAATTTGGAACTATGCCCCAAGGTCTCTAAAACGGTGTGTGTATGTATGTGTATATATGTATATCTATGCATATGTAGATGTATATGTATATGCATATGTATATATGTATATACATACATACACACACATATATATTTGATCTAGCAATAACACTAGTAGGTCTATTTTCCAAAAAAATATTTTAATAAGAAATGAAAAGGAACTGTCTATAAGAAAATATTTACAGCAATTCTTTTCTGGTGGCAAATAATTGAAAATTGAGGGGGTGCCCATCAATTGGGGAATGTCTTGTCAAGCCATTATGTGATTATGTGACGCCAAGATGGCAGAGTAGAAACAGCGTGTCCAAGCCACTCTCCCCCCAGATCACCTCCAAACTATGTAAAAGGGGACTCTGAACAATTTCTGGAGCCCCAGCACCCACAGAATGACACAGAGAAGCTAACCTCCTGCTGAGGACAGCAGGCTGCCTGGAGGGACCCCAGAACACCAGCAACTGTGGCAATTCAAGAATTATCAACATAGACATGCCTAGGACAAAGTGAGAGGTTACTGCTCTATGGACTTTGAGACCAGTATTTGGGGAACGTGTTGGCTTCCTCCCCTGGGGGCTAGAAGCTGCTGAGGAGACACGCCATTTTGTATTTTTCAGAGGCAGCTCCAGCTCCTGGCCTGCGAACTGTAGGGAGATCCAGCGGTCAGTCATGGGGGGGGGGGTAATCACTCTTGCTTTAACCTCCCTGGACCTGGATTGTGATCTGGGGTGGAGGTTGTGGGTTGGTCTCCAGCTTGCCAGAAATGGAAGTTGTCCCCCCCACACATTCAGGATGAAGTTCCCCTGTCTGGTAGAGCCATACTGTGGCAACAAGCCCCAAAGTCAAGTAATTATGTGGCAACATGCCAAAGCAAAGGAAACAAATTAAACAGAAAAATGCAAACTTAGACTCCTACTTTGGGGGCAAAAAGGATAGACGCATAGAACAGGAGGAGGGCTGTGAGGTCAGAAATCCTGCTCCAAAAACAGCAAAGGAAAACATGAGTGGGTTACAAGCCATAGAGGACCTTAAGAAGGACTTTAAAAATCAAATAAAAGAAGTGGAGGAAAAATTGGAAAGAGAAATGAGAAGGATGCAGGAAAAGTATGAAATGAGGGTCAACAGCCTGACTGAGGAAAACAGCACCTTAAAAAATAGACTAACTCAAATGGCAAAGGAGGCCCAAAAGGGCAATGAGGAGAAGAATGCCTTAAAAAGTCGAATTTGCCAGATGGAAAAAGAATCTCAAAAGTTCACTGAGGAGATTCATTCCTTCAGAGTTAGACTGGAGCAAATGGAAGCTAATGACTTTATGAGAACTCAAGATGCTGTTAAGCAGATCCAAACAAATGAAAGATTAGAAGGCAATGTGAAATATCTCATGGGAAAAACTACTGACCTGGAAAATAGATCCAGGAGAGACAATTTAAAATTTATTGGACTACCCGAAAGCCATGATCAAAGAAGGAACCTAAAAATCACCCTTCAAGAAATTCTCAAGGTGAACTGCCCTGAAGTTTTAGATACACAGGGCAAAATAGAGGTTGAAAGAATCCACAGATCACCTCCTGAAAAAGATCCCAAAAAGAAAACTCCCAGGAATATTATAGCCAGGTTCCAGAATCCGCAGATCAAGGAGAAAATACTACAAGCCGCCAGGAAGAAACAATTTCAATATTGTGGAAACACAATCAGATTAGCACAGGACCTGGCAGCTTCTATACTGAGGCATTGAAGGGCATGGAATATGATATTCCAGAGGGCAAAAGAGCTGGGATTGAAGCCAAGGGTCACCTCCCCACTAAAACTGAGTATTTTGTTTCAGGGGAAAATATGGTCATTCAGTGGAATAGAGGATTTTCAAGCATTCTTGAGGAAAAAAACCAGAGTTGAATAGAAAATTTGACATCCAGACACAAGAAGGAAGATATGCCTGAGAAGGTAATCAGGGAAAAGAAATCAAGAGGAACTTATCAAAGTTGAACTATTTACATTCCTATATGGAAAAACAACTACTATGACTGATGAAATCTTTCTCAGTATGAAAATGAAGGAAGAAGGGTGTATGGTCATATGAATACATATTTGAATGTGTGTATATATGTTTGCAGTTATATATGGATAGAGGGCATCGGTTGAATTTGTTGGGAAGGGAGGATACTCAAGGGGTGAAATTATGAGGTGAGAGAGGAAAGTGGCAAGAGGAGATGGGGAGAGGCAGGGTAGGGTAAACTCTCTCATATAGAAGAAGCAAGGGGAAGTGGCCGCAAGGGAGGGGAAGAATAGGAAGGCAAAAAGGGAAAACCACACTCTCATTTAATTTTGTTCAGGGAGATAATGACATACATACTAAATGGGATATCTCAACCTGCAGCAGAATAGGGGGAGGGGATGAGAGGAGGGATGATGGATGGGAGAGCATCCTTGGGGTGAGGGGAGGTTGGAAGTACCCACTATAGAAGAGTGACAGGATCAAGTATGGAATGGACCAGGTGGGAGGTGGGATGAGTGGGAGGGAATTATAAGCAGCCTTGTAAAATATATCTACTATGGTAATGTTTAGCATAGCTAGACATGTACAACATATACTGAATTACTTATCTCCCCAGAGGGAATGGGTGACAAGGGAGGAAGGAAATGGATCTGAAATTCGAGGTCTTAACATTAAATGTTTCAAATATATATAAATACTATTATTAATACTCTTTTGCTTATAATTGGGAGATAAGATGTGCAGGCATTGGGACACAAAGATTCATCTTCCTCTAATGGAAAAGTCGATGGGGGTATGGGAGAAGGTATGGGAGAGAGCAGATTGGAGGAAGCGATATCTTGTGGGACTGCTCTTCTGGGAGGGTGGGTAGGGGAAAAACAGGGGGGAAAATAATTGTAACTCAAAATCTGGCGGAAATGAATGATGTAAAACAGAAGTTAATAAAGCATTTGTTTAAAGAAAAATACAATGATCCAAGACAACTCTGAAAGACTTACAATGAAAAATATTATTCTTCACCAGAAAATGATCTAATAGTGTCTGAACATTGATTGAAGCATAATTTTTAAAATTTATTTTTCTTTAGTGTTATGTTTAGTTTGATTTCTTTCACAACATGAATATTATGGAAAGTTTTTCATGACTCAATATGTATCACCTATACTGAGTTGGTTGCCTTCTCAATGGTGACTGGGACTGTGGTGGGAAGACGGAAGAGAATTTTGAATTCAAAGTTTTAAAAGTGAATGGTAGAAATTCTTACATGTAACTGAGGAAAATAAAATACTAAATAAAAATTTAAAAATATAAAATGAAATGATAGGACTACATGACTTGCATGGTGCTTTCTAGCTCTTGATCTATATGGTCCTGGATGAGTTAAATTCTAGAAGCTTTTATTAAATACTTAGCTACCTATCAGGTAATGTGCTACATGCTGGAGAAACAAAGATCAAAATAATATGAGGATAATGGTGTTGGTTTATATTCACAGGCAGTCATACAAGGCATGTACATCCTTTTCCTATGTTTTTTTTCCTTCTTTCAATTTTCTGATTTTTTTTCCTTTCATTATCTCTAGCTTAGTTTTTTAGCCCCTGCTTTACCATCAGTGTCATCCCCTTCCCCATTGCCTTCTTCTTTGAATACATCCTCCTTTCTTTCTCTTCATCATGAACCCTTTCTTAGCCAAGATTTATATTTGTCTGGACTCCTTCTATTCTCTTCCCTTCTCAGTGTCATTACTTCTTCTGAGTCTATTGTAACCCTCCCCAAACACTGCCATGAAAGATCATTATGCTGTCACTATCATTCCTTAATTCCATAGTTTAGATTTTAATGCCTTGCTTCAAACCTTCTGTCTTAGAGAAGACTTGGGTCTGAACTAGGTCTGGTGAAGAAAAAAATGGCTTAGAGACCACTGAAGTGCATATGGGCACTAGAAATAGAAAAGATTTCATCATTTCATTCCCTGTTTTCAGTTTTAGAATCATAGAATGATATAGAATTAGAAAGGATTATAGAGGTCATCTAATCCACTCTGTCATTTTACAAATGAGGAAAGAGGCCCTGACCAGGGAAGTGATTCACTTAGGATCAAATAGATTCTGCAGTGGTGCAACTGGATTATTAGCTAAAGTCCTCTAACTAGTTTCAGCATTTCTTCCATCACAAATAGCTCTTTGGAAAAGGGTAAATGTCATGAGAGGAGCCCTATCACCATCAGTTAAGGTAAGTGTCTAGAGTAAATAATGGTAATAATCATAGCTTGCATTTATATAATGTTCTTATATACTAATGGACATTATCTTATTTCTTTCTTGCCACATCCCTGTGACACAGGTGCTAACATTATATGCATTTTACAGATAACTCAAAGAAGTTCCATGTTTAGCCTTGGGTCATACAGCTAGGAAGTAAGACAGGATTCCAACCTAGGTTTTCCTTACTTAATACAGCACCCTATCTACTCTGCCATGCAGTTTCTTAGAAGACAGTGTTTTCTCTCACTCCTGATTCCTTCCACTCTCCCCTTAGTGCAGCTTCTGAAAGCTCTTTGACTAATTATGAAAAGCATGTAACTAGAACTCAGGAGACTTGACTGTATTCCTGCCTCTGATAGTATAGACTGGGAAGAAATACTTAAAGTCCCTGGGCCTCTGTTTTCTCATTTGTATATTACATAAAAGGGTTGGACTATACTAAGATTAGTGGTGTCAAACATGAACTTCAAAAAGGAATTTTCTTAAGAGTGGTTAGAACCAGATTAAATTATAATTGGAAAATACTTTATGAAACAAATAAAAATATAATAGTAAGTACATCTGTGGTTTTCTAAGGCAATATTTGGCACAGGTAAGCATATAGATTATATAGGAGTATAGATTACTGAGTTTGGAAGCAGAAAGATTCATTTTCATGATTCACATTGGGCTTTGTTTTCTTACTAGCTTTGTGTCCTGAGGCAAGTCACTTAACCTTTTTGTCTCAGTTTTCTCATCTATAAAATGCTTTTTTTTTTTGGAGGGCAATTGGGGTTAAGTAACTTGCCCAAGGTCACATGGCTAGGTTTTTGTTTGTGTGTGTGTTAAGTGTCTGAGGTTGGATCCGAACTCAGGTCCTTCTGACTCCAGGGCTGACGCTCTACTCATTGCACCACCTAGCCTCCCCTCTCATCTATAAAATGAACTGGAGGCAAAAATGGCAAACCACTGAAGTATCTTTTCCAAGAAAACCCTAAATGGGGTCATGTAGGGTTGGACATGACTGAAAATGACTGAATGAAAAAGTCAACATGTGTCCTAAAAGGGCCGTTATTTTTGTTACAGTGGCCTTATTTCTATTTGAGTTTAACTCCACCAAACAGTTTCAGAGATTCCTTCCAACTAAATCTATAAACATATTCCTGACTATGAATCATATATCTTTTAGAATTTATTAAGCTTTAAAATGTACCACTTGTAAAATGTTGTTTTAATTCTAATTTCTGAAAAATTACTTTCCAGATTTTCAAATAGTTCTTTTCAAGTAGGTAATCACCCTAGTTCACAAAAATAGTCATAAAATACTAGCTTATTGAATTGGAATATTTCCAGTTCTTCTTTATCTAATCCAATCTAATTTAACTGATCTGTTTTTAACCAATGTTATATAATTTTGATGATTACTGATTTGTAATACAAACTAAAATCTAAAGTGTTAGGCATATGGGTGGCACATTGGGCCAGGAGTAAAGAAGACATGTTTGTGAATTCAAATTCAGCTTACTAACTGTTTGGCCTTAAGTGCAGGCCACTTAACTCTGTTTGCCTCAACTTCCTCATATATAAAATGAGCTGGAGAAGAACTTCACCAAGAAGTCACTAAGTGAGGTCATATGAACCACACACAACTGAATAAGAAACCAAAAGGCTAGTCCCACTCCATTGCTTCCCCCTGCCCACTTCTTTTCATTTAGTTCCTAAATCTTTCATTTTTACCAAATTAATTTTGGCTATCTCTCTAAAAAATAACCTTTAGGTAGGTGAATTAGAGTAGTACTAAAATTTTAATTTAATTTACATGACAATTTTAATTTTATGTTCCTTTAACTTGAATATAAGCAATGCTTATTCGAATTTGTTATTCTTTCTTTAACGTCTTACAGAATGATTATTTCATACATCTTGACTGCTTTAGTAGGCTGACACCTAAATATTTTATGCATTTTGCATTTTTTTTAAATGGAACTTCCATTTCTATTATTTCTTCATAAATCTTGTTATAGCTGCATAGTCACATGATTCATGTTTTAGACCACATTTTGCCTCCTATTGCTGTAGTGAAGTTAGCTCTTGTCTCAGTTTCTTTGATGATTATATGTCATTTTTCTAAGTAAACCTTTATTTTTCCTTTAATAGGTTAATTTTCTATTTTCTGCCTACATTTATACATTTAATTTTTCTATTATGCAATATTTCCATAGCTAGAATGTTTATAACCTTGTTAAATAATAGTAGTTATTATCCTTTATACTCAAGAGGATAAAAATTACATAATCTCAGGATCAAAACACAGTTTATCTGACTGTTGTTGATCAGAACAAGGAAGTCTTTACAACAGGCTTGAGACAAATTGTCTATCTGTACAACTGGGATCGATATGTCTTTAAATTTATGCACCTCACTTTTCCTTTGAGCTACTGCGATTCTGTTTTGCTCAGAGAAATTAACTATATTTTTTCATGCAAACAGGCTAGGTTGAATGGTCCTATGCCTCCATTGTCTATGTCTTGCCATTGTTATTAAAGTTGTTCAGGGAGACCTTGAAAATGTCCTTGTGTTGTTTCTTCTGGACTCTATGGGAATGCTCACCTTGTTTGAATTCTCCATCTTTTAACATTGTTTAGAAATCTTTTTGCCCAATTTTGTCTATTTTCCTCTCTTTTTATGATTTTTTCTTTTGTAATAATTTTGGTTTGGGTTGTTATATTTTTACTTTTTAAAATTACATGTTAAAGTCATTAATTTTTTTTCATTTTTGTTAATGTATGCTTTGAGAAATATATTTTTCTTTGAGGATTGTTAAACTCTATTTTAACAATTTTGTTATGATGCCTCATTGTTATTCTCTATCACATAATTTTAATTATTTCTATATATTTTCCTTTAACTCAATCAATATGACAAAATAGGCATTATGTTTTTGGAAGGATTTACATAATTTGCAGAGAATCAAAGGCAACAGCAATGAAAATAATGAAGAACATTAAGATATATTAATTTCCTAGTAGAATTGTTTCAAGTAAACAAGAGAAACCAAAAGAAACACATACTTGTGTAGTATGTGCCATCTTTATTTTAGTAAGAATAGAACTCTCCTGGGGATGAGGGTGGTAACTTGTTCTGCTTGCAGAATTAGGAACAATGAATAGAGTTCATTTAAATGAAACAAATGTTTTACAAAGAGTCAAATTTAGGCTAAATAAAAGCAAAGTAATATCTTAGCAGTCAGATCTAAGAAAAATAGAACTGATCCTCTCAGGAGGTAGTCTCCTGTTACTGGATATCTTCAATTGAAAACTAGATAACCATGTTCTGAGCATGTAATTGTTGTATGTAGGCTAAACAAGTTGCCTGGTGAGGTCCAATCTTAATCTGTGAGTGTGTGTTAAGAAAGCTATGAGCACAGTTAGAAGCATTAAAACCAAATAATCACTCCCATTTATGTACTGCTTTAAGTTGTACCAAGAGGTCCCCTAATAATTTTGTGAAAGAGGTTGTGCAAATATTATAATCCCCATTTTCAAGAGAAAGAATCAGAAGTCCATAGGGTTTAAGTGACTACTCTAAGTCCATACAGCTAAAAAGAAATATATTTGGTAGTTGAGTCAGGTCAAGAATAGTAGCAGGGAGCAGTCGGTTTATATATGGCACATATACTATCAATATAGAGTTACTAGACTCAAAAATGGACAGATATGATTTTGTAAATGACAAAGCAGACAAACACAAGTTGTTTTTTTTTTTTAAGACATGTTTTCTAAACCTAGCTAAAGTTATTTAAAATGCATTAGAATTACAGTGTTGGGGACTGGAATTTTCTAAATCCTTTTTTAGGACTAATTTACATGAAGCAGCAATAAAGAAACAATTAAACATTTCAACTCTAAGAACGTAACAGTAATTTTATATTAAACATGCACATATCTACCATTATCTTTGACATCTTACTCATTAGTCACATTGAAACTTCCATTCTACAAATAGGCATCATGCTTTGAAAATGATGAGGTAATAGCCTAGGATCAAGTCATCAGTTAAATTGTTAAGCAAACATCTGTGAAGATGAATGCTACAAAGACTGCAAAGTGAAGTGCTCAATATATGCTTCTTTCTCTCTGAAACTAGATGTAAGTCTTTGAAATCCAGAGACAAACTGTCTAAGACCCAGAGAATTCACTGAGCTTTACAAAACCATTCTTGTTTTAAATGTTTCTTTCAGTTTCGATTTCTAGAATAGGGGTTGGTACACAAGTCTTTGTTGTTTGAAAAAGGACAATTTTCTTCTTTGTCCATAATAGCCTGGAATTGTTGTGCAATGTTAGGATGGGAATCACTAAATAAAGCAAAATTAATAAGTACGTACTGAGTGATTACATCCCACTGTGCTCTGATCAGACAAGAACATTGTGTTCAGTTTCAAATACCATATTTTAGGAAGAGCTTTCATTGTGAAGGTAGTTCAGAGAAAGGCACCATAACATGGTGAGTGACCTCAAAAAATACCATGATACAAATGGAACAAAGGATATTTAGAGTAGAGAACATGGTGGGGGTTGGGGTAGGATAAAGTAACTGTCTTTTGAAGGAAGGTTTTGCTTTTAGCTTCAGTTTTTGAGGGGAGAAGTGCAGTTGGCCCCAGAAGGCAAGACCAGGAGTAGTGGGTAGATGCTGCAAAGAGGCCAAATTAAGTTTGCTATCAGGGGAGGAAAGCTTGTGTAACAGACAATGCTGCAAAGTAGAATAGGTTGCCTTGAGAGGTGCAGGGATCTTTAAACAGATGCTGGATGGCTAGTGCCTTGTACCAGTAATTATTTTTCAGGTAGAAGTTATACTTGTGACTGCTCAGATCCCTTTTATATTTGGAGTGCTTGAGTTACCCTGATCTTTGGGTGTATAAAAACTTGCCTAATCCATTATATCTAACCAGACCCAGAATTCCCATGCCATCTACCCAGTCAACATAAAAAAACAGAATAGTACTGTGTAAATTTATTTTCCATCTTTTGCCATGGCAAAAAAAGCATACTTAAATCAACCTTGTCACTATTACTGGACAATGATACATTTTTACTGCATGATTATCTTACAGATATACTAACAACCCAGAACCAACCTTTTTTTCCTGGATACCATTTGTCTATGCAGCTATATGGCATGGTGAATAAAGCACTGGTCTTAGAGTTAGAAAGACCTGAGTTCAAATTCAGCCTAACTGTATAAATCTAAGCAAGTCACTTTACCTCCATCTGTTTTTGTTGCTTCAGCTGTCAAATGGGGTTTATAATAGTACCTCCCTCCCTGGTATATAGTAAGGTTTAAAAGAGATATTAGTAAGCACTTAGCACAGTTCCAGGCACTCAATAATTCCCTGTTTTTTCCTTACTGTTTGTGTGCTATATCATCCTATTTCTTGTTAAGGACGGAGAATATCACACCTTCGCATTTATTATATCCTCAATATCTAGAAATTTAGGCCTAATATAAGTGTGGTAAAATATTTTTAAAATATTCAGACATGTCTAAAATGAGAGTAGTATATCTTGAGAGGAAGTAAGTTCTTTGTTATTAATGTTTTGTGCACATACTAGGTGTCCACTTACACATACTTCTTGATGCCTAGTAGAAAATAAATATATTTGTTTATTCACTAACTTAAATATCTATGATTGCACAATAAGGTCAGGATTCAGAAAATCTCATATCCTAAGTCACCATAACAGCTTGCAGTTTCACTATGACACATATTATTTCAGATGTGCTGGTATGGAAATGTAGGATTGGCATCAAATTATAATTGGATGAAACATATTCAGGCCATCTTTAAGAGAAATTATAAAAGAAAGAGCTAATAAGTGGTTTCTCTGTCTCAGGGTTGGCAGCCTCTCCCAACTACCCTGAAAAAACCATATGAAAGGAGATTCACAACAGAGGGGACCTTTGAGACCATCAAGTGTGTTAATAGGTATGCAAACAGTCCATAGATATTGTGAGTTGCCCAAAGGTGCACAGGTAGTAAGTGAATGTTTTGGGTATAAGTCCAGATTCTGTGACTACAAAATCCAATGATTCTTCTCTGATATCTTTATAAATAATATTGAAAAGGATAAATGATTGAAAAAGCAATGTGTGGAGCTGGGAGCATGTCAGAAACTCTTGTTCCTGTATTCAATCTGAAAATCTTAAAAATTTCACACCATGTTGAAATTAAGAGTCATAGGTAAAGTCTGAGATGAGTCTAGCTATGGTAAAACCTCCATATCAATACAATCATCTGTGTGTGTGTGTCTGTCTGTCTGTCTGTCTATCTATCTATCTATCTATCTATCTAGCATTTACTTTCTCCAATTCCTCTTAATTCTAATGTCTTTACTCTCCAAATTATTTCCTGGCTATCTTGTATACAGTTTGGATACATATTGTTGTTCTTTTCTCCCACAGTAGATTGCTAGTTCCTGTAGGACATTGCACAATTTGAGAGACATCATTTCTGAGAAACTAATACTTTTATTAATTATGGCAATCAGAAAATTAATAAAAGTATCAATTACCCAGAAATGATATCTCTTAAACTTTTCATTAGCCAAAACCTTTTTTAGAATCCCCAGCACTTAGCACATTTCCTCAGAGTGGCATTTAATAAATGCTTATTGTCTGACTAACTTATGTGTAGAATTCCTTTGTCACATTCAATATGGATAAGATTTCTATCCTCACAGGCTCATAGCATCTAGAGCTAAAAATGAACTTGAAGGTCATCTAGTCAAACCTCAACATTTTTCAGTTGTGGAAACAGAAGTCCAAGAGTTTAAATTATTTGCCCAAGGTCACATAGGTGGAAAGTAGCAGAGCTGGTTTGCAACCGAATAAATTCATTTATTCAAAAAGCACTTATTAAATAGATGCTACTTTCCAGGTTGTGTATTAGTTGCTATATGTAAACACATAAAAATAAAATAGTCTCTGGCCTGAGGAACTTAAAGTCCTAATGAAAGAAACTCCATGTCCATCTAATTAATGGAATAGATGTATGTATTTGGAGAGAGGGAGTGATTGAGAGAGAGAGAGAGGAGAGAGAGAGAGAACAGTTTGATGATAGAACACGCTAGTACTTGGGAGATAGAGGTGGGAAAAAATTATCTTATTTAGGAGATAATACTTGAGTTTAGCATAGAAGGAAGGCTACTAAGAGCTTGAGGTAAAGAGTAGGTTCTCTGAGTCCTTATCAAGTGTTTTTGTTTGTTTGTTTGTTTTTTGCTTTGTTTCATTTTTTAAATCACTATACCTGATTATTTTCGGCAGTTATTAAAATACAAAACCCTAAAAGCTGATAAGTTCATGGTGAAATTCATGGTGTTTTCATACTTGAAGTCTAGTTCCTATATGCTTTAGAGAGAGAGAAAGAAGGAGAAAGAGAGAAGAGAGAGGGGAGCAAGAACTGAGGGAGAGAAAAGGAGAGAGGAAGAGGAGAAAGAAGGGAAAAAAAGAGAAGAAAGAGGATGAGAAGGAGGAGGAGGAAAGTAAGCAGAGGAGGAGTAAAATGAGGGAGAGAGAAAGGAGCAAAGAGAAGAAGTAAATGTTAGAAGAGGGGAAAGAAGAGGAGGGAAGAAAGGGCAGGGAGAGGAGCAAAAGGAAAAGTGTAAAGTATTAGTTATGCAAGTCACCTTATCAGCACAGTCTTTCCTAGAATATCAACAAAGATATGTGGTCAATGAAATTACAGAAGACAAAACTGGGTTCAATTCAAATGATAAAATGGGTGATCTTTTCTTTCAACAATAGCTCATCTTTCTTTTTTTCTACTTCCCCTTTTCTTTCATTTTAACTGCTTATCAGCTCTCAATTGACCACATTAAATCTGTCCTTCTTTAATACTGTCAAGAAAATCAATAAACATTTCTTGTCTACTATGTGCCAGGAACTATTCGAGGAGCTGAAGAAATAAATCTAAAAAATGAAATAATGGGTAATGCAAATTTTTCTCCAGCATTTTTTGTTAAATAGTGAATTCTTATCCCAGAAACTGGAGTCTCTGGACTTATCAAATAGTAGATTACTATAGTCATTGACTGTTGTGTCTTGCATAGCTAATATATTCCACTGATCTGACACTATTTCTTAGACAGTAATAAGTAGTTTTGTTGATTGCTGTTTTATAATACAATTTAAGATCTGGTACAAATAGGCCATCCTCCTTAGCATTTCTTTACATTAATACTCTTAAAGTTATGGATGTTTTGGTTTTTTGTCATTGCTTTTTCTAGCTATATAAAATATTTTTTGATTATTTGATTGGTATAGCACTGAATAAATAATTCGATTTAGGTAGAATAATCATTTTTATTCTATTAGCTTAGCCTACCCATTAAGAAGTGATATTTTTCTAATTATTTAGATCTGCTTTTTTTGTCCGAAATGTTTTGAAATTGTATTAATATAGTTACTGGGTTTGTTTTTACAGGTAGACTACCAAATATTATGTCTACAGTAACTTTAAATGGAATTTCTCTGTCTCTTGCTATTGGGCTTTGTTACTAATATATAGAAATATTGATGATTTCTGTTGGTTTATTTTACATCCTGCAACTTTGCTAAAGTTGTTTATTATTTCAAGTAATTTTTTCCTGATCCTATAGGATTCCCTAAGTATACCATCATATCCTTGGCAAAGAGTGATAGCTTTCATTCTACTTTGTCTTTTCTAATTCATTCAATTTCTTTTTCTTCACTTGTTTCTAAAAGTAACATTTCTAGTACAATATTGAATAATAGTAGTGATAAAGGACATCCTTGTTTCACCCCAATGTTATTTGAAATGCTTCTAGCTTATTCCCATTACCTACAATGCTTGCTGATGGTTTTAGATAGATGCTACTTACTATTTCAAGAAGAGCTCCATGTATTCCTATGATCTCTAGTGTTTTCAATTGGAATAGGTGTTGAATTTTGTCAAAAGTTTTTTTTTCCCTGCATCTATTGAGATAATCATATGGTTTCTATTAGTTTTATTGTTGATATGGTCAATTGTACTGATAGTTTTCCTAATATTGAACCAGCCCTGCATTTCTAGTATAAATACTATATGGTCATAGTGTATTATCCTTGAGATAAATTCCTGTAATCTCTTTGGCAATATTTTATTTTTTTTTTGTATACATATTCTTTAGGGAAATTGGTCAATGATTTTCTTTCTCTGTTTTGACTCTTCTCAATTTAGGTACCAACACCATATTTGTATCATAAAAAGAATTTGGTAGGGCTCCTTCACCTATTTTCCCAAATAGTTTATATTGTATTGGAATTAGTTACTCTTTAAATGTTTGAGAGAATTCACTTGTAAATCCATCTGGTCCTAGAGAGTTCATTAATTGTTTGTTCAATGTATTTTATTTTTCTGAAATGGGGTTATTATTTTGTTTCCTCTTCTGTTAATCTGGGTAATTTACATTTTTAAAATATTCATCCATTTCACTAAGATTGTAAAATTTACTGACATACAGTTGGCCGAAATAACTCTTAATTGTTGTTTTGGTTTCCTCTTCATTGGTGGTGACTTCAGCCTTTCCATTCTTCCTGCTGGTAATGGGGTTTTCTTCTTTCTTTCTGTTCAAATAAAATCAACCAAATATTTACTTATTTTATTATTTTTTTCATAAAACCAACTTCTTAGTTTGAATAATAAATTCAATTCAATAGTTTTTTAAATTAATTTGAATTTTATTAATCTCTCCATTGGTTTTCTAATTTGGCATTTAATTGGGGATTTTTAATTTGTACTTTTTCTAGCTTTTTAGTTGCATGCTGAATTTATTGATACCTTCTTTCTCTATTTTATTCAAGTAATCATTTAGAAATATAAAGTATCCCATAAGAAATGCTTTTCCTGCATCCCATATGTTTTGTTATGTTATCTCATCATCATCATTTGCTTGGATGAATATATTGATTGCTTCTATGATTTGTTGATTGACCCACCCATACTTTAGGATTAGATTACTTAGTTTCCTATTAATTTTTAGTCTACATTTTCAGGGCTCTTTATCACATATAATTTTGTTGCATCATGGTGTGAAAATTATTTATTTAATATTTCTGCCTTTCTGCAATTTACTGTGAGGTTTTTATGCCCTAATACATGGTCATTTTTTGTGTATGTACCATGCACCATCAAGGAAATGTATATTCCTTACTATCCACATTCAGTTTTCTTTGGACATCTACCACATCTTACTCTTCTAAAATTCTATTCATCTCCTTAACTTCTTTCATATTTATTTTGTGGTTAGATTTATATAGTTCTAAGAGGGGGAGGCCAAAGACCCCTACTAGTGTGGTTTTATTATTATTTTTTCTTCCTGTATCTCTCTTAACTTCTCCTCTAAGTATTTGCATGCTACACCATTTGTTTCATATATGTTTGGTAAGTATATTCATTGTCTGTGGTACCTTTTAGCAAAATGTGGTTTCCTTCCCTATATATATATATATTTTTTTTTTTTCCTTTTTGGAGGGCAGTTGGGGTTAAGTAACTTGCCCAACGTCACATGGCTAGGTTTTTGTTTGTGTGTGCATTAAGTCTGAGGCTGGATCCGAACTCAGGTCCTTCTGACTCCAGGGCCAACGCTCTACTCATTGCGCCACCTAGCCACCCCTTCCCTATATATTTTTAATTAGGCCCATGTTTATTTTTACTTTGTCTGAGATCAGGATTGCTATCTTTTCTTATTTTTTTTTTTACTTCAACTGAAGCATAATTTATTCTGCTCCAGCCTTTTGCCTTTACTCTGTGTGTGTACCTCTGCTTCAAATGTGTTTCTTGTAAACAACATATTGTAGGATTATGAATCTGAACCCATTCTGCTATCCTATTCCATTCTATGAATTTATCTCATTCACATTCACATTCAAAGTTATAATTACTATCTGTGTCTTTCTTTCTATCCTATTTTCCCCCTTTTATGTTTTTTTCTCTTCTTTCTCCCTTTCCCTCCTCATTAGAGTTTTGCTTTCAACCATCACCTCCCTCAGTCTGTCTGCCCTTCTATCCATCCCTTCCCTTTTATTTATCCTTTCCTCTTCTACTACCTATTTGGTAAATTAGCTTTCTGTACCTAATTATGCTATTTCCTCTTTGAAGTAAATCTGGTGAAAGTAATGTTTGAATATGCTTATCATCCTCTCTTCTTTCCCTGTACTGTAATAGTTTTCTATGTCTTTTCATGTGATATAATTTACCCTTGTCTACCTCTACCTTTCCTCTTATACCAGTACAATCCCTTTTCAACTGTTAATTAGGATTTTTTTTTAAAGCAATTGGGGTTAAGTAACTTGCTCATGGTTACACGGCTAGTCATTATTTGTGTGTGGCTGCTCATTTTCTGAGGCCAGATTTGATCTCGGGTCATCCCAACTCCAAGGCCGGCTCTCTTACTCACTGCGCCACCTAGCTGCCCCTTTAGGGCAATTGGGGTTAAGTAACTTGCCCAAGGTTACACAGCTAGGTTTTTGTTTGTGTGGATTAAGTGTCTGAGGCCGGCTCCAAACTCAGGTCCTTCTGACTCCAGGGCCGGCACTCTATTAACTGTGCCACCTAGCAATTTTTAAGGAATTCTTTTCTTCAGTGAGTTTTTGTGCCTCCTTTTCCATTTGGTTAATTATACATTTTAAGGAGTTGTTTACTTCAGTGTATTTTTTCCCATTTGAACAATTGTATTTTTCAAGGCCTTTTTTTCTTCAGTGTACTTATTTTCCTCAATTTGTCCAACTGCATTTTTTAAAGACTCATATTCTTCAGTCAATTTTTATCCTTCCTTTTTCAAGCTGTTGACACTTTCTTGCATATCTCTCATTTGTTTTCTCAATTTTTCTTCTGCCTATTTTGTTTGACTTTTAAAACCTTTCTTGTGCTCTTCCAAGAAGGCTTTTTCAACTTGCGACGAGTTCATATTCCCCTTAAGTTTTGGATGTGAGTGTATTGATGATATTGTCCTCTTCTGAATATGTGTTTTGATCTTCTCTGTACCCATAATAAGAATCTATGGTCATTGTTAATTTCTGCTTTTTGCTCACGGTGTATGCCTATTTCTTATAATGAGCTTTCCTGCTGTAACATGGGGGCACTTGTGCTAGGAGTCTAAGACCTGGTCACTAGCTTTGTGTACTGGGGTCTCAGATGCTGGCATGTGGATGTTGTAAGTGTCTGGCTTCTTACCCAGTGCTGAGTTGGGACATACAACACTAGAGTTCTGAGGGTGGAGGTGGGGAGTTTGTCCCTTAGAGGATGCCTACTCACATGTACTTCCTTAAAGCACTCAAAGGTTTGGCTATTGGAGGATGTCTGCCAGCCTGGACCTGTGCCTCCAAGAGTTGTGCTGAAACAAAGGGGGATGTGACTGCTCGAGAACACAGGCCCATGTGGTGGTTTTCTGAGCTGGTGTCTAGAAGTTCCCTGCTTATTCAGAGGTACTTTGAGGTAGAGAGTATTGGGGAGTCAGTCCTGGTGTTTAAACTCACCTACTCCAACACCCGGGGGCTCAGAATCTTGCCCTGGTTTGCTGAGGTGAGACTTGATGCTGGCTTGCTGGCAAACCTCCCATCCTGTACTATTTCCCCCTCCTCCAGAGAGAGAGGGGTCTTTCCTATTCATTCCCCAAGATTCTTAGGCTATAAGACTGCTACACCCCATCTTTCTGCTGACTTGGCTGTTCCCATGGCTTTCCCTGAGGGTGATATTATCTGGGCTTTCAAAAGTTAATGGGGGGGGGGCGGCTAGGTGGCCAGTGAATAGAGCGCCGGCCCTGTAATCAGAAGGACCTGAGTTCGGAGCCAGCCTCCGACACTTAATCTGCACAAACAAAAACCTAGCCGTGTAACCTTGGGCAAGTTACTTAACCCCAATTGCCCTAAAGGGGCGGCTAGGTGGCGCAGAGAGTAAGAGTGCCGGCCCCGAGATCAGATCCGGCCTCAGAAAATGAGCACCCACGCATAAATCAAATGACTAGCCATGTAACCTTGAGCAAGTTACTTAACCCCAATTGCTTTAAAAAAAAAAAAAGTTAATGGGGAATGGTGAGACCAACTTACTTCTTACTCTACCATCTTGGCTCCCAGAAGCCTCTTATTTCTAATTTCTACATGTTATCTGTGTAGACAAGAAATACATACATAAGAGAATAAATTAAAATAAATACAAGGTAGTTAAACATATGTTAGAAAGAGGATGATTAGTATTCCAAGGATCACAAACATGTTCATTTGAAAAGACTGCATTTCAGTTCTCTTGAAAAAAAAGTATTCTATGAGATGAAAATGATGTGATAGTACATTATACTCATGGAGGACTCCTAGTAAAAAATCAAGGAAGGGAGAATGGTTTGTTACGAACAACAAAGAGAGAGAAAGGCCAGTTTGGATGAATTATAACATGAAAGAGGGATATTAATGAACAACAGTATAGCTGGAAAGATTGTTTGTATTATTGTACAACAGCCAAAGAGAAAAATAGGAAGGTGCTCAAAAGTTAACAGAATAATGTATATTTTTGTCAGAGGGACAATTGGGAGCTATGGGAGTTTACTGAATAGGATATTAACATGACAAGATCTGTGCTTACTTTGATAGGAATTTGGAGTAAGGATAGCAGTGTAATGAAACTTGACGAAGAGAGAACAAGTACTAGGCCATGCCAATAACCAGGGGAAAAAAGTGATGAGCACCTGTAATTGTTTGAGTAGAGAGAAGGGGTCAATGAAAGATGTTAGGAAGGTAAAAATGACAAGAACTGACAACTTATTAGATATGAGTAGAAAAGAACAATAAATAGTCTAGGAGAATATCAAGGTTATAAATGTGGGAGACCAAAAGAATGGTGGTTTGCCCCTACTGAAATAAGGAAACTTGGATGATGAGTGGATGTTGAATAAAAGATAATGAGTTCATGTTTGAGTATGTCAGATTTGAATAATCTCAGCAGTTTTTAATTTGAAGAGTCCAGTAAGTGGTTAGTGATGTGGGGCATAGGAGAAATACTGGGGTTGGGGATATACTGTGAAGATGAGAATCATCTTCATAGAGATGATAATTAAATGTGTGTGTGTGTGTATGGGTGTATATTAACAAGATGTATCCTCAAGAGACAAATAGTCAAAGGATCTGGAAAGGTAATTTTCCAAGGAAGAAATGCAAAGTATCAGTATTCATACATGTATCAGTATATATAAATATATAACAGTATATATAAATATGTATCATATAAATATATAACAATATACATATATAGATATACACATACATATACACCTGTATAACCATATGACTATATATGTATGAGTGTCTATATATGCATACATACATACATATATATGTGTGTATACTCATACCCACATATACACACTGACATATATGTATATGTGTGTACATAAATATATGTATATATATATATATTCTCTTCAAAAAAGTAACCAATAAAAAGAAGAAAAATATCTAATAAGCTGTTTTAATCAAATTTGTAGGCTTGTTTTATAGTTTAGGAAATGAAGTTCAGGGAGTTTTATAGTACTCATATATTCATATAAAATTTTATAGATATCTTTAATAAGAAAAGTACGTTTATCTGAGATTCAATTGACTCCATGTCAGCTGAGAGGTGGAAAAATAATATTGGCTTGAAGTAATAAATTGATATATTAATACAATTTTATTTCATTTGACAAAATGCTCTAAATCATTATTGATTTGAGAAATGCAAATTAAAATAACTGTGAAGTACCACCTCACACGTATCAGATTGGCAAATAAGAAAAAAAGGAAAATAGTGAATGTTGGATGGGATGTGGAAAAATTGAGTCACTAATGTACTCTCAGTGGAGATGGAAATTGATCCGACCATTCTGGAGAGCAGTTTGGAACTATGCCCAAAGGATTATAAAACTGTGCATAATCTTTGACCCATTAATACCACTACTAGGTTAGTACCCCAAAGAAAAATTTTAAAAATTAAGGGGAAAAAAAGGAAAAGGAAAGAGGACTTCTATGTAAAAATGATAATTTTAGCATTTCTTTTTGTGGTGGCAAAGAATTAGAAACCGAGGGAATAACCATCAGTTGTGTAATGGTTAAACAATAATTGGCATATGATTCTAATGGAATACTGTTGTGCTATAAAAAATTATGAGCACAATGGCTTCAGAAAAGCCTGGACAGACTTATATGAACTGATGCAAAATGAAGTGAGCAGAACCAAGACAACATGATATCCAAAAATAGCAATGTTGTCCAATGAATCATTGTGAAAAATTTAGCTATTCTCTGAAATACAAAGATCCAAGACAATGATGAAATACTTATGACGAAAAATGCTATCCACCTCCAGAGAAAGAAGTGTAGTCTAGTTGAAGATTTAAGCATGCATTTTTTAACCTTTATTTTTTTCTTGTTTGCTTGATTGTGTACTCTTGCAACATGGCCAATATGGAAGTATGTTTTGCATGATTGGACATGTATAAGCTAAGTTGCTTGCCTTCTAAATGAAGGATGATGAAGGAAATAATTTGAAAGTCAAAATTTTTCAGAAAGAATGTTAAACATATTTTACATGTAATTGGAAAAATATAAAATGTAAATGATTTGAAAAATACAGTATAGTTCTTTATTTGGCAAAATATTTGGCACAAGTTGTGAAAATATCATTTACACTTGTAATTTATTGATTTTAGTAAATTAAGAGTGATGTTCCTTGCTATTGTTCTTCTTACAGATCAACATATATTTTTTTGAATTTTTAAAATTATCTAAATCTGGCAGAAAGAAAACTTTATCTTGCTAAAATTATGGTCAGTATTCTGAAACTTTTACACAAGTGAAAATAATTTTGTTGAAAACATTAATATATTAAAGGACCTGAGTAAATGAATGAATTTATAAAACTAGATATATTTCTTAAAATGTATAAAAATTCCTCAAGAAATTTTAAACATGTTGTTATATGAAAATAGTCATGACATTATATATTAACATCCCTCATTTTCTAAGATTGATCTATGTGAATTCACTCTTATTTTATTGGTTCAGGAAAACCATCATGTTGTTCCAGGACATTGTGTCAGTAAGTATTATTTATTTGTCTCTTCTTCACTAGAGAATACAATAATTTTATTTTGCCAAAGATTAAAATATCCCAAAGAGGAGCTACCATTGATCAAAAAAGATTTCTATTCCTCCAAGTTTGCCTGATCTTCTATATTAACTTTAGATACTATTAGACTCTAGATATTTTCTGAAAAACAAATCGTGTCAATATCTTTCCTGGGTCTATATTGCCCATCAAAGAGCTATATGGGAACCATAGTTAATAAGAGAACATGATTCCTCCAATTCCATTAGATTTAAGAGTAATATGTGCCATAGTGGAGAAAGTCCTGGGCCTAGAATCAGGAAGATCTGAGTTCAAATCTTGCCTCAGAGACTTAAGAGCCTTGTGATACTAGGCAAGTCACTTAACTTCTGTTTGCCTCAATGGGTTAAAAATAGCACCTATTTTCCAAGGTTGTTGAGAGGATTAAATGTCATGATTGCAAATTAGCAGTGTGAGGCACTTAGAAAGTGCTACATGTTTATTTTTCTTGTTCTTCTTCTAAGAAATAGAAATTAGCCCAACTATAATAAATCCAATCCTTTTATTTCACAAATGAGGAAATTGAGGCCAAGAAGCATTGAATGATTTCTCCAGGGTCACACATTTAATAAGTAGTACAATCCAAGAAGTGAAAAATCTTCAGCCTCAATTTTCTAATGTATAAAATAATGGCTGATTACTTTTATACAATCACAAGATGACTTCTGAAGTCCCTTTTAACTATAAATTTTTGAATTATACTGCAACTCCACAGCCAATACTCTTTCCAAGTTAGTTCATTTCAATTCAATCCCATAAACACATATTGTACAGCCACCATGCCATACTGACTTTCAGTCATGATTTGGTTTAGAATTTAGACTATCATTTTCAGGCCAGTAATTATAATTATTATATGCCCAAAACATGGAATCATAGAACTGGGGGAAAATAAAAACTTGAGAGGTCTTTTAGATCACTTCTTTTCTCTCTTCTTAGATTAATGGCAGGAATGATAAATTTGAGGTCCACTAGAATTGCTCTCACCATTTTTTTCCATGCTTGGATCAAATATTCTTTGGAATATATATAGACTGATTTTTAGGTCTTCATTTGATCACCCTCAGACTAAATAGATTAAATAACCAAAACTATTTAGATAGGGTCATTCTTTTAATGAGTAAAGCACATATTTAAAATGTCCCTTACATTGGGAAAAAATGATGGATTAAACTGACTCAAAAGAAAGAAAAAAAAACAGTCTGACCACCTGACAAAAAAGCATTTACCATGAGATATATATATGTGTGTGTGTGTGTGTGTGTGTGTGTGTGTGTGTGTATTTAATATCCACATCCTTTAATGCAATAACAATAGAATTTAATTTGCTAAAATGTTTGGATGTAATTTTTTACAATTAGCAGCAGGATATACGAGAAATAGCTCTGGACTCTTGAGTTAAGATTCTGGAGCATAGCTCCACCAATAAGGGATATGGTTCTAGACCTAGGCAAATCACTTAATATTTCCGAATTTCCTCATTTGTAATAAAAAAGATGAATAATATCATTCTTATTCATTATCATTGCCCTCCTAGCTTTCCCTATATATCTGGACTTCAAAATGATGCTTCAGTTGTCTCAACTGGAAACTTTGCTTAGATGTTAGATCTTCTTACCCTGGGGCATTTAATTATTCCTCAACTTTCACACCCTAAAATACCATTTTAGCAACTGACACTCCTACCATTGATGTGTTGTTAACCTCCATTGCTACTTTAGCTCAGCTTCCTTTTTTAATCTTTTTTTTTTAGTTTTCACCATTCATTTCCACAAGATTTTGAGCTACAAATTTTCTTGCACATTTCCCCTACCCTCCACCCCAAGAGAGCAAGCCTACTACTGAATACCCCTTTCCCCAATCTGCTCTCTCTTATATCCTCTCCCATTCCCTCTAACTTTCTAGTAGGGCAAGATGGGTTTCTATACCCCTGTCCCTGTTTTTTTCTTATTTTTCAATTGCATGTCAAAAAGAATTTTTAACAGTTCTTTTTAAAACTTTTATATACACATACAACCTCCTATATATACATATATATCTATACATACACATATATTCAGTTCAACTATCCTCATACTGAGAAAAGTCTCATGAGTTACAATTATTGATTCTCCATGTAGGAATGCAAAAAGTTCAAATTTAATAGATTTCTTATGATTTCTTTTTCCTTTTTCTCATGCTTCTCTTGCCTCTTGTATTTGAAAGTCAAATTTTCTGTTCAGCTCTGATTTTTTCATCAAGAATATTTGAAAGTACTCTTTTCCATTGAATGACCATATTTTCCCCTGAAGCATTATACTCAGTTTTGCTGGGTAGATGATTCTTGGTTTTAATTCTATCTTCTTTGACCTGCAGAATATTGTATTCCAAGCTTTCTGAACCCTTACTGTAGAAGCTGCTAGATCTTGTGTTATACTGATTCTATTTCCACAATACTAAAAATTGTTTCTTCCTGACAGCTTGTAATATTTTCTCCTTGGCCTAGGAAGGCTGGAATTTGGCCATGATATTACTAGGAGTTTTCTTTTTGGGATCTTTTCCAAGAGGTGATTGGTGAATTCTTTCAATTTCTATTTTGTCCCCTGGTTCTAGAATATCCGGGCAGTTTTGCTTGATAATGTCTTTTTTTAAATTTATTTTTAGTGTTCAACATTCCTTTCCACAAGGTTTGGGGTTACAATTTTTTCTCTCCCTATCTTTCCCATATCCCCCCACCAAAATAGCAAGGCTACTGAATGCCCCTTCCCCCAATCTGTTCTCTCTTATATCCTCCCCATTCACCCCCCTAACATTCTAGAAGTGCAAGATGGATTTCTATACCCCAGTACCTCTATATCTTATTTCCCAGTTGCATGTAGAAAAACAATTTTAAATATTTGTTTCTAAAACTTTGAGTTACAGATTTTTCCCCGTTCTTCCCTCCTCACCCCCCCAACTGAGACGATAAGCAATTCTATATATAGATTGTACATGTGTAGTTACCCAAATCATTTCCATAGTAGTTAAATTGTGAAAGACTAACTATATTTCCCTCCATACTATCCTATTCCCCATTCATTCTATTTTCTCCTTTGACCCTATTCCTTTTCAAAAATGTTTGCATATACTACCCTTTCCCCCAATCTGTCCTCCCTTCTATCCTCCCCCATTTTATCCCTACCCCCACCATTTCCCTGTAGGGTAAGATACCCAACTGAGTGTGTACATTATTCCCTCCTTGGACCAAATTCAATGAGAGTAAGGTTGTCGCATTTCCTTTTGCCTTCCTGATCTTCCCCTACATTGTAACAGTTTTCTCTTGACTTTTAAATTAGATAATTTACCTTAATCTATTAGTCCATTTCTTCTCCCAATAAATTCCTCTCTTGCCTCTTAATTTTATATTTTAGATATCATCCCTTCATTTTCAAATCATCCTGTACCCTCTGTCTATGTATACAGGAACATAGAAATGCCCACACTCACATATATATTTACATACACATACATCCTCCTATACATACACACACACACACACACACACACACACACACACACACACATATATATATATATATATATATTTTTTTTTTCTCAGTATGAGGATAACTGAAGGGAATATATATATATATATTCCACATACTGAGAAAAGTCTTATGAGTTACAATTCTCATTTTCCATGTAGTAATGTAAGTAGTTCAATTTTAATAGTAATAATTTATGATTTTTTTCCTGTTTACCTTCTTATACTTCTCTTGCATCTTTCATTTGAAAGTCAAATTTTCTGTTCAGCTCTTATTTTTTCATCAAGAATGCTTGAAAGTCCTCTATTTCATTGAATGACCATAGTTTTCCCTGTAGCATTATACTCAGTTTTGCTGGGTATCTGATTCTTGGTTTTAGTCCTAGCTCCTTTGACTGCTGGAATATAATTTTCTTAGCCCTTTGATCCCTTAATGTAGAAGCTGTTAGGTCTTGTCTTATCTTGATTGTGTTTCTTCCTGACAGCTTGCAGTATTTTCTCCTTGTCCTGGAAACTCTGGAATTTGGCTATAATATTCCTAGGGGTTTTCTTTTTGGAATCTTTTTTTTTTTATTTTTGGAGGGCAATTGGGGTTAATTAACTTGCCCAATGTCACATGGCTAGGTTTTTATTTGTGTGTGCATTAAGTGTCTGAGGCCAGATTCAAACTCAGGTCCTTCTGACTCCAGGACCGGCACTCTACTCACTGCGCCACCTAGCCGCCCCTGGAATCTTTTTTCAAGGAGTAATCTGTGAATTCTTTCGTTTTCTATTTTGCCCTCTGGTTCTACAATATTGGCATTTTTTGCTTGATAATTTCTTGAAAGATGGTGTCTAGACTTTTTTGTTTATCATGGCTTTGGGTAAACCAATACTTTTTAAATTATCTCTCCTGGATCTATTTTTCAGGTCATTGTTTTTGTTTGTTTGTTTTTGTTTTTGTTCTTTAATGAGATATTTCACATTGCTTCCTATTTTTTTCATTTGTTTGGATCTGTTTTATCGTATCTTGATTTCTCATAAAGTCATTAGCTTCTATGCTCTCCAATCTAATTTTGAAGGAATTATTCTCTTTGGTGAGTTTTTCAAATTCCTTTTCCATCTGGCCAATTCAGTTTTTTAAGGCATTCTTCTCCTCAACGGCTTTTTGGACCTCCTTTGCCATGTGTAGTTCGTTTTTAAAGTGTTATTTTCTTCATTATTTTGGGGTCTCCTTTAGCAGTCTTTGATTTGATTTTCATGGTTTTCTTGCATCATTCTCATTTTTCTTCCCAATTTTTCCTTGATTTTGAAAATATTCTCTTACTTGATTTTCAAAATCCTTTTTGAGCTCCTCCATGGTCTGTCACCAGTTTATTTTTCTTTGAAGCTTTTGATGCAGGAGTTTGGACTTTTCTGTCTTCTTCTGGATCCATGTTTAGATCCTATTTTTGTCCTTCAACAATGTTTCTATTGTCTGATTGCATGTCCTCTGCTTGATTCCAGCTCGGTGCAATAGACACTTCCTTTTTGGACTGCCAGGCTCCCTAGGCAGAAGATTTATTTCTCTCTCTCAATTTATGGGCTCTGTAGCTCTAAAATTTGTTTAGAATCATATTTTACTGGTGGTTGGAGCAGGAGCTCAGCCAAGTTACTGCTTTTACTCTGCTATCTTGGCCTCAATGTTTAACTCAACTTCTGATTTGAAGACTTCACTATAATCCCCCCCACCAGCCAGGTAATTTTACCACTACTGCCATGAATACTACCTTACTAAATGTACACCCCTCTATTTTCTACTTTCTTTTTGTATGTCCTCCCCCTCCCATTGAAATTATAAGTTGCTTGAGAACAAGGAATATATTCTCTTCCACTCTAACACATTTCCTTCTGCTTCTATCCTCTTTATTTTTCAGATCCTGGAACAAAATAAACAGTTAATAAATAAATTTTGAATTTCCCTGGCTACCTTCCTGGGCTGTTGGAAATCACTTTATAGATTCTATTCAATTGCACATTCCTAAAACGAGGGGACCTTAATTCATCTTAATTATAATTGCAACCTCCTCAGATTCTTCATCAAAGTATAGTATACAGTATGCACTTAATAAATGGCAAATTTGTGAGTGAATAAATAAATCCTGAATTGAACTGATCTGTTATGCCCCTGATAAAATGAAAAATTGCTATGTAAAATTTATTCAGTTCCTGCAGCTTAAGAAAATCTTCTTCATTTCTGAGATTCTCATTGGGTAAATGACTTCATCTTATTCTATAAATCTGTTATATTTTAGTTTCTTTATGCATTCTCAAGTCCACCTGCCCTCTGCACAGATCAGGAGAGAAGGAGATTTACAGTTATAACACATTGGCAATTTTTGTGAAGGTGCCATGTACAGCTGAGGAAAAAAAAGATATATGTCTTTATATTCCAATTCAGTTTTTTTTTTCCCCAGAGGTCTCTCATATCTAACTTTAAAAAAAGGATTTTATTCATCTCCTTGATTTTTAAAAACATTTTTTCTGGTTAGATTTATACAACTCTGGGAGGGGAAAGTTGAGGTCACCTACAAGTATAGTTTTACTGTAAATTTCCTCCTGTAATTCATTTAATATTTCATCTAAGAATTTGGATGCTATGCCATATGGTGAATATATGTTTGGTATTGATATTACTTTATTGCCAACGGTTACTTTTTAGTAAGATGTAGTTTTCACTGCTTACCTTTTTAAATTAGGTCTATGTTTGCTTTTGCTTTCTCAGAGATCATGATTGCTGCTTCTACCTCTCTTACTACAGCTGAAGCATAAGAGATTCTACTTTACCCTCTTATTTTAATTCTCTCTGTTCTTGTTCTTTCAAGTGTGTTTCGTATTAATACTATATTGTTGTATTGTGGTTTCTAATCCATTCTCTTATCTGCTTTCATTTTGTGCATAAATTCATCCCATTCACATTCTCAGTTATGATTACTAACTGTTCATTTCCCTCTATACTCTTTTCATTTCTTTATCTTTCCCTCTATCTTAAGTGCCTTAATTATGTTAAAGTTTGTAAAAGATACATATATCATCTTATATTGAAAGGTAAGTAGTTTAACTTTATTGAATCTGTCATTTTTTTCTTTACTTTTTTATGCTTCTCTTAGGTCTTTATTTATAAGTCAAGTTTTCTATGACCTTTTTCTGACCTTTTCATCAGGAAATACCTGGGAATATTCTGTTTCATCAAATATAATTTTTTTCCTTTGAAGTATTATACTCAGTTTTGCTGGGGAATTTACTTAGGGTTGCAATCCCAGCTATTTTACTTTCCAGAATATATTCCAAGCCCTTTGCTCCTTTAATGTGATAGGTGCTAATTCTTGTGTTACCTTTACTATGATTTCACTATATTTGAATGGTCCCTTTATGACTGAAATATGTTCTGTTTGATCTGTGAGTTCTAGAATTTGGCTATGATATGTCTGGGAGTTTTTATTTTTGGAACTCATTCAGAAGGTTATTAGTGAATTTTTTCAATTTCTATTTACACTCTCATTCTAGGATATCAGGAAAGTTTTCCTTGATAATTTATTTAAATATGATTCTAGACTCTTTCTTTGATCCTGACTTTCAGGGAGTCAAATAATTCTTAATTTATCTCTCCTTGATCTATTTTCCAGGTCAGTTGTTTTTCTGATGAGAGGTTTCCAAATTCCTTCTATTTTTTTCATTCTATTGACATTATTTTTCTTTGATGTCTCATGAAGTCCTTAGTTTTCACTTGTACAGTTCTAATTTTAAAGAGTTATAATGAATTTTTGTACCTATTTTTCCATTTAACCATTTTTATTTTGTAAGGTATAATTTTCTTTAGTAATTTTATGTCTCTTTTATCAATCACTTGTTTTATTTCCATTATAATTTTATCCATTTGCCTTGTTTGCCTAATTTTTCCTCTACCTCTTTTAGTTGATTTTAAAAGTTATTCTTTATGTCTTCTGTGAATTCTTGTTTGGTCTGTGTCCGATTCGCAGTTTTCTTTAATCCTTTGTTTGTAGTTGTTTTGACTTCATTGTCTTCTTCTTGTGTCTTAATGTTCCCTGTCATCACGATAGCTTTTTTATGATAGGTTCTTTTTTACTTGTTTGATTTTTTTTTCCACCCCATTTTTATTTGGAATTTTATGTTAATGTTGGGCTTTGTTCCTGTCATGCAAGGACGGGGGGACAATTTCTCAAGCTTAAGGTTTTTTCCACACTTCTTTGTTCAGAGATAATTCTAGATGGATGTTTTCAGTGTTTCCAAAGTTGTGTGATCTGTGAAGAAGTATGGTAACTGATTTCTTTATATACATTCTGATTCTTACCTAAGAAAAACCTGTGAAACCCTAGGATTGCAATAGATACTGTTCTGTAGGGCCCCTCCTCCAATGTCAGTGGAAGTAATACTGCCCTCAAGGCTTCTACTTTCTCTTGTCTTAAAATACTTTTCTCCGCTCCTGAACTATGACCTAGAAGTGAGTATAGGCAATGGAATTGCCAAACAGGATCCAGTCCTATGTCTAGTGCTAGCACAGTGATACCTTATAATCTTTTTTCTGTCCAGTTACCAGGTCTCTTTACCATCTCTGACTTGAGAACTCTTGAAATTGCTTCTGTTTCTATCTTTCACATTCTTTTTTCAAATCTTTCTTTTTGACCTCCAATTTTTTTTTGAGCTACAAGAATATTTCACTCTCACCTATTGGTGTCTCTGCCATTCTGGATTTCAATTAGAAATGGATTTGAGGTGCTGTTTTAAAATTTTTTAGGGGGGAATGTTATGAGAACTCAGCTGAGTGCTTTCTCTAGTCTGCCATCTTGACTTCACCACTGGAAGTACCTTGCCTCAAATGATTTGAAAAAGGATATTTGACTTATATAAATGGAAATTTTACTTAGTCTTTTTTAGTTTGATGGCATGAATCCAACAAAAAGACCAGCCATACGAAATATATCAGTTCCATGAAGCTGGTGATTTTTGTTTCATTTTGTTTTAATAATGATCATGAGTTAAATTAGTTCATCATATTATTTGATGCTGGGGGGGAAAGAGAGACACTGTACATAGTAAGATGACTGTAATCAAGGTAAGGGCAATAGTTATGGGGAAAAGCTACCAAGGTGTATATGGCATCACAGCGAGAAATACACACTAAGAATGATGACTACAAAGTTGGCCAGATATGAATGACATATAACCACATTCTAAAGGTGGTAGCCACAGGAAAAAATAAGAATTCTTCTAATAAAAATCACCAATAAATATGATGGTAATAGCAGATTTACAAAGCTCTCAGAGACCTCTTATGAGTCCAAGGCTCAGGCAGTATTCATCACTGGATTTCTTGAATGTGAGTGGAAATAGTTTAACTATGGGAATAGCCTCTGAAATGACAAAAAAAAGACACCAACCAAAAAACTTCTTTATTAGTGACATCTACACAAAATGAACTATTTGTCAACAGAGAGGCACTGAACAATTAATTCAGTCATGTGGTTTTATTTATAGAAATCGGGGAGTTTATCATGGCAATTTCAGATTATGTCATCACCACTCAAAATATAGGATTATTGTGAAGGAACCCAGCTATACTAGGAAATTATAACAACTGTGCAGTATATCAGAATAGGGTATAAAATTTTAACACCTATAAAATATTTAAGAAGATATGGTCAACCTTAAAGTAGTAACTCAAATCAAATTCTGGAGTGGCACAATCAACAAAAATATTGAAACTGAGAGACAATCTAGTGGCTAGAATTACTCAGTGGCTAGAATGTCTGACCTAGAGTCAGGAAGCATTCTCTTCCTGAGTTCAAATCTGGTCTCAGACACTTTATGTGACTCTGGTCAAGTCACTTAACCATATTTGCCTCCGTTTTCTAATCTATAAAAAGAACTGGAGAAGTAAACGGCAAACCACTCCAGCATCCTTGCCAAAAAAATCCCAAATGGGGTCATGAAGCATAAGACATGAATAAATAAAACAAAAATATTATTTCATAAGCTAATGACAAAATAATTCATTAGGAATTCAGATTTCAAAATATTCTTGAACTTTCAATATATAGTCTCACAATAATTAGATCATCATAATCAAAATTGGTGCCTGTATTCTTGTATTTGCTCAGATATAACATTAAATCATAAAACAATAACATATTAATAAGTATTGCCAAACAAAATGATAAAATATCCCTAAGCTACATGAAGTCGAAGGTTTTCAAAAGATAGAAAATTAATGTTAGAAATCAAAACCATGTGGGGAAAAAAAAAGATAAGTTACATATAATCCCTATTATTCTATCTGTTACTTAAACTGTTCCAAAGATGCCTTCAGTTAGTATACAGAGGATGTTTACATTCCCAACACTTTTATTTTTATTCAATTACAAAGGACAGTTATTTTATCTATTTGCCTTTGTATAGAACATTGTGCATATGTTCTATATCCATATCTATATCTATGTATATATGTATATATTCATAGATGCAAACCTATGATTATATTCACAAATGGTTGCTATTTGTGTATTATGCATGCATATGTGTATAACACAAAAAATAGAAAAAATAGAATTGTAAATCTAATTTTTCATCAGATAGAGGGGAATAAATCATCATTAATTAGAATAATTCATTGTGGGGTTGGTTAGGTGGCACAGTGATTAGAGCACCAGCCCTAGAGTCAGGAGGACTTGAGTTCAAATCCAGCCTCGGACAATTAACACTTCTGAGCTATATGGCCTCGGGCAAGTTACTTAACCCCAATTGTCCCACCTTCCCCCTCCAAAAACAGAAAAGCAAAAAAAAAAAAAAAAAAGAATTCCTTGCTTTGATAGATAATTGATCTTATTGGTTTCTAAGAGTAGAGAATCCAATCTATGTGCAATGGGAGAATCTATATAATTTTGGTTCATTCTCTTATATACATTCTTCAGGGAGGATTTACCCAATCTCCTGGAGGAATTCTCCTCGATTGTTGTTTCTTTGTTTTGACATTTCCTATCTCAGAAGGCAATATTAAGACAGTCTAACTATCATTCATCTCACTTATTACATGCCTGCCCCACTTCTATTTCTGACTGTATGTATCTTTGATGTTTCAGGTGATATAGCAGAAAGAGCACTGACTTTGAAGACAAAGGACCTAGGTTCCTATCCCACTTCTTGCTCTTATAACTGGTAAATTGGCAAGTAACTGTGACCTAGCCTTCCTATTTCTGTGTATCCTCATTTGTAAAATAAATCTGATTATCCAAGTAATTTGTGATTATCTATGTTGATTTCTTGTGAGTTATCACTGATCATATAACTTTTATAATGAATCTCTCCATTGCCATTATCGTGACCAAATTTTGAAGATCGTAATGTGTTGCTACTACTAACTAGAAGGCAGGACAATTGGGGTTAAGTGACTTGCCCAAGGTCACATGGCTAGTAAGCATTAAATGTCTGAGGCCAGAACAAATATATTAAAAAAAAACACAAAGAGAGAGGGGAAGAGAGACAGAGAGAGAGAGAGAGAGAGAGAGAGAGAGAGAGAGAGAGAGAGAGAGAGAGAGAGATGGAGGGAGTGAATAGTGGAGAGGAGAGGAAGGGAAAAAAAGTACTTTTTAATTTTCTATATAAGCAATTTTATCACAATAAAATAGTGAATAAGAAGCCTGAATTTTTGGCATCAATTTTGAAGCTATAGATATTTATTATCCAATTAGAAATGGGCAATTAGTTAACCTAAAACATGAAGATGTTTTAACCCCAGGCTTATATGATGAAAAATAAATTAACTTACCAGTATTTACATTCAACCTTTACCCAAATATGCAGCTGTACTGATAACATGTACCTAGCAGCAAGTGATTATGCTACCTTATTTTATAACATTATCCATGGTCACTTGAGGATATTCTTAAGTATCTAAAGGCCAGGCTTACTAATGAGAGGAGTTTAATACCTTGAAAAAGAAGCGTTTTCTTTGTACATTCATTCAAAAAAATGAGCTTAAAAAAAGTCAATCGCACCTTTTTATAGGATGAGGGTAAACTACTTCCTTGTACAGGTTTTTGATATATGACCTCAAGCAGGCCCTAGCCCAAAGCTACCAGATCTGGGAATTTATTATTGTCAATAGCCTGTGTGACCTTTACTTTAACTGCATCTTGGCTGTCAGTAATAATCCAAGGCTGCACTTTCAATGATAGAATGAAAGACTTTGCATATTGAGTCTCTGGGTCTCCTTGAAAATGTTCAGAAATCACGGCCATTTATTCGTATTGTCACGGCAAGGTCCATTATGAAAGCTCATTCATCTTTCCTTGACTATGAAGAGTGGAGAAATTCCACTTTTGGCTCGAATCAGGCACTAACTGCTGCAGTTTTCTCAGATAAATCAACATCCTGACTTCTAGGTCTGGGGTCTTAAATATTTTCTTATTCTGGGCACCTGAACTCTAATAGTTCTCTTCACCTTTCTGAATGTGCAAGTGGTCTACCATGTAAAATAGCACTTTCTCACATGCCCAGAGATTTGATAGCATCTGTACATACTTGAATGTTTTATATCAGAACCATTTATCTTGAGTGTTTTATTTTTTCTGATTTCATGTGTTTCTCTCTTTTTGTTTTTTTTGTTTTTTCTTTTTTGTGTTTTACTCCCTGACCTGTGATTTAATTAGCATGAGAAACTGGTAGCATGGACAGATATTTATTAGCTGTGGAACCATGGACCAGTCACTTAACCTCTGCCTCAATATATTTAACTATAAAATCTATTACTTGATATTTTGAAGAACAAACGATAATATTTGTAAAGTGTGTAGTATATAGCATATATAAAGCCTGGCACATGGCAGAAACTTAATAAATCCTTGTTCTCAGACCCCAGAATGGTACCTTGTTTCTAGTATAGACTTACAGAGTTATCCAACATCTAAGAAATTAAATTACTGGCCATTACCACACAACCTGTGTGTCAGAGGCAGACTTTGAACCCAGATCTTGCTCACTCTGGGATCTTCCCTTTCTCCAAAATAAAATCTTTAAGATTTCCTTTCATGTATTCTTTGGAACTAAAAAAAAAAAAAAAACCATGATGTTTGCTGCCCAGCAACTCCAGGAGAAATGCCAGGAGCAGAAAAGACATCTGTACAAAATATTCATTGATCTAACCAAATTCTTTTTTTTTTCTAATATTTTTCTTTTTGCTTTTTGGTGGGGGGAAGGTAGGACAATTGGGGATAAATTACTTGCCCAAGGTCATGTGGCTAGTTTTTGGGTTAAGTGTCTGAGGCTGGATTTGAACTCAGGTCCTCCTGACTCTCTTCACTGAGCCACCTAGCCACCCAATCTAACCAAATTCTTTTATACTGTCAGTCATTATAGCCTATGGCCTATATATCATTGAAAAATCTAGTTTTCCAGAGAATTTCATCAGTAATGTACATCAGTCTCATGCAACATTCTTACATGCATTCTGGATAAAGTATGATGATCTCCTGCTTTTCCAGTCACCAGTGGAGTGAAGCATGACTACATATTTGTTTCCATGCTTTTTAGCATTATGTATTCACAGATTTTGTCAGATGCCTCCAACAGGAAGAAACATAGCATCAAAGTCAACTACTGCATTAATGATAAATTATTTAACTTGAACAGGCTACAGTCCAAGACTATGGTAAAGGGAGAGTCAGTACACGATTTTTTTGTTCACAGATGACTGTGGACTTAATGTAGACTCTGAGGTTGAGATACAAAAAATAAAATTATGGATCAATTTTTGTTCCTTCTGCTCATTTTTTCCTACCAATTAATACCAAGAAAACATAGGTTCTTCATGAGCTAGCAGCATACCATCTATATGTAGAATCATTGGTTCTAGCAAATTGAGAAATATTGAATGTAGTGGATTAAAGCCCCCAGTGTATCTGCACCTGCTATCCCTTCATTTGGTTCAGTTAGACACCTGATGAGTTTGAGACCCCTAAATTACCCTCAACTTGGTTTAGCCTATCTGTGGAAATAGTTAACTGCAGTGTGGCTATTGAACATATTACAGATTCTTGGAGCCTGAGGTGAGAATTGGGTCAATCAGGTGAACACTAAAGGTGGAAAGCAGTCCTGAAAAGGGCTCATCAGCCTTCAAACCAGACGGGTAGCTCTTCTTGAATACACTTGAATACCCTACACATTATTTTATTCATGCCTCACAGCAACTTTGTGATGTAGGTGCAATTATTATTCCCATTTTGTTGATGAGGACAAACCTGTCACTGAAATAAGGTCAGTGATGTGTTCAGGGTCACATAGATAAGCAAGTATTTGAGCTCTTCCTGACTCCAAGTCTAGCACTCTATGAATAACACCATTAGTGTTATTCCTTATCCTATATATAGCCTATAGTCTTTTTCATATACCAGACCCAATGCTATTTTTACTGGATCATACTGAATCTCCTTAGCCTACAGAGGAGCTGAATGATTTAATCCAAAGCAACAGAGTAGATTTTTCATTGGGCATACTGCTCCATACATTTTCATGGAATATTATTTCATCATTTCCTTTCATGTTGTATTTGTAAAGAAAAATAAGGAAGTTAGTCTACAGAATGCTAAGAGTCCTAAAAACTTTGAACTATCTAGTTACATATCAAGTGATAACTTGAGGAACAGGAAGAATGTAAAAGACAATCTAAGAAAATAGGAATGTGTAAATATCTCCACATATTCTATTTAAAATGAATGTTAATATCATGAGTCATTTATTTTAAGATCCATTTAAATATTTTGGTATTATTATTCTTTTTTTGTATGTGTGTTTGTGTGTGTGTGTTTTTAGAACAACTTCCAAGACTTTAGAAGGCACTGTTTTTCATGTGAGCCTCATTCCCCCTCACCCCCTTAAAAAAAAAAGAAAAAAGAAATGTGATATAGCAGAAAGAACATTGCATTTGAAGAATGTGGTTATTTGAACTTGACAATTGGTTATGCCACTGCAGAATAATTTTGGGCAGTGAAATCCAGCTTCATAGTCAAGAAGACATGTATTTTTAATTTTTTTTAATTTTTTGTTTTTTGTAGGGTAATTGGGGTTAAGTGACTTGCCTAAGGTCACATGGCTAGTTTTTTTGTTAAGTGTCTGAGGCCAGATTTGAACTCATGTCCTCCTGACTCCAGGGCTGGTCCTCTATTCACTGTGCCACCTAACTGCCCCCACTGCGCCAGCTAGCCACCCCTCGAAGACATATATTAACAGCATTGGGTTTAGGCATTCAATTTAGAATTGAAAGAGATGTACCTTAGAGGTCATTCAATCAAAACTCATCATTTTAAAGATAAAGTAACGGAGTAAAGTAAGGATAATGACTTGCACAAGGTCACACATCTAGTAATTTTCTCAGGCAAAATTTTAGCCCATGTCTTCCTGACTCCATGGTCTGCACTCTAAACGTTATCCCATGCTGTCTCTCCTGTCCTGACTGAAAATATTGGCTTTATTACATTCAGGAAACCACAACTTTTAGGTGTTCCAAGGTAAATGTCTAGGATTATAAGTGGTAGAGTAGTAAGATTACTTTGTTTATAGAAATGGACATCAAGTTATATCTTCCTTATCCTGTATGTTTGACCTGAGGCAGGTTACTTGATTTTTAATCTTCATATTTGAAATGAGAGATTTGAACCTAGGTGACCTGGATTGCTTCCAACTTTGAACTGATTATCCCTGACAATTAAATATATATATATATATATATGTATGTATATTTTAAAGCAATTGGGGTTAAGTAAGTAACTTGCTAAAGGTCACACGGCTAGTCATTATTTATGTGTGGATGCTCATTTTCTGAGGCCGGTTTCGATCTCGGGTCAACCCAACTCCAAGGCCGGCGCTCTTACTCACTGTGCCACCTAGCCGCCCCAAAAATATTCTTTTAAAACGAGATTAAATTTGACCAAAAGCATGAACAAAATGTAAATGACTAGTTGTAGCCTAGACAAGAACTAAGGAATTCAAAATTTCATTGAGCATATTCTTTATTTTTTAAAAAATGTAATGATCTAAAGGGAGAGGAGTAAGTGGAGAATAAAAATTCTTAAATATTTATTTTGAAATTGTCCTTATTTCATCTTCTATGCTACCAAAATATCTTCAAAATATCTTAAAGGCAAAATTTTTCCAAGTTTAGAAGGAAAGCTAGGGAGAAAAATGATTTTATTAAGTCAATAAAATACTTAAAATTAATAGAAAAATGATCAAAACCTTATTTTAGCAAATAGGCAATAGTTGAAATCCTAGATATTACCTTTCAAGATTTTTTTACATTAGAATGATAGTAAAAAAAAAAGAAAAATAGCCATGAAACCTGGAAGATCTGTCTTCACCTTTTGCCTCAGACAATTATTAACTGTGTGGCCCTGGGCTCATACATAGCCCTAGGCCACAAATACCTTAGCCTTATAGAAAGAAAATGCTCAACAGATATCACTAGTTTCCACAACTAAATATGTTAACATAAATATTTTGCTGGAGTGAGAGAAAATGTTAGAAACTTGCAAAAGAACAAAGCTTTTGTGTAAATGACAGGAAGACTGTTTTGTCTACATTCTTTTGCAATGCTTGGTATCAGAATTTTCTGGTAATCCTTATTCCCACTTTTCTAGTTCTAAAATTCCAGCACCTGTACATTTTGCTGCATTCTAAAAACAAAACAAACCAGCTCTATGGTTGACTTTATCTCATATAAGGCATTAATATCAACTGAGACAACCAACTGAGAACTATTCATAGAAGTGTGGTATATTAATTCCATGTAATTTTTAGTCATTTGAGCTCTGTTTCTCTGTTTCCTTTTTCCCCCCATAATAATGAGTTTGGACTAGAATTACTAGATAATCTATAAAGTACCTTCTAGCTATATCATTCTATTTTTTAAAATATAATTCCTCCATAACTAGAAACATGATTAATCTATGAGAAGTAAAAATGAAAAAAAACAAGAGGCAGACAGACAGACAGAGACAGAGAAAGACACACAGAGAGAAAGACAGAGAGAGACAGAGACAGAGAAATATTAAATTCAGAGATTTATTTTTATTTACTTTTTTCAACTAGATGCATAAAGACACAACATTGGACATTTGACTAAATTAATACCTTTATAGATTCTTAAAGTTGCAAAGAATTCGAGAGTTAACAAAATCAAACATTCCACCCAAAGGAGGACTTGTTTTTGTTCTTTTTACACATTACAAAGGGTTATCCAGCCACTGTATGGACTTTCTCCATTCCATTATTATATAGTTTTAAATCTTGAAAACTCATCCCCTTTTCTGAGAGAAGAGTTACTTAATTTGAAGTTCATAGACCATCCAAGAAGTGTGTAGATAGATTTTGGGGTGTGAAATTTGAAATTAGATGGAGAAACAATTACATCTTTATCTTTGTTATTCTCTAACTAAAATTAATTATTGCTTTAAATATGAATGCTGGAAACAAACATTAGTCTGAGAAGAATTACATGGGTTTCACCATATCGCCACAGAGATTCATAACATAAAAATGAAAACATAAGTGTTCTTAGAATCCTTGTCTTCAAAGAAGAAATGAAATCACACACACACACACACACATACACACACACACACACACACACACACACACACACATATATATATATATATATATATATATATATATATATATAAAGACATAATAGCCCAGTCCCTGACATAAAAAGAATTCTATAAACATCTGTTTTTATCCTTATCTGCTCTACTAAAGATTGTCATATTGAATGCTGACTATAATCTGCTTACCCTGGAATGGTGGAATTGTAGTCAATTCCAGATTGCTTTCCTTTCCTGAGTATACAATTTTGTCATTCACTATACTGTCCACCGTGTGAAAGTAATCATAACAAAGGTACTTTGTAGGGTAAGCTAGAATCTTATACTGTACCTAAACACCATGCATCACTCAGAATCAGCCTGGAGTTCTGGATTAATTGATCTCTCTGGTGCAGAGAAAAGCTGAGTCGTGGTTGGCAGAGAAGTGCACTGGGCTACTGCACCCTTCTCTTTCTTTGTTTTTTTTTCAACTTACACTGATCTATATACAATCAGTGCACCCCATCATTTGTTCAATTAAAATAGGAACTTGTCTTCCCTCCTTCCCCTTGAAATTATGGATCATACTAGCAGATTTTCTATTATCCTGTACTGTTTTCTAATATCTACACATTGCTCCTATTTCTGCCCTTTAGGATAACAGGAAACATATATATATATATATATATACATACATACATACATACATACATACATAAACAGTTCTTACTATAGTACTCCTCTTTCAGAAACCTCAAAATCCAGGTGACTCTGAGATTTAGCTTTCTTATTATTATTCCTAAAAGTGTGCTCTATACTTCTGCATTAATCTTTAACTATATGATGTAAAGTATACAAAGTGTTCAAGAAAACTTAAGAACTCAATCAATTCTAACAATTATTATTATGCTTACTATAATTTTTTCATCCTTTATACTAGTTAATAATCATAATATAGCATGGACATACCCATTTCTTTTTATTAGGAATGTTTTGAAGAATTTAATAAATATAAGGAACCTCAGAGATCATCAAGGGTACCCCATGCATGAAAATCAATTGTAGTATTTCCAAAAGTTATTGTTCAACATTCTACTTAAGTATATCTAAATAAGGAACAGTTATTTTATCCCAAGGCTGACCATTCAAATCTTGAATAGATGTAATTTAAAGGTAGTTTTTGGTTTATATCCGACCAAAAAATTCCTCCCTTTAGCATCCACTGCTTGTTTCACTTTCTGTCCCATTGGACCAAATATTAAAAATGTTTACTCCTCTTCCAAATGCCAGCTTTTCAATTAATAAAAAGCTACCTATCATGAGCCTGATAATTGTCTTCCTCTATTCTTTCTTCAATCCTTGTATGGCATGTTCCATAGTATAAAAGCAGGAAAAAAAGAGTTCTAGATATTGCTAGAACAGAATGTAGGAAAATGAATGCCTAAATTGACCCAACTTTATTGAATTGAAGGCATCAAGATACCGTCACGGTATCTTTATTTTAGGTTTCAATTCTCTGCTTCCCATTCCCAGAAATAATTTTCTTTGGAAGAGAAAACAGATGTAAAATAATATTTTACTTCTTCAACTTGTCATCATTTAATATTACTATTAAAGCCACCCTAAATGGTGGTTTAAGGACTACCTTTGCCCCTAAAATAATCTTCAAATGCCTTCTTTTAGATGTACTATGTGTTTATTAGGATTCTGAACTCATCCTGGGTTTTACCACAACTAACACTAGTCTAACAGGATTATGATACTCTTTTGTATCTATTCTGTTACTTAACCTTTTTTCTTCATTAAAAGATACAAATAAATGCTTTCATAAGTGACAAAAGCGAAACCTTAAAAGTTTGAGTAATATGTCCTTAGTCACAGGACCACTCTCTTTGCTGATGTGCTATAGAAAACTTTAGCTTTATGATTTATTATATCTCATGCAATGTTTTAGCATTGCCAGAAACTCTCAACTAACAACTATTCCATTCCCACATATTTTAAATAACAGAGCCGAGTTTTTTAGAGATGATATTTAGTCATAAATAATTTTAATTTTTCTGTGATCATGGTTTTCTATGATTCATAGTCCCATGATGTTCATGGGAAGATATTTTCATTTTAAATGGACCCTTCAGACAGAGGATGGTTCAAGATCTTCCATAGTAAAGTACTTCCCATTTTATCCTCCTCCATTAGCAATAGTCATCTAAAATTTTGGATGAATATATTCAGCCATGGTCTATCCACTCCAGTCAAGCAAATGTTCATCATAATTTGTGTAAAGTGTCTTCCTTCATTGCTTTCCTGTTTCTCTTTGTTGATTTTGTTGACATAAATTCAGGCAAGGCTAATTATGAATAAGATAATTTGAGGACTCAGCATAGATAGTCGATTCTGTTGTTGTTTAGTATATGTAGAAGGAAATTTTCTATGATAGCAGACGAATGATAAGCAACCAAATATTTAATTTTCATTATCTGATTGATGTCAGTACCCAAAAAATTGTTGAACAATGCCTATCTGACTAGTCACAGCTACCAATACAATTAAGTCAAGTCAACAAGTATGTATTAATCATGTCCATGTCCTAAGTTCTAAGGATAAAAAAGTAAATGAAAACAAAAACAATCCTTGACCTCAAGGAGCTCACAATCTTTATTTTCTTTACTTTTCTTTTGCTTTTTTTTCAAGGCAATGTAGTTGTGTCTTGCCTAGTGTCACAATCTAGTAAGTTTCAAGAGTTTAAGGACGGATTTGAACTCATATCCTCCCAACTCCAGGATCCATGATCTATACACTACACCATTTAGCTGCCCCCACTACCTAATCAAGGAGACAATGTGCAAACAAGTAGGTACAAACAGGATATAGACAGGATAAACTGTGAATAAGTTCAGAGGGAAACTAGCAGAATTATGAAGATCTTGGAAAAGCTTCTTGTAGTGGTGAGATTTGAAGGGTGTCATGGAAGCCAAAAGAGAGATTAGAAAGAACTTTCAAGATAATGTTGAGTGGGTGATAGTTCCTCCTGTACAGGGAACAACAAGACTGTGAGTATTATGACATTGCAGAAGACGTGGAGGGGAGTAAAATGCAAAAGACTGTAAAGTTAGAAAGAGACTAGCTTATGAAGAGTTTTAAAATTCAAAGAAATTATGTTTGATTTTGGAGGTAACAGGGAGATAATATTGAAAGTGGGGGAGTGGGAGAAGTGATATCGTGTCACTTGTGCTTCATGCATTTGTTTGAGTCAAAGTTCCAAATTATGAACTTTTTTTTTAATCAAGAATCAATAGAGAGAATAGTATCTTATATTTCTTTTTTTTTTTTTTGCTTTTTGGAGGGCAATTGGGGTTAAGTAACTTGCCCAAGGTCACACGGCTAGATTTTTGTTTGTGTGTGTTAAATGTCTGAGGCCGGGTCAGAACTCAGGTCCTTCTGACTCTAGGGTCGGTGCTCTACTCACTGTTTCACCTAGCTGCTCTGGATCTTATATTTCTATATCCCTTATTCCATGTTGTTTTAATAAACATGTGATCATGTTTACCGCCAACCCTCAGCATATGGGAGAGATTTTTTGTAATTTTATTAATTTCAGGGAGTATTCTGAACCATATCAATTATATTGCCCTTTAACCTGGTGAGCAACAATTAATTAAAAAGACAATCAAATAACGAGCAAGTACAGGGGATTGCTGTGGTTATCCCTTAATGCACCTCAAAGGTACTTTACAACAAACACACACACACACACAAACACATACACCACAGGACTTTCACTACTATGGAAAGTATGGTTTGGGATCAGGAATTACAAGATGCCAAAAAGATTTAGATTATTCATATGGTTCATGCCTATACATCATAATGATATTTATAGTTTTTGAGAAAAGAGTTTTAAGGTGAACACCAAATAGCATCATAAATAATGAAATAGAGCATGTCTTCACAGAGATGAAATGACTAGTTACCTATGTGGAACTCATTTTAGAATCAGCTTTCTGTGTACTGTGAGCTCATCTACAGGTTACAATGAAGTTCAAAGTAAATACCACATTAGAAGAAAGGATTTTGATGAAAAGAACACACTGTTTTCGATTACAACAGCCCCAACTTAGTTTTTTTTTTAAACAATGGATTTTGTCAGGTAGAAAATACAAAAATTAAAAATAAAAGATTATTGTCTCAAATTTCTTAGATGAACTTATCATTTGCATAGCAGCTATCAAAGCAAGGAGGCTTAAAAAATCCAGAAACTTTTTCACCCTGAGAAGTCAAACTCCTTTGCCAATTTTAGGGAAATGGCAACTAAGGGCAACAATAACAACAGGGAGGAGCTCATTACTGAAGTAGAAACGAGAAAGGCTTTTGCGTGACCACTGAATCATAGAGCTCTTTATAGTAAAATAGAGGAAAGTTAAGCATCCTAGTTTAAGAGAGTTTATTTTTAGGAATTCAGGAAAATACATTCAGTGAACTAAGAGTACTTATGATTAGGAAGAGTTTGCTGAAAGAGGTGAAAAAATCATAAGGATTATATTTGAAGAAACAAGCAGAAATTATTCACATGAGAACAAGAGGAAAATGACTCAAAAGACTAATTTAAATTCTTTGAAAACTCATTGGGCATACAAAAAGGAAATTCCATGTGCTCCTTTAACAACCACCTCAAATACCTATAAAATATGACTATAAGAAAATTTTAGAGCTACAAAACCCACAAAGTGACAGAGAGAAACAAATCTCCAGCTAAAGGCAGCCCAGAAGGCCTGAAGAAAGGGTTCATCACAGCATTCTGGGAGCCTAGCAAAGTCCCCTGTGAGCCATATGATTTTGGCCTCTGGTTGGCCCAAACCAGCGGCGACTGAAACAGACTTCAGGAGAGTGAATCACCATAACCTGTGGTAGTTTCCAGACTCCCCAACTCATAAATGTCAAAGAGCAAGTGAAAAGGTCAATCAGGAACTCTGTTGGAAAGTAGAGGCATGGTCTGGCCCCTGCTTCTGTGAAGAGAGGTGGCAGAGTGACCAAGACTGCAGCTCGTTCCCCACAACAATGTATTGAGAACTCCTGGTCTGCAGATCATAGGGGGACCAAGTGACCATTCAGAGGGTAGCTGCTCTTGCTTTAGTCTGCTTGGATCTGTATCATTGTCTTGGGTGGAGGTAGTGGGCCAGAGCTTGTGGGTACTGCAGGGAGGGCTCCCTCATAATTGCTCTTGCAGCTACAAAAACCTCAGCAATTTGGGACAAAGCTCTCCACTCTATGTATTATCCTTAATAAGCATATAAGAAAGAGGACATGCCCATTTTAGCACATAATATTCTACAGTATATTATATCTTTAGGTTCTTTCTAGGTGAACTCATCAGCTCCTTTGGATTCAACCAATATCTCTATGAAGATGACTCTTAAATCTACACATATAGCCCTTATATCTCTTATGAAATCCAGTCCCATATTAACAAAGACATGATGGAAATTTTCTCCTGGATATTCCAAACTTATTATGTCCAAAGATCAGCTGTATTTTCTCCCAAACTGATCTCTCCTCTCTTCTCTCATGTTGGTTAATATTCTAGTCACTCAGGTTCTCAACCTTGATGTAGTCCTTAACCTTTTTCTTCTCCCTCAAACCTCATCAATAGACAAGTTTTGTTACTTATTTCTCCCCCATCATCTAGGTGGCAGGTAAGTGACACAGTGGATAGAGGGCTGGGCCTGGAGTCAGGAAGACTCATTCTCCTGAATTCCAATTTGGCCTCAGACACATGCTAGCTGTATGACCCTGGACAAGTCACTTAACTATGCTCAATTTCCTAATATGTAAAATGAAATGGAGAAGGCAATGGCAAACTACTCCAGTATCTTTGCTAAGAAAATCCAGATGAAGTCACAAAAAGTCAGAAATTACTGAGCAACAACATCTCTTATATCTGTCCACCCTTATAACCCATGCCCTAGTTTAGATTATCTTCAACTCTTCCCTGGACTATTGTGATAGCTTTGTAATCTATGGTCTTTTCTTCAATCTCTTTCTTTTCTGATATATGTTCCACATAGCTGACACATTAATATGTGACCTTTCAGCTGTGGAAAAAATTTCAAGGGATTGCCATTGTTTCAACATTAAATTAGACCATTCTGGCACAATCTGCCTTCCATTTATTTTTGCACTTCTATTTCATATTGTTTCTTTCAAATTCTCTACTTTCAAGCCAGACTGGTTTGTTTTTCTCTGTATATATGGCATCCTTTCTCCATCACTTTACACTCATTTTCTTCATGCCTGAAATGTACTCAGTTCATCTTTCCCTCCACCTCTTAAAATCTTTGTCATTCTTCAATGTGAAGCTTAGATAACAGTTCCAACACAAAACATCCCATGACACCAACCTTGCCAATTGTTTCGATTTTCTATACCTTGAAATTGCTTGGCATTATTTTGCATATAATTTGATTTTACCTTGAATCAAAGATTAGAACCAGAAGGGACATCAGAGGCCATTTAGTCCAGGAATGGGTAGATTGCTGCCTGTGGGTCAAATCTGTCCCTACTTGCTTTTGAATAGCCCTAGAACTAAGAATGATTCTTACTTTTTTTTTTCAAAATCTTTTTTTGAGCTCTTCCATGGCCTGCAACTAATTCACCTTTTTCTTGGAAGCTTTAGGTGTAGGGGGTTTGATTTTGTTATCTTCTTCTCATTATATGTTTTTATCTTCTTTGTCCCCAAAGTTAGATTCTGGAGTCTGATATTTTTCACTATTTACTCATGTTCCCAGTCAAATACTCACCTTTTAAGCTTTTTTTAAGGTAGAACTCGGCTTCCAATGTGGAGACTGTACTGTCCCAAACTTCAGGGGTTTTGTGCAGCTATTATCAGAAAAAATTTCTAGGGACCTGTAAATTTTCAGTTATTCCAAGTTTATATAATATAAAAAGAGGTATTTACATCTCTCTTGGTCTGTACTCTGATCTGTGAGTGATCACAAGCCCTCTTTTCTGCCTTGGAACTGTGAGGATGATTCCCTCTCTAACCCTGACACAAGCTCCACCATTCCAGTGCTCCTACTCATTCCAGGACCACCAGATTCATGCAGGGAAAAAAAAAAAAAAACAAAAGAATCCTGCCTCAGTGCTGCCAAAGAGATCCTTGCAATCCCCCTGTGATCAACCGCTTGATCCTACCAGTGTTTTTGGCTTGAGAGTTCTGGAAGCAACTGCTGCCACCTCTGCTGTTGTGGCTGCCACTAACCCAGATCCCATTCCTCTCTCACCCAGGTCAAACAGACCTTTCCCATTGACCTTCTATGCTGACTTTGAGAATTCTGGAAACTACCCCAGCTGCCAGTGATTCAGTCCCCTGAGGCCTGTTTCATCCCATCTGTGCCAGCATGGCCAACATTGTCTATGCGCCTCTCCCAGACTGGTGCAAAAGACCTTTCCTGCTGACCTTCCAAGTTGTCTTGGGCTGGAAATTTGTTTCATCCTGTCATTTTGTGAGTTCTGTTGCTCTAGAATTTGTTTAATCTTTTTTGCAGGTTTTTGAAGGGGTTTGGGGGAGAGCTCAAACATGTCCCTACTTTTACTCTGCCATCTTGGCTCCACCATGATTTTTAAATTTTAAGTAAAGTTTTAGTGTCTTTAAAAAGCAGATACAAGGGGCGGCTAGGTGGCGCAGTGAATAGAGCGCCGGCCCTGGAATCAGAAGGACCTGAGTTCGGAGCCGGCCTCCGACACTTAATCCATACAAACAAAAAAAAACATAGCCGTGTAACCTTGGGCAAGTTACTTAACCCCAATTGCCCTAAAGGGGCGGCTAGGTGGCGCAGTGAGTAAGAGCGCCGGCCTCGGAGTTTGGATGACCCGAGATCAGATCCGGCCTCAGAAAATGAGCACCCACACATAAATAAAGACTAGCCGTGTAACCCTGAGCAAGTTACTTAACCCCAATTGCTTTAAAAAAAAAAAAAAAGCAGATACAAAACAAAACAAAAAAGAACGTCTTACCTGGCAAATTTGCCAACCCCTGATTTTTTGTTTGTCCAATCATTTTATCCTTTAGGCATCTGAGTCTCAGAGACATAAAGTGACTTACATGTGATAATACAGTAAGAATCTGAAGCAGGACCAATGGAATATGCTTATTACTTTTTGCCTATTAGAAAGCACTTGATGTGCTATGGAAAAATGATCCCTTAAAAGCTATTCTCCATCAATGGTTCTTTCAATCCATATGTTGAAATCACATCAGATGTGTTGAAAGATATAACAATAAAGGTTACTTTTTATAAAAACTCTCTGGTCCTTAATAGGTGATAAGGAAAGAGCTGTGGTGATGCATGGGTCTCCTTCTAAAGGTATTTGTCCAAGATGTTTGACACTCTCATGTTGCATGTTGAGTGAAGATTAGATCGTGAGGTCTTACTGATACTCCTATCTGTTGGTGACATTATGACAGCCCCATAAAACTCTGGCTTTGCTATCAAAATGTGGCACCTTATGACTCAAGATAATTTAACCTAGCCATCCAAATAGGAAAAAGAAAAAAAAAGAAAATGACAAAGAAGTAAATTTTTTATCCCAACAAGGCACAAAATATTACATCCTCCAAAGAAATCAAGTAGAATTCACTCAAAAGGAAAACATGCTCAATGAATTGTATAGGTTATTGTCAGAAAAAAAGTATCATTGGAAAAAGAGATGATGAATAATATAACAGGATATTATAATTGATGAACATTTTGCATGTTCATCATTTTTTATGGATAACAATATAGATCATTATCCAGGTAAATTAAAAAAATCTAGAAAAATCAAAATCAAAATGTACCCAGCACACTGAGAATTTATGGGAGGACCTGAATGAGTAGCAAACAAGAAATGAAGATGTCAGTGGGTTTTGATCTGCCCAAATGGAGGTTGTACATCAGGGAAATCACTGTTTGAAACTATATAGGATCAAATCAAAGCTAGGGTAATTTGGAATGAATTACTGCTATTTAAGAATATTTCAGAAGTGGTAAAACACAGAAAAATTGAACTGAGGAAAGAATGCTAGGAAAATCAAAAAGTCGTTTTCTTTCTCTCTCTCTTTTTTTTTTTTTGAGCTACATTGTTTACAAGACATGATCCAATTAATGGATTGACTATGAACAATGGAGAGAAGGTTTATTTTATTTGTGTTCTTTGCCAGTGATGATGAGTTTTGGACTAAGAAGAATGAAACAAAAAATAAATGACATGGAGTACAAACCTAAGATAAGACCTATGATGATAAAATAACATTACGGTCCCTAATAATTTCAGTCACAAGTTTTGGAAAAGTAGAATCTCAGGTAGCAAGATATCTGTTGGATGTGATTGCTTAGTCAGTCCAGGAATACTTGAAATATCATGGAAAACAAGATATCATTGAAAATGGGAAAGAAACATTATACAGATTTTGGGGAGAAAAGTTGAAGAGAATATGGAATAATGAGGTTTATTTCAATTTTAGGCAAAATTCTACGATTACTAAAATAATGGTCAAAGAAGGTCAAGAAAATGTAAAAGGAATGATGAAAAGCCAGCTAGCAAAAAAAAAATTAAGAGTAGATTATACCATCCTAAACTCATTTCATTTTTGACAGGTGGTTTAAGACAATGTTGTAGACAACTGTTTGCATATTTTTTCAAAAAAATGATTTGATAATTTGTTTCATGTTATTCTGAGGGAAAAGCTGGAGATACATGGCATAAATAATAACACTATAGTTTGTAAATATTTTTATATCACTTTTAAAAAGGTATACCGGGGGGTGGAGCCAAGCCAAGTGGCGGAATAGAAACAGCTCCTCCAAGTCACTCTGCCTCCAGATTCCCCCCAAACTATGTAAAAGGGGACTCTGAACAACTTCTGGAACCCCAGCACCCACAGAATGACACAGAGAAGTTAACCTCCCGCTGAGGACAGCCCAGCAGCCCTGCAGGAAGGACCAGCACAGCGGTCTGGGACCTGGCAACGCGCAGAGCGCAGGAGCAGAGCTGAACCCAGGTCCGCGTGAGCCGAGGTTTTAGCCCCAGGGTGGCAGGGCCAGCAGCCGCCTGGAGGAACCCCAGAATACCAGGAGCTGTGGCGACTCCAGAATTATCAACATAGACATGCCTAGGACAAAGTAAGAGGTTAGTGTCCTATGGACTTTGGGACCTGTATTTAGGGAATGCGTTGGCTCCCTCCCCTGGGGGCTAGAAGCCACTTAGGAGACATGCCATTTTGTAGTTTTCAGAGGCAGCTCCAGCTCCTGGCCTGCGAATTAATTGTAGGGAGATCCAGCGATCAGTCTTGGGGGGTAATCGCTCTTGCTTTAACCTCCCTGGATCTGGATTGTGATATAGGTTGGAAATCGTGGGTGGGTTTACAGTTTGCCAGAAATGGAAGTTGCCCCCCACACGTTCGGGATGAAAATTCCTCTATCTGGCCTTAAAGCCATAGTGTGGCAACAAGCCCAAAAGTCAAGCAATTAAGTGGCAACATGCCAAGGCAAAGGAAACAGAAAAATGCAACTCTAGACTCCTATTTTGGGGGCATAGAGAGGGAAAAGGACTGTGAGGTCAGAAATCCTGCTCCAAAAGCCCCAGGGGAAAAGATGAGTGGGTTGCAGGCCATAGAGGACCTTAAGAAGAACTTTAAAAATCAAATAAGAGAAGTGGAGGAAAAATTGGAAAGAGAAATGAGAAGGATGCAGGAAAAGTATGAAATGAGGGTCAACAGCCTGACTGAGGAAAACAACACTTTAAAAAATAGACTAACTCAAATGGCAAAGGAGGCCCAAAAGGGCAATGAGGAGAAGAATGACTTAAAAAGTTGAATTTGCCAAATGGAAAAAGAATTTCAAAAGTTCACTGAGTAGATACATTCCTTCAGAGTTAGACTGGAGCAAATGGAAGCTAATGACTTTATGAGAAATCAAGATGCTGTTAAGCACATCCAAAGAAATGAAAGAGTAGAAGACAATGTGAAATATCTCATGGGAAAAACCACTGACCTGGAAAATAGATACAGGAGAGACAATTTAAAATTTATTGGACTACCTGAAAGCCATGATCAAAGAAAGAACCTAGAAATCACCCTTCAAGAAATTCTCAAGGAAAACTGCCCTGATGTTTTAGATCCAGAGGGCAAAATAGAGGTTGAAAGAATCCTCCTATCACCTCCTGAAAAAGATCCCAAAAAGAAAACTCCCAGGAATATTATAGCCAGGTTCCAGAATCCCCAGATCAAGGAGAAAATACTACAAGCAGCCAGGAAGAAACAATTTCAATATTGTGGAAACACAATCAGCATAGCCCAGGACCTGGCAGCTTCTACACTGAGGGATCGAAGGGCATGGAATATGATATTCCAGAGGGCAAAAGAACTGGGAATGAACCCAAGGGTCACCTACCCAGCAAAACTGAGTATTTTGTTTCAGGGGAAAATATGGTCATTCAGTGGAATAGAGGACTTTCAAGCATTCTTGAGGAAAAAACCAGAATTGAGTAGAAAATTTGACATCCAGACACAAGAAGGAAGAGATGCCTGAGAAGGTAATCAGGGAAAAGATATCAAAAGGAACTTATCAAAGTTGAACTATTTACATTCCTATATGGAAAAGCAATAACTGTGACTGATGATATCTTTCTCACTATGAAAATAATGGAAGAAGGGTGTGTGGTCATATGAATGCATATGTGAATATGTTTGTATATGGTTACAGTTATATATGGATAGAGGGCATAGGTTGAATTTGTTGGGAAGGGAGAATACTCAAGGGATGAAATTATGAAGTGAGAGAGGAAAGTGGCAAGAGGAGATGGGGAGAGACAGGGTAGGTTAAACTATCCCATGTAGAAGAAGCAAGGGAAAGTGGTTGCAAAGGATGGGGAGAATAAGGAAGGCTAAAAAGGCAAAACCACATTCACATTGAATTTGGTTCAGGGAGAAAATGACATACATACTAAATGGGATATCTCAACCTGCAGCAGGATAGGGGGAAGGGGGATGAGAGGAGGGATGATGGATGGCAGGGCATCCTTGGGGTGAGGGGAGGTTGGAAGTACCCACTATAGAAGAGGGACAGGATCATGTAGGGAATGGACCAGGTGGGGGGTGGGATGAGTGGGAGGGAATTATAAGCAGCCTTGTACAATATATCTACTATGATAATATTTTGCATAGCTAGACATGTACAACATATACTGAATTACTTATCTCCCAAGAGGGAATGGGTGATAGGGGAGGAAGGAAATGGATCTGAAATCCGAGGTCGTAACATTAAATGTTTCAAATATATATAAATACTATTATTAACACTCTTTTGCTTGTAATAGGGAGATAAGATGTGCAAGCATTGGGACACAAAGACTCACCTTCCTCTAATGGAAAAGTCGATGGGGGTATGGGAGAGGGTATGGGAGAGAGCAGATTGGAGGAAGCGATATCTTGTGGGACTACTATTCTGGGAGGTTGGGTAGGGGAATAATGGGGGGAAAATGATTGTAACTCAAAATCTGGTGGAAATGAATGATGTAAAACAGAAGTTAATAAAGCATTCGAAAAAAAAATAAAAAGGTATACCTTAAATTTTCTAAGGGAGTTCAATTTGACCCTTTACTATTTATTTTGTATCAGTAATCTAGTTAATTTCAGAGGACACAAAGCAGGGAGAAATATTAAACTGAATGATAACTCAGGATTAAAAAAAAGACATAGTCTAGTTTGTTATAAAGAAAACATGAAATTCAATATAAATAAATATAAATTCTTACACAGGATTGAAAATCAATATTATATGGAAAAAAAAAACTTTGAAGGCATTGATAAATTTAATTTCCACCAGAAGAAAAAAATGATTTCAAGTTCAATGTAAGTCAATAGTTCTATGAGGAAGCTAAAAAGATCCTGATACATGATAGAGACATTGAATGAGAAAAGTTAGGATTATGTTTCAATGTGTCCAGGAAAGATCACATTGGTTGTACTATGTTCATTTCTGTGCATTATTTTCCAGAAAGTCATATGCAATGCTACATGGCAGAGTGGATAGAGGGATGGAGTTGATGTCAGGGAGATCTAAGTTTAAATCTAACCTAATTCTTACTATCTGAGTTGCCCTAAGCAAGTCACTTAACCTCATTCTATCTATTTCCTTATCATAATAAACACTACTTACCAAGATTGCTATGAGGACAAAAATGAGATATTTGCAAAGCTCAAACTGCTAGCTGTTGCTGCTTTTGTTGTTATTATTGACATTGCTATTTTTGCTAGACCTTGGTGAGCATTTAGCCCAATTGCCTCATTTTAGAGAGAGAACATGAAAGAGAAGACTACTGTTTGCAGTTAAAAAACATAGCTTGTTCCTGAAAAAAAAAACATGGAATAAAGAAGATAGAAATATAAAATCTATCTAGCTCTTGGCTTCCCACTAGCTATACTGATGGGATTCAACTCCACCATCCTCATGTTCCCCAAGAAAAAGTCATCACCAGAAATCTCATCATCATGGAGACTGCATCAGTATTAGTATTCGCAGCTCATCAGTACCCTTGGTTTTCTTTGCCCTCTGATTGGAGGGCAGAGTTAAAACCTCCTCCCAAAGCTCCCATTTAAAGAAGGTTTTGTTATTTTCAATCAGTTGCACTACTTGCATGATCATCAGGCTCCCATTCCCCACATCTTCTTTCCACCATCTTCTCAACTTCTTTTTCTGTGTTGTCTTTTTCCATTAAATCAGAATCTCCTTGATAGAAGACTGTCCTTTTTTAGCACTTAGCATGTAGTAGGTGCATAATAAATATTAATTGTATCACTTTTTGTTGTTTAGATTGCAAAGAAAATCATTTATACTGGAGCAAATAAGTGGTACAGTAGGTAGAATTCCAGGCCTGGAGACAGGAACCTCCCCTGCCCCACACCAAATACAAATCTAGCCTCAGACAATAGCTGTGTGACCCTAGGCAAGTCACTTAAACCTATTTATCTCAGTTTTTTCATCTGTAAAATGAGCTGGAGAAGGAAATGACAACCACTCTAGTATCTTTGTCAGGAAAAGTCCAAATGGGATCATAAAGAGTCAGATATGACTAAACACAACAATGTGCTCATCCAAAAGAAAAGTTTAAGAACTCCAGCTTATGTTTGGACATTAGTTCCATTTCTCTTGATTTTAAACTGCAAATTTAGTATCTTAGTAACCATGTAAATTTTCAGCAGCAAAGAAATGTAGACAAATATTTAAACAGTGTAAAGACTTATGATAGGTCCGCAGTTAGTCATCTCCTTCTCCATTCTTCTCTCCTTTCACCTGATTGGGGGAGGAAGGAAAGACAGAGAGAAAGAGAGAGATAGAGAAAGAGACAGAGAGAAAAACAACATGAGAGCATGGTGGGGTGAAATGAAAATTAAACTTGAAAACTTGAGATCAGTAAAATGTGGCATGCAGTCCTGCTTTCGACACTTTTTTGAAACCATGAACCAATTCCATTTCTGAGCCTCTATAAACTGTGGACTCCATATGAGCCTCCATAAACCATAGCAAGACTTAACTTTCTAGGTGATAGATAGGTTGAGTCTGATGTCTACTGGAAGGAATGTCAAAAGATCATAGAGGCATATTTGGCTATTTTTGTCTATGGATTTATAACTCTGGTTCTATATAATTTGCATCTATAAATATAAGGTAATTGTTTCTTTTTCTGAAACATGCAAATATATCTGGGTTTCAGAATGTGATTTTTTTAGTGAAATAACAGTTTTTAATATAATGAATTGGTTTTATTTCCATGTTAAAAGAACAAATATCCACATTATGATGCTTTTAAATAGCAATCTTTTAAAAATTTGAAGTCCTTTACTCAAACTTTTAAAAAACATATTTTTGTTTACTTTCTGATTCTATTATTCTTCTCTTGTTATATTTGTAAATAGACAAAATTTCATGTCACAAAGGCTTTCTGCATTTTTTCCAATTCCTTTTCCCTTTTCTAGAATATAATTTTAAAAATCAGATTTATTAAGCATAACTTATAATATATCAAATTATACTTGCAAGTTTAAACTATGATTTTGTAGAATGTTTTCTCATGAATTACTTTTATTTTGTATGATTTACTTTATGTGATTTCTCTCCTTCAAAGAAAAATCATCCCTTTGCTTTCTTTTTCTACTTCCATCTTGACCCTTTTGAAATAACAGAGTCATGTTTGCTGCTTTCAAATCCTCTGGAATCTCTCCCAAGTCTAGTGAACTTTAAAAAATGTCAGTTAAAGGTTCACTGGTTTTCCTGCTCACTTCCTTTAAAATTCATGGATATATGTCATCTATACTCAGTACTTGTCTACTTGAAGTTCACCTTCTTTACCACTTCAGGTTTTATCTATTGAACATTTTCCTGACAATCCTATGAAATCAATAGTTTTTTAGAGCATATCTCTGCATTTTTATCTTCTTCATTTAATGTATCCAAATTAATATTTTCATTTGATAATGATTAACCAGCTACACAATTTAAATTCCATACTATGATTCAAAAACCAATTTTTAAATGTTTACTGAACTGAAAACAGCAGCAACTGTGGGCAATTTAATGTTACTAGTTACACATTAATTTTCCTAAAGAGCTCTTTCATACTTCAATGGATTTAATGCTTTTGTGGGGAAAAAATTACAAAATGATCATATTGCAGCTCTATTCTTTTAAGAGAGAAAGGGTCTGAACATCATTCTTTGGCAAATGTATCCAATCCAATTCTGCACATATTATGATTTATCTTGAAATACCTGTGAAGATCTTCTTTGACAGCTTAAGGAAAAATATTATGTACATGCTCATCTCTGTAATATATGAGGGCTATTTCAGAATGAGAATACTTCTGAGTTTCAGTGTATAGACTACTGGGCTTAGTCATTTAATCAGTCAGTCAATAAACATTTATTAAGCAAATATTAGGTGCCAGACATTGTGCTAAGCTCTGGAAGGGCTTAGTCATGAAGCTTGGGATTCATATCAGGCACTTGACATATATATTCTGTATATCCCCTGGCAAATCATTTGAATTCAATTTTCTTGTCTGAAAAAGAGAGAGAGAGAGAGAGAGAGAGAGAGAGAGAGAGAGAGAATATCTGGCATAGCTATCTTGTTTGCTAATCTTAAGATCAAATGAAATAGTTTATAGAGAACTTTACAAAACTATAGTTTGTTAACTATAATGAAGACTAAAATGATATTTACTCTATTCCCATATTAGAGAAGACCAGATTTTAGGACCCAGACTCTCAAAGGCAAGGAGGGATCATTTAGGAAGGAACATGTGGGAGGACAACTCAGACAGGCCTTGGGTATGTGATTTGCCATCCTCTCTTAGTAGTAGTTATAGATTTTCAGAGTGGTTCTATGTCATGCTAATTCCCTGACCTTCTTATATAATCAGGTTCTGATACAATGAAAGAGCTCAATAATTTATATGAGGCTTTTATAAAATGGTAATGGAGTGAAAGCATTATTATAAAAACTATTATCTATCTACAATGCATATGTAAATATATATATATATATATACAAGTATGCATATAGACAGGTATGTGGGCATCATATAAATACAGTAATGTACATACATGTATGTGTGCATGTATAAAGAAAAGGAAAAACAAATATCTAGAAAAAGATATCCTTTGCAAGAGCGGGATGATCTTATAAGTTTTCAGTGAATGAAAAAGAGGCCTTGAAATGGTACACTTTCTTTCCTGAAATATGTTCATATAATTTACTTCTCACTGTTATTAAGTGAGTCCCCAACCTGTGAAAATATTGCTTTCTAAAAATCTGCATTTTGAAAATCAGGGCACATTTTTCTCATAGAAGCAATAGTTACAAAGGTTAGCTAGGTTAGTTTTGGATAGTATAAGACAACCCTTTACTCATATGAAAGATATCCCCCCCCAATTCTACCAGCTCTGGTGGGGAAATCTAGGACTAAAACTGGTTTTCTAAGTACACAAGTATTTAATTTCTAGCATTTGATCTCAGTATTAATGTTGATAGTTCTTTATCCATTTATGTACTACAAATACATGCATAATGCAGGAATGTCTTATATATGTGAAATATTCACATACATATATACATGTCTCCATTAGATTGCAAAATCTTTAAATACAAGAACTTTATTTTTTACAATTTTCTTTAAAATAGTTTTTGATGACTTTGTTTTTAAATCACCTTTTTTTCCCCCAAATAATCCTCATCTATTAAAATGGGAATGGAGCTATCTCTATGATATTCCTATTGGTCAATCAATCAATAAACATTTATTATGTGATCATTAAATCCCAGGAATTGTGCTAATGGGGAGACAGAAAGCAGCAAAAACTGTCCCTGCCCAAAGGAGCTCACACTCCATTTGAAAATACCAACAATAACAGCAACAATGATAATAATAATAATAATGATTCAATTTGTTACTTTATGGTTTACTACTTATTACAATAACCCATGAGCTAGATAGTACAAATATTTCACACTATTTGCAAATATCATTTACTCTTATTTTGTGGGTGAGTCCTAGTACTTATAGAGAGAAGGTCAAGTGGTGTCACAGTTGGACATCCTCTATGTGTTGGTGTTGGGTCTTGATCCCAAGTCTTCTCATTCTCAGTCCAATGTTCCATCATGCTAAGAAAGCACACTGCTTTTAAATAATTCCCAGTGATCTTATAGCAGATACTGCCTTTTGAATAGGAGAGTATTTGGGAATTTCTCAGTTACTTTTAGACTGTTTAAACACCAAAGTGTTGGATGAGCCTTGGGGCCATGTTATAGTAACTCATGCTGCCTAGCTTTGCTTTCAGGAAGAAAAAGGAAAGAAATAATGTGTCTCAGCAAAATGCTCTATCTTTGGTTTCACATGCAAAACATGCCCAACAGTCAGATCACTGTTACCACCCTTAAATTGCAAATTGAATAGCAGAGCCCTAGGCTGTGTATGTGATTAATGTCTGCTTTCCATGCATAGAAATAAATAATAAGTGTATAGGAGAGCCTTTTTATTTAAAATGCATTTTTATTACTGGGGCTAATTCTACATTCCTGCAGCACAATTGGCTCTGATCCAAAGACTTGAATCATTTGGCCTTAGGTTGTAAAATTTGTTTCTTGTTGGGTGGGGATGAAACTCCTAGTTACAAAGGAAATTGTATAGATTAGTGTTGTGGAATAGGATCAAGGAAATTTTTAGTCATGTCTCTGACTCTGCTGTCTCTGTATTGACTTAAGGATAGTTAGTGATGGAAACATCTCAAGTATGTCCTCAATTCATCATATCCATTTTGCTCTTCATTCCTATATTCCTTTGTGCCAAACTCACTGGATAATTGATTGGTACTTAAAGCAAGTCAGAAATCTCTTTGTACTTCAATTTTCTTATCTATAATGTGAAGTCATACTTGAGAATCTTTGATTCCTTTCAAATATGTTATTTGTTTAAATAGTCAGACTGAAAGATGTAAACCCTAATTAAAGAATTTCAAAGTTCAAAGGGTCATTCAAAGTTCATCAGTCATTTAATCCAAATACAAGAAAGGATTTCCCATAACAGCATAATCCACTAATAATTATCTAGCTTCTGTTCAATGAACTCCAATGAGGAAAAACCCATCATTTTTTGGACAGTGCACTTTGGAACAAGTCTAATTGTTAGGAAGTTTAATTTTATTTTATTTTACATCAAAAATGAATTTATTTCTTTGCAACTTCTTCCAGTTGCTCCTATTTCTGTCCTTTACAGCCAACAGAAACAAATCTAGACCAACTCAACAAGTTAGCCCTTTCAAATACAAATATCCTGCTCTGATAGTTCCTTCCCTAAGCTAAACATACCTAGTTGCTTTGACCTATCCTCATATGCAAAGAACTCAAAGTCCTTAGCAATCCTAATTAATACCATCTGGAAACTAGACAGTTTATAAATAGTTCTTTTTTTGTTTTAATTGCAGCAAGAAGGACTGAACATAACATTCCAGATGAGTCTAAAGTTGATGGAGTACAGTGTAGATATCACTTCCTCATTCCTGCAATATATTCCCCTCAATGCCTTTTACAATTATAGGATGTTTGTTTTTACTGCCACACCATACTGTAGACTCATATTAACCTTGTTAGCAGGAGGGCATGGGGAAAATAGCTCTTCCTTTGAATAACTATTATCTGTTCGTGCTTCCTCTATATTATTCTTCTAAAGTTGATATTTTGCACTCCTGTGTAAGACTTTACATTTATGCCTATTGAATTCCATCTTACTAGATACAGCATTCAAGAAACTTTTCACTGCTGACTCTATCATTTTATCTGGTAATCAGCCATCGCTCCCAGTGCTGTGTCATCTATAAGTTTAAATAACTTTAAGTCTATTCCTTTAAACAAATGTAGTGATAAACATGTTAAACAGTGTAGGAGTAAGCCAAGGAAATCAGAGATGTCTTGCCATATTGACACTGAACCATTAAAAGTTATTCTTAGAAAGTGGACATTTAGTTTGTTCTGAATAGATCTAATTGCAGTTTATCATCTAATCCAAATCATTCCATCTTCTCCAGAAAAATAGAATGAATTACTTCATCAAAAGCTCTGTTAAAATATGAATAAATATTATCTGCAACATTTTTCTCACTATCTCAAAGGAAATAATATTTATAAAGTGATTAGCAAAGGGCCTGGCACTTAGTAATGCCTTCTTTCCCCTCCTCTTATCCACTAATTTAATAATACATTCCTTCAAAATGAAAATTGAGCTGGTTTGTTATAACTTACCTTAGATGAAGCCTGGCTTACAAAGTGGCTAATTATTTGCAATAAACTTTTACCATTCGGGCTGTTTGCTATTCCTTTCTATTATAGAATGTTTCTAGGAATCAAATTCAAGCTAGCTGCCCTGCAATTTATAGGCTCTGTTTTCTTTTACAACATTGAGGCAAAGTTTTTCCTCCTGTCCCATGATATGTTTTCAATTCTACATATTCTTTGATTATCACTGACTGCCTCAGCAATCATATATGTTAGTTTTTGTGTTTTGTTTTGTTTTTTTCCCCAGAATCTGAAATTGCATTTCTTCTAGGTTACTTGGCTTGAATTCATCAAGGACAGCTAGGTGTTCACTTTGCCATCAGTTATTTACTTTTCTCGTTGTCCTTGGTAGAGAAAATAGAAATAAGAGATAAACTGAAAAATTCACAGTTTTCTAAGTAGCCAGTTATCACATCATCCTCCCCAAGAAAAGGTGCTCCTGGTCATTGGAGGAGGGGGGCAGAACCAAGATGGTGGAGTAGAAACAGTGTGTCCAAGGCACTCTCCCCCCAGGTCACCTCCAAACTATGTAAAAGGGGACTCTGAACGACTTTTGGAAGCCCAGCACCCACAGAATGACACAGAGAAGCTAACCTCCCACTGAGGACAGCCCAGCAGCCCTGCAGGAACGACCAGCACAGTGCTCTGGGAGCTAGCAGCACTCTGGGAGCCGGCAGTGCAGCACTCAGCATGCGGAGAGCTGAGCCCAGTTCCAAGTGAGCCTCGGTTTTAGCCCCAGGGTGGCCAGGCCAGCAGTCAGCTGGAGGGACCCCAAAACACCAGCAGCTGTGGCAATTCCAGAATTATCAACTCAGATATGCCTAGGACAAAGTGAGAGGTTAGTGCCCTATGGACTTTGGGACCAGTATTTGAGGAAACTGTTGGCTTCCTCCCCTGGGGGCTAGAAGCCACTGAGAAGACATGCCATTTTGTAGTTTTCAGTGGCAGCTCCAGCTCCTGGCTTGCGAACTGTAAGGAGATCCAGCAAACAGTACTGGGGGTTAATCGCTCTTACTTTAACCTCCCTGGATCTGTATTCTGATCTGGGCGGGGAGGTCTGGGGTGGGTATCCAGCTTGCCAGAAAGCTGTGAAGACCCCAACATTTGGGAGGAAAGCTCTCCTGTTTGGTGGCAGAGTCATATTTTGGCAACAAGCCCAAAAGTAAAGTAATTAAGTGGCAACATATCAAGGCAAAGGAAACAAAATAAACAGAAAAATGCAACCTTAGACTCCTATTTTGGGGGCAAAGAGGATCGAACATGGAGCAGTCAGAGGACTGTGAGGTCAGAAATCCTCCTCCAAAAACCTCAAAGGAAAATATGAGTGGGTAAAAGGCCATAGAGGACCATAAGAAGGACTTTAAAAATCAAATAAGAGAAGTGGAGGAAAAATTGGGAAGAGAAATGAGAAGGATGCAGGAAAAGTATGAAATGAGGGACAACAGCCTTACTGAGGAAAACAACACGTTAAAAATAGCCTAACTCAAAATGGCAAAGGAGGCCCAAAAGGGCAATGAGGAGAAGAATGCCTTAAAAAGCTGAATTTGTGAGATGGGAAAAGAATCTCAAAAGCTCACTGAGGAGATTCATTCCTTTAGAGTTAGACTGGAGCAAATGGAAGCTAATGACTTTATGAGAAATCAAGATGCCGTTAAGCAGATCCAAACAAATGAAAGAATAGAAAGCAATGTGAAATATCTCATGGGAAAAACCACTGACCTGGAAAATAGATCCAGGAGAGACAATTTAAAAATTATTGGACTACCTGAAAGCCATGATCAAAGAAAGAACCTGGAAATCACCCTTCAAGAAATTCTTAAGTAAAACTGCCCTGATGTTTTAGACCCAGAGGGCAAAATAGAGGTTGAAAGAATCCACAGATCACCTCCTGAAAAAGATCTCAAAAAGAAAACTCCCAGGAATATTATAGCCAAGTTCCAGAATCCCCAGATCAAGGAGAAAATACTACAAGCAGCCAGGAAGAAACAATTTCAATACTGTGGAAACACAATCAGAATAGCCCAGGACCTGGCAGCTTCTACACTGAGGGATGGAAGGGCATGGAATATGATATTCCAGAGGGTGAAAGAGCTGGGACTGAACCGAAGGGTCACCTACCCAGCAAAACTGAGTATTTTGTTTCAGGGGAAAATATGGTCATTCAGTGGAATATAGGACTTTCAATCATTCTTGAGGAAAAAATCAGAGTTGAATAGAAAATTTGACATCCAGACACAAGAAGCAAGAGATACCTGAGAAGGTAATCAGGGAAAAGAAATCCAAAGGAACTTATCAAAGTTGACCTATTTACATTCCTACATGGAAAAACAATAACTGTGACTGATGAAACCTTTCTCAGCATAAAAATAATGGAAGAAGTGTGTATGGTCATATGAATACATATGTGAATGTGTGTATATATGTTTACAGTTATACATGGAAAGAGGGCATAGGTTGAATTTGTTGGGAAGGGAGAATACTCAAGGGATGAATTTATGAGGTGAGAGAGGAAAGTGGCAAGAGGAGATGGGGAGAGAAAGGGTAGGGTAAACTATCTCATGTAGAAGAAGCAAGGGGAAGTGGTTGCAAGGGAGGAGGAGAACAGGAAGGCAAAAAAGGCAAAACCACATTCTCATTGAATTTGGTTCAGGGAGAGAATGACATACATACTAAATGGGATATCTCACCTTGCAGCAGAAAAGGGGGAAGGGGGATGAGAGGAGGAATGATGGATGGGAGGGCATTCTTGGGGGGGAGGTTGGAAGTACCCACTATAGAAGAGGGACAGGATCAAGTAGGGAATGGACCAGGTGGGGGGTGGGATGGGTGGGAGGGAATTATAAGCAGCCTCATCCAATATATCTACTATCGTAATATTTTGCATAGCTATACATGTACAACCCATACTGAATTACTTATCTTCCCAGAGGGAATGGGTGACAAGGGAGGAATGGAATAGATCTGAAAATCGAGGTCTTAAAATTAAATGTTTCAAATATATATAAATATTATTATCAATACTCTTTTGCATGTAATTGGGGGATAAGATGTGCAGGCATTGGGACACAGAGATTCACCTTGCTCTAATGAAAAATTCGAAGGGGGTATGGGAGAAGGCATGGGAGAGAGCAGATTGGAGGAAGGGATATCTTGTGGGACTGCTATTCTGGGATGTTGGGTGGGGGAAAAACGGGGAAAAATTGTAACTCAAAATCTGGCGGAAATGAATGATGTAAACCAGAAGTTAATAAAGCATTTGTTTAATTAAAAAAAATAAAAGGTGATCCTCCTTTAATTTCTGATACAACTAACAATCAATATGAAAATTGTGGTTGTTCTTAGATTCCCTTTTTAATTGTTAGACCAAAATTAACATAAGCAGCAGAAAATTGATCCATACTTTATTGTATCTCAGCTTCAGAGACTGCATTGAGTGGATAATCATTTGCAAACAGAAAATCATGCACCAGCTCTTCCTCATCAACCACCACCACACCATACATACATAGAACCATTGGTTACATCTAATGGAGAAGTTTTGAAAGCTGTGAATAAGTTCACTTACCTTGGTAGTGTACTTTCCAGGGATATACACATTGATAATGAGGTTGGTACGCACATTGCCAGATCTATCTCAGTATTTGGGAGGCTCTGAAGGAAAGTACAGGAGAGAAGAGGTATTGTACTGCGTAACAAACTGAAGGTCTACAGAGCCATTGTGCTGACCTCATTCTGGTATACCTTCGAAACCTGGACAGTCTACCAACATCATGCCAGGAAACTGAATTACTTCCATCTAAACTGCATAAGGAAGATTCTGAAGATCACCTGGCAGGAAAAGGTACCAGACAATGAAGTCCTTACTTGAACTAAACTGCCAAGCATTCCAACTCTGCTTCAGAGAGCAGCTCCTATGGTCTGGTATCACTGTTCAAAAGCAAAATGGATGCTTGCCAAAAAGACTTTTATGGAGAACTTACACAGGGCAAGTGTTTACAGGATGGTCAGAAGAAGTAATACAAGGACACTCTCAAGGTCTCTCTCAAGAACTTTGGAACTGATTTGCGACATTGCTCAGCATGGCATGTCCACATCAGAGAAGGTGCTGTGCTCTATGAGCAAAGCAGCATTGAAACAGTTCAAGGAAATGCAGAATGCATGAATTTAGAATATCCACACCAAATGTTCACATGGACTATTTGTGCCTGACCAGTGGTAGAGCATTCTGACCTCATATTGGCCTGATCAGCCACAATCTGACACATTGAAACTTGACTGTAGCATAGTGATGTCACTTTTATGCTCGGTGAGAATTAAGGACAACAACCAACAAAGGTTCTCTTGCCAGGTTCAGGTCATTCTGAGCTTTGGCATATAATGTCAAATGACTTTGTCATGCACTTATGTTAATTTATTCTTACTTGGCCTTCATCTCTTCTTCTTTTACATTTGTTTTCTTTTTAATATATAGGTCAGTATATGAATCTACTGTGTATCCACGTTGGTTTCTGGTCAAATTTCACTTTTTCTCTTCACTGGGATTATTTCTACTTGTGTCTTTAGAATTTCATTCTTGGTAATTTGTGATTCTTCTTAGGAAATGTTCCCTGAAGGATTTTACTTTCTGGGACTTTACCTAATTTTTGAAAATTCTGAACTCTTTAAAATCTTATTTTCAAACATGTAAGATACATGTAGAACTATGTCCAAATTTCTACTTCATATGCCAATTTCCAGGATAGTATAATTAAAACTACCCAAGGTTCCCACTATTTCTACTCCTAACAACAAGACTCACTCTGTTAATGAGAGCCAGATTCAGAATAACACCCCCCTTGTTGGTTTTTCTCCCTTTTAAATGATGAAATTAGTATGGAAGGAAATTAAGTTATTGAATAATCTGCTTTTGTTCACTTATATGGAAATTGTCACAGAAAAACTACTTGGTCTTTTGTCCAGTTTGGGTGGCCTCTTTGAAAAGGAATGCTATTTGTTCTGGTCTGTTTCTGGAATTTTATCTTGAGGGAAAATTAAACAAAACAAAACAAAACAGAAAACCATGCAGTCTTTTCTCTTCACAAATTTTTTTAATTTAAATTTATTTTCATTAGTGTTGCAAGAGAAATGGCAAATATATTCTTATTTTTTATTTATTCAATATTTATTTTTTCTCCAGTAGTAAAAACAATTTTTGGCATTCATTTTTTAAAATCCTGAATTCCAAATTCTCTCCTTTCTTCCCTCCCTACCCTTCCTCCACTGAGAATGCAAGCAATTCAATGTAACTTTTACTTGTGTAGTCATGCAAAGCATTTCCATAATAGTCATGTTATGAAAGGAAACTGTCCAGGGGAGGTGGGACCTCAAAAAATAAAGTAAAAAAATATGATTTAATCTGTATTCAGATGTCATCACTTCTTTCTCTGGGAATGGATAGCATTTTTCATCATAAGTCCTTCAGAATTTTCTTAGATCATTGTATTGCTGAGAATAGCTAAGTTATTCACAGCTGATCATATTACAATATTGCTATTATTCTGTACTCAGTCCATTTCACTTTGCTTCAATTCATGTAAATCTTTCTAGATTTTTCTGAGTGTAGCCTGCTCCTCATTTCTTATAGCACACTAGTGTTCCATCATAATCACTTACCACAATTTGTTCAATGGCAAATAAATTCTTTTTTTTTTTTAAAGCAATTGGGGTTAAGTAACTTGCTCAAGGTTACACAGCCAGTCATTATGTGTGCATGCTCATTTTCTGAGGCCAGAACCAATCCCGGGTCTTCCCGACTCTGGGGCTGGCGCTCTTACTCACTGCACCACCTTGCAAATACATTCTTAAAAAATCTTGTTTAGTAGGGGCAGCTAGGTGGCGCAGTGAGTAGAGCGCTGGCCCTAGAGTCAGAAGGACCTGAGTTCAGATCCGGACTCAGACACTTAACCCACACAAACAAAAACCTAGCTGTGTGACCTTGGGCAAGTTACTTAACCCCAATTGCCCTAAAGGGGCGGCTAGGTGGCGCAGTGAGTAAGAGCGCCGGCCTTGGAGTTGGGATGACCCGAGATCAAATCCGACCTCAGAAAATGAGCACCCACACATAAATAATGACTAGCCGTGCAACCTTGAGCAAGTTACTTAACCCCAATTGCTTTAAAAAAATATTGTTAAACAAAGGTAGTTAAATATAAGGTACTTAGGTAGGGGAGACACTGAGTTGTAAAAAAGAGAAAGCACTTCAACTAGAAAATGGTTCTTGACCTATGTTTTAAAGGAAAATGAATTTATTTGAGGCAGAGGTGAGGAGAGATTGCATTTTAGGCACTGGGGATATCTAGTTTAAAGGAACAACAATGGGAGACAGAGTACATGCAGTAAAGAGAGATCAGGTTAGCTCAAATAGGGTCTTGTAATATAGTGATACACAATTAGCCCAGAAAAATAGATTGAGGTCACATTGTGAGGGACTGTAAAAACCAAAGTCTCAACTTTATATGTTATCTGCGTATGAATAAGGTGCTATTGGAGTTTCTTGATTAGGGAGTTACACTGTCAGAGAAAAAGCACTTTGGAAGCTCTATGAAGAGGAGAGAGACTTGAAACAAGAAGAACAATTAGGAATCAACTTCAAAAGGCTTGGGAAGAAGTAATCAAGGGTTGCAATATGGAGGTGGCTTTGTGAATAGAGAGAAGGGATCTAATGAGAGACGGTCTGTAGGTAAAAAGAAGAATGTTTGGACTAACTGTGGGGTGTGAGAGAATGAAATGTTGAGAATAATGTCAAAGTTATGGCAATGGGAGACTGAAAGAACTATAACTGATTATATTGCAATAATTGGAAAATATGATTACTTAGACATTATGAGTATTCTTTGGAAGACTAAGGAAAATGAGAGTAGGAGAGGTTGAAGAAGTGTTGCAATTAAAAAAAGAAAAGAATGCAAAGTTTTGTGAATTGTGAATCAATTGCTTATATACTTTAAAGCTTTTCTAGAAATTATTGGTCAAAGTATAGTTATCAAGTAACCAGAGAAAGAAACCATATTTTTTTAAAGAGATAATATAATTGTAAGAAGGATAGATTAAACTCATTTCCCTTCTTAGGCAGGTTTGTTAAAGTTGTTGATGAAAGGTATACTTGAAGCATAGTTCACTTAGTTTTCTGCAAAATGTTTGATAAAGTATAGTTATGTCATTTTTTTATAAGTTGGAAAGATGTGCGCTAGATGATAGTACCATTAGACAGATTAATTTAGAACTGATTAAATCTGTGGGTGCAATGAAAAGGCTTTAATGGCTCAATTTCAGTTTAAAAGGTTTGAATTTTAGTGTCCCAAGAATCTTTGATTGGCATTGTAATATTTGATATTTTTTATCATGGCTTGAATATAAGTCTAAATGTTACGCTTAACAAATTTAGAGAAAGACCAAAGCTAGGAAGATCAGATACCACATTATATGTCAAAGTTATGTTCTGAAGAAATCTTAACAGGCTAAAGAATTTAGATGAATTCAGTAAAATTATTTTTGAAAGAAATCAAAATAAAATCATATATTTGGTTCCAATAATTCAAATTCACAAGGAATGGTAAGACAGACGTTCACTTAAAAATAATTTGGGAATTTTAACCAACTGCAAGGCTAGTAGGATTCAATATTGCAGTATAGTGTTCAACAAAACTAACTCAATCTTAGATTGAAAGAATTCCACAACTAAATACTACTATACTATTCTGCCCTGGTCATACTATAAGTGGAATATTATGCTCATCCCTCTGTACTTTTTAGGAAGGAGACTTTTCAGATGAAGAACATCCATCCAGAGAAATGCTACAAGATGGAGAAGTTCCTTAAGATCAAGTCACATGAGTTTCAGTGAAGAACCTGTGGATTTTAGATTGGAAAACGAAAGACTTCATAATTAAAGGGATGATAGCTTTAGCTAAGTATTTGAAGAGCTAGCTATTTTGTGGGAGAGAGAGATTTCTTAACTTCAGAGAGCAAAAAAGAAACAATTAGTAGAAATTACAAGGAATCCTATTTAGGCTTGATGTAAAGGGGGGAAATGACAATTAGAGGTCCATTAATGAGATGAAAATGAAAGTATTAATTTACTAATTTTCTCATTTTTCCCCTGTGCAGCAGCAACTCAGGTTGAAGAGAAATTTACGACATATACTGCTGTGTTTAAAAATAAAATTGTGATGTTAAACACTTGAGAAAAATATGTGTATTTGAAGCATAAAGAAAAACAGACATCCAGGAAAGGAAATTGATCTGAGTGCCATGTTCCTTGTCAGGTTGAATAACTCATTAAAGCAAAAGGTTCAGTAATCAGAATACCATAGCAACTAGAGAAGTAAGCAAAATTATTATTATTGTTGTTATTGTTATTATTGTTGTTGTTGTTGTTGTTATTTGAGGGAGTAAACAAAAAGACTGAAAATATAGTGAAGCCACATAGATAATATTGATACAAAATTAAAACATTAATTTATAGAAGTTGTTTCAACCTTAAAAATAAAAGGAAAATGAAGAAGAAGTCATTTATGTATCAAAGAGGAAGTATTCAAAGCTTGAAGACTTTATCCTGGGATCCCTGTATCATTCCTCATATATTCATTGGTAATATAGAAATAGGTATTACGAGGAGGAAAGAAGGGGAGAAGATGGTGGTCAGGTTATACCTGATCTATCAACCTTAATTGTTAATAAATTAATAATAAAATTACTGTTAAATTTATACTAATAATAATGTATTATAATGATTAACTAATAAAAACAAGAAAATTAATAATAAAATCTTCCCTGCCCACTTGATAAAATTATATGATGTGAGGGACAGATAATTGAGACCAAAAAAAGGTGTTACATTCTTAAAGGAAGTATCTTTTTTTAGTGTTCATTCTCATATTTCACTCCCACTTTTGGAAGAATGAAGTTATTTGACCACCTTCTTAGCTTAGAAATTATCCATGCCACTGATGAACTTAGAAAAAAAGTAAGACACACTCTCTAAGTTGTCATTTGAGGGAGTCATCTTGAATAGCCAAGAAAAGAGTCAGTTATGGAGGAAGAACCCAAGTCTCAAAAGAGAACTCTTCTTTTTCTTTTCCTATGAATTTCTGTTGTAATCTTCTGGGAGCAAAAAGAGGCTTTCTCTTTCTTTGCCTCCTTCCCCACAAATGTCAATGATGTCTTGCAGTGCAGCAATTGACCTGTAACAACTGACCATTGTGCCCAACAAAGAACAAGGTTGGAGAGGCCAACTACAGAGTCAAGAAAGTTAACCCTAGCATTTAAGAATTAAACTTCAGAAAGAAGCAGGACTAGAAAACTCAGATGAGAAACTGCCAATCAGAGATGCTGTGCCCAGTGGGAGGTAGCATGACATTGAGAGAAGAAAAAGGTTATAAGAGCCCTGTACTATCAAAGGTGTGAATTTAATTGGTCAAATGTGTTCCTTAAATGTGAATCTCTTTACTAGTGTGTGCTCCATGGGTACATGTCCTTCTCCTTAAAAGTATCTGTAAACAGGTAAACCCCAGGGTTATAAGAGGAATGTTTTGTTAGTACTGATATGCCTATGCCATTTTAGTAAATGCCTTTTCTTTGAGCTATTTTTTTCTTCTGGCCTGTAATTGAAGATAATACACTGATAATTACTGAGGACAGAAGATACTCAAAGTACCTTGAAATAAATTGTTATCCTCAGGGGGAGGGGACAGTGAATATATTTTATCTATGCCTTTATATCTAACTAACAAAAGTGTCAATAAAAGCTATATACGTCATCATGTTTAAACTGTTCTGCTTTACATATATAGAAATAAATATAGCCAAAATGAATAATCACATTTCCATATTCCTCACAATAATGGCATCTATTGACCTCCATATCACTCTTGTAGTTTCATCAATTACTTTAGCACCTGCCTCAGAGTTTTACTTTCTACCCAGATTCCCTGAAACAGTACTCAGAGAATTTTATATCGATACTGACAACCCACTGAAACTTGTAATAGACATTTCCTTAATCTTCCCTACTCTAGAGCTACCTTTTACATTTTACTTCAGACATATACTGTCATGTTAGCAACTTGTACTTCACCATCTCACAGAAATATATTGCCTCAAAATTTTAGGATTGTGAGATTCTATTCTCCAGCCATAACCTCCTTTTAGACCCTTTCCCCCCTTCCTCATTCACAGTTAAACCATTCTTTTTTTTTTTTTTGCTTTTTGGAGGGCAATTGGGGTTAATTAACTTGCCCAAGGTCACACGGCTAGGTTTTTTTTTGTTTGTGTGTGCGTTAAGTGTCTGAGGCTGGATCCGAACTCAGGTCCTTCTGACTCCAGGGCCAGCACTCTACTCACTGTGTCATTCTTTAATGTGATCTTTGGGTCCCTGATTTTATCTTCTGATTTATTTTCACTGATATGGCTTCATCTAACATTATATTCCACTTGACCCCACGGGTCTGCCATTTTTACTGAGTAGAAAGTAAAAATCACTTAGTTTATATGCATCTATATTCTCCCCATCTATTTTAAACCCAACCTTTTTTTTAATCTGTCCTCCATCCTTATAACTCTTCTAAAATTATTTCTAGAAGGTCAATTAATATATCATGCTTTTCAAATGGTTTTCTTTCCATCTTCATCCTTCTTAACATCCCCATAGCATTTAACACTATTGGTGAGAGTCACCTTCTGGATAGCCTTTCCTTCTGAAGTGCTACACCATACTGACTCTTTATTCCTTCTCTTTTTCCCCTATGTTAGCTCCTTATTCTCTTCCATAATCCCTTATGTAGGTATTCCCCAAAGAATTGATCTCAGAATTACTAAAAACTCTTTCACAGTCAGGGTCAAGGATTTCTTTCTAGACAATACCTCATGTTGTTACTCTCTATTAAAAGCATCTTATTGGGAGTCAGTGGCTCCCATGCCAATCCCAGAATATTTTTCTGATGTTAGAGATATTGGACTCTTATCTGGGATCATAGAATTATACTATTAATACACTTTAGAGCTTGGTAGGATTTTGTGAGAGGTAATCAGGAATCAATATGACATACTGAATGGACTAATGAATTTGTAGTAATGAAGATCTCTGGACATTTGTGATTATAGGTAAATCACTTTATCTCTCTAAGTCTTAATTTCCTTGTCTGTAAAATGACTTGTCCTACCTAACAGAAATATTATGAAGGCTTTAATGATGTATATGTAAAGCAAAAATGCCAGCTTTATTACCTCTCTTACTTTACTCCTCCCAAGCCCAAAGTAACTAAGGTTCTCAAAAATGTTATAAACTGATCATGGTCTCTCTCTCTCTCTCTCTCTCTCTCTCTCTCTCTCTCTCTCCCCTTCCCTGTGGAGGAGGACAAAAATATGTGATGAACGTTATGCTCCTTTCCCGCTCTCATGCCCAATATCACTATTTTTGTCATGTCTGTCTCCTTATCTTCTTATTCAACAAAAGATAGGTTGAGACTCACTCATAGTCTCTGAACCTCTTCTCTTTCTTTTATTCTTTTTTTCTGCTCTCATCATTATCCCCTTCCCACACTGAAAAACAAAACAAAACAAGAAAACAGAAAATACAAACCTCTGCCCTGAGGCCATGGTCTCCAGATTGATGATTGCCTGCCTAGAACAACATATTATAATATGACCTCACCATGACTCAATTCAATCAGCCCTCAACTCTCCGGAATTCTTGTTTTCTTCATCATTATCCTTCCTCCACTCAGTTAATCTTTGACCTTCCTAGCTGGTGCCCACTGATTTATAGCTCTCTGAAATATGTGTTCTTCCTCCTTTACATTGTATGCTTCTGGAGAATAGTCGCTGTCTTATTGGCTTCTATTTGTATCCTCAGTAATTAGCAAAGTGACTAGCATATGCAAAGTGCTAAATAAAAGCCTGATCTACCTATCTATCATTTATCTATCTATTTATCTATCATCTATCTGTCTGTCTGTCTGTCTGTCTAGAAATATAGTAAGATTAGAACTTCCACCTCGGAGTGTGGGAGAAATGGAGAGTCGACTGGCAAGGTGTATAATTATTCAATAGTCCATTTCATTTCTCTAATAAGTTATTTCCATGTATTTTGAAAGGATGATGTCTATGGTAACTGACATTTATATGGTGCTTTAAGATTTATGAAGCAATTTTCAACAAACAAATTGTGGTGTTCTGGGCAGATTATGCATTACAGAGAAGGTGTTCAATTTGCATTTGTAGAGGGGATTTCCTCATTCTGGAAATTCTCTATATAAGGAAAATCCTATACTATTCAGTACTATACCCTGAAACAATTTGTATGTATTAGCTCATTTGTTCCTCAAAACTCTGAGGAGTAAGCACTGTTATTAATCTCATTTTACAGAAGAGAAATTAGAGAGATTAGGGAGATTAAATGTAGGAGGAGGAAGCCCCACATGTAGAAAGACCCATGTGTAGCAATGGCTATTGTGTGTAGCTGGAAGAGAGGGAGACTAGACTTTGCTAACCTCTTCTCTCTTTACCCATTTTCCAAGAGACTTTTATTCCTATCAAGAGGGGAAGCAGGAAGTTAGAACCCTGTTTCCCCCAAAATGAGCTGGTGACTGTCTGGGAGATACATTTATGTCTAATCCAACTTCTCATCACTTTGTCATTATTGAGAAGGGAGGGGGATCCTAAGCCCTGTATGCAAGGCTTGACCCATTTCCCACCAAATGCTAGTTTATTAATAAACACACATAATGAATAGCAAAGAAACTATATATATATATATATATACCAAACAAGAGAATATATACCAAACAATAGAGAGGAAAGAGACAGGCTTCTGGATCTCACCCAAGGGGAAATTCCCTAAAGTCTCATATAGCAAGCCAGAAGGAGGCACAGGGTGAAAACTGCTCCACTCTAATCTTTCTAGAGATTTTTTCCTTCAGCAATCTGAAGTGGGGTTGGCCTCTTCCATCTTCCCTCTCAAAATGAGAAACCAGAGGCAGCCAAAGCAATTCAAACTTTGAATAATCCTGAAAATGAATGAAGAAGTCTATAGTTTTCCTATACTCACCATCTCTCCTTCACTGCAGAGCATTAATTTTCACTCATGAGGAAAGAGTCCTATATCAATGGACTTTGGGATAGGGTTATATAAGTATCTTTCTAAGAGCCACACAGCTAACAAATCTCTTCAGAGGGATCTGAATTCAAATTTCTTGGACTTTAAGGCTGGCTCTTGACCCGTAATGCCACTCTACCCCTATATGGAACAAATCTGCAGGATATGGGCCTAATCTTATACTAAGTTTTGCAGGCGATGCTTAAATTAGGAATACTTTATCCTAATATGGTTTAGGGAAAAAAAAAACATTCTTCTTCCAAGGACCTTAATGGTTAAGACAGGGGCAGATAAAATCATATCATTATTAGTATCAAGGTTTTAGGACATGCTGCCACCAACCAAAAGTATAGGATGGGAACTGAGGAAGGAAAACTGCCTTGACAGTGGCAACACTTTATGCTGGAAAATTAAAGGGATGGTGAATGGTGCTATGGTAGAGTAGATTGACAATCCCATTCAGGAGCAATATCCGAGTTCATTATGTTATGATCCATATTTCTAGAAGTATAGGAACGTAGTGATGGGGGAGTCAGGGAAGATGAGGTAGGAGAGTGAAATGATTACCATCTGGAGATTTCCTGAAATACCATTCTGAGAGAAGAAGGAAGCACATATTAGAAAGAAAAGACCCCAGAGTAGAATTTCCTCCAGGAATTGTCCCTTTTGTGGTCAGAGATGTGGTTGGTGAGAGGAGTTGGCTAAAATGGAGAGATCAGAGCACAAGTAAAGTTACCTGTATATCGAAATATAAAAGGAGGATGTTTGGCCATAAGTCCGTCCTTCAAAAAGATGTCTCTGTAACAGTAAGTGTAAATAAAGAAATCAAAGCAGACTATAGGTAGAAATACACATTCTCTAGTTGACATTAAATGTTTTAGTCCAAAATTAACCATAAAATACCTTATGGTGGCAGGACAAGTTTTTATTGTTGATGTCCAGTTATTCCAGTCATGTTCAACTCTCTGTGACCGCATTTGGGCTTTGCTTGGTGAAAATACTGGAGCTGTTTGCAATGCCCTTCTCCAGCTCATTTCATAGATAAGAAACTGAGGGAAACAGGTTGCGTTACTTGCATAGGGTCACACGACTAGTAACCATCTGAAGCTGGATTTGAACTCAGGAATAAGAATCTTCTGACATTGTATCCACTAAGCCAGCTTGTACTGTTTATTAAATGCCTGTACTGTGCCAGACACTGTGCTAAATGTTTTTTTTTTTACAAATATTATCTCATTTAATCTTCACAATAACCTTGGGAGGTAGGTGTTATTATATTCATTTTACAATTGACAAAACTGAGGCAAACAGAGGCAATGACTTGCCTAGGGTTACTCAGCTAGTAAATGTCTGAGACTGGATTTTATTTCAGACCTTCTGAATACCAGGTCCAGTGCTCTACCCACTGTGCCACCTTGATGCTTCAAGGCATGATGAAACATACCCTCAAGTATACAATGTGCTTGACATGTGATACCTTACACAACCAGCAAGTAGAAAACATGATGAAAGGAAAAAGAAGCACACTAATAAGAGCCAACATATATATATATATATATATATATATATACCATATAATATGTGTCCATAACTATGCTAAGTGCTTTCTGGTTCAGTTGATCCTCACAATGATCCTGGGATGTAAGCGCTATGATTATAATATCCATTTTATTAATGAGGAAACAGGAAAATAGGTTAAATGACTTTGCCACAGTCACATAGCTTGTAACATTCTGAGGCTGAATCTGAACTCAGGTCTTCCTGACTCCAAGACTAGTACTCTATCTACTATATCACCTAGTTTCCTATACTGGAAGAAACACACCATCACCCATTCTAGATTATTTATTTTAGAGTCGCTGTCTATGAAATCAATCTGATTAAATATGAGGGAAATAGTACTAAATAGTTATGCAGTGAGAAAATCACCAGGCATGTCAATGACATCCATACAGTCATTGTTCAGAAGGTGACTTTTCTTGAGTCCTTAGTTCTTAAAAAAGAATATCTATAAATTATAATTAATTGATTGATTAATTAATTAGAAGTATAAACATTATACAAATACTGATTCTATCATAACAACTAAAGACTTGTTTTTTGTTTTTTGTAGTACAATGAACTACATTTGTTTTTTGTAGTACAATGAAAATAAATAGATGAAAAGTGAGTCTTTGGGTAAATGACCTCCATTCAAAGTTTATCTAGAAATAAATCTTTTTTTTTCCTTTTTTTCCTTGCTTGTCACAGAATCTTATTTTACAGAAGGGGCTCAGGGTAAAAAAATAAAATAAAATAGGTGTTTAAAATGCCAGGAGTTTCAGTTTAACATTTTCATTGCACTTAAATGAAAAGCAAAAAATCTTCTCATGACACCTGGGATTCCATTTGGTATAAGGAAAAAAATCATTGTTGTTGGTGAGAAAGAATGAAATAATTTCAATTGTTCATTCTGATGTTGAATTGCAGATGCAGTGAAACCCACTTATATTCTATTTTCTCATTTTAGACATCTCAATGTCTCTGTTTCTAGAACACTGACACAGATGATTTTGTTAGTAAGAGAAGTCGATGGGATTTACTAAATCAAAGCAAATCAACTCAAAAGGCATTAAAGTTATTTTGTTAAGATAAAAGTTAATTATTTGTACGATATTTTCTATGGTTGATGAGGGGAAAGATGCTTGTTTATATGTGATGTTTTTTGGTACATAATATTTTATTTTTCCCAATTATATGTAAAGATAGTATATAATGTTTTTCATAAGATTTTGAGTTTCAATTTTTTTCTTTGCCCCTCTCTCACTCCCTCCCATCTCCCCCCCTAAGAGCAAGCAACCTGATAAAGGTGATATGTGTGCAATTGTGTTAAAAAAGAAAAGCAAATGCATGAATGAACATTTTCATAATGTGAAGGCCATGCAAAATATAGGAATTTTCTGAACAAGAAGTAAGCATATATTTGACCATCCCTAGATATGCAAGAATATCAATATGAATAATATTTTCAGATGTGTTACACTGGAATTGGTCTCCTCAAACTTGATATAGTATTTAAGGACTTAATTAAAAGACAAAGGTCCCCCACTGAGGACTCAACTGACTAGTTCCTATCGGGCAGCACAACTTTTCTTTCCTTCCTTCCTTCATTCCGTCCTTCCTTCCTTCCCTCCTCTCCACATAGGGAATCGTACCCTTACCTGTGGGTGCTCTACTCAAAAGAATATGAAGTTTGATCACTAAAACATAGCAAGATATCTTGGAGTTTATGGGATAGATTTATTTTTGATGGACCATGTCTTAAACCCAAATCACTCTAACTCCTGTTGGCTGGCCAACAATAGGTGCAAGCCCAAGCCTCACTTGGTCATTGTTTGGATTCTGTTGGCTCAGAGTGAATGTAAGTAGCAATTATTTCTGTTTTGTCGAAAAATCCTGAGCATCTTCCCCTCCACATTGATTTCTTTTTGAGTAGGTAAAAGATACCATACTTTGTCTCATTTCTTACCTAGCCTTAATCACTGAATGAATGTTGCCTCAGACAAATAGATCTGTTAAAGACCTTAGCTTTAAAAGACCAAGGTTTCCCACTGTATCTTGGACCATCTCCAGGTATCCTGATCTATATCTTGTCACTGTACCCAGAGGTATCTGGAGGAGAAAGTGAGACTGATGACCTTGTACTTAAATCCAATTCATTCACAAGTTATGGCATCATCTTTCTGATGTCATGGTCCTTTTTAAGAACAAATGATAAATACCAGTCTGTGAGTAGTCTTAGCTGCCCCACTGGGGACCCAACTAGCCAGTTCCAGTTGGGTATCTCCTTTCCCCTCCTCTCTTCTCCCTGTCTCTTCCCTCCTCTCTCTCTCTCTCTCTCTCTCTCTCTCTCTCTCTCTCTCTCTCTCTCTCTCATCATATATATATATATATATATATATGGCATCATGCCTTTACCTCTGGGTGCTCTGCCTCATTTGTTCATTATTTGTTTGGACCCTGATGACTCAGAGTGAATGTAAATAGCTATTGTTTCTGATTTGTCGAAAAACCCTGGTGGTCTTCCATTTCCAGATTAATTTTTTTTTATTATTATTAGATAAAAGGGACCATTCCTTGGCTTATTTCTTTCTTTCTTTCTTTCTTTTTGGAGGGCAATTGGGGTTAAGTAACTTGCCCAAGGTCACGAGGCTAGGTTTTTGTGCGTGCATTAAGTGTCTGAGGCTGGATCCGAACTCAGGTCCTTCTGACTCCTGGGTTGACACTCTACTCACTGTGCCCCATAGCCGCCCCCTTGGCTTATTTCTTAACCAACCTTAATCTCTGAATGGGCTTTGCCTTAGTCAACGTGAGAACTTTGAAAAAATTTAGCTTAAAAAAGCCAAGGTCTCACACTGCATCTGGGGCCATCTCCACTCTTTCTGATCTATATCTTGCCACTGGACCCAGAGGGCTCTGGAGGAGAGTGTGAAGCTGGCTACTTTGCATAGCCCTGCCTCACTTAATCCAATTCATTTGCAAATCATGACATGACCTACCTGATATCATGGTCCTTTGAGAATTAGAGAGAAAACAACAGCAATTATGGAAACTTATTTCCACATTACTCATGTTGTAAAAGAAGAAAAGAAAACAAAAAGGAAAAGTAACAAAAAAAAAACAAAAAAAGTGAAAATAGTATGCTTTGATCTGCTTTCAGACTCCATCAGTTCTTTCACTGGATGTGTATAGTATTTTCCATCTTGAGCCTTTTTCAACTACCTTGGATCATTATATTGCTGAGAAGAGCTAAGTCAGTCATGGTTAATTATTTCACAACATTGCTGTTACTGTGTACAATGTTCTCTTGGTTCTACTCTGTTTACCCAGCATCATTTCTTACAAGTCTTTCCAGTTTTTTTTTAAATCCACCTGTTCATCATTTCTTATAGTACAATAGTATTCCATTACATTCATATACCACAACTTGTTTAGCCATTCCCCATTTGTTGGACATTCTCTCAATTTCCAATTCTTTGTGTGACTATTTTATGATATGAGAATTGAATTAAATCTAAAATCAGTATTCAAAACTAAATTCTTAAATTTAGCCAATTAGCCTTTGTTTACTAAATATCTACTTTCACGACTAGCCTGATTGTTTTGGTGCAAACAGATTATTTCAGTCATCAAAATGGGCAGTTTCATAAATCAGCAAAAGTGACTAAATGCATATATTCACAGTAATGGTTGAGAGATGCTTCATATTCATTATTACATTACAATTTGAAGAGCTCAAATCTTAGGATCATATACATACATTTATGCATCAAGAGCTATTCCTGTATCTATATTGTATTTATATTTATGTGCATATGTCTGGGCAGCTGGGTGGCACAGTGGATAGAGAACTGGGACAGAAGTCAGGATGATTCATCTTCCCGAGATCAAATCTGACCTCAAGCACTTACTAGCTGTGTGTCTCAGGGCAAGTCCCTTCATTTCCTTATCTGTAACCAGTTTAGTCATGCTAGGTATGGATATAGCACTAACAATTTGCACTTCAATAGTAATTTAAGAGTTATTTTTTAAGTGCCCAAGGATTTATCAAGTACATACTTACACATGTATAGCAACAACCTTCATGCTTTCTTCCATTTAATGAGTGAGCATTCCTGTGGGTGAAAGGAATGGAAGGATGGAGAAAAAAATAAAAGGAGGAAAATAATGTCTGTGGCAGTGGTGGTGAGGAATTCCTTGATAGAATAACTTTATTTTAGTCCCATTCTCAAAGTTTGGGGTGTTAATTCATTCCTTGATGACATTCCTTGAAGTTGTCAATTGTAAAGGCAATGAGTTGCTTAGTAGAAACTCTGTATATTTTAATTAAATAAAAAAAAATTTAAAGGGATTTCCCCTTAACAACTTCTTGAGATATAAAAGACTTGTGTGAAAGGTCTTCTAAGTTAAAGTTAAAAAATTTGACCACCCTGAAGAATCACTAGTATAACAAAACATGAGGTGAAGGGGCAGGGGTGAAGCCATGGCAATTGAGTCACTGATGCTAACACTGGGTATGCTCACTTTGCCTTAAAACACTGATTAAAAAATTGGGGATGAATGACAGGTCGATGTGTTCTCTGAAGTTCCTAAGAACTAAGTTTATTTGGGAAAAGTGCCAATTCAATTCAAATCTTTACAGAGTCCCTATAAGCTATTCCTAGGGCAGAAGAAAAGAGTTATTTTTGTTTGCTTTTAATAAAAAAAGAAATAATAGAGTGTGCCAATAATATACTGGATTCATATTTATTAAACCACTACTATTTACTAGACTATGTACCTAGAACATTTTCTCACTAATTAATAAGTAGTATGTGCCAAGTATTGTGATATGAAGACAAAGACCCTACTTTCAATGTGTATACATTCTATCGAATGAGGCAACTAAGATAGAAAAATAGATTAAAAGAGAAAGAGAGAGAGAGAGAGAGAGAGAGAGAGAGAGAGAGAGAGAGAGAGAGAGAGAGAGAGAAAGGAAAAAAATGAGAGGCAGATTGGGGAAGAAGCCCAAGCACCCAGATGGATAATGGATAGAGCACTAGGTCTGGAATTGGGAAGACCTGGGTTCAGATTTAGCCTGAGACACTTAATTGTGTGATGTTGGGGAAGTCATTTTTTTTCTTTTTGCTTTTCGGAGGGCAATTGGGGTTAAGTGACTTGCCTAAGGTCACATGGCTAGTTTTTGTGTTGAGTTAAGATTTAAGTTAAATCTGAGGCCGGATTTGAACTCAGATCCTCCTGACTCCACAGCCAGTGCTCTATTCACTGCACCACCTAGCCAGCTCTAGGCAAATCATTTAACCACTCTTTGCTTCAGTTTCTTCAACTATAAAATAACAATAAATAACATCTACCTCTCAGAGTTCTGAGGATTAATTAAAAGCATGAATTTATGAAGCATTTAGAATAGTCCCTGCCACATAATAGGTACTTAAGAAATGCCTGTCTCCTTTTTTTCATCTTTTCCTCCTCCCTTCTTTCGAGACTGAAAATGAATACTAAGTCCACCTGCAGAGGTAGAAAGAGTTTTAAGGTCAAAGAAGTTGTTTTTGATTTGTATTTGCTGACATTGTTACTCAATGTTCTGAATGCAATCCATGCTACTGAAATTACATTTAGAAAGGCTCTGAGCTGCTGTGGAATTTGCAAGATGGAGGTAGAGAAGAAACCCTTGAAGATGTTTATCCTCTAGATTCACTTACAGAAGAAAAGAGAAGAAATCTCATTGGCATATATGCATGGCATCTATCTAGAAATCAGGAAAACTTCTGCAGTTATGAATAGGGAAAAGAGAAAATAAGCTCATATTACATAAATTGGCAGCTCAGATGAATTGTACAGTGTGACTTTCTGTAGAATATTTAACACAGCACAGAGAAGCTGAAAACTCTTCCATAGATTAAATATCCTTATCTCTTTTTGCATAATTTGTTTAATGAGTATATATTTTCTGAACCTTTTAACTTTTAAAAAAATTATTTATTTTTAGTTTTCAACATTCATTTCCACAAGATTTTCAGTTACATTTTTTTCTCTCCATGTCTCTCTATATATATTCCCTTCAACTATCTTCATACTGTGAAAAGTCTTATGAGTTACAATTATCGTTTTTCCATGTAAGAATGTAAATAGTTCAACTTCAATGAGTTCCTTATGATTTCTTTTTCCTGTTTACCATCTCATGCTTCTCTTGCTTTTTTTTTTTTTTTTGGCTTTTTTAGAGGGCAATTGGGATTAAGTAACTTGCCCAAGGTCACACGGCTAGATATTTTAGTTGTGTGTGTGTTAAGTGTCTGAGGCCGGATGTGAACTCAGGTCCTTCTGACTCCAGGGCCAACGCTCTACTCACTGCGCCATCTAGCTGCCCCATAAAACACAATGTGTGATTCTCTTGCTTCTTGAATGTGAAAGTCAAATTTTCATTTCAGGTCTCGTTTTTTCATCAAAAATGCTTGAAAGACCTCTATTTTATTGAATGACCATATTTTTCCCTGTATTATTATACTCAGTTTTGCTGGGCAGGTGATTCTTGGTTTTAGTTCTAGCTCCTTTGACTTTTGGAATATCATATTCCAAGCCCTTTGATCCCTTAATGTAGAAGCTGCTAGGTCTTTGTGTTATCCTGATAGTGTTTCCACAATACTCAAATTGTTTCTTCCTGACTGATTGCAATATTGTCTCCTTGTCCTGGGAACTATGGAATTGGGCTATAATATTCCTAGGGGTCTTCTTTTTGGGATCTTTGTCAAGAGGCAATCTGTGAATTCTTTCTATTTCTATTTTGCCCTCTGGTTCTAGAATATCAGGGCAATTTTCCTTGATAATTTCTTGAAAGATGGTGTCTAAGCTCTTTTTTTGATCATGGCTTTCAGGTAGACCAATAATTTTTAAATTATCTTTCCTGGATCTATTTTGCAGGTCAGTGGTTTTCCCAATGAGATATTTCACATTGCCTTCTATTTTTTTTCATTTGTTTGTATCTGTTTTATAGTATCTTGATTTCTCATAAAGTCATTAGCTTCCAATTGTTACAATCTAATTTTGAAGGAGTTATTCGCTCCAGCAACTTTTTAAAATTCCTTTTCCATCTGGAAAATTCAGCTTTTTAAAGCATTCTTCTCCTCATTAGCTTTTTGGGCCTCTTTTGCCATTTGAGTTAGTTTATTTTTTAAGGTCTTATTTTATTCAGTATTTTTGGGTCTCCTTTAGCAGGCTGTTGACTTGCTTTTCATGATTTTTTTGTATCATTCTCATTTTTCTTCCCAATTTTTCCTCTACCTCACTTACTTGATTTTCAAAATCCTTCCTGAGCTCCTCTATGGCCTATAACCGATTCATATTTTTCTTGGAGGCTTTTGATGACTTTATTCTCTTCCTCACACTCTATACCTTGATCCTTTTTGTCCACAAAAAAGGATTCTATGGTCTGTTTGTGCTTCCTCTGCTTGCTCAAATTAGCAGCCAATTACTTGACTTTTGAGCTCTTTGCCATGGTAGGACTCTGTTTCCAGAATGGAGAGAGCTATATCCCAAACTGCTCTGTTTTTTTAAGCTGCCAGAGCTATTAGGAGGTTGCTCTCTCTACAATCCCCACATGCTTTGGCTCACTGGTCACACACTCCAGGACCACCACCCAAGACCACATTCCAGATCCAAGCAGGTAAAAGCTAGAGCTAATAATCTCTGAATGGTCGCTTGGTTCCCCTACAATCTGCAGGTCAGGAGCTCTGGAAGCAGCATGCCCCAGAAGCTGCAGGCATCACACCTCCTCTGCTTCTCACTCCAGGGGTAGAAGCCAGACCACACTCTTCTATCCTCCCCTGGACCAACCAAGTTCCACCCTGACCTTTTACTTTGTCTTTGACATTTATATATTGAGCAGCTTGGAAAACACTGCAGCTGCTGGTGAATATTTCTTGTGAGGTCTGCTCTAGCTGCTGCTCAAAGAGGCTGCCCTGGGGCTAAAACCCCAGCTCAGGTGGGACTGCCCTAGGCTCCCAGAATGCTGTGATGGACCCTTCCTTCTAGCCTGCTGGGCTTCCTTCAGTGGGAGATTTGTTTCTCTCTGTCATTTTGTGGGTTCTGTAGCTCTAGTTAGTTTAGAGTCATTTTTACACATATTGGGGGAGGTAGAAGCCAGAACTGCATGGAAGTTGTGTTTCTACTCCACCATCTTGGCTCCACCCCTGCCTGAACCTTTTAACTTTTAAGCAGAAAAAGGTCACAATACTACCTAGACAGTCTTAACACATAAGAATTTTCCTTATAAGAAAGAAAGGATCCATTAAGCATTCTGCCATGCATATACAATCCCATCTAATTCTAGGAAGAGAGAGAGGGAATAAGCATTTATGTAGCCCCTACTATGTGTCAGGCACTCTACTAAGTGCTTTTTACAATTATTATTTCATTTGATATTCACAACAATATCATGAGATAGATGCTATTTTTATCTTCTTTTTACATTTGAAGAAAATGAGAGAAATGAAAGTTAAGTGATTTGTCTTGAGTTACACAGTTAGCAATTTTCTGAGGACGTATTTGAACTCAGGTCTTCCTGACTAGAACCCCAGTACTCTATCTACTGTACATCAGCTAGCCTAGCAGATCCTTTGAGTACAGGAGTTCAAAGTTTCACTGTGCTTTGCTGATTGGTAGTTTTCGCTAAATTTGGCATGAATATATTGCTTTTCTAGCAATTGGGATACCAGATTTCCTAGGGAGGGAAAAACTATGCCTGTTGGAAACTAAGAAGATGTGTAGCTGGTGCAGGTAAATGAGTATCTTTTGTATATCCAGTCTGGGCAAGATGGGTATATGTCATCTAAAAGAAGGGGAAAAAAGGAAGGGAGGAAGCAAGGATAAAAAGTTAAATATTGTGTAAAGTTTATTATAGTTTCCTTAAGGGTTTCATAATTATAAATATCAATGAAACCTTGGGATGTAAAAAGATACCCTTAAAGTAGCTCCATGGAATCCTCTGAGTTGTCCTTTAGAAACATCTGACAGAAACTTGTAAAAACCATGCTAAATTTCTAAGTTAGATGGTCACTTGAAAGTAGTATATATACATAGGCATGGTACCTGTGTTAAAGATAGATGCAAACAGTAGATAAACAAAATTTTATATATGCATATAAATACTTTAGTTGTGTTTGTGTGTGTGTGTGTGTGTGTGTGTGTGTGTGTGTGTGTGTGTATGAAACCTTGGGAAGTACAAAGATACCCTCAAAGTAGCTCCATAGAATCTTCTGAGTTGTCCTTTATGAAACAAAACCATCTGACAGAAACTTGTGGCAGTCTTCACAAAGACATGGAGAAAGGAATATGAGTGAGGAACAAAAGGACACATTTCATGAAGGGTGGCAATCTAAAACAAGGCTAAAGGGAAAGAGTATATCTTGGTTTGTAAAGGTTATAGGGAGCCAATATAATATGTTGAACAGGGACTGGAAAATAATTGACCAGTGCTTTTGGTGGGGGGAGTAGGAACAAAACAAATAAAATAAAATTGGTTCAATAAGGGGGATATGAAACTGGTAGAATAATTAGAAGATTATCATAATATACCAAGAAAAAGATGGTTATGTGGTGGCTATGTAAAGAGAAAGGAATAGATTCAAGAAATATCAGTTCAGGGGCGGCTAGGTGGCGCAGTGAGTAAGAGCGCCAGCCTCGGAGTTGGGATGACCCGAGATCAAATCCGGCATCAGAAAATGAGCACCCACACATAAATAATGACTAGCCATGTAACCTTGAGCAAGTTACTTAACTCCAATTGATTAAAAAAAAAAAAGAAATAGTTCAGATATCACCTCCTCCTGGAAGCCTTCCTTGAATCATCTATTGCTGTCAGTACTCACCTCTTCCTAAACATACCTTGAACTGCAATTTTTCTATGTATGTGTTGGGTTCCTTCAGCAGAACAATAGATTGCTTACAACAAGGATGGCTTTATTTTTTACTTTATCAATAATAGGCTCTTAAAAATTCTGGAGGAATTAAATAGAAATTATTCAAAAGAAATAGTTTATTTAAAATCCTAAAATTATATTTTTAATCACTGAAGTTAATAAATGAATCTGATTTTAAATACCTGATCAAGTTGAATATTTAGCTGTGAATGAAAACTTGCAACTTCCATCTCAATAATTCAAGACATATCTTCCACTTCTTAAATTATAAAAGTCAAGTAACTTATGAAATAATTGACAAGAAAACACTGTATAGGCAAAATGGCATGCTCAAAAACACATACCTATTTCATTTTCATCAACATCAATGTAAATATAATACATCAGTTGCTATGGCTTTTAGTCTTCAAAAACATTCTTTCCTTGAGGTGTAGGTATACCATGTTTGTCAAGTACATTCCAATTAACTCTCTGGAGAAATGAACCAAATATATTCAGCCTCTGCAGTCTGTCATCATTTTTTTTTAAAGTTGGGTTTTTTTTCTTTAATCAATCAATCTTGTGTCATGTTCATCAATTTGCACAAGTTAAAGCAGCTCACAGAATAGAACTTGGGAGAAAAATATAGTAACTATGGTAAGAATAGCTTTGCAGCTTGTCAGGGTGGAGGGTGGGTAGAAGAGAAGTTGGGGGTGATGATCCAAAGGAAGATTTGTTTTCATCGATGGCATTTAGTTATCCTTTGGGAACTGATCTTGTTTGGTGCAGGTTACACAAAGCATGGAGAGGTAGCTAGCATGCTGAATGAAGAGTCTTCAATCAATAAGTTCTTGGCAGAGTAGAAAATTAAGCTGAATCTAATAAAATGAAATGTTATAGGAATAACTTGGTTAAGGGTCACGAAGATCTGAGTTCAAATCCAGCTTCCTACACTTACTAGCTCTGTGACCCTGGGCAAGTCACTTAATCTCGTTTGCCTTAGTTTCCTCATCTCTAAAATTATCTGAAGAAGTAAATGGTAAACCATTCAAATAACTTTTCCAAGAAAACCCTGAATAGGGTCACAAAAAGTAAGGCACAACTGAAACAACTGAATAACCAAGCTTTAAACTCCTGATTAAACATTTCCTGCCCCTTTAGATAATCTGTTAGGTGGTATGGTCTGGAAGCTCTTTACCATTCTGATTGCCCCTTTTGGGATATCTATTCTGTTAAACTGTGGTACCCCCAACTGAACAGGACAAGGCTCTAGATGTGTTCTGGCAAGAGCAAAGTACAATGGAACCATCATGTCCTTATTTCTGGCTGCTATGACTCTTTTAATGGAGGTTATTTCATATATGCTTTCTGAGCTCCAACTTCTCAGTGTTGACTCATACTGAGTTACCATACCTCCTTCCTGAGTCCTGACTGAATTCTTCTTACTTGCTATATAAGCACCAAATTCTGTGAGGTTTACTAGCAACTCAGATTCAGTACTGGGCCTTACAAATGGGGTGTGTGTGGGAGTTTTAGATTAAGGAAATTAGTTTTAGATTAAGGAGGTTACTTTCAACCTTCGTAAGAGGATTGCATTTAAGTTGGGACAATTAGAACCTGTGTCTGCAAAGTAGAATAACTTCCTTTTTACTTGTCTGCTGAGACTCCTGCCATTCTAAAAGCTTTGTTTCTCATGTTTTAAAAAAGTGCCTCAAATCTTATTGGGTTCTTATTCTTCTTTACTCAGCATATTAGGTATTCCTCTATGACTCCTCCCCCAAGCCACCCATCCCATCCCCAAGCCACAGCTTTTGTTGTCTATTGTTAATCACATTATGATCCCAGGAAAGAAGCTTCTTTAAAGCATAGAAAACAAGCACTTTGAGTAAGATGGAAAATTCTTCAAGCACTTACCTCTTCCTATGTGAGATCACCAGAGGATCACAGGAAGCCTCAGCCTACTCCCAAAGAAAACTCTTCCTCAATTTTCATAAGCTTAATAAGCAGTATTCTTTTTTTACACAATGATCCCTCATTGTTGGACATATGCCTCAAGGAGGTCAGTGGGGAAAAAGTACCTACAGAGGTATTATATATGTATATGTGTATATATGTATATGTGCATGTGTATGTGTATATATGTGTATATACACACATGTGAATGTGTGTATGCAAATGTAAATAGATAAATATAGATACATATACCTATACACATATATCTGTATCTGAGTATGTGTGTGGATAGATATAACTATATGGCTATACAGATAGAAATATGTTTATAGATCTATCTACACACACACACATACACACATACACACATATACACACAGAGAGAGAATGTTTCCAGCACTTTTTTATTCAGATCACATATATATTTCTATATCTATGTATGCACATGTGCATATGCATTGTATATGTAATATTGATTGATACATATCTATGTGTATAAATATATCAGTATATTTATAATAGGACATTTTTAAAGGCAAATAAAAATAGAAACAAAGAAGATATCCATCAGCTGGGCAGTGGACAAATAAATTATAGTAGAAGAATATGACAGTATATTAGTGAGTCTTAAGAAATTATATGAGGAATACAGAAAAGGTGGGGAATGCATGTCAAGTCATGCCTTTGCAGAAGCAGGAAACATGGGGTCTGGTAAATTACAATTATAATGTGGGACTTGGTTGTTAGTTTTACTAACCTGGTCTTTTTTTCCTTCTCTTTTCCATTTACTGTTGTAAAAGATTGGTCTCTAAAGGTAGATGTAAGGAAGGGCATATTGGGAAATAAAAATGATGCAGATGAATGAATGCAGAGCTGAATTCTATCCCTGACTTGTTTTGTGACCTTGAATGGTCCCCTCTCTCCTATAGTCTTTAATTTCCTTCTCTAATCGAATCCCCCCCCCCAATAGATATTATATGACTTCTAGTTGGTCTCTTTTCTTCCAGGAACTCCCTTTGCTTTATCAATTTCCAACAGTTTTGTTTGTTTGTTTGTTTGTTTGTTTTGTTAAGGCCTAGGTAAGACCCTATAAACCTCCCTACGCAACATACTTTTAGTAACTCTCTGTTGACTCTATGATAAAACACATTCATTGACCTGGAATTTAATACCCACTGCCTAGTGGCCCCAATATAATTATGGAATCTTATTCTAATCTACCTTTACAAGCTAATTTTTTATTATTGTATCTCACTCATTTTTAACTCTGATTAAATTAGTCTGCTATCTGCTCCCCAAATTTGGGATATTGGAGTTTTATCTCTGTTCCTTTTCAGCAATGTTCTCTTCTCCTCTCTGCTTTTTAACTTTCCTTTCAAGGCTCAGATCTGGTGTCATTTGCTACAGAAGTTCTATTCTGATTCCCAATACAAAGGTAATTAATGCCCACCCTCTAGGCATTGCTTAGAGAAGACTAACATTCTACTTATTTTTATTTGTGTGTATGTTATAATATTGAGGAAGCATAAGTTCCTTGAGGGATAGAACTATTACTGATTTTGACTTTATATCTGCCAGACCTAGTATTATGCCTTGCTCTCATTTTCCTATTTGTATTTTGGAAAAGCAGCAGCCACAATAGTGTGAAGAAGTCTTTGGATGTCTTGGCAGAAGTGGAGATCATAGGAAATAAAGAATCTTTAAATGTTATCTAGTAAACCTCCTCATTTTATGTGAGGAAACTTGGGCCAAGAAGGAGGAGTTCACTTGCCTGGAGTTACACAATTAGTAAAACAGCAAAGCTAGGATCTGAATCCAGGTACCTGACTTCTTAGCTGGAGGTTTTTCAACTATGGTTGCTGTGACCACAATAATAACACCCGCACCAGAAACCTAACTGCTAATGGAAATCTATCTACCATTTTGGTGGGGGGCGGGGGGGTGGATATTGCAAGAGGAGATGGAACACAGCCTACAGCCTACAGCTTAATTCATTTCACCATCAACGGAAGCTTCAGTTGCAAACCCATATTTGACCTTTGATTTGATCAATTTCAACCAGGCACTCATTGGAAATGTTTCTTAAAATTCTTTGCTGGAACAGGCTTTACGTGAGTATTCAGCATCAGAGAAACACAAAATCTTAGAGGTGGCAGGGACTGAAAATCTTCTAAGCTAATCCATACTTGAACAAGGACTCTATATTCTTTAAATTCAGTCTATCTATCTATCTAACTAACTATTTGCTATCATCTATTCATCTATCTATTCATATGTAGGTACACATACATATTATATGCATGCATATGTGTATACAGTTGTACACATGAATATATTATGTACGTATATGCAATGCATACACATGTAAATACACACACACACACACACACACACATATAACTTTTCTTGAAAACACAATGTAAGGTGGGGTAAGACTCATTGATTTCCCAGGAATCCTGTTTTCTTTAAGACATGTCTAATTGTTAGGAAGTTTTTTTCTTTCATCAGGCTTAAATATGTCTCTGTAACTTCCCCTCATTACTCTTATTTTACTCCTTTGTCTTATAGAATCAGTCTAAGAGAACTGATAGCTTTGCAGCTTTACTTTATTACTCCAACTGGTGTTAATTCTGCTTTTAGAGACAAAAATAAATACAATCTTTTTCCCCCTTCCATATAATAGTGTCTCAAGTATTTGAAAGTGCCTAGTTATGTTCTCTCTAAGTATTGTCTTTTGCAGGATAAATATTCCCATTTCCTCCACCTAGTTTTTGTACAGAATTATTCCAAAGTCTTTGATCATTTCATTGTCAACCTCTTGGTTCTCTTACACTTATAGAATCACAGTTTTGGAGCTGGAAGAAACCTTAAAGGCCCATGGAGTATGAACCTCTTGCAAACGAGGAAAATAAGGTGCAGATGGGTTAAGAAACTAGCCCAAGGTCACCCAACAAGTAAGTATTTGAGGTAGGATTTGAATCCAGATCCTGCTGGGTACAAAGTATGTGTGCCATCCCCTTTATAAGTCTGCCTTTTAGTATTCTTCCTAAACTGTGATACACTAACAGAATATGATCCTTTAGCTGTGTTCTGACCAAGCCAGAATACAAAACAATTATCACCTCCTCCATCATTATCATAATTTTTTAATTTGTTTGGGCCAGGTATTTTGGCTTTCTTAATCTGACCCATAGTGGTCATCCAGTCAATTTCTTTGTGGTTGATTTGCAAACAGCTAATTTGGCTGGCCTTAGTTATGCTGAAGACTGCTTCAATAAGCATTACATCCTGAAGAAAATTGCCTTTATTCTTAAGTGCCACGTACACTATCCTTCCTGACCTTTCCTATTAAAATGACTCACTGAGCAAATTTACAGCCTCCTCTAAATGAAGATCATTTCCATGCCTTTTTGGAGAGACCTGTCTGAGAGTTTGGCTGTGTGACAGAGTATGTGATTCTTTAGATGTTAGAAGGGGAAAAAGAGGATGATGTCTGAGCTTAGAGCATCTGTGACTTCAGTTAAAGCTAGATGTTTCAATTACTCTAAATAGAGATCAGGACACCCAGCCTGTAACCTTCTTTACCATGTCATAATGTTTTATGAAGAGTTTTATATTCCATGTGTTATGCTGCCATGTCGTTCTGATACCAATTTGGATTGGGTATAGGAAACAGTCCATGAATTTAGAGTGTGCCACAACAGACAGCATTGACAAGGTCTCATAAAACCTTCCCCTGTGTCACAAGGGCAAGATGGCTTTTTTGTATTCTAAGTTTCCTGGTAAACTCAAAGCCAAATGTATCCTCAAAGCCTAATGTCTACCATAGCCCCAGTGGGCTCAATTCGAGCAGCAAATCAGAAATGTACTCTTTAAAATAAAATGAATCATAGTAGTGAACATGTAATAGCACTTTAAAATTTGCAAATAGTTTTGCATACATGATTTTGTTTGCTGCTCACTATAACCCTGTGAGGTAGGCGTGGGTGTTATCTTTATTTGACAAATGAGGAAACTAAGCATCACAAAAGATACATAAATAGGCCAGGGTCATACATACCTAATAAGCTTCAAACTCAGAACAAAAACCAAATAATTCTTGAATAGTTTCCTAAAAGTTCTGTTCACTGTCTATTACATCAGACTGCCTTTCAAATGATATATGCCTCAATTTATTAAAAATATTTAAATCAAATGCTTTATTCACCTTTCGTTTACATCATTCATTTCCACAAGATTTTGAGTTACAAATTTTCTCCCCATTTTTCTCCTACCCACCACCCCAAAATAGCTACCCCTCTGGATATCCCCTCCTCCAATCAGCTCTCTCCCTTATCTTCTCCCATACCTCCTCTGACTTTCCTGTAGGGCACAGTGGATCTCTATGCCCCAGTGCCTGTATAACTTATTTCCCTGTTACATGTAAAAAAACAACATTAATTTTATATATGTACATTTGTAAACATTTGATTTTAAAACCTGAATTCCAGATTCATTCCTTTCTTCCCTTGTCACCCACCCTTACTGGGAAGATAAGCAATTCAGCATAGGTTGTACATGTCGAGCTACACAAAACATTTCCACAATGGGTATATTGTAAAAGAATGACTATTTTTCCATCCCCCTTATCTCAACTTCCACTTGTTCTATTCTCTACTTTGATCCTGTCCCTTTTAAAAATAGGTGCTTCCAACTTCCCTCCCCCCCAGCTTGCCCTCCATTCCATCATCCCCCCTCTCATCCCCTTGCCTCCTACTCTCCTGTAGGGCAAGGTACCCTATTTAATGTGTATGTCATTTCCTCCCTAAGCCAAATTCAATGAGAATAAGGTTGACCCATTCCTTTTTGCCTTCCTTTTCTTCCCCTCCATTGTAACCATTTTCCCTTACTTCTTCTATATGAGAAAGTTTACCCCAATCTGTCTCTCCCCATCTCCTCTCATTATATTGCTCTTTGACCTCTTAATTTCACCTTTTAAGTATAAACCCTTCCTATCAAATTGGTCCTGTGCCTTCTATCTATGTATACTTCTACACATATATGCACACATTCACAAATGTATTTGTACGCCTATATACCCTCCTATATAGACATATATATCTATGTGTATACACACACACACACATGCACATTTATATTCCCTTCAACTATTCTTATACTAATCAAAGTTTCATAAGTTATAATTATTGTTTTTCCATGTAGGGATATAAACAGTTCAACTTTTTTTTAAAGCAATTGGGGTTAAGTAACTTGCTCAAGGTTGCATGGCTAGTCATTATTTATGTGTGGGTTCTCATTTTCTGAGGCTGGATTCCCAGTCATCCCAACTCTGAGGCCATCACTCTTACTGTGCCACCTAGCCACCCCAAACAGTTCAACTTTGATAAGTTCCTTAGGATTCCTTTTGCCTGTTTACCTTCTCATGCTTATCTTGCTTCTTGTATCTGAATCTCACATTTTCTATTCAACTCTGGTTTTTTCAGCAAGAATGCTTGAAAGTCCTCTATTCCACTGAATGACCATATTTTCCCCTGAAACATGATACTTGGTTTTGCTTGGTTGGTGATTGCTGGTTTTAATCCCAGCTCCTTTGACCTCCTGAATATCATATTCCAGGCCCTTTGATCCCTCAGTGTAGAAGCTGCCAGATCCTGTGTTATCCTGGTTGTGTTTCCACAATATTGAAATTGTTTCTTCCTGGCTGCTTGTAATATATTCTCCTTGACCTGGGAACTATGGAACCTGGCTATAATATTTCTGGGAGTTTTCTTTTTGGGATCTTTTTCAGGAGGTGATCGGTGGATTCTTTCAACCTCTATTTTGCCCTCTGGTTCTAAAGCATCAGGGCAGTTTTCCTTGAGAATTTCCTGAAGGATGATTTCTACGTTATTTTTTTATCATGGCTTTTAGGTAGTCCAATAATCTTTAAATTGTCTCTTCTAGATCTATTTTCCAGGTTAGTGGTTTTCCCAATGAGATATTTCACATTGCCTTCTATTTTTTTTCATTTGTTTATATCTGTTTAATATTATCTTGATTTATCATATAGTCACTAGCTTCCATTTGCTCCAATCTAATTCTGAAGGAATGATTCTCTTCAGTGAGCTTTTGAGATTCTTTTTCCATATGGCAAATTTGGTTTTTTAAGGCATTCTTCTCCTCATTGCCTTTTTGAGCCTCTTTTGCCATTTGAGCTAGTCTATTTTTAAGGTGTTATTTTCTTCAGTCAGGTCTTTGACTCTCATTTCATAATTTTCTTGCATCATTCTCATTTCTCTTCCCAATTTTTCCTCCACTTCTCTTATTTGGTTTTCAAAATCTTTTTTAAGCTCCTCTATGACCTGTAACCAGCTCATAATTTTCTTGGAAGCTTTTGGTGCAGGAGTTCTGACTTCACTGTCTTCCTCCTATTCTGTGATTTGATCCTTTTTGTCCTCAAAATAGGAGTCTAATGTTGGATTCTTCTGTTTGCTTTGCTTCCCACCTTTGCTCATGTTGCCACTCAATTACTTTACTTTTGGGTTCTTTCCCACAGTAGGACTCTGCTACCAGACAGGGGAATTTTATCCCAAATGCTGGGGTTTTCTCAGCTGCCAAATATATTAATTGGGCACCCTCTCTGAAGCTTCCACATGATCTGGCAAGCTGGTCACACACCCCAGGACCTCTACCCAGACAGCAATCCAGATCCAAGCAGGTTAAAGCAAGACTGACTACCCCTCAGACTGGTTGCTTGGCCCCCTTACAATCTACAGGCCAGGAGCTGAAGTTGCCATGTGGTGGTGGCTTCACAGCCACAGCACCTCAGCACCTTCTCCCTCCGGGATATTAAGGCCAGACTGCACTCCCAAACTACTGAATCTAGAAGTCCACACTGCACTGACCTCTCACTCTGTCCTTAGCATCTTTGGGTTGATAATTCTGGAAACCGCCACAGTTACTGGTGATCTGAAGTCCCTCCAGCTGGTGGCTGGTTACGTGGCCCTGTGGCTAAAACCTCAGCCTTGCTTGGGGCTAGGCTCAGTTCCCAGAGCATTATGCTGGCCTCTTCCTGCTAGCCTCCTGGGCTGTCCTTAGTGGGAGGTTAGCTTCTCTCTGTCATTTTGTGGGTTCTGTAGCACCAAAGTTTGTTCAGAGTCACCTTTTACATGAATTGTGGGAGGTGGAATATTAAAAAAATATTTTTAAAATATATGAGTGCATTCAACATTAGTAGATATCTATAGCACCTTTTTATTCAGTATGACTCCTGAATGGGACTTCATTCATGCAAGGCTGCTAAATAGCCTTCCTTGAGTACCTATACCAACAAGATCAAGAGCTTCACAATTCCATAAATTTGGCTCTGAGGTTTGAGCTTAAACTATTTGCCAGAAATACGTAAATAAAAGGAATGCACTGGCTTATCTCTTCCCAGTTGTGAAATGGTTCTTCACAAGTAAATAATATGCATTGCAAGAGACCTAATCAGGAGAGAGCATTCATCTCATCATAAGTAATCTATAACCAGTAGGACGGAAATTCCAATGATTGCTGGGAAAGTGTGCGTATCTTTTATGTTTTTCACCCTTAAATACATTAGTAGCTATTAAAACAGACAGATTTCTCGGATCAAGTAGATAATGTAAAATAGAAGAATCTATAATTTTAAGTGGTTTATCTCCCCATTCCTTGACCAATCTTAATGTAGCATTTGGATGATATATACATGATTATACTAATTCTCTATTGAAATTACATTATATTACATTGTGATCTGTAAGTATGCTACATTTCCCTAATATAATTTAAATCCCTTGAAGGCAGGGATTTTTTGGTTTTGTTTTTTTCTTCTTTGCATGCCCAGCATAGTGTTTGGAACTATTCCAACATTATCTTGTGTGAATGAGACATTACCCTAAGAAGATTCTAGGATCTCAGAGGAAGGGGTTTGTGAGATAATGAAGAGATAGAGCCGCCACTGCTATCCATGACTTAGTGTCCAATTCCAATGACATTACTTCAAGGTAATTATAGAAGAAGCAATTAATCATGCATTATAGAGATACGCTGAATTTAAAAATGAGGGAAAAAACATGAATATATTTATACACATATGAATATACATTCACATATAAAACCTATATCAGTATCTATACATGAATACACATAAACATATATATATATATATATATATATATATATATACTGTGTGATTATACACATATAATAAGCATTTCATAAACACTTGCTTTGAAGCAGTGTAATATTTACCAAATAATTTCACCTTTCTGAGTCATAACTTTTTTATCTATAAAATGAGTAAATTGGACTTGATATATCTATGGCTATTTCCATCTCAAAATCATTGATCATGTTAGTTTAATTTAAGTCAAACTATATTAAGTTCCTAATATGTGCCAACCACATTGCTAGTCACCCTAGATACAGAAATAAAAACAAAATAGTCCCTTCCTTCAAAGAGTTGACATTATATTTGTGAGGGAAAGTATATACAAAAACAAGTAAATATAAAATAGGTAGAACACACTACAAAATAATTTCAGGGACCAGAAGGGAATTATCAACTATGTATAGGCCTCATAGGGGAAGTAACTTTTGAGGTGAGTCTTAAAGTGACCAAATCTGTCTTCTGATCTCCATGCTTGTATTTCTAACTGCTTATTAGATATCTCAAACTAGATTTCTTATGGGTATTTTAAACTCAACATGGTCAAAAAATTATGCTTCCCTCCCCCTCCCCCAAACTAGCCTCTCTTTTTAACTTTCCAGTGGGGGTGGGGGAGTTATTATCTGCCTTCCAGTCACCCAGGCTCAAAATTATCCTCAACTCTTGACTTTCTCACCCTATCCCCACTCCATAAGCAATCAGTTGTGAAGTCTTGTCGTATCTACCTTTGTTATATCTTTTGTATATGTCCCTTTCTCTCCTCTGACGTTCCTACCACAGTGGTGAAGGTCTTCATCACCTCACACTTGAACTACTGCTATAGCCAGTGTGGTGGCTGGTTTGCCTTTTCCTTCAATCCAGTTCATACATGCTCTTCTCAGTTGTCAAATTGATCCTTCTTAAACACAGGCCTAACCATGGTACCCTTCTCCTTCCCTACAGAATCAAATAGAAAATTCTCAGTTTTTAAGTTTTTAAGATCCTTTATAAGCTGACTCCTTCCTTCCTTTCTAGTCTTCTGACATCTTATTCTCCTCCACTGGCCTCCTTACTGTTCCTTGCACAAAGACACTTCATTTCTCTACTCTGGGCATTTTCACAGGTTGTCCTCTATGCTTGGAACATCCCTCCTTATCTCTGCCTTCAGGCTTCTCTGGCTTACTTCAAATCACACTAATGTTCCACCTTCCAGAAGTATTCCCTCTTGAGTTATTCTGTGCATATCTTGTTTGTACATAGTTATCTGAAGGTTGCCTCTCTCCTCCTTTGGACTGGGAGCTCCTTGAGGGCAGGGACTTTTTTTTTACTTTCTTTTATCTCTTGTGTTTAGTATACAGTGCCTAGAATAGGCACATAATAGGTGCTTGATTAATGATTCTTAACTGACTGACTTCTTTCGGATGTCCTAGATCCAGAAGGGTAGGACAAAGATGGGGGCACAATTAGGCATGGGATATAGCCTGAAGAAAGTCACTGAGGCTGGAGATCGGATGGGGTAAGCTAGGAACAACAAGTAGGGTAGTTTGTTTAGAATATAAATTTGGAGTATTCACCCCAAATGTTTCAGTGGACTATTTGTGCCCAACCTGTGGTAGAGCGTACTGAGATCCTATTGGTCTGAACAGCCACAGTTGGACACGTTGAAATAACTCTAGCATGGAGATGTCATTGTGGTCCTCTTCTGGAATGCAGGACAACCAACCAATCAAATCATATGAAAGACAATAACCGGATCAGTGTGGAATGAAAATCTGATACCAGATTTTGAAGGACTTTAAATGCTAAACGGATAGTTTGTATTCTATCTTAAGGCAATGGTTGGTTGGTTGGTTGTTATCCTTCATTCTCTAAGAGGACCAAAACCATATGACTATGTTGGAGTCAAATTACAGTGTGTCCAACTGTGGCTGATTAGACCAATAGAACTTGAAATTCTCTACCACAAGACTAGAACCAATAGCCCATATAAACATAGAGGCAAAGGGGAGCTACTGAAACTCCATTTCTCCTTAACTTTTTCTTCCCTTGTTAACTTTTTTCCAAGGTTCATGGCCTCTAAGGATAGAGATCTCCATCTTCTCACTTTGCTCAGTACTTTTTGCTTTCTATTCATGAAAACCCAGGAAAGAAATCTATCTGGGAAATAAGCAAGAAATTAGTTTTCCGTATCCTTACAATGACCCTGATGATACAGAGTGTCTATTCATATTATGAGTTATTACTATCTCATTAATACCATTTTCATTCCATGAAGAGAAGACAAGATATTTTAAGCATTATTTTAAAATTTTTAACTTTCTATTTCCCCTTACATGAATAAATGAGAAAAGTTTTCAACTTTTTTACAGAAGTAGTTGCACTAATGCCAATCTAAAGTAAAGAAGGTATGTTGAGTATTAGAACTCAGGAGCATGACTTTTAATCATCAAGCTATAAGTATAAACTTCTGTGAAGCACCAGCCTCCCTCTTTATCCTTACCCCCAGGTCATCTCATACCAGTCATAGATTGGAATTCGTTTTTAAGGTAGGATCTGAAATAAATCAATGGACCCAAGAGGAAGTCCAGGACCTATTGGGATTAAATGTCATTGCAAACCAAAACCTCATCAAAACATAGGTCCTGGGGAAAGGATAGTCAGTTATAGATCTTTTTTTTTCCTTTTTTTGTCCCCTAACACACCTGCAAATGCCACTATTGGTCACTGTCAGGAATATCTTCTAATACAGAAAATAGCTATATGTGTCTATAATCAGCCAGGATTCATACAAGCTCTGCATTTAGAAGCAAATTATTTCCTCCAAAAGTAAATGAAAAAAGCAATTTTAATTTCATGTATTTCTTCCAATAACTCACCCAAGTAACAAAAAGTAGCTGTACTGAATTAAATAGTTTTAGATGATTTTCTTTGATAAGATCTTGTGTAACTTAAGAGAAAATTAAGTCAGCAAATGCTCCTTAGAAGGATCTATTGTCTACAATCAGACTTCAGAATGCAATCAGATGTATATTATTTCTAGTGCCCTCACTATGTCTATAATTAAAACACCTGAATGATTGGTCTCACTTGTTAGGAATTTTGCTTTGTGTAGCCCTTGCTATGGGTAGGGGATTTTTTTTTCCTTCTGGGAAGAAGTTAAGAATTAGTTCAATTTACCATGATTTATGCATCTAATGATGCTCTACATGTATTGTAACCTGTCATCATCTCATTTATATTGTCTTCATTTCACATAGCAACTCTCATCTGCCTTACTGTAGTACTTTGTGAAGTAAACCATTCAAGGGGGCTTTAGTTCTTGGAAACAGCCTACTTATATTGACGCATAGACCTTTAACTTTCGCATATTTGTTTTAGTGCTTCATGCTGGAGAAGAAGAGAATAGTTCACATACTCTTATATATAACAGCCCTTTGAGTGTCTGCAAATAGACTCCAGTCTTCTCTTCTCCAATTTAAATATATCTAGTTCTTAGAATAGTTTCTCATACGACAATATTACATGACTCACCAACCTAGTCACCTTTTAAGTGGATGCTGTTTAAATTTTTAATCTCATTGAAAGTTTATGGTCCAGAACTAGACTTCAGAAAATAGTATAACAATTTCTTCCTTTACAATAATGACTACATTGGTATTACATAGCTCAAAATGATATGAACACAAAGTCAAGACCTGAACTTAAGTGTATCTCTAATTATGACTGGTGGTTTAAGCATAGGTATGTCGTTGACTCTCAGTTGACTCATGCAACAATCTACAACTATAAGATACAGATGTTTGTGAATCTGCATTAGGAGTTTCCATTTTGGATGTTCCCTATAATCACTAGTCTCAATTTACTCCATCAGGACAAAAAAGGTAAAAGTCATTTTGGGGAGTATATTTTACATGAAGCGGTTGTCAAGCCACATATTCCCCAGGAATGATCTGCTCTTATAGATTTACCATTACCAATGTCAAACCAAATTTCTCATCATGACATTCCCACTCCCCCCTCAAAAGAAAAGAAATTTCATATCTCTGAGTCAATGAACATACATTTTACTGAATATATATTCAAATGGAGGTAACACACTGGAAATGGAACATATCTACATGGTGAAATATATTTTCCTTTAGGGTAAGAACTATTTTATTTATTTAGTCTCTGTATCCTCAGTATAATTCAAATACAAATTTGGGTCTTCATAAATGCTTGTTGGATTGCTTTAGATCAAGTAGAATAGGTACGTGGGTCGGTAGATATAAATAGACATATATATGTATATATACATATCTCACTCATATATATTCAATTACTCCCATTAATCCTTGTTAGATATCATCTTCTTGATTTTGGTTATTGTTTTAGTATATTGATATGGCTTTGACTCCAGATTCTGTCACCTAAGGCATTTACTTCTCTTTCAGCTTTGGGCCAGGCATAGATTTAAGGTCTCATATGATATAGGAAAAGTATTTATTTGCTATATATTTGAGTTGCATATTAGTAGACTTTGAATAAAGGACCCACTGGCATAACCAATTATTATGGTGTACTGCTGAAATTGCAGTTATCTTATTTTTTCCCCCTGATATTTTATAGTCTTTAGTAGGTTGCTTATAATGCAAAAGATAAATGAGTAAATAAATGAATAAATAAATAAAGGCAAACACAAGTGTCATGTAGGAAATTCTCTGTTTATAGTCATAAATAAAATGATTTTTGACCTTTATACCACTGTGGGAGAAAAGCAGTTAAAGAAAAGATTAGAAAAATAAGAACATATTCACCTGGTCACATTTAGCATTTAAGCTGGCATCTTTTCATGGCCTAATGGGACAATTTGATCACCTCAGATCATTTTTTTCGAATGTTTCAAGACTCATCTTTTAAAGGAGTGTTCACATACATTTGATTAACAGGCAATAATAGAATAATAGGTAGTGACTGCTCAGAAGTTTGATATCCCTCCCCCTGACCACTCATCCTCTCTCTCTCTCTCTCTCTCTCTCTCTCTCTCTCTCTCTCTCTCTCGCTCTCTCTCTCTCTCTTTCTGTTTTTAATGAGCATCCATTTGTCCATTTTAGGACAAAAAAAATCATGTATCTTAAACAGAAAAGCACAGTTTGAGGGACTCTTTATGTGATGGGTTTAAAATTCTACTCTGCATTCATTTTTTCAACAAGCCTTTATTAAGCACTTATAGTGAACCAGACACCCTTCTAGGAGTTTTTAAGTGGTTAATAAATGTGATCCTGTGAATCTCTGTTATGCCACACATAGCCCTATGTGACCTCGAGCAACTCACCTAACGATTATTGACCTCAGTTTCTGTGTCTGTGAGATAAAAAGGTTAGGTGAGAGCATCTTTGGGGTCTCATCTATCTTTGAATTAATATTATTTTGAATGAATACCACATCTAAAATGTACATTAAAATGTATTTTAAAATTCAAAATAAGTGGAAGATAGCATAGATAATTTTAAAATTAAGTATTTATAAAAACATAAGTGAATTTATCATCATAGATCATTTTATAGTAATTTTTGGAGTGGTTTTCAGGAACAAACTTTTTATTTCCTTTTCCCATGAAGTACATAACTGAAGGAAATGCAAATGAGATCTCCATTCCATTTGAAACCCAATGTGGGATCATTTCATGCACTTCTTTCTGTTTTTATGCTTTAAACATTCATCTGAAACTCTGACATTTCAGACAGAACAACAGTGCCTGAACCATCACATAAAAGGATGACTTCCTCACTAGGAAAAGAATACACTCCCCATTCTCTGAAAGTATTTTCTTCATATTTTCCTGATGATCTTCTTTGTTCTTTCTAGTCTTCTGCCTAAATCAAAGTGCAGAAGTCAAGTGCTATACTTACCCCTCATCATGTGCTTGATTGGGGATGGGTCACTCAGATTCGGAGAGGTTAGCAGAGATTAAGTGTGAGCAGTCAGGAAAGTGACTTTTTTTTTAAGTAGCTCTGTTCTTCATTGTTATACATTATACATCAGAATGAAATTTGAAGACAGATTTATTATAATATCTGGCAGAATGCTTTGTACAGTACATTTATAATGCAAAGCTTGTATCTAAAATTCAAAGCATTATTTTAAGGAGAAACTGTATCATCTCCGTAAGACAAGCCCAGCTTCTATCGACAGAAGTTTCCTGGTGCTGGAAAGTGAGATCTTAAGTTCTGGGAACTTGAAGCTATTGAAGATATAAAATGACAAAGACACTGAAGAAGAAATATACCTGGCGGCCATTTGTAAACATTTAGTAGTCGGGCTCTGGCTTAGCTTCATTTACTCAGGATATTTCGATCTCCATTTCACTTGCTGGTCGCAGCTCTTGTTTAAGTGTTTCCCTGAACCTGAAGAAACTATTCTGTCAGTATCCTTGAAATGCTGTGATAACAATCATATATCACTTCAAAGAGATCTGGAACTGCCAGTCTTCTGATGTTATCATATTCCAATTTTAATAATATTTTATATTAAGCAGAAAACATGAAACAAAAAATAATACTTTACTATCTTTCAGGACCGGGATATTTTCCACATGTCCTGTTATTCCAACATATATGGTTGCCTTGTTATTCAATGCCCATCCAAGGGTTGCTAACCTTTTTTGAAATGTGTGTGGACCCCTTTGTCAGTATCCTCAAATCTATGGACCTATTCTCAGAACAATTTTTTAAATGCTTAAAAGACATAGAATAGGTAAAATACATAGAACAGAAATTAATTATATATACATATGTCACAATTTTAAATCCTTAAAATAAAATACATAGAATAAATAAAATACATAGGATAAAACATATGTATGTGTGTATATACACAAATAAACACACATGTAAAATATGTATTTGTATGTATAAATGTATATATCACATTAAAAATTAAAGACCTTTGGAATAAGAAAGAAAAAAGCCATTTCCCCAGAGAATGCTAAAATAACAATACTCAAAGTTATTGGTCAATTGTTCCTGCTGAAATTTAAGAAATCAAAAAAAAAAAATTTAAATGATAGTATCTACAAATTTAAAGTTTAAAAGGGATATAAACCTCTCTGACTTATTTAGCAGACATTCTTCTGGAATTCAATTATGGTGATTGGAATAGAGAAAGATTTCATCTAAGCAGGTAAAATAAAATCTTAGTTAATAAAAAGCATCAAAGGCACAGATAATCTAAAATATCAGTAATTTAAGTCAAATGTATCTTTGATTTTATAGTATGCTTTCCTATAGAACATATTTGATATTCTAGGAATGCACAATAGCTCAAAAAACAAACAAACAAACAAACCCACACAGCTACATAGAGATTTTCCCTCAGTTAGAACTAACTAACCCTTATTTTTCTTTGTCTTATGGTAGCTCTTCTAAGCTGCTTCCTGAGTGGCCCAGGAAACCAACTTTATAAAAGTCTTAATATGTTTCATGGATTCACATCATTTGCTTTGGACCAGAAGAAACCACAATAGATGACCTCTAAAGTTGAACATTTTATAAACACCTCTTTCTCCATTTCACAGAAAAGTAGTGTATTACTAAGAAAGAGAGAGAAAAGCAAAAAGAAGAGAAGAAAGAAGGAGGGTAGAAAGGAAAGGGGAGAGAGAAGAGGGAGAAAGAGGAGATATATCATTTATTATTTATCTCAATATAGGCATTATCCATAAGACTTGAAAACTAGATTTTTCTCACTAGAAACAGTGAGAAAATTCATCTGAAGAGAAGATCAAGGCAAGTATAACTTTATTTTTAAGGAATAATCCAATCTAGGAATACAATTCTAAAAAAAAATTAGCTATGTGACAAAAGAGTAAAGCCAGTTTTGTGTGTTTGGGGCTGTGTTGTTGCAAACATCAAGACATAGTTGTGTTCAATAAATGAAATCTGCACACATATCTTAACAAGAGGATTTATTTAGCTAATACTCCACCCCCTCCAGTTCCAGCTTTATTATTTGTGTGATTATAAATCTGGTAAGGGACATTTTTCATGACAATGAAAATAGTCAATTTTCTATTGATACCAAGTAGAATTATAACAATTATATCAGTTGTGCTCTATAATTCCAAGTCTTTCATTTTCCTAAAACAAGTAACAGTTAGAAGGAATATATAAATTATTTATGCTTATATAATTTATAGCTATTTATTATGTATTAAGATATAATATGTTATAAATATATTTAATATGTATTTATTAAATAACTAGGATTTAGTTAATATATAAGGTACATAATGTACTTATTAATTTATATTATATACATATAAAATTTATATATTTACATATTACAAATAACTTACATGTTTGTATTATAAAACTGTCCATTCAATTCCTTGAACTTCTCAATTTCTATGAGCTCTACTAAGACCTGAAAGTAGACATTTTGACCCCAGTAGAATGTTTCACAAAATGTGCTCTCAAAACAATTTTAAAGACAAATTTAGTTGAGAGTAGGAGAAAAAGATATACTAAGACTGAAGGTGAGAGACAATCTGCTCTACTATCTAGTGAGAATGAACCAGGAGATTAACTTCTGTTCTCAATGTTGGGAGGGCTATCGGGACTGCTTAGAGAGGAAATCACCTGGGGCATGGCCTTAGGAGCAAGGAAGCTTACCAGCTTGTAACTATTTTCTGTAATTATTCTTGCTTACTTAAAGAGTGTGACTGAGCTTTCTAAACTTCAGAATGCTGAGGCTAATTTCTAATTGCCCTGTCCTAGTTGTGTCTTTGCCTGAATCCTCATTGTATTTCAACTATTCACTGGGATAGAGAAGGAACATTCCCATCTTAGATCTTATCACAACTTGAACCTGCTCCATTTTCTGCTTCCTTTTACAAATTCTGAATTTTATTTCCCAACCTCTTTATCCTTTATTATTCCTATTCCTTTTCTTAAACATCGTAAAAACCTTAATTATAGTTCAATTCCTCAGTTCTAGTCTAAAAAGCATTTTTGCCTAATTTTCTTCAGTACTCATTTCCTTTTTTTTTCCTTTGGCAATAAAATAATGTCCATTCTCCCATTCTTAACTCTTACTCAATTGTTCCTCTGCCATTTTTTGTTCTGCCACCTATGGAATTCTTATCACCTGTGTCTTCCACTTTTAATAGCAAGTAAAGTAAGATTTTTGTTTTAGTTGTTGTTTTTTTTCTGGATAGCCAATCAAGTGCCTTTGATTGAGTCTTGCCTTTGATTGAATGAAGAGTCTTTGATTGGAAAGAGTATATATTGTATTGCTTGGAGGGAAAGGACAGAATAGAGAGAGGAACAGAGCTGAGAGAGAGAAGCCAGAATGAACAGGCTAGAGAGACTTGCTTGTGGTGAGGCCTAACATAAAGAATGTTTGTGATGTCAGCATTCTTTGTGTTAATTTCTCAGACAGAAGACCCACTAATGTGTATAAATATCATTGTAGCCCTGTTAAGCTTTGTTTTCCCAGAAACAGAAGTTGTCGGCAGAGGCTCCTGGAGCCTGCAGTCAAATGGGGAGAGTTTGGAGTGGAGCAGCCCCTGTGAACTAAACAAGGAGCAGGAGTAAAGAGATTCCTTTGTGTGAATCCAGGCAAGAGTTGGGAGTGGTTGTAATACATTACAACTATTTACTGGACATTACTTTGTAGATATCCTGTCAGTACCTCAAACTCACTACTTTCAAAAGTAAACTCATCAATTTTTCCCCAAAATCCATCTTATTACTATTTTTGTTTTCTTACCTAGACTCATACCTAGTGTCATATTTAACTTCATATTTAACTCTACACCCTTGCTTACTTTATACCTTCAATTAGTTTTCAATTTACATCTGCCTTTACAGTATTTGACATTCAGCTCCTCCTCTCAATTTTGTCTACAGCTACCCTTGTGGAGGCCATTGTGTCTTTTCAATGGGAGAATTTTTTTTTCAATTGTATTACTTTAATAGCCTCTTAACAAGTCTTCTTCATTTCAATGTATGGCCCTCACTTCCAAATTCAGTGCTTAGACCATTTCATTCCTCTGCTGAAAACTGTTCATTGGATCTCCATTGCTTATGGAACTAAATGCAAATTCTAAATAATAAGAGAAATCTGCCTCTCCAGGACTTTTACCATTTACTCCTGGTTTTGCCTTCTCTAATTAGATTAAGTTTAGCATTTTTACATTACTAGCATAATCACCACATTTAGATCCTGATATGAAGTCAATTCTATCAGCAACATTGCCAAAATACAACAATTGAAGGTTAGACAGTGGGGGCTGAAGAGGAAGTCCTAACTATATAGTTTAAGCACTATTTTAACATGGAAAAAATGAGACAGAATAGTCGTTGATGAATTCCTTACTTTTTTGTGTTGTGTTTGTCCTTCATTCTTGAAGAAGAACCTGACATCAGGGAAATGATGACATGATGACATGCAGTTGATTTTTGAGTGAGGGAGCATTGTGCAAGATAACCAGCCTCACTTTCTCCTCCAGATCCATCTAGGTCGAGTGGCCACATATTCATCAGGAAAACTCGAGATGGCCCAGGATTCAATGGGAGATCCTGGCCCTTTTAGTCTAAGGTCTGTTCAGGTTCTCACTTTGAGTGAGGTAATGTCCATTCAGTCAATAGACCTCTTTAAGAAGTGAGACAAGGAACGGCCCTTTAATTAAAAAAAAAAAAGTCAGACTGGGAGGTGAAGACCCTCTGTGTTGCTGGCCAAATCCGAAACAGTTACTATTTACATTTACTCTGAGCCAGGAGGACCTGGAAATAATAGTCATTAAGTGGTACTTATTAACATATTATTGTTGTCTAATCTATGGGCTTTGGAGTGAAATGGATTTAAGGCTTAGGCTTTGAGAAAGGGATCTAGCCAGTAAACTCCAAGTTAAGTAGTCTGCTTTCAGACTCTAAATTTATCTTCCTTTTGTGAGGCCACTTACATTTTTTTAGCTTTACATTAAAGGCCCATAGCCACTTGGCACTATCCTTTTGGTTTCATGGTTGTTTGGACATGATGATTAATCTTTCATTGTGTGTTATTTTAGGTGTAAACACTTCTTTTCTATTCTTCTATGTTAAGTAAACCATAGCCACTTACATAGTCAGAAATAATTCAATTCATTCCCTTTTACTGACTGGGGCACAGATGGGGTGGGGAAGAAGTTAATTTAGATCCAAACCTATCATCATTAACATCTCTACTCTTTATATTTTATGTTCCAAATTCAACGTCCGATTTTAATTCTGTTTTTAAAAAAGTCTGAAAGAATCAACCTTTTTTACTTAAGTCTTATTTGCGAAACATCGAGTCCTGGCATTGACAATTTTATTCACAGAAAAGTCAGTAATGGTCACATGATTATTTTCTTAATTTCCTATCAGGCTATCTAAAAAAAAAAGTTTTCATTATGACTTCCCCACCATTTAAAAGCCTTAACTAATTTCTTCATGCATCACACTTGCCTTCTGCTACGTGAGCCTCCCAAACTCCAATGAACTAAGAATTTTTTTTGTCTCCTTGCCCCGTCCCCCCACCATGATAAAAATAATCATAACAAGACATCCTTATTAGATTAGAAAACATCTCAGTGGTACAATATTCCTAAAACAGTTTCTGTCATTCCTGCCATTTCTTCTACCTTTAGTCATTCTACTTATCTAGCTAGAAAGACTTTCATCATAAGGATATCACTTCCTAATACTTAGAGTCATCCCAAAGGGCTATCTTGGCAGGTAGTAGAAACCTTTTCCCCAGGGAAGTCTTTAAAAAATAATGGAAGACCACTTAATGGCTGTGATGAAGTGAATGTTCTTTAACAATATGAATTGAATTTGGTGACCATTGAAGTTTCTTTCAACTTTATTACTCTGTGATACACCCAGGATTGTTTCCAGGAATCTGTATTGAGAACTTCCAAATCTTCAAGGCTCTACTTTCTTCCTTCTCTAGAAGAAGAAAAGAAATTATGTCTTGGCTAAAAGACCTCCTTTACCAGCTAGAATAAACAAAGGTCATATTTATGCCAACCAAATGTACTTAATTAAGCAGTCAATAAAATTGCACTCATGATAGCAAGATCCATGTGAGAGATGTTTTATAGATAATATGCCTATGTGTAAATAAGGTGCAGATTGCATGTACCATGCAAGTTAGGCTATCAGTTTATTTTTTTTTCTTTTTGGGAGGGCAGTTGGGGTTAAGTGACTTGTCCAAGGTCACAGGGCTAGTGTGTGTGTGTGTGTGTGTGTGTGTGTGTGTGTGTGTGTGTGACTTGCCCAAGGTCACAGGGCTAGTTTGTGTGTGTGTGTGTGTGTGTGTGTGTGTGTGTGTGTGTGTGTGTGTGTGTGTTAAGTGAGGCTGAATTTGAACTCAGGTCTTCCTGACTCCAGGGCCACTGCTTATTCACTGGGCCACCTATAGTGAACACTAAAATAATATTCAGCAACAAGAAGAATATGAATATCTCATACATGTTCCAGATATATTGATGATTTTTAGAACAATAATTCACAGATGGCTCAAATCCACAGATAATTCAGTATCCGTTTATCTCTAAAATAGATTGGAGCCCTAGTAATTAATGTCCTATGAGATTTGAGAAGGCATATGCACACATTTATAGAGGCATTCATCCTTGCAATCAGTGTTCAAACATTTTAGGAAAGTAAAGTGTGATTTGGAACATATGTTGCCTATTTCTTAATTGGTAAGATCTCCCATTGAAATTTTTTTTTTAACATGAATAAGTGGTAAGTTATAGCAAGGTGAATATACAATTAGACTTAGATTAAAGGCAATATATGGTTACAAATGAAACTTTCTGGTAACCAATTCAAAATTTAATTTTCTCATGCCAAGGAAATAAAGAAAAAGGCTAAAACCTAATGAAACTATATTGCTAAACATATGATAACATGCATATTTCACAGTAATGGCATGATAGAGCAAATGTTAGGAGTAGATATGTCCAGTTCGACTTTTTGTTGCTGTTGTTGGTTTGTTCTTCCAGGAGTATTAAATGGTACCTACTTTTGTTCTCTACATAGTATAAATGAAATTGTTATCATTATTATTTGTTTGTATTATCATCTCATTAGTAAATTATTATGATTAAACCCACTCTATTCTCTTAATCAACATTGCATTTTCTTTTGCCAACCCGGTGTTTATGAATTAGAGGCAATAATGAACAGTAGATTGAAAAGGACCAGGGTTCAAATCCTGTCAATATTTATCAACAGTGAAATTGTGGGCAAATCACTTAACTTCTCCCTGAATTTGAGGAAAATAAGAATGTTCTACTATATAATGGAGAAGTAGAGGGAGTTTCCCCCAACTAAATTATGTATTATTGATGCATATATGTATGTGTATACAGTATTATATTTGTACACAAATATGTATATAATTGAGAATGACATATATATACATGTTTACATATACATACTTACCTACACACGTATTTAAATTAAATGTATCATATAAGTATATATAATAAGCATACATATATTTATGCATATGTAACTGAACAGAAACAAGAAAAGCAGAGTGGACTGGTGGAAGGCCTTGGAATGAGGAAGATGAGATATTTCTCTTGGTAACCTAGGGCAATGCTCTAATGTATGAAATATTAATTACCAGTGTGCAAGCAGTAAAGGAGCTTTTTTGTTGTTGTTGTTTGTTTGCTTGTTTGTTTGTTTTTTTTTCCGCCAGAAGGGTTCCTTAAGTTTATGAAGTCATAGGTGCAGGATACAAATACACACACAAATATACATTGGGCAGAGACAAGGAAAGTCTATAGTAGGAGGTGGAACTAAAATCAAGACTTAAAGCTAAAGATTCAAAAATACATAGTTTAGGAGGGAATACTTTCTAGGCACAGAGCATAAATTGTGCAAGGCAAAGTGATGGAGATAAAATACTCTCTATGCAGAACAACCAGGTTTGTTGGAACCACATTTGTGCATGGAAAATTATAATACATAATTAAAATGGTAAGGCAGGAACAGATTGTTGCCCTTGAATGTCATACCAAAGAAATGATTTTGTCTTGGTGGCAACAACTCTAAAATGTAAGTAACTCTAAATTTTCATGAACAGAGAGTGACATGTTTATATCTATTCTCCAGGAATAAAAAATTGGCAGTTGCTTGGAAGACAAACCAAACAGTAAAAGAGCTGGGGACAGGGTGGCTATTGTAATACTTTAGGGTAGAGGTAATAAGGGATGAAACAAGGATAGGTAGTTATCACATGACTCCAATGAAGGTATTGAATGGGGAATGTATTATGGAGTAAGAATTGATAAGAGTTGGTAGTTTTTTGACTATTGGTAGTGTGAGAGTGAAGTCAACAATAACTAAATGATTAGAAGAGTGGTAATGCCCTAAAAAGAAAAGAGGAAATTAAGAGTAAGAGTGCACTTGGGGGAGAATAAAGTAAGTTCAACTTTAGACATATTGAATTTTAAATATTTGTTCGTTATCAAGGTAATGATATCATTTGGATAGTTAGAAAATGTATAACTGGAGCTCAGGAGAGTGCTTAAGACTGGTCATAGAGATATAGAAGCCATTTTCAAAGAGAAGAACTAAGAATGCTAATAACATGAAAGAAAGGAAGGAAAAATGAAAGAGAAGAGAGGGAGAGGAGGGGAGAGGAGAGGAGAGGAAGAGAGAGGAGGGAGGAAAGAGGAGGGGAGGGGAAGGGAAGGGAAAAGAGCAGAGGGAGGAGAGGAGAGAGGAAATTGACTGTAGAAGACAACTAAGTCCTAGGAAGATAGAACTGAGCATAGGGAACAGGACATAAATCATCTTGGAGAGATTAGACTGAAGATAAGTCAGTTAGTTGAGAGGAAAAGCATAATAAAGCAACTCCTCCAAAAATTTCTCAGGTTAAGGAGTGCCCATAGGGAAGGGGTGGTCTCATGGAATATTTAGGCAAGGTGGAGAAGTGTGGATGTTGAGAAAAGGTCATTTTGTTAAGCAATAATGAGATGAATTTTAACCTAGGAGTGACCAGTTTTAGCAGAATATCTGGGAATCTAGTCATATTGGACAGGATTAAGAAGTAAATGAAAGGCAACCAAGTGGAGGCAATAAGTATTGAAAGCTTTTCCTAAGAATCTTGTCATAAAATAGAGGAAAGACATAGAATAATAATTTGGGGTAAGGGTGGTGGAATAAAGTGCAAGGTTTTGCTTTTTTTTTAGGATGTGAGAGATATAAGCATGTGCAAAAGTTGGCAGTGGAGATTGGAAAAGAGGGAAATGATCAAAAGGGATAAAGTCTTCAAGAATGCCATGTGGGAAAGAAACAATAGCACAAAAACAGATGAATTGTTATTCACAGGAAGTGCCATCTCTTCCTCTGAGACTGGAGAAATTAGTGGTAATTAGGGATTGATAATGACATGATTTAAAGTGAAGGCAAAAGTTAACATAGTGCTCCATCAATCAACAAAAGCAAAAGAAAAATATAGTGTATAGCTGTATATTCACTCACTTCCCTCCCCCTTTTCTTAATTATTCTTATTTTTAGATAAACTTTATTGATTTTTAACATCAAAGTCATTTCTGGAAATAACTCATTTTCCTTAGTCCATGATGAAATCACCATTGTAACAAAAGAATGAACAAGTAAAGAAAAACAACAGATTATGGGACTGTATCTGATGATGTATACAATATTCTGCTACAATAGTTCCCTACTTCTGTGCATCTCTGGAAGAACATGTTCATAGAGAACCTGTTCTGAAGGACCATCACTTTTTTTTTTCTTTTTGGAGGGCAATTGGGGTTAAGTGATTTGCCCAAGGTCACACAGCTAGTTTTTGTGTTAAGTGTCCAAGGCAGAATTTGAGCTCAGGTCCTCCTGACTCCAGGGCGGTTGCACTATTCCCCCTGCCACCTAGCCACCCCAAGGACCATCACTTTAAAAAAAAATTACTTATATTTAAGCTTTGCATTTGCATTGTTATAATAATTTTATGTAGTATTCTTTTGTTTCAGTTTATTTCATTTTGTATCGGTGAATATCAATCATCCAATGCTTCTCTAGAGTTCTCATATTCATCATTTGTTTTTGCATAATAATATTCTATGTCATTTATACATTAAGAAAAGTAATTTTCAAATTGATTGGCACTATTTTTTCATTTCTTTTTTACTTCTTTACTACCTTGAGGTATACTACTATGAATATTTTATTTTATATTAGATTTTCTCTTTTGTATTTGTCTTCTTTGGTGTTTACAACTAATAATGAGACCACTATACAAAATAATAACAGTAGTTTAATCACATCATATCCAGAATAGTATGTACTAATTATTGCTGTGCCAACAGTGCATTTGTCTTTATATCTTTTCATATCTCTTCCAACATTAACAATTCCCCTTTTTGTAATTGTTACTTATTTGCAGGGTGTGATGTGCAACATCATAGTTGTTTAAATTCACATTTCTCTTGTGTGTTTTTATATAAACATTTATGAATTCAGATTCTCCTGAATTTTGTCTGTCTTTATCCTTTGACCAAATATTTATCTACTGAGGAATGACTCTATTATTATTATTATTATTATTATTATTATTATCATTATCATTATTATTATTATTATTATTATTGCTTTTTTTGGAGGGCAATTGGGGTTAAGTGACTTGCCCAAGGTCACACAGCTAGATTTTTTTGTGTGTGTTATGTGTCTGAGGCTGGATTTGCACTCAGGTCCTCCTGACTCCAGGGCCAGTGCTCTGTTCACTGTGCCACCTAGCCACCCCTGGGGAATGACTCTTGATGATATATATTTGTGTCAATTCTCTGTCTAGGTTGTATAACAGATCACTTTCTTGTATATCTTGGATAATAGTGATGTTTGATCCAAGTACTTTTTCTCACATTCAGGTTTCACTACAATTTATCTTAAATGACTTGCATCACACACAAGTATTTTCCAATTTTATGCAATAAAAATCACCTGTTTTCTATTTCATTTTTTATGATAACATTTTACCCTTTGGATTAGAGATCTAGCCTTTTCCATTCATAGTAGTAAAAGTTCTTTCTTTTACTATATTTTAGCCTGACTTTTGTCTGAGAGATATATCTATTTTTCTCTTATTGTCATGCCATAAAATATTGATCTTAATCTAAATTCTACTTAAAAGTAGTTTCCAGTTTTCCTAAGAATTCTTGTAAAATAGTGTCTTCCCTCTATTGATTTATGTCCTTAATTATCTGAAACATCAGATTAATATTTTTAAATACTTAAATTTCTTACATGTATATTCTGTTTCCTATATTACTTTTAGAAAAATCTATACAAATTATTTTGATGATGTTATACATTATAAAATCTGGTAATGCTCTGTTTCGTTCTTATTTCCCTCTCCCTTTACCACATGAAATCCCCTAAGATGCTAGACCTTTTGTTCTAAATAATATTATTGTTTCACCTAGTTCTATAAAAGATCAAATGGGCAATTTAATTATGGAGCACAACATTTGAAAAGTGAATTTAATATCCATTTATTTATTTGATTCTTCCTTTATTTCTATAAATAGTGTAGGTCTTGGTTGTGACTCTGTAGGTCAAATTATAGGTATTTTATGCCATTTTTAATTATTTAGGATATGATTTCTCAAACTCATCTCTTTCTGGTCCTTGTAGTACTGTATAAAATGGTGGTTGATTTCCTTACATTTATACTTTAAATTTAATTCTCTAGTCTGTTTGCTATAACTATCACATGAAAATGGAGTTCAAGCTGACTGCAATTAAGAAGAGATTTTTTTTTTCCCCAACCCCTCATGGGGAACCCCCTAGAATCCTACAGCACCCTCTCCAGGTGGCTCACTGTCCTGATCTCTAAAAGCTCATAATCTTCCATCTCCATCTTTATTTTCCTTTATCTTTTTTTTGAGTATTAATAATAGTATTTATATATATTTTAAACATTTAATGTTACAACCTCGAATTTCAGATCCATTTCCTTCCTCCCTTGTCACCCATTCCCTCTTGGTAGATAAGTAATTCAGTATATGTTGTACATGTCTAGCTATGCAAAACATTATCATAGTAGATATATTGTACAAGGCTGCTTATAATTCCCTCCCACTCATCCCACACCCCACCTGGTCCATTCCCTACATGATCCTGTCCCTCTTCTATGGTGGGCACTTCCAACCTCCCCTCACCCCAAGGATGCCCTCCCATCCATCATCCCTCCTCTCATCCCCCTTCCCCCTATCCTGCTGCAGGTTGAGATATCCCATTTAGTATGTATGTCATTTTCTCCCTGAACCAAATTCAATGTGAATGTGGTTTTGCCTTTTTAGCCTTCCTTATTCTCCCCCTCCTTTGCAACCACTTCCACTTGCTTCTTCTACATGGGATAGTTTACCCTACCCTGTCTCTCCCCATCTCCTCTTGCCACTTTCCTCTCTCACCTCATAATTTCATCCCTTGAGTATTCTCCCTTCCCAACAAATTCAACCTATGCCCTCTATCCATATATAACTGTAACCATATACACACATTCACATATGTATTCATATGACCACACCCCCTTCTTCCATTATTTTCATAGTGAGAAAGATATCATCAGTCACAGTTATTGCTTTTCCATATAGGAATGTAAATAGTTCAAGTTTGATAAGTTCCTTTTAATTTCTTTTCCCTGATTACCTTCTCAGGCATCTCTTGCTTCTTGTGTCTGGATGTCAAATTTTCTATTGAATTCTGTTTTTTTCCTCAAGAATGCTTGAAAGTCCTCTATTCCACTGAATGACCATATTTTCCCCTGAAACAAAATACTCAGTTTTGCAGGGTAGGTGACCCTTCAGTTCAGTCCCAGCTCTTTTGCCCTCTGGAATATCATATTCCATGCCCTTCGATCCCTCAGTGTAGAAGCTGCCAGGTCCTGGGCTATTCTGATTGTGTTTCCACAATATTGAAATTGTTTCTTCCTGGCTGCTTGTAGTATTTTCTCCTTGATCTGGGGATTCTGGAACCTGGCTATAATATTCCTGGGAGTTTTCTTTTTGGGATCTTTTTCAGGAGGTGATCTGTGGATTCTTTCAACCTCTATTTTGCCCTCTGGATCTAAAACATCAGGGCAGTTTTCCTTGAGAATTTCTTGAAGGGTGATTTCTAGGTTCTTTCTTTGATCATGGCTTTCAGGTAGTCCAATAATTTTTAAATTGTCTCTCCTGGATCTATTTTCCAGGTCAGTGGTTTTTCCCATGAGATATTTCACATTGCCTTCTAATCTTTCATTTGTTTGGATCTGCTTAACAGCATCTTGATTTCTCATAAAGTCATTAGCTTCCATTTGCTCCAGTCTAACTCTGAAGGAATGAATCTCCTCAGTGAACTTTTGAGGTTCTTTTTCCATCTGGCAAATTCGACTTTTTAAGGCATTCTTCTCCTCATTCTTCTCCTCTTTTGGGCCTCCTTTGCCATTTGAGTTAGTATATTTTTTAAGGTGCTGTTTTCCTCAGTCAGGCTGTTGACCCTCATTTCATACTTTTCCTGCATCCTTCTCATTTCTCTTTCCAATTTTTCCTCCACTTCTCTTATTATATTTTTAAAGTCCTTCTTAAGGTCCTCTGTGGCCTGCAACCCGCTCATGTTTTCCCCTGGGGCTTTTGGAGCAGGACTTCTGACCTCACAGTCCTTTTCCCACTCTATGCCCCCAAAATAGGAGTCTAGGGTTGCATTTTTCTGTTTCCTTTGCCTTGGCATGTTGTCGCTTAATTACTTGACTTTTGGGCTTGTTGGCACACTATGGCTTTAAGGCCAGATAGAGGAATTTTCATCCCGAACGTGTGGGGGGCAACTTCCGTTTCTGGCAAGCTGTAAACCCACCCAAGACTTCCACCCTAGATCACAATCCAGATCCAGGGAGGTTAAAGCAAGAGCAATTACACCCCAAGACTGATCGCTGGATCTCCCTGCGATTTGCAGGCTGGGAGCTGGAAATGCCTCTGAAAACTACCAAATGGCTTGTCTCCTCAGTGTCTTCTAGCCCCCAGGGGAGGGAGCCGAAGCTTTCCCTAAATATCAGTCCCAAAGTCCATAGGACATTAACATCTTACTTTGTCCTAGGCATGTCTATGTTGATAATTCTGGAGTCGCCACAGCTCCTGGTGTTCTGGGGTTCCTCCAGCCAGCTGCTGGCCCTGCCACCCTGGGGCTAAAACCTCAGCTCATGCGGACCTGAGCTCGGCTTGGCTCCCTGCCCTCTGCCCAGACGGCTGCGCTGGTCCTTCCTGCAGGGCTGCTGGGCTGTCCTCAGCGGGAGGTAAGCTTCTCTGTGTCGTTCTGTGGGTGCTGGGGCTCCAGAAGTTGTTCAGAGTCCCCTTTTGCATAGTTTGGGGGGAATCTGGGGGCAGAGTGGCTTGGATGAGCTGTTTCTACTCCGCCATCTTGGCTCCGCCCCCCCCCTATTTTCCTTTATCTTAAGCAAATAGAAACTACTAGAGAGAATAATTGAGATGTATATTTCTTTTTTTCATAGTATTTATATATATTTGAAACATTTAATGTTAACACCTTGGATTTCAGATCCATTTCCTTCCTCCCTTGTCACCCATTCCCTCTGGGAAGATAAGTAATTCAGTATTTGTTGTACATGTCTAGCTATGCAAAACATTGTCATAGTAGATATATTGTACAAGGCTGCTTATAATTCCCTCCCACTCATCCCCCCCCCCACCTGGTCTATTCCCTACATGATCCTGTCCCTCTCCTATAGTGGGTACTTCCAACCTCCCCTCCCCCCAAGGATGCCCTCCCATCCATCATCCCACCTCTCATCCCCCTTCCCTCTATACTGCTGTAGGTTGAGATATACCATTTAGTATGTATGTCATTCTCTCCCTGAAGCAAAGTCAATGGAATGTAGTTTTGCCTTTTAGCCTTCCTATTTTCCCCCTCCCTTGCAACCACTTCCCCTTGCTTCTTCTACATGAGATAGTTTACCCTACCCTGTCTCACCCCATCTGCTCTTGCTACTTTCCTCTCTCATCTCATAATTTCATCCCTTGAGTATTCTCCCTTCCCAACAAATTCAACCTATGCCCTCTATCCATATATAACTCTAACCATATACACACACATTCACATATGTATTCATATGACCACAAACCCTTCTTCCATTATTTTCATAGTGAGAAAGATTTCATCAGTCATAGTTATTGTTTTTCCATATAGGAATATAAATAGTTCAACTTTGATAAGTTCCTTTTGATTTCTTTTCCCTGATTACTTTCTCAGGCATCTCTTGCTTGTTGGTCTGGATGTCAAATTTTCTATTCAACTCTGGTTTTTCCTCAAGAATGCTTGAAAGTCCTCTATTCCACTGAATGACCATATTTTCCCCTGAAACAAAATACTCAGTTTTGCTGGGTAGGTGACCCTTGGGTTCATTCCCAGCTCTTTTGCCCTCTGGAATATCATATTCCATGCCCTTCTATCCCTCAGTGTAGAAGCTGCCAGGTCCTGGGCTATTCTGATTGTGTTTCCATAATATTGAAATTATTTCTTCCTGGCTGCTTGTAGTATTTTCTCCTTGATCTGGGGATTCTGGAACCTGACTATAATATTCCTGGGCATTTTTGGGGGGGATCTTTTTCAGGAGGTGATCAGTGGATTCTTTCAACCTCTATTTTACCCTCTGGATCTAAAACATCAGGGCAATTTTACTTAAGAATTTCTTGAAGGGTGATTTCTAGCTTCTTTCTTTGTTTGTGGCTTTCAGGAAGTCCAATAATTTTTAAATTGTCTCTCCTGGATCTATTTTCCAGGTCAGTGGTTTTTCCCATGAGATATTTCACATTGCCTTCTACTCTTTCATTTGTTTGGATCTGCTGAACAGCATCTAGATTTCTCATAAAGTCATTAGTTTCCATTTGCTCCAGTCTAACTCTGAAGGAATGTATCTCCTCAGTGAATTTTTGAGATTCTTTTTCCATTTGGCAAATTCGACTTTTTAAGGCATTCTTCTCCTCATTGCCCTTTTGAGCCTCCTTTGCCATTTGAGTTAGTCTATTTTTTAAGATGTTGTTTTTCTCAGTCAGGCTGTTGAACCTCATTTCATATTTTTCCTCCATCCTTCTCATTTCTCTTTCCAATTTTTCCTCCACTTCTCTTATTTGGTTTTTAAAGTCCTTCTTAAGGTCCTCTTTGGCTTGCAACCCGCTCATGTTTTCCCTTGGGGCTTTTGGAGGAGGACTTCTGACCTCACAGTCCTTTTCCCACTCTATGCCCCCAAAATAGGAGTCTAGGGTTGCATTTTTCTGTTTCCTTTGCCTTGGCATGTTGCTACTTAATTACTTGACTTTTGGGCTTGTTGCCACACTGTGACTTTGCTGACAGATAGGGGAATTTTTGTCCTGAACGTGTGGGAGGGCAACTTCTGTTCCTGGCAAGCTGTAAACCCACCCACGACTTCCACCCCAGATCACAATCCAGATCCAGGGAGGTTAAAGCAAGAGCGATTACCCCCCAAGACTGATCGCTGGATCTCCCCACAGTTTTCAGGCCAGGAGCTGGAGCTGCAGCTGCCTCTGAAAACTACAAAATGGCGTGTCTCCTCAGAGGCTTCTAGCCTCCAGGGGGGAAAGCCGAGGCATTCCCCAAATACTGGTCCCCAAGTCCATAGGGCACTAAACTCTTACTTTGTCCTAGGCATGTCTATGTTGATAATTCTGGAGTCGCCACAGCTGCTGGTGTTCTGGGGTCTCTCCAGTTGGCTGCTGGCCCTGTCGCCCTGGGGCTAAAACCTCGGCTCACAGGGACCTGGGCTCTGCTTGGCTCGGCTAGGCTCCCCGTGCTCTGCAAGCTGCCAGGTCCCAGAGCGCTGCGCTGGTCCTTCCTGCAGGGCTGCTGGGCTGTCCTCAGCGGGAGGTTAGCTTCTCTGTGTCGTTATGTGGGTGTTGGGGCTCCAGAAGTTGATCAGAGTCCCCTTTTACATAGTTTGGGCGGAATCTGGGGGCAGAGTGGCTTGGATGAGCTGTTTCTACTCCCGAGATCTATATTTATAGAACATATGTTGGTTACAGTTAGGGATGACCCAAAACTTCTTTCCTTACAGAATTATCTATATTCCTACATCAAAAAGCCACAATGCAGAAAGGAGACACAACAATAAGTAGAAACAGGTTCTAGTTGGCTAGTGTCTTTTACATATTTCCAGTACTGGCTCCACAACCAATTCGAAGGATCTTTATGACATAGCTACAAGATAAAACCAGTTACAGAAAGTTTGTTTATGTTTTAAGTTTCTCCATGACCCTTCCATTATACAATATTATGACTCTCTTTCAGATGTCTTAGTCTTGTCCATATAGAGAATTTCATCAGTTGACCTTACTGATGCCTGATCACAAGCAACCTTCCCACCCCAATCCTCTTTCACTCACCTATGATTTTTAGAGTTATTTTTTTAAATAAATGAATATTATGTTTTTCAAAGGTTTTGTCTTAACCTGTACTATTGAAATAATCATGTGTCATTGTGGGGATTTTGTATGCTCATATAATTAACCATGTCAATTTTTTCTTAATATTAATCCCAACTTGCAGCTATGAAATGAATATGACATGGTTATTGAATAATTTCCTGACTGTATTGATGCTGGAAGAGTTTGCTTCAAATTTTCTCTCTGTCTTGTACTGATTGTATAATCCTGGGCAAGTTACTTAATCTCCCTATGTCCCCAGATACTTTTTAACACTGTAAACTGTAGATTAGGCATTAACCTAAATTGGTGAAAGATGTTTTCTTAACAGGGAGTTCCTTCTACCAGTGAAATCACAAGTTGAATATTTTTTTTAAAGTAACAAAGTATGCTTACAAGTATTTTAAATTTATGTGTTACTGTTCACTAATTTGATTGCTGTATAGATCCCTTTCTGTGCTTTTCTCCCTCATTTGTGTATTAAAAAAAAGAGTTTGAGAGTGCCCTGATTATATATATTTTAGAATAATTATATAGCTTAATTTTGCAGTAGGAAATTGAGATCACTACAGGTATTAATTTTTATTTAAATGTTTGATAAATTTCACTTTAAAATCTACCTAAGGCAGGTCAGTCCTCCAGCCTTTTTGCAGCTTATTAATAGTTATCTGGCTTTCCTGTTCATATGCTATTTTATCCAAGATCTCTATTTGTAATTTTGCTCTTATTTTTATTTGAGCATATAATGTTTTTTAGGTATTGCTCCACTTCCTATGTGCATGGTAGTTTTTGATAATTCTCATTAATTCTGCTTTGGATACACTTTGTTAATTTTATTCTTTCTTGGCTTAGTAACTTAATTTTTTTTTCAATATCAAGTTAGCTAATGCTTTAATGAATCTATCTTTAAAGACAGCTATTAGTTTTATTTTTTATCTTGTAACCATAATTTTCCATTTTTGCTATTTCTCTAATTTTCAATATCTCTTTGTACTTTTTTGTGGGGTGGTTGAGGTGCATGGCTATACACACACACATACACATATATATGCCAAAGATGCTTATCTTTTAAAAATACATTATATTTTACTAATATTAAAACATGTTATTGCAAGGAGCTGGGCATAGCAGATTGCTTGCATAGTGATTAATGTACTTAGCAGCTTTGAAGTCTGAAGACTGAAGCTCACATTCAGCCTCAGATTTTGCATAGGCTAGTCTCTAAACTCCATCCACAAAATAAGTGACATAGTATTTTCATTACGTAATTTTATGTGTGTGTGTGTGTGTGTGTGTGTGTGTGTGTGTGTGTGCGCGCGCGCGCGCGCTCAATGCTAGGTGGGAATCAGTTTAGGACCATAAATTTACTAACTCTCTTTACACAGTATAGTTCTATGTGCCATTTTAGAAGAGGGTTGGGTTTTTGTTATTGTTGCTGTGTGTGTACATTGCTTGTAACATATGTGTGTGTTTATGGCATTATAAAGTCCTGGTAATCTTATAATCATTATAATTGTCCTGGTAATCTTATTGAACTGTAATCTCATGGTCATGAGTACTATGTCCATTAAACAGTCATATTCTATACATCTTTTTCCTTCCTATGCTTCACTTGCCAGCTTCCTCCTGTAAAACCTCAATAGTGATTCATTCAGTTTCCTGGGGTCACACACACACAAAAAAAATAATAAATAAATAAAGATCCTTGTATTAAAAAAATAACTTTTAATTAATCATTTTTTAAATAAATCAATAGAAATCAATGAAACATAGTATTTCATTTCCTGTTTTGATCAAGGAAATTGTCTTTTTAAAATACGCAGAACGTATATTTATGTATGTGTGTATATGTGGACATAAATATAAATTATCACAATATGTCTTTTTGATAGTAGAAAATACTGGTTCATTTGACTTCTTCCTGTAAAGAGAAAGTGTATGAAAGGCTTATCTATCTGTGATGATTCCAGGAAGCCCTCCTAAACTCCCAATCAATTTCTATACAATTTACCAGGTCATCAATGATTAAGTTATTAAAATAGTTGAAAATGCCAGATGGACAGTTTGTTGGCTTGGTGATTTTCATCATGCAGCCACAACCCATGAAGTTAATAGAGGATTTTTTTTTTATCCATCTGCCTATAGATTCAATCATGCACATTTAGTACAACATGAATCTGATGTCATGATTGTGTTATTCTTCATAGATTTACATATAAATAATTAAGATTTATTTTAAAATAATACATGATCCACCATATTTGCTAATTCCCTTGAAACTGATGAGTGATGAATATTCAGAGATAGATATTCTGTTTAGAGTTTTATCTTCATCATTATTATTTCTTCATAATAAAGGTTTAGAAATAAGGTAATTTGAAAATAACATACATTAATTAGGAAAAATATTTTGACAAAACCAAAATATTAAAAGAGGAAATTACATTATAAAAATTGAAATCCATTCCATAATACTTATGCTTTTTTGTATTCTTCAATTTGTCCTCATTTTTCACTTTAACAGCCCTGTAGTCTTTTCATTTTCACATTTTTGTTCTACCATCTATCTTATTTTATACAGAAGACTATGTATATGATAAGGATATAATTTATATGTAATTCAGGAATAAGGTAATGTGGGGGTAAAGCTAAAAATTATATTTTGATTTCTCTCACTTAAAAGCAACTCATTTAAGTATAAACATTGTCTATACTTACCAAAAAGTAGGAGATAGGGGAAAAAATCTAATACAAAAATAAATCAAAGGATTTGTGAACTCATCAATCAATGTATATACTTCTCCTATCCTTGTACGTGACAACCCCTCCGTGCTTTCTCATCATGTTTGACCCTTCTCTGTGACTTCCATAAATCACCAATAGGATGTGCATACAGCATCCTTTATGTCTCTTGACACAGAAAGAAAAAATACCAAGAGTAAATAGATTGTCTTTGATTAGCTATTGCTATTGACAAATGAGCAAGCCTTTTTTATTTCCTTTCACACATTATTGATATTTCTTAAGTTCTTTCTCATAAAAAATCTTCAATGATGAATAATTGCATTCTACCCACTCATATCATAAACCTCTCCATAAGCCTTTATTCACCCTCAACTTTAATACTTTGAAGAATATGGCAATATATAACTCATACCTGTCATCATCATGGTGATTTTTTAAAAATGTTGACTTGTATCTTAGGGAGAAGCATAAATTTCCAAAAGTCCATTCTCCTCTTCTTCATTTCTTGGCCTAACTCAGTATCCATTTAATTTTCTGCCAGTGATATATGAATGGAGAATTCAGTCCCTATGGGTCCATCCAAAGACAGATCTTATTCTGAATAACATGCATTCCTTATTTTCTTACTTTTTCCACCAAGCCCCTTCCTAATCATGTGAATACTTAAGTTGAAATGAAAGGTATAGAGAAAAAAAATATCTGTTGTCCTTATTGGTTATTGACAATTGTAGACCATTTAAACCAGTACAGCAAACAATGTCTTAAAATGTTCTCCTCAAGCAAAGTATTTACATACATCTATCAAAATCATACATAATTCTGGGGCGGTTAGGTGGCGCAGTGAGTAGAGTGCCAGCCCTGGAGTCAGAAAGGACCTGAGTTTGGATCCGGCCTCAGACACTTAACGCACACACAAACAAAAACCTAGCCGTGTGACCTTGGGCAAGTTACTTAACCCCAATTGCCCTCCAAAAAGCAAAAAAAAAAAAATCATACATAATTCCTTGGAAAAAATTGATAGTTTTTTGTTTGATGACCTTGATGACCCTTCTATTATAATTATCTTTTGAGAAGAGACCAATGACTAATAAAGATGTTTACCACCATAATGGAGGATGTCCTTCCCAGAGGGAAAATGGAAGATTTAACCCTTAAAATGGTGAGTCTTTTCAGATTTCCTGTTTGTAAATGTCATCAAGTAAGGAAACACTCTAGAGTTTCCAGTATGACATCTAGAGATAGTCAAAAGAATTATATTCTATTGAAAACTAACAGGTATTAAAATCTAATAACTAGCAAGTCTGTGATCAGATAATATGTAATCATAATATTAAGAGCTTTTAAATTCTTAGGTAGCATCTACATGAGATAATGTGTTTGGGGCCATTTGGGAAATAGACATAAATGTATAATTATATATCATTTCATATATTATATAATAATCTGGAATAAAATATTGCAGAGACAGATGCAATATATGAATAATAATTTATTGGAAAGATCATTGGCCCATCATATTCAGAGTTTTACGGGGCCAGAGAGGGCAACCAGTATGATTGATACATTAAATAAAATCTCCTCTAACACATAGTTGGAAAGTAGTCATCTGGACTTTCTATTAAAGAAACTTAAGCAAGGAATTTTTTGCTTTTGTTTTGTTTTTCTCTACCTTTAAATCTTGGATTGATCTCTTTGGTAAGTCTATCCACCACTCCAAGGTCTTCCAGTTAGGATTGAGCAGGACAAGATCTCTTTGGTAAGTCTCTCCACCACTCCAAGGTCTTCCACTTAGGATTGAGCAGGACATCTCTTCTTCCATGTCATAACCATTCAGATAATTGTAATCAGTGACATGCCAACCTAGTTCTTCTTTTAATAACCTAAACATCTCTAATTCTTTCAGTTTATTCTCTTACAGTTCAGCTTCAAGTCCCTTTAGCATACTACTTCTCTAGTTGTATATATCACAACCACTTTAGGCCACTTGAATGAAAAATAATTGGTTGAAAGGATAGATAAGCTCCTTTCTTCTGCCTGTAAGTGACAAACAACCTTAGAGCTGAGGTTGAGGGAGTCAAAGCGAAAAGACTAGACTTCTCACTGTGCTGATGTGTCATTGCCCTAGTTGAAAGAATTTTGTAGCATATCTGCTAAAAAGAGCATAGTAACATTCTAACTGATGAGAGTGCAGTTTTCTCCCTTCCCAGCCCAGCTAATCTGAAGACTAGTGGAAAAAACTATAGGTGTCCATCAAATAATGAACCCAGGTGACCAAAGAATTCATCTGTAAACCACAAGTGCCACACCCTGAGAAAATTCAAGCATCCAAGCAATCTGTCAGGCCCATTCTGTCAGCAGCTGCCTACTGGTAGGTTGCCCTGGCTGGCCCCTTCAAACAATCACTGCCCAGTTCTTTATTTCTCCCAAACTGATTACATATTTAACTCATTACAGAAGTTATTCTGAGCCTTTTCTTTTCTCCCCTAGTCTCTATCTTCTTCCATGCCCCAGCAGTCTATCAACTGAAGACTTCACTTTTACTTCAGAATTTATTTATATATTTTAATTTTCAAAATTCATTTCCACAAGATTTTGAGTTCCAAATTTTTTCCCCATCTCTCCCCTACCTCCCACACCAATATAGAAAACATACTGATTACCCCTTCCCCAAGCTTTCCCTCTCTTATATTCTCCCCTATACTTCCCCTTACCCCCTTTCCTTTTACTTTCCTGTAGGACAAGATGGATTTCTACTCTCCATTGCTTGTATATCTTATTTCCCTCTTGCTTGTAATAGCAATTTTTTTGACATTTTTTTAAACAACTTTGATATCCAGATTCTCTCCTTTCTTCCTTCCTTACCTAACCCCAATGGGAAGACAAGCAATTCAATATATGCTATACATGTGTAGTTATGCAAAACATTTCCATAGTAGTCATATTGTGAAAGACTATATGTGTATATGTGTGTGCATATATATATATATGTATATATATACATACAATATTTCTTTCCATCCTATGCCATCTCCCATTTATTCTTCTTTCTCCTTTGACCCTGTCCCTTTTCAAAAGATTTTACTTCTGACTGCCCCCTCCCCCAATCTGTCCTCCCTTCCATCCTCCTCCTCTTCCTCTTATACCCTTTCCCCCCTACTTTCCTGTAGGGTAAGATACCCAGTTGAGTGTTATTCCCTCCTTATATCAACTACATTGAGAGTAAGGTTGACTCATTCCCTTTCACCTCCCTGCTCTTTCCCTCCATTGTAATAGCTTTCTCTTACCTCTTTTATGTGAATTGATTTACCCTATTCTATCTGTCCCTTTCTCCTTCACTCAATATATTCCTCTCTCACCTCTTAATTTTATTTTTTAGATATTATCCCTTCATATTCAACTCACCCCATGCCTTCTATGTACATACACACACATATATACATATATATGTATGTGTATGCATGCACAGATATATATGTACACACATTCATGTGTGTATTATATACACACACACACGTATGTATATATTCATATGTGCTCACGCACACACACATACATACATACATATATATATGTATATATATAATATATATTCCTTTGAACTATCCTAATGCTGAGAAAAGTCTCATGGGTAACAAATATCATCTTTCCATGTAGGAATGTTAGTTCAATTTTTAAAAGTTCCTTAGGATTTCTCTTTCATGTTTACCTTTTCATGCTTCTTTTGATTCTGGTATATGAAAGTAAAATTTTCTGTTCGGTTCCGGCCTTTTCATCAAGAATGCTTGAAAGTCCTCTATTTCAATGAATATCCATATATCCCCCTGAATTATAATACTCAGTTTTGCTGGCTAGGTGATTCTTGGTTTTAATCCTAGTTCCTTTGATCTCTGGAATATCACATTTCAAGGCTTCTATCCCTTAATATAGAAGCTGCTAGATTTTGTGTTTTCCTGACTGTTTTTCCACAATACTCAAATAGTTTCTTCCTGGGCAATTTTATTATTTTCTCCTTGTCCAGGGAACTCTGAAATTTGACTATAATATTCTACAAGTTTTCTTTTAGTGATCTTTTTAAATAGGTGATTGGTGAATTTTTTCAATTTCTTTTACCTACTGGTTCCAGAATCTCAGGGTAGTTTTCCTTGATAATTTCTTGAAAGATGATGTCTAGGTTCTTTTTTGATCATAGCTTTCAGGTAATCCAGTAATTTTAAAATTATCTCTCCTGTATCTATTTTCCAGTTCAGTAGTTTTTCCAGTGAGGTTTTTCACATTGTCTTTTATTTTTTTTATTTGTTTGGATCTTTTTAAATAATATCTTGATCTCTTATAAAATCATTAGCTTCCAATATCTCCAATCTAATTTTGAAGGAATTATTTTCTTCAGTGAGCTTTTGAACTTCCTTTTTCCATCTGGCCAATTCTGCTTTTTAAGGCATTCTTTTCCTCATTGGCTTTTTGGACCTCTTTTGCCATTTGACTTGGTCTATTTTTAAGGTATTATTTTCTTCAGTTCATTTTGCATCTCTTTTAGCAATCTGTTGACTGGTTTTTCATGATTTTCTTGCATCACCCTCATTTGTCTTCTTAAATTTTCCTCTACTTCTCTTACTTGATTTTAAAAATCCATCTTGAGCTCCTCCATGGCCTGTGACCAATTCATATTTTTCTTGGAGGCTTTTGATGCAAAAAATTTGATTTCATTGTCTTTTTCTTATTCTATGTTTTGATCTTCTTTGTCACCAAAAAATTATTCTACAGTCTGATATCTTTTCCTCTGTTTGCTCATTTTCCCAGCCAATTACTTCACTTTTGAGCCCTTCACCATGGTAAGAATGCTTCCAGAGTAGAGAGTGTTGTGTCCCAAATTTCTGGGGATTTGCACAGTTGTTGTTAGAGCTTCTTATAGCTACCTGCTTCTGAATTATGTGGAGATCTGCCTCACCATAGCCTCAACAAGCTCTGTGACACCAACTCTCCTCACCCCAGGACTGCCACCCAAGACTGAGGCCCAGATTAAAGCAAGGCAAAGCAAGAGCATCTTGTCTCTGTGCCAGCAAAAAGATTCCTGCAATTGTCTGCTGTTCAGTCACTTGGTCTCTCCACCATCTGTGAACCTGGAGCCCCAGAAGCAGTTGCTGGCACTGCAGCAACCATAGCCAATTCCATGTCCCAGGGGGAGGGGATAGACCACACTCTTCTTTCACTCAAGTCCAACAGTTTCTTCACTGACCTACCCTCTCCTTAGTGCTTATGAGTTGAGAAGTGTGGAAACTGCCACATTTGTCAGTGATTCAGCCCCCTGAGTTCTGCTCCTACCAATCTGAATGCCAGTCTGTGTGGGGGTGACCCATGTGGGACTGTGCTCATCACCTAGCCCAGGTGTGATAGATCCTTCCTTTTTGCCTGCCAGGCTCTCCTAGGCTGGAGATGTATTTTACTCTGTAATTTTGTGGGTTCTATAGCTCTAGAACTTGTTTAAATTCATGTTTTACAGGTATTAGAGGTGGTTGGGGTGCAAGCTCAATCAAGTTCCTGCTTTTGCACCACCATCTTGGCTCCACCTGAGTGTGCTCCTTTAGAGAGGAAATTGAAACCACTGAAAATGAGCTCCCTCTTTTCCCATTCTTTTCATATCAAAATTCATTTACATTCTTTCCCATTTTTCCAGTCCTTGACAAAAAAGATGGCCCTGCTACTTGGCTGGTTTAGTTGCCCCACTTTTATAAATGATTTCAATCCCTCTCATCTTTTTCAGTAGATCAAACCCACTATCATTCCATCTCTTTCAATTGTCAACCTCTTCCATTCAAATGAGAATTTCCATATTTCCTTTAAAATACCTGAATTTTCTTTTGACATAAAACAAACAAAAAATCTTTACTAGACCCAACCATTTCAAGCTTTGGTCAGATCATTTTTTAATCATACTTCTTGAAAAAGCTTTATACTATGCTCCAATTCATACCTAAACTCTTTGCATTTTAATTTCTGACCTCATCACTCAACTGAAACTTTTCTCTCCAAAGTACTGATAATTTCATAATTGCAGTTTTTCCTCATTTCTCATCCTTTTTGACTTATCTGATGCATTTAACACTGTTAGCCACCCTAATCTACTGAAGATTCTCTCTTCTCTGAGTTTTTGTGGTACTATTCTCTCCTTGTTCTTTCACTACTAGTCTGACCATTCCTTTTTATTTTCTCTTTATAGCTTATCATCCATATCACTCTTAACTGAGTTGGGGAGAGAGAAGAGGGAGAGAGAGAAGGAGAGAGAGAGAAAGACAGAGAGACAGAGAGAGAGAGACAGAGACAGAGAGAGACAGAGACAGAGACAGAGAGAGACAGAGAGAGACAGAGAGACAGAGAGACAGAGAGGAGAGGAGAGGGAGAGTGAAAGAGAGGGAGAGGGAGATCCAATTCCAATTCCAGTGTCTTCCCTGAGCTTCAGTCCCATATCTCCAATTACTTATTCACTATTAAAAATGTCCTCAACATCTTCAAAAATGAACTCAGCATCTTTTCCCCAAAATTCCTCTCTTCAAAACTACTCAATTTCGGTCAGAAGCACCAATATCCTTCCCAGAATCATAATCTCTGCCTTATCTTGGATAACACATCTCTCTCACTCCACATATGTAATCACCTGCCAAATCTCCCTTTCTGTCCTTACAACTTCTCTTGAATCTGATCCTTCGTCTCTTGTCACTAAGATACCACATCAATTCAGACCCTAATAACTTCTCACCTAGATTATTGTAACAGTCTCTTAATTGTTCTCCTTGCCTCGAGTCTCTTAACATTTCAGGCCATCAGCCAAAATAATTTTCCTTAACCAAAGATCTGACCAAGTGACTCCCCTGTTCAATGAACTGTAGGAATTTCCTATTGATTTCCTCTAGGATAAAATATAAATTCTTCTATTTAGCTTATGAAGCATAATGGTAATAGGAATTTGAAATAGGCTTAGGTGAATTTTAGGACCTTTCCTGATTTGAAAATGAACTCTGCCCTCTAATAGGCTGAATGTGGTCACATGGAGCCTGTGGTGGGAAGAGTTTGCTGAAGGGTGAAGCAGAGCTCCCAGGAGAAGCTTGCTTGCTTTGAGGGAGGTTTGTTTTTCAGGAATGCACAACTTTTGTTACTTTGTAGTTAAGTAGGCCAGGAGGGTTGCTATGTTCTCTGACCCAGGAGAAGGTTATATATACCCTGATGTGAGGTTTTGCTTTGGGCCTCACTTTGGCAAGAGTTATGTGATTTGACCAGATGAGACTGTGGGCAGCAGTTGAGTCCCCGAGCTTTGAAAACCCAGAAGTTGGTGCTGCTCTATCTGGTGACTAACTAGGTATGGATGGTCAGACAACTTAGAAGCCCTGTCTGCTGAAATGTGTTATTCTCTCTCTCCATATTTTTGTCTGCTTGTAACTTCTGTTTGTCTTCTCTGAAGTTCAGGGTGCCAACTATTCCCCCTGAACTAGGTAAATGATATGTGTTTGATTAAAGTAAGATTGTTAACCCTTTTTGAGTTGTTTTCCTTTAGAAAAGCAGATCAAAGAACCTGTGCTAGCTGACATCCCAGGTATGCTAGGGTGCTTCTGCTACAACAACCTAGCCCCAAACTATCTTTCCAGTCTCTTTGAACATTATTCCTCCTCCCATATTCTGTGATCAAGTCAAATCACTCCACATACCTGGAATGCACTACCTTTTTTACCTCCTCCACTTGATAATGTGACTCTCTTCAAGTACTATTTTATAAATGAAGCCTTTCTAGATTTTCCTAACTCTGCAAAGTGTCTTTCTTCCCAAACTATGTACCTTGTATTTGACAATTTTGCATATATTTGGATTTATTCACCTTATGTTAATGCTATATATGTATATATACCCTTTTCTCCTCTACTAGAATGTAAACTCCTCACAAGGATTGTTTCATTCATTACATTTGTCTCCTGCACCTACGATATCATTGGTGCTTTAAAAAAATATTAAATAAATGATTTATCACTAACTGCAGCAGGGAAAGGTAAAATTTCTCAATGAATTTGACCACTGCTAACAGAAAAAAAAAAGAAATTTATCCATCCTGACTTGCATTATCTAAAAATCAAGAAATTGATATAGAAAAATGGTTTTGACTTTGGAATCAAGAAAACCTGAATTGAATTTATTCTTCAGATATGATCATGCTAACTGTGGAACAATGGGCAAATCTCTCATAGCACCCCCACATAACTCTCCAAAACTTATAAACAAACAAACAAAAATGTTAATTTTCAAAGATGGAGGAAGATTCAAAGCCAGGAGTTTCCAACAGTATGAAATCATAGGTATGCTCTCTTTACTCTCCCCATTTGCATATACACAAAAGGAATTAAGAAGGATATAATTACTCTGTTACACAATTCTCTTTCATTTCACCTATCCTATCAATTCCACAAAAAGAAAAAAAATCCTTGGTATGATCAAGTTATTATTATTTTTTTAATTTAATTTAATTTAATTTGCTTTTTGGAGGGGGGAGGGCAGGGCAATTGGGATTAAATGACTTGCCCAAGGTCACATGGCTAGTAAGTGTGATGTGTCTTAGTCCAGATTTGAACTCAGGTCCTCCTGACTAAAGGGCCAGTGCTCTATTCACTGTGTCACCTAGCCACCACAAGTTATTATTTTTTTAACCTAGAATGCCTTCAGAATAGAAAACAATAGTTTAGAAATTATTAAATCTATGCATAGATACATATATATGTGTATATGTGTATGTGTATGTACTGTTTATATGTTTTTTTGGCCAAAATTTTAGCAATGATTTGATCAATGCATTTGGGATTACACATATGCACAAATGTTAATGTTCTGGCATATATGTGTTATATGAACATACACATAGATGCATGTGTATGAATACATATCTATACATGTATATATGTTCACACATTTTATATGTAAGGTAAGGAAAAATAAACATGAACAGTGTGTAGCACATTTACTTATGCTTAGTGGATGGGTGTGTAATATATGTTTGTTGAATTGAATCACCTGGATAGATAGTTTATCATAGCAAAACAGTGAAGCAAATAGCTTTGAAACACACACACACACACACACACACACACACACACACACTTAGACTAAATTCACCTAAAAATATCTCAGTTGGCCTCTTACCTCCCTCTTTTCTATATGATACAAAACCATCAGTCTAACTATAGTCCTCCTGGCTCAAAGAGTTGTTCTGGTATCAGAGGGACAAAGAATTAAAATCATCTAAACACAGTATGACATCATTCCCTACTAGCCTATTTAGTATCAAAATTGTTTGATTTGATGCCCCAAAATACCAAGAACCTCTAGATTTGAATTTGAATTTGATATTTTAAAAAATGTCATTCTGTCAATCCTAAAATACTGCATGTGAGGTTGATTGAGATGAAATTAAATTCATTGGAATCAACTAAATATGTGTGACAGAACCACTAATTGTCCTTGTGTCTTTTAAGTAATATGAAATGAGGATTTTTTCTTGTCTTCCTCCTTTTTCCTTCCACAATAAGTCTTCATGCCTTTCAGTAGCTCATTATCACATACAATTCAATTTGTATTTCCAGGATATTCTACATCGAGGGAAACAGAAACCTCTGATTTATAATTTCCCAATATTTATTTGTTCATTCCAAACCAGATGGTGGGAGGTAAGCCAGGTTACCTCAGCCTCCTAGTGATGTGTTCAGTGGCAAGAGCCCAAATGGCTGGTATGCATAGCAGAATTTCTTTCTCACTGGCAGGCAATCTTTTCCACTTGAGTCTTTCTTCCTTGGATCCTGGCCAATCTAGTTCACTGCCTTCGAGGAGATGAGGAACCAGTATTGATTTTCCTTTTAAACCAATCTTGTATGAGCCGACCACTCCCTCCCTGACTATGAATAGAGGGAGCACTAGAGCAAAGCAGCTGCAGTCCTTGCCACGGAGAATTGCTTCTTTGGCCTGGACCTGAGTAGAATGGCTAATGGTGAGAAGAAAAGGGAGAAATGGCCAAACAGATAGGCTCTCCTTTCAAGTCAGATACACATTCAACATTCTCTTTCTCAAAGGAGCTTCTTGGGAAACAGGGAATTTGCTTGTTAGAGCAAGTGAAGGGGATTCTTATTATGGGATTCAGTGCAGTTGTCAGCCAACATAATGAATCCTTATACTAGCAGAGCCTTGGAACAACTAGGCAGCGAGGGCTTTTTTGCAGTGTTAAAATAATATGTCATAGAAATATGTGAAAGTTTTTTAGTGACTATAATATTACACTGAGTTTAAATGGAAGCAGAACAAAGAAAATCTGGGTTCTTTTTGGCAGATACAATATTACATAAATCAATTGATATTTTTAAACATGACATCCCACAACTATAGTGCCCTCTGCTTATTAGTGTGTGAATTATTATATTAGTTGAGACAAATCAATTAGCCTAGGCCAAGCCCCACCAATAACATGATTTACTCTGTCATTCTACTTACATAAAAACCAAGTAAAATGGTAATATTTTGCATATCTTCTTACTGGTTTATCCATAGGTAAGAAAATATATTTTGTCTGGAAATTCCCTTATGAATCACAATTATAGACTTTCAGAGTAGGAAAGGAACTCAAAAGTAACACAAATCTTGTATAAACAGGACTTCAAATGTCATCATCCCTAAGATTGTCAGCATGCTGGAACTAGTCCTTAATATTAGAAATTATTTAGTTTAATGGAAATTGCTTAGTATCTGGAACATGAGTATATGAGTTCAAGTCCTAGTTATGCTGTTTACAATCTATGAGATCATACATGATTCTTTTAAACTTCCTGGGCTTCATTTTCCTCAATTCAGATGGTCAGAGTAGAGCTCTATGTTCTCTTTTAGCCATCAGTCCTATAGTTCACGATATAGGAAAGGACCTTTTCTCACTTTATAGAATAATGTCTTAAGGTTATAAGGGTCATTTAACCTTATATTCATCCAATCTTATTTTTAAAAAATAAACCATGGTAAAAGATGAAGTGATCACCCTCCAGTCTTATAAGAAGGAAAAAAAAACAAAGCTAGGAGATGAAACCAACTTCTCTGAATTCAAATACAAAAGAATTTATATCACATCACATTATTTCTATTTCCTATACTTCCTTTCTGAAAAAAATCAGAAGCATTATGCTGTTTAGTTATGAATGGTAGTTTTTTTATACTTTTTATATAAATTGATCAAAGGACTGAAAGTGAAGTTGTCAATTTGAATCAGAGAAGTATTATTTAATTGACAACACTTTTAAAACAAAGTGAATGAAATTCTACATAGAGCATTTAGAGTGTTTTTTATTAATAGTCTTGTTGAATTTTAGTTGAATGGGGCATATTACTAGCTCCTCTCTTAAGTATTTCAATTTAATTTCACTCAATCTCACTCTTAAGTCAGATTAGCTTCTGTCTATGCAGTGTAATTTGACTAGTGCCATCAAATACCACTTGCCACTCCATTTCATGCTCAAGTCTAACTCTCCCCTCCAAAAAAGCTTTTCCATTAGTATTTTATGCCACACTTCTCTGACCCCCCAACATGCATGAAATTCTATCAGAGACTAAACTTCCCTTGGATTATATAATAAAGACTCTGTCTTTAGAAAAGCACAGTTAAAATTCTTTATTATCTAGCCATTGATCCTTTGAGTTCTTGTAGTCTTTCTTGGTGCTTCCTCACCCATGATCCCCTCATAATTAACGTATTAATCTTCATAGCTGTACTTTAATAACTATTATTTTCCTTTTTGCCATATTTGACAATCCAATATGTCTTAAGTACAACCTCAGAAGTGTTATGGTTGTTGATAACTTACATTTCTAAGTCTAAAAGACAATAGTCCATCATAAAGGAAGAAAGTTTTGAGTAAGGCCTATTGGTTCAATATACTGTTGATTAGCATGGCGTTTTCCCAAATAGTTAGAGATGGTCATAATTAACCAAAAATACCCTGTTCTTTTATAGGCTATTATAGCCTATTGTGTTTATTAAATTCCCTTTCCCAGTTTTCCAGAATTATTTAGTGGGTTATTTTATCAGCAATCTTAATTTCCCAATCATCTTCTTTATCAGTCTGTATAAATATAATCTGAGGAAGTTTTCTATATCATATTTATTAGTAAATTGTTCATGTTCCCATTTTTTTAGGTGGGAAACTCCCAGGATTATTAACTCTTAAAGTGATAGGTTCCTTAGCCAGTTGAATTTCTGACTCTCACCCAAATGTTATTTGTAAAAGATGTATAATCTTAGTTTGGATAACAAAAAATCTGGGGAGCATAGGTCATTGCCATTTCCATAAAATAAGACATTTGACTGGTATCTGACTGCCTTTTTAGTAGAGGAAGCTATTTTATAAAATTCTTCAATATAAAATAGTTGTGGATTCTCAGGATAATCTAGTTTTGTATATTGGATAATATAGAAATCCCAGGAGGTAAAGAATCAGAATTTATGTGTTCTAGCTTCTGTTAAGAGTCTTTAAGAAAGGATGCCCCAAAGTCAATTAATTGGCAACTTATCTACATATATGAATGAATTAATTGATGGATCACTTTCACTATTATATTAACACTTAAAATTTATCTCTAAACATTTGAATTTTAATTAAAATTTAAACAAATTGAGCTTTTAAAATGTTGCTAACATATAACAATTCGTTTTCTTTCTTTTTCATCTTTCAAGAGTTTTCATTTTATTAATTTCATTTAATGAAGATAGGTTTGAGTGGAACTTTTGAGGAAAGGGAAAATGGTGTATTGTCATCTTATCTAAAACTGTTGTAAATTGAAGTCATTTCTCAAGGTTGTACATTCTACTTTAATTTTTAATTTAGGGTTTTGTAGTCAGTGTTAGATGGATATGGCTACTCTCTTTAGGAGTTTGTTTCCACTGACAGTCTTCAATTGTAACTAAATTAAGTCAACACATGGTTCCTTGCAAAGTTTAACTCTCATGTCTCCATGTGGCATAGAAGTGCCAACTTTTACCAACACGTTATCTGAGCCCAAGTTCCAGCAGGTTCCACCAAACTAGAAAAAAGGCCTTGATTTGAGCCTTTATTGGGAGTCTCAAGACCATACACGTTATATCCAGTTTATCACATCAAGTCATCCATAGAGAAAATGATTACTTTGCTTTGGCAAGCAATGAAGGAAATTCAAAATGGCCATAGAGCAACAATGTTAGTGTTGGAAACAGGAACGACAGATTAGCCGAGAAATATAATTTGGATCAATTAGGGCTTATTAAGTTTACCAGCAGGGGAGTCTCAGTCAAAAAAGACAAAAGACTCATAAAATGAACAGGACACAAGGTTTATTTAGATTTTAGGACTGAGGTTTTAACTAGGACTGGGCAAAAGTAGATTGGTCAAGGTCTCTGTTGCTTGGGCTAGAGACTGATCTGGTGCAATAACTTTTTCTTACCCAGTTTCATGGATAGTGGTTTCTACATAATAGCAGGCAGGAACTAATAAGAGAATACAGGTATAGACACACATAACCCCCCCCCACACACACACACACACACGTGCACAAAATGAAATTATCCTCAAAATGGGGCAGCTCTGGATCCACACAGGGTGGAGGAAAGTGGTACAAAAAATGTTAGGAATTACATAGTTTTTAAACAATCTGCAATCTTAATTTAACTATTAGAAAATTTAAAATGTAACATTTTTATATAACCTCAAAGAAGCTGATACACTAGTTGAGGAACTGAAACCCATCATTACTGACATTCATGCATAAATGAAAGCACGAGACACAAAGGACTTGTAACAGAATGGAAGGATTTCTTTTATGCTATCCTCTGAGAAGAGATGAAAGAATTTGGAAAATGTGGTTTCATTTTGTACCTGAAAGACACAAGAACTATCATTGCTTGAGACACTTGGATTTCTCTTCTGGCAGTGAACAAGATGTCCTCCATGAGGATAATTGTAGTTTATGTGTTAAATTATATGGTAAAATTTTACAAATGCTTTGACAAGATTCCCCCAGGCCTATGCATATACATCTCCATATTATCTGACTTCAGTATAAAGGAGGTTTTAGGAGAAGGCAGTGAAAATTTATTTTGGAAAATATGATTCAGAATTAAGAAAGGAAAGAGACAAAAGACTTAGAGATTATTCATATCTGCATAGCAGGAAAACTTTTAAGAATAGAGTCATAGATATGGTGATCAGGGATGTGATGAATCCAATTACATAGTTTAATACTACATACATATGTAGAAATAGATTTCTCAATCATTCATTCTATATGAATATAAAATTGAATATATTTAATACAAAATATACTGATGTGGATATTTTATATATTGGTTTTATATGTGTATATATATGACTATATCTCAGTTATAATTAATAATAGATAATTTATATTATTCACTTTTCTTTCATTTCTTTCTCTTGCATTTAGGTATCATAAGGCAATGGATTTGAGGTCAAAGTACTTAGATTCTCCACATGCTTCTACTACATTATATCTATGTGACACTTAGAATCACTTAATATCTCTGGGAATTTATTTCCTCATCTATAAAATGAAGGATATGCATTTGAGGATTTACAAGGTCTTTCAAACTCAAAAAATCTCTGTCATTCAAAGTTCTTTATAAAACATTCCTCTGCCATTTCAGTTTTCTTATTTCTTACATCCCACCCTATAGTATCCAATCCTGTGACATTGAATTCTTATGTTGAATCAAAAATAGGGTTTCCCCATACTGAAGTCCTGTGAATTCTATCTTCTTACAGTATTCTCTTATTCTGTCTTCCCCAGACAAAAATATTTTTTCCAGTTCATTACTTAAATACAATCTTTAGGGTTTGTTTGTTTTTTTTGTCTCTTTTCCATATCTTTGGTTATTCTAAACAATCATTTGTTTTTATTTCATTTTTTTCTCTTCTAAATTAACTTTCCCTCCCCCTCCCCATATCCATTTACTACTTTCTTAAGATATGTTAAAACCTAGCTAGTGCTTCAGTTTTAAAAATCTTTTGTTCCTTGCTTTGGCTTAATTTATTTTATTATATGTACCTAGGCAGGAAAAGCAGGCCGATTTCACGATTGTTCAGTCCACTTAGACCTGTCCTTTCTGCTATTCTCATAGTTGAAAAGTAATATTTTTACATAACACAACAAAGGAATTCAGTACCATAAAACATATAAAAGTATAAAATTCTCTCATAAATGTGAGATGTGGTTAATAAATAGGACACAAGAAATCTAAAGCATAAATTAAGTTGGATAATAAATACATTGAGAACCAGAAGATTACTCTAAATCAGTTACAAGTAGGGGTGAAAACAAAGAAGAAAAGGTGAGGAAACAAATAGAGGAATTTCAAGATTATATCCCAGTCTTGAAAGCACAACAGAATAAATGAAGTCAAGCATAAAGCAAAATAACATAGTACCTTTTCACATGTTACTTACTTTTCTCTTTCTGTCTAGAAGTGGTAGAAAGGCTGCTTTTGCTGCATAATAACCAGGCTAGAGGTTTGGGTCAGTCAGCAGTAGGAAGAGAGCCAAGTAATTTCTGTGAAACAATCAACAGTGGAAAAAGGGGAGATTCTTTACACTTTGAGGGAAGTGTAGAATCTTCTCCACTTTCTGGGAGTGGAGGTGTTATGGGAATGAAAATTTAAAGATCTTCCCTTCCCCTAGGCCCTTTGATAGGCTTAAGAGACTGAGAACTTTCCTTGATTTGAAAATATACTCTGCCCCCTAATAGGCTGAATGTGGTCACATGGAGCCTGTGGTAGGAGGCTTGGTTTTCAGGAATGACCACTCCTCGATGCTGTGTGATTGGGCAGTGGGTCAAGAGGGTGGTTACATTCTCTGACCCAGGAGGAAGCTATATAATCCCTGATGTGAGGCTTTGCTTTGGGGCTCACTTTGAGAAGTGTTGTGTGATTTGACCAGATGAGACTCTGGGCAGCCACTGAGAGCCCCCAGCTTTGAAAACCCTCACTGGTAACTGTGATTTGGTATGGATGTAACAGTTGGACAATTTTGAAGTTTGTCTGCTTAATCTGTTTCTCTGTCTTGTAACTTCTGTCTGTATACTCTGAATTTCAGGGTGCTGACCTTTTTTTCCCTGAACTAGGTAAATGATATATGTTTGATTTATTAAAGTAAGCTTGTTAACCCATTTTGAGTTGCTTTCCTTTAGAAAAGCAGATCTAAGAACGTGTGTTGGCAGCCACCCTGGGGATACTGGGGTGCTTGCTGCTACAGGAGGTAGGGCAGGGATTACTTCTGCATTCAATCTATACCCCATCCCAGCCCAGACTTGATTTCAGGAGAACAAGGGCCAGAAGGCAGAGGGCAGAGTTGAGCTGTTGGAGTACTCAATTTAGGGATTGGGAGAGCTGAGGTATTTAAAGTTTCCTGGCTTTCATTCCTGTAACAGACACACCTTTTAGTAAGGAAAGAAAGAGATAAGCAATAAGGATTCCCATCTACTTCAAGGGCAGGGTCTAATAGCATAAGATTGCCCAGGCTTTGGTTGGATGGGGGAAAGGACAATTATGGAACATTCTTTACCATGTGTCTAGGGCCTTCCTGACCTTGCAGAGGTGGTTCTGGACCCAAATCAATCAACTATTCTCTACTAAGCACTTAATATGTGATAGGCACTGTGCTAAACACTAAGCATAGAAAGAAAGGCCAAAGATAGAATCTGCTCTCAGGAAAAATCTACAAGGTCAAAAGGATCTAAGACATGAGTAGGACAGAAGATTTGGTATGGATGGATAGGCCTCAGCCTGCATAAGCAGGAAGGTGGGAGATTGTGGATGGCCCTAATTGGGTGTATCTAGGGAGTTCACTTACTAGAACTGAAGGAGGTATAGTCAGGACAAGCTTGAAGACTTCAGAGCAGGAGAACCATAGTGGCTGAATGAGCCAGTATTAAGTACCAATATCACTCCTTCTTCAAATGATTTTTTTTCTTTCTGTTTTTCTGTGTGTGTACCTTCTTGATTCCTCCCCATCCCTTTTCTGTGTGACTTGGAGGGGTTTTATAGTATATAAAAATAAGACAGTATTTGTGTGTAGGGATCCCATCGCCTCTAGTACTTCCTGATAAAGTAATTTTTCTCCCTTTCTTTCTGTTAATCTTTCTTTTTTCAAATAAAGAGTTGATTTCTAAAGAGTTGCATGGGATGACAGCATTACCCACAGAGTGTGCAAATAGAATACTTTGGGCCTCCCTGGTGAACCAATTAGCTCCCCTTCATGGTGGAAGTCTATAATTTATTTCAGACAACATTTAATACCTAGAACTCAGACACTTTCATAAAGACATTCAAAAACTATTTGTAGAGGATACACATTCACTAACACAATTTCAAAGGGGATTTTTAAATATTGCTGCCATTTGCTATCATATTTTGTATTATATTTCTAGTTGAATTTTATGTTACTATTGGCTTAAAAGTGAAATTATAAGTTAGAGGATTTTACAAAGAGTGGCATTCTTCATTGTTAACCTTGTAACAAGTTAGAAAGAAGTTCATACCAGAATGATTTGTAGGAATTGTGTCCTTCAGAAGTACACTACAAAAGCTGGCCTATTAATCAAGGCAACTTCATTGACTGCTTGAATAGATATTATGAACTTAATCATAACGTACAACTGTGAATCCTTAGGCAGAAGTTAATGTGAATGTTCTGAATTTCTACTCCCTCATTGGCAATACAAACAACTTCATCCATGCTAAATCTCACCTACAATAGCATTGGTCTAGCTCTTACATATTATTTTTGTATTATAATTATATGCATCAAAAATTGTAGAATGTAAACTCCAGAAAGAACCATTTAGAATTTTATCTTACCTTTATGCCTCTCCAAACAGTGTTTAAAACAATAGATGCAGGTTTGATTGAATTTAATTAAATGCCATGAAATCATCATCATAGTCACTAAATTTTGGAAAGGTATAAAGAGATGAAAATGCACATAGACAGTAATTTCTTAACAGTGCATGAAAGAATAATGTAACAAACTATTTTTAGGAACGTCTGAATTTTGTGATATTAAAAGAAAAAGTTTGTTTATTTGATTTTGACAAACTACTTTACATGATAAATATTAATTTATTGGAAATGGTCTATTGACCTCCTTCCTCCACTTACACATATACATTTACATTCTCTATTATACCTATGTGTAATTATAAACATCTAGTTATAATCCACAAGTAGTTTTGTCTAAATGACAAGTAATATGAATGATAAATGATAATATATATGGCTTATATATAGAGCATTTTAAGATCTGCAAAGCATCTTTCCATACATGATCTAATTTGTTCATGCTTAGTTAGAAATTACCTTTGACAGAAAACAAAATCTGCTGCATGGAAAATTACTTCAAAAGGACAAATTTCTATCATGGATCTGAAAATGCTAGCCTTTAATTATGAATACATCTTCAAGGATGGGTTTGCTGAAATGGATATATATAGGTTTTGACACTGTCTCCAGGATCTGGTAGAGTCATTCAAATCAGTGGATGTGATCATTGATCAGAGAAGTATAGAGATTACTGATTAGGTCTCAGTTGCTAGTACTTTAACAGTTGATACTGCAGGATTATGAGAGTAGGTGATCATTTAACTTGTCTGGCAAATAGTTGGCTCTTAATAAATTCTTGTTCACTTGATTTAATAGGAGCAAGTTGCTAATTCAGAATAGATGACTGGTCCTTTTACCCAGGATGGAAAGAAAACTTAGAAAGCAACAAATTTAGGATACACTCAAAACACTTATAGCAAACTCTCATAGCAATGTAGAAATAATTATAATTACCATCAAGTTGAAAGTAATGATTTGTTAAAATCAGAAGGTTCCAGAATAAGAGCTGGCATACTCACTTCAACATGCATATGAAACACATAACTGTCTTTATCCCATAGTGACCTTCCCTTAATCGGTCTTAAAAGGTATCCACGTGTAGTTAACCAAACTGAGGTATGCTTTCTAGTTCTTTCCCCCGTGTAGTGCTTTCTTAGGGTTAAAAAAAATTGGTAAACTCTTTTTTGTTTGTTTGTTTTTTAAGTAATTGGGGTTAAGTAACTTGCTCAAGGTTACACAGCCAGTCATTATTTGTGTGTGGGTGCTCATTTTCTGAGGCCGGATTTGATCTCGGGTCATCCCAACTCCGAGGCCGGTGCTCTTACTCACTGCACCACCTAGCCGCCCCCCCAAAATTGGTAAACTCTTGAAATGTATATGGTAGGGTGGGGAGAATAGGAAGAAGGGTATGTGTTATGGAGGTAGGGGGAATTTAGAGGTGTGGCTTAAGATTAAAGTTTGGTGTAGCAAAGGAAGGATGAAAGAAAATAAAAAGGATACTAGAGTTATGAAAAACAAAATAAACATGTCAATTACATTCTGTGAAATCCATGAATAAGGTTGAAAAAGTTTGTGATTTCCAGGCACACTGGAAAGGTATTGCAAATATCACCAAGGTTAGTCAAAGTGAAAAGAAAATAACTATGATTTAGTGAGTTTAGGGGAAAAAAATCATTTGAAAAGAAATAAATATAATTTCATTAGCACCATATTACACCCTGGCAGATATGTGAGAGGGGAAAACATCAGCCTCTGATTATAAAAGCAATGCAGTGTAACAACAACATATTCTGAAGTTTGTAGGCACATGATTTAATCACTTTTTTTTTAATTTAAAGAAATAAAGATGAGAAGGTGAACATTAGGCCCATACTAATTCTTGGAATTCCTGGGAACAGAACTTTACCTGCTTTCCAGGCTGAGGAGCATGTATCATGCCCAGTCTGTATGCAGCACACTTTGCAAGGCTTCTTAGGCACATTTTCATTTTAATCATTTTTTTAAGTCAAGGATCTCTGGCAAAGTTGTTCACCTGAAAAATGAGTGAAATCTGCAAAGGACAATTTCTCTGAAATAATTATGGCCTTCCAAATCATCTTGGAGTAATAATATACAGAATAAAGAAGCTTATCCTAGTTGGAACAGATTTGATGTGAGTTGTGTTTACTTAAGTAGACAGAATTTAACTTCTTATTCAAAATAATATTATTAAAGGGCAAATTGTTTAATCTGTAACTTTGTGCAAACTAGTGTTGCCACTTTTTCTTTACTTATAAGCAAGACTATGGTACTGTCTTTCAAATTTTCAAATAAATTCTAATCAAGAAGAAAGTTGGACACAAACTAGTATGGGGAAATAGAGACAATATGAATGTTGATTGATAGTTGTATGGTAAAAGAGCAGGAAGGGAACTAATAATAGAAGATTATACCTCCATTGTCTAGATAATATAAAAATGGGAGAACTGGAAATGTTTTAACCAGAATTTCTTTCATTTTTCACTCCCACACTTGAGCAATAAGAATGACAGTCTGAATGATCCAATAACAATTTGTTAATGTGTTTGAGAGATATGCTCATGCACTGCATAGAAGCTTTAAACCCATTTACCCACTGTACATCCAGAATCTGTGAAGAATGACAAATAATGCTACCAAGGCATCTCCTCTATATGAATCTGTGTAGCATCTATTATAAATGATGTGTCCACAGCTGGCAAGTACTGTAGATAAGGCCACTAAAGTGAATTAATGCATTGTAAACTAGAATTATTTGGAATGTGCTGATATTTCTAAGAAGGCAAGCTGCACAGAATTTGGGTGAGAAAAATTCAACCTGTATCAGCAAAGGCAGGTCCTTGCCTATTAACAAGATTTGGGGTGGAGTTGCTCAGTCTGGAAAAAGAGAAAATATGCAGAGGGAGTAGATGAAAGCATATAACTTCCATCTTCAAGTTTTTGAAGAGTCTGTCATGTAGAAGATGGATTAGATGTGTTTTAATCAGTCCCAGAGGGCAGAACTAGGAACAAAAGGGACAAGTTGCTAAGAAGTATATTTAGACATACTGTAAGGAAAAATGTTCTAATGATTAGATATTTGCAAAAGCAGAAGAGACCAGTTTCTAGAAGTAGCCAAATACAGGTTTTCCATTTGCCAGGTATAGTGTACCAGAAATTATTGTCAAGATACAGGTTAGACTAACTGACTTTTGGAATTCCTTTCTTCTAGCACTGAGATTCAGTGATTCTGAGTTACTTGAAGTTTATAGTAAGGCAAACATTTCTATCAGGTTTGAATCTGAACTCTGAATTTGATTTGATGAAATTTGAAAATATTCTCTAATCAGTTTTTTTTTTCCTATCACTCAATTCTTCTGAGACCAGATAAAGCCAGCTATTATTGGAGTGTTAGACTCAAAGGATGTAATTTGGAAGGCAAGAGGAAACAGACAGCACCTGTGATTTCAGTGGTCTAAGAAATTCCCTGTATGCAAGTCAGCACCTTCTCTGAAGTTTTAGAAAGTTGTTTAGATCGTTAATAAATGATATGACCTGCATAGGATTATATAACACTTATGTATCAGAGACAAGGCTTAAACCCAGATCTTTCTAGCTCTTAAGCCATTTCTCTGTTTTGTATACTATGTTGTCTCTTACTAGAGGGTAGAGACAATAGTTTATATATAAAGGCCTTAATCTTGTAATCATTGGTATGGTGTGAAACTCAAATATTGTCACCAATAATAATGATACCCACATTATTTCTTTATCTTTTCTTCTACAAAAATTGTGTTTTCCCACTTTCAAATGAAAAATCATTTAAAATATGCCTTATGATGTGATCTTAATAATAATGATTCCCTGGCAAATTCACTAAGTAAAAGTGTATCCTTTGTGCTGAGGAATTTCATTTAGAATGATCAACCTCTGATAAGCCTCAAGGAAAATTGCCCTGATATCCTAGAATGAGTGAGTAAAATAGACATTCAATATTTACTTCCAAAAGTTTTAAATTTTCCCTCTCCCTCTCCTGTTGAGCCTCCCTCCCCAATATAGCCTACAATCGAATATAGGCTTTACATATGAATTCCTATTAAACTTATTTCCACATTAGTCATGTTGTATAGAAGAATTATAATGAATGGAGGAAACCATGAGGAAGAAAAAGCAAAGCAAAACAAGATAAAACAAACAAATAAAAAAAAGAAAATAATCTATTTCTCTCTGCATTCAGACTCCATAATTCTTTCTTTGGATGTGGATGGCATTTTCCACCATGAGTCCTTTGGAAATGTTGTAGGTTCTTGCATTGCTGAAAAGGGCTAAGTCTATCAAAATCAGTCATCTTACACTGTGGCTGTTGCTATGTATAATGCTCTCCTGGTTCTGCTCATTTCACTCAGCATCGGTTCATGTAAATCTTTCCAGGATTTTCTGGAGTCTGTCTATTATCATTTCTAATAGCACAATAGTATTTCATTACATCCACATACCACAACTTGTTCAGCCATTCCCCAATTGATGGGCATTCCCTCAGTTTCTAGTTCTTGGTCACTACAAAAAGAACTGCTAAAAATATTTTTGTACATTTGGGTCCCTTTGCCATTTTTATGATATCTTTGGGATACAGCCCTAGAAGAGTTATTGCTAGGACAGAAGGCATGCACATGTTTATAGCCTTTTGGGCATAGCTCCAAATTGTTCTCCAGAATGGTTGGATCACCTCACAGCTCCACCAGCAATAAATTAGTGTTCTAAATTTACCACATCTCTAAAATTTTTCATTTTCTTGTTTTGTCATGTTAGCCAATCTGATAGGTTGTTGTGGTAATTGAGATTTGTTTTGATTTGCATCTTTCTAATTCAATAGTGATTTAGAGCACTTTTCCTTATGTCTATAGATATCTTTAATTTCTTCCTCTGGAAATTACCTTTTCATATCCTTTGACCACTTGTCAATTAGGGAATGACTTCTATTCTTGTAAATTTGATTCAGTTCTCAATATCTATAAAATAGATATTCAAAGAATCCACCAATTACTTCCTAAAAGAGATCCCAAAATGAAAACTCTCAAGAATATTATATTCAAAATCCAGTGGTCACAAGTAAAGGAGAAACTATTGAAATCAGTCAGAAAGAAATGATTCAAATGATCATGGAGCCACTGTCAAGATCATACAAGGTTTAGTATCTTCCACATTAAAGGAGTGGAGAGCTTTGAATCTGATGTTTCAGAAGGAAAAGGAGCTAGTATTACAACTAAGAATCACCTATTCAGCAAAACTGAATAAAATCATTGAGGAGCAAAATGGATATGAAAGGAAGTAGAGAATTTTCAAGCACTTCTGATTTTTTAAAAAAGGGTCATAGCTAAATAGAAAATTTGATTTCCAAACACTAAACTCAAGAAAAATATTTAAAGATAGAAAAACCATAAGGGAATCAGGTTAAAGTGTTTACAGTATGATAAAGGAAGATGAAAACAGTAATTCCTAAGAATTTTTATCATTATTAAATAAGAGCAATTCAAAGGAGCAATTCAAAGTAGACAGAAGGCATGGTATGAAATGACTATGAAAGAATGATTTGAAGCAAAAAAAAAAAAAAGAGAGAGAGAGATGAGAAAGAAGTTACCCCGAGAAAAGACAGAAGGGAGAGGAGTGGTGAGAATAGTCTCAAATACAAGAGGAATAAAAGGAAGAGCTTTTAGAACAAAAGATAAAATTGGGGTGGGAGTGGCAGATAATGCTTGAATTTAACTATCCTCAGAATGTATTCAAAGAAATAACATACACACTCAGTTGGGTACAGAAATTTCTCTAATGAATATTAATGCAAAAATTTAAATAAAATACTAACAAAGATATAACAACAATGCATCACAAAGACCCTACACTATGATGGGGTGGAATTTATTCCAGGAATGCAGGGCTGTTTCAATGTTAGGAAAACTATCAGCATAATTGCCTATATCAATTTAACAAAACCAGCAAAAAATCATATAATTATCTCAACAGACGCAAAAAAAAGTTTTGAAAAATACAACACCTATTTCCATTTTAAAAGACCCTAGAAAGCATAAGGATAAATGGGACTTTCCTTAAAATGATAAGTAATATCCATCTAAAACTATGAGCAAACAGTATCTGTAACATGGATAAGCTAGAAGTATTCTCTATAAGATAAGAAGTAAAGCAAAGCTGCTAATCATCACTACTATTATTTAATAGTTTTCTAGAAATGCTAATTATAACAAGAGAAAAAAAAGAAAGGAATAAGAAGAGACTCTGATGAAACAAAACTATCACTCTTTGCAGATAATATGATATTGTTCTTAGAGAATCCTAGGTAATCAACTAAAACAGTTAAAATATTTAACAAATTCAACAAAGTTGCAAGAAATAAAATAAATACACATAAATTTTCAGTTTTTCTTTACATTACCAATAAAGTCCAAATAAAGTATCAAAAAGAAAGAAATGAAGTCTATTTAGAATAAATGTAGATAATATAAAATACTGAGGCATTTACCTGTCAAGGGAAACCCAGAAATTACATTAACACAATTATAAAACACTTTTCACAAAAATAAAATCAGATTCTAAAGAATTGTAAATAAAAAACATTAATTCCTCATGGGTAGGCAGAGTCAACATAGTAAAAATATAAAATTTTACTTAATTTACTTATTAAGTGCCATGCCAATCAAATTGATGAATATTGCATAGAGCTAGAAAAAAGTTTCATTTCATAATGAAATTCATTTGGAGGGGAAAAAATCAAGAGTATGAAGTGAATTAATGATAGAATAATGAATGTGAAGGAAGGTGGCTTAGCAGTACCACCTCTCAAACTGTTTTACAATGTGGTAATCATCAAACTAGTCTGGTAATGGCTAAGAAACAGAGTGATGGATCAGTGGAATAGATTGGGTACACAATACAAAGTAGTAAATGTCTACATTAATCTAGTATTTTGTTAAACCCAGAGACCAAAGGTTTTGGAAAAAGATATCCCTATATGACAAAAAATACTGGGGAAACTGGAAAGCATTTTGACATAAACTAGGTATAGAGCAATACCTCACACTCTATACTGAGATAAGGTGAAAATAGACATATGATTTAGTCATTAAGGGTGATACTACACCTGAATTGTGGAGCATGGAATATTTTATCTCTCAGATTTATGTATAAGGAGTGAATTTATGAGCAAAGAAGAGATTGCTCACTTCTTAAATATATAGAGTGTTGAGGTAAATTTTTATGAATATGAATAATTCCTCATTTGATAGTCAAAGGATATGAACAGGCAGTTTTCAGAAGAGGAAATCAAAGCTATCTTATTGTCATATGATAAAATGTTCTCAATGACTACTAACTAAAGAAATGTATATTAAAAGAATTCTGAGGTATCATCTCACACCTATCACATTGGCTAATACAACAGAAAAAGAAAATGACAAACCTTGGATGGAGTGTAGAAAAATATTGACACTAATGCATTGTTGGTGGAGGTGTAACTGACACAATCATTCTGAAAAGTTATTTGGAATTATGGCTAAAGGCTCATAAAACTGTGTATCCTAATGAAAAAGGACTTATAAGTATAAAAACATTTGTAGCATCATTTTTAATCAGGCCAAAATTTGGAAATTGAGGGTATGCCCATCAAATGGGGAATGGCTAAATAAGTTGTGATATACATTTGTCATGGAATGCTGTTGTGCTATAAGGAATAATGAGCAGGATGCTTTCAGAGAAACCTGTTGAAACTTATATGAACTCATGCAAAGCAAAATGAGCAGAACCAGGAGAACATTTTACACAGAAACAGCAATATTGTTCAATGAACAACTTGGCTATTTTCAGTAATACAATGACAAAATAATTCTGAAAATCTCGGGATGAAAATTGCTATCTACCTCCAGAGAAAGAATCGATGGCATGCGAATATAATTTGAAGCATTTTTTAAACTCTCTTTATTATTCTTGTGGGTTTTTGGTTGTTGTTGTTGTTGTTGTTGTTGTTGTTGTTGTTGTTGTTGTTTTAGCATGGCTAATATGGCATTTGTTTGCTTGGTCACACATCATAATCTATATCAAATTGTTACTCTCCCCAAAGAATTTGGAAAGAGGATAGGGAAGGAGGAAAAGAATTTGGAACACAATTTTCTAAAAGAACACTAATTTTTTTTGTTTACATACAAATTAGAAAAAAAATCAAATAAAAAAAAATTACTGGCAGAATGTTAAACCTTGATAATGTGAATAGCTGTATCTGCTAATTTACTTAGAAAACTATATATCAGAAACTGAGTTTAGAATTCTGCTTAGTGAGAGAATTCTTTTGCTAATGTTCTGATAAAATATAAAACTTACAGATTCATATTGTAATCCAGTTCTAGGGAACATAAAATGTATTCCTCACAGAGAGATTGTTTCAAGCTCAGTCTATTTGTACAATGGGTGAAAAGAAGTAGGATCACTGAATTTTAATATCTAAAACCAAAATTTTCCTAAAATTTCTAGACTCCCAGAATGGAGGACTGAAAAATTGGTCCAAAAATCATTTCTATTTGTGACCTTGCCCAAGTTCACATAGTAAGATCCAAGTTAAGATTTAAACCTCTGTTTCCAAACCAGGGGCTAACTGACTTGAAGCAAGGTCAAATTTAGTAGAAAATAATAAAAAAAACTAAATATTGAAGAAAGTAAAGATATGGTACACAATTAAAACAAGTCCAGTTTAATCTATTTAAACAAGTTATTGATACTAAAAATGGAAAATTCATGAAGGAAAACATGACAACAGTGAGAAGTTTCACCTATGTAAATCACACCATAATAATCAGAAGGAAATAAAATGTTATGTTTTGCTACTTAGGAATCTCTTCACAGTTGAAGGTCACATTAAAACTTTATTATATACTATAACTGTATAAATATATATATGTATATATATGTATGTGTGTGTTGTGTGTGTACTTATATACACACATACACATATATGTATATATTATCTATGTGAAGAGAGTTAGCAAGTATTTTATTATTACTATGCTAAGCACAGAAAATAAAAAGAAAAGCAATTAAAAAGGAAAGGAGAAAAGGAAGAAACAAGCAAACATAATCCTTGCCCTCAAGGAGCTTATATTCTAATGAGGAAACAGATAAAAGAAATATTAAAAGGGGGAAGAGGGAGTAACATATACCTGAAAGTTAGCATGGTGACCAAAGTCCTGAGAGAAATGAAATCATGGTGGAACTGCTTGTTGTTTAACTGTTTTTCAATTGTATCCAATTTTTTGTAATCCCATTTGGGGTTTTCTTGGTAAGACTTCTTTAAGATGATGATTGTGAGAGGAACCAATTAGAGGAAGATGCTGTGGAAAGGAGTGAAATTCAATGGTGAGAGATAAAGTACAGAGTGAACTACTAGTGAAGAAGCTGTAGATAGATGGGTAGATAGATAGATGGATTGAAATAGATACATAGACAGATACATAGATAATCTTAGAACATCATTGATAATGAAATGATTGAGAAGGGACAAGTGGGGGAAAAAGAGAAAGGGAAAGGAGGGAGACAAGAAGAGGAGAAAGAGAAGAGGGAGAGGGGAAGAGAATGTGAGTTAATAAGTGTTTGGTGGGAGATTACTATTTCATTTAAGTAGGTGATATATTTCCCACCCTTCAGGTTTAGTGGGACATATGCATAGCCTAAACAAGAGAATTATTAATATAAACTGCTACAGATGGTATTTCACAGTATCACAGAATCTCAGAAATGGGAAGGACCTTAGAGGCCATCTAGTTTAACTGATATTTGTACAAGAATAAGCATCCTCTACAATATGCCTAAACAAATGGTCATCGTGTGTTTAATTTGACTGATTCACTATGTTGTGCTGAAAAAAGGAAAAAAAATATATATATATAGCTGCTTATTCCCTATTTGAAACTGTTTCTGTAAGGAATATCACTTCATCTTGATTCACAGAATATACTAGTCTTTGAGGGGCTCTCTACTTTTAAACAAAGGAAAAAGAAGAAAACTTTGAACTGAAAGATGTACCTTAATAAGTCACCATGAGGAATAGATGGGGAAAGAACAATGCTCAGTGTATCAACAAACATACAACTTGCCTCAGGCAAAGCTAAAGGCAGACACATTCCAGATAGACTTAAGAGTCCTAAATACCTTTTAAAATGAAAATTTAATTGGAATAAGTGTCAGCCTGGTAAGTAAAAAAGGTTCAGTTGATGGTATTTTAGTAAGTTTTTGCCAGCATTGTATTGAATCTTAAGAACTGAGAAGGCTCAAATCAGTTGTAAATATTTGACAGTCTCAGGCATTGTACAAGTTCTTACTTTTCCTCCCAAATATCAATATTTTTAAGAAAAAAAGAGAAAGTGTTTTGTATATAAATCAGCACATTAAATCTTTGTTTTGATGGAAGAAATAGACACAACAGGTTACCCAGGTGGCATATGCCCTATGGTAAGTACTGAAGATCTTGAGGAGTCTACAAACCTGTTTCTTCAGGGCACTGATTGACAACACATGTGAAGCTGCTGGTTTTTGGATTTTCTACATACAGCCCAAGGAAAACCCATCAAAGTGAATGAATAATTTGGAAACTATGTTTTTTTTTTTTTTTTCTGGAGATCACAGATATTTCTAAGAAGGCAACACCAGAGGATGGGGGTGACGATAAAATACCCCTGTAATGTTCTGAAACCATAGTTAAGGAATTGGGAAACTATAACTTGGCTAATTTTTCACCAGAGATGAGAAGTCATTTCTGTGTTTCTAGTTCTATCAGGCAGGTGGCTATTTTCTGACAATATAAATATATAGAATGCAATTTGATGATGTAATAAAAAAAATTGATGCCTTTTGTTTTCCCCCAAAATCTGACCATTCTCCCCACATTGGACTGCACTTTGTGACAAACCAAATAGAAACTTTTAAGCAAAATCTATAGCCACAGTGACTTTATCTTACCTTCTATGCCACAATCCATATCTATATGACTTCTAACTCTTCATTACCAATTATTTAGTACCAAGATTCATCCATATAATACCTTTTAAATATTCTTTTCACATGCATGGGAGTAGCTATAGTGCATTTTGTTCTCCTGCTTCTATTGACTTCATTCTCCATCATTTCATTTGTGTCTTCCTGTATTGTTCTGAATTTTTCCTATTTCTCAATAATATTCCATTAAATTTATTTGCCAAAACATATCCAGTTCTTGATGAAAGATAGCTTTTTTTACTTTGCTTCCTCTTTTTTTCAACCATAAAGAAGTTCTTCTCTGAATATTTTGCTATATATGAAAATTTTGTTTCTATGTTTGACCTCAATCACCAAGACAAAGGATATGAATAGTTCAGACCTTTTCTCAGATAATCCCAAATTATTTTGTTTTCTAGAACAGTTGGACTAATTCACAGCTATACCAACAACATATTAGCATGTATTCCTTAAGTCCCTTCAACATTAAGTATTTGATCTTTTCTCATCTTTGCACTTTGAAGGATGTGAAATGTGTCCTCAGACTTATTTGCTTTTTGTTTTTTGCTTTTCTCCTATTAATATCATCTTAGGGCATCTTTCATATTGATAGTTTGTAATTCTTCGCTTTAAAACTGCTCATATTCTTTGAATTGAAAGTAGCTTTATCTAACCTATGAATTTATTGATGAACTGCTAGTATGAACATCATAATTATTTTAAATTTATTAGATTATCTTTTTAAAAGTAGGAAAGCAGTGCTCAGATTAGAAGCAAAGGCACATCAGAATTCATTGTTTTCATCATAATTAGCACGAGAACATTTTCTAACTATAGTCAATTGTACTCATTTTTAATCACCAAATTAAAAATTATACTCTCCCCAATCTGTTAAGAATCTACATTTCATCAAGAGTAACCAATCTGATCTGCATTTAGGCAATTATGAAGAACAATGAAGACATGGGAAATTAAAACCAACAAATGTCTATGGGCTCAATTCTATGCTAGTACTTGAGATATAGAAAAGCTATATGTAGCATATTACCTGCCTTCAAGAAGCTCATAAATAGGGTTAGGGAAAAATGATTCATAGGTAAGAAAAAAAATAAAGTATTACACATAATTGGGGCTAAGGCTGTATCATAGTCCATATCCATAACTATTGGTATAGTCTCTTCCAAAAGAAATGTTTGTTTTGATATCTACAAAGTTGTAAATAGCTTTATATAAAAAGGACTTATTCCTAAGGTGGAAAATTCCTAAGTAGGGAAATGTAACACAAGAAATTCCCTCTGTAAGCCACACCATGTTCCCCCATTGAGAACAATGAATGATCCTTGTACCACCTTTTATGCACATGAAAATGAAGATCCTTTAAATCCCTTAGCATTGATTTGATTTTTTTTCTTTTTTAATTTTAGGATTAAGCTTCCTTATTTAGAAAAGCTAGCCCTAATATCTAAGCCAGACTTACATAACACTCTTTAGTCAAGGTGACCTGTAGATTTAGTGAATAGATTGATAACACTCTATTATTCAGTAGCAGATAATTTAGAGTAAGATATATATCTTTATAGGAATGAAATAATCATAGGATTATAAAACTTTTTTTTAAAGACTAAGTTCCATTTTTTGGTATGGAGAAAGGGGTTGACTCCCAGATTTAAGGTTAAGTTTCTCTTTTTCTGACATTTTGACAACTAAGTTTTGCCAACTGTATGAATTTGGGTTAAGAAAGCCTGGGAGGTGGGTTTGTATGAGGCTAGGGAAGAATGGGGCATCTGTGTTCCCAGGGGAGTAAGTGCATTGTGTGAGGGGGACCAGGGGATCACTCTCACAAGCTCCGGGTGGCACTGCCTCAGGCCAGGATGGAACCTATCTGGGGATGACAGGCCCATACTACCTGTGCTCTGGGAAAGCAGGACCTGTCTGCTTCCCAGCACCAATCTGATAGATGTGAGGTGGTATTTAATTTATATTTCTCTAATCAAAAGTGATTTAGAGCACTTCCTCATATGTCTATACATACCTTTGATTTCTTCATCTGAAAACTACCTGTTCATATCCTTTGATCATTTATCATCTATGGAATGCTTTGTATTGTTTTAAATTTGGTTCAGTTCTATATATTGGAGAAATGAGGTCTTTAATAGAGACACTTGCTGCAAATCTTGTTTCTGAGTTTTCTTTCTAATCTTGGTTGCATTGGTTGTGTTTATGCAAAAAGCTTTCAAATTTATCATAATCAAAATTAGCTATGTTCTCTATCTTTTGTTTGACCTCAAAACTGTAATTCACTTAATTGTTCCTTTAAGAATTTGAATGCTATGCCACATGGTGCATATCTGTTTAGTATAGTATTACATAATTTCCTATGGTACCTTTTAGGAATATGTAATTTCCTTCCTTATGTTTTTTTTTAATTTGGTCGGCTTTTGCTTTAGCTTTGTCTAAGATCAGAATTGTTGCTCTTTTTAACTCCAGCTGAAGCATAATAGATTCTGCTACAGTTCTTTATCTTTAGTCTGTGTGTATCTTTTCTGATTTAAGTGTTCTTCTTGTAAACAACATATTATAAGATTCTGGTTTTCATTCTATTCTGCTTTCTGCTTCCATTTTATAGGAAAATTCATCCCATTCACATGCATAGTTATGATTCGCAACCGTGTATTTCCTCAGTCCTATTTTTGATTCCCATTTGTCATCTCTCTTCTTTCACCCTTTCCCTCCTCAACAATGTTTTTCCTTCTGTCTACTCCTCAGGTCTGTCCTCTCTTCTGTTGGTCCCTTCCAGAAAATCAAACAAACAAAAAAACACCTTGGCTTAATCTCCTGCATTCCTACTTTCTTGTTGGGTGTGATAGATTTCTATATTCAGTTGATTGTATATATTATTCACTCTTTGAGCCAATACTGATGAGTATGGTTCAAGGAATTCCTGCTGTCCATCCTTCCATCCTTCCCTCCACAGGTTTTTTGTAGCTCTTCAAGTGAAATAATTTACCCCATTCTACCTCTCCCTTATTTCTGTACCCAATGCTTTTTTTTTTTTTGCCATTTCCTCAAGTTCATCTTATAACTTTAACCTCTGTCTATGCATAATCCTTCTAGCTCTACTATTATTAGTACATTTTTTTTAAGAACTACAAGTATCATCTTCCCATGTAGGGATGCAAACATTTCAGCTTGATTAATTTCTTATGTTTTCTTTTCTCTTTTTATCTTTTTAAGGCTTCTTTTGAGTCAATATTGGAGGCCAAATTATTTGTTCAATTCTGGTCTTCTCTTTATGAAATCTTGAAATCCTTCTATTTCATTGAAAAAACATGTTTTCCCTTGAAGCATTATGCTTAATTTTGCCAGGTAGGTGATTTTTGGTTATAGTCCTATTTCCTTTGCCTTGCAGAATACTATGTTCCATGATCCTTATCCTTTATATTGCAGATGCCAAGTCATGTGTAATCCTGATTGTGGTTCCTGGATTTTTTAATTCTTTCTATTTCCTCACTTGTAGTATATTTTTTCCTTTACCTGATCTGTAATTTGGCTATAACGTTTCTTGGAGATTTTATTTTGGGATATCTTTCCTGAGGTGATTGATGCATTCTTTCAATTCCAGTTTTGCTGTCTGGTTCGAGAATATCAGGGCAGTTTTCCTTTTTAATTTCTTTTTTTTTTTTTAAAGCAATTGGGGTTAAGTAACTTGCTCAAAGTTACATGGCTAGTCATTGTTTATGCGTGGGTGCTCATTTTCTGAGGCCGGATCTGATCTCAGGTCATCCCAACTCCAAGGCCGGCGCTCTTACTCACTGCGCCACCTAGCCACCCCTTTAGGGCAATTGGGGTTAAGTAACTTGCCCAAGGTTACAAGGCTAGGTTTTTGTTTGTGTGGATTAAGTGTTGGAGGCCGGCTCTGAACTCAGGTACCTCTGACTCCAGGGCCGGCGCTCTATTCACTGCGCCACCTAGCCGCCCCACTTTTTAATTTCTTGAAGATGCTGTCCAGGAATTCCTTTTGAATGTAGCTTTCAGCTATTCCTATGATTAAGACATTGTCTCTCCTGGGTCTATTTTCCAGGTCAATTGTTTTTCCCAAGAGGTATTTTTCAATTATTTTCCAATTTTTTAAAAATTCTTTTGAATCTGATTGACTCTTGATGTCTCATAGAATCTTTAGCTTTCACTTGCCCAGTTCTAACTTGAGAGTTATTTTCCTCAGTTACCTTTTGTATTTCCTTTTCCATTTGGCCAGTTGTACTCTTTACTGGGTTGTTTATTCCATTGTATTTTTGTATCTTTTTTTTCCCTATTTGGTCAATTCTACTTTTTAAGCAGTTGTTATCTTTTTCCAAGCTTTTGACTCTTTTCTTCATAATTCTCTTGCATCACTCTCATTTCTTTCCCTATTTTTATTCTATCTTTCTCAAATGATTTTTGAGCTCCTTTTTGAGTTCTTCCAGGAGTTCTTTCTCAGCTTGAGCCCACTTCACATTTTTCTTTGGGATTTTGCCCATAGGTGTTTTGAAATTGTTTTCCTCTTTTGACTTTGTGTCTTGGTTTTCCCTGTCACTACAATAACATTGTATGTCTGGATTCTGTTTTTGTTGTTTTCTTCTCTACTTTTTTAGTCTTTTTTCCTTTAAAAAAATGAGCTCTGCTCCTAGGATACAAGTGGCACTCTCTCGGGCTTTTGTTGTGCCAGGGACTGCAGGCCTTGTGTGCTGTGTTGCCCTGAAGTCCATGGGGGATCCTTGTTTCTAGTGCTGCACTGGGTGGTATTGCAGGAGACTGTAGGAGTCCAGCAGATTACTCAGTGTTGATCGAGGGTCCTAGTGCTAGTGTGTGCTGAGGCCAATGGGATGTGTCTACATTTCCCTGTAGCTTATCAGGAGCACATAGTGATCTGGTTGCTGTAGGTTGCCTGTTTGCCTGGTGCTGTGCTGTGCTGAAGTATGTAGAGGTTCTCAGAACTGGAGTCTGCCCATTCCCCTGGCTATCTTGAGGCACATGGTGTTCCTGGTACTGGAATGTGCCTGTTCCACCACACTGAGTGTCAGGATCTTCCATTGTTTTTGATGAGGGGGCACTTGCTGCTGGTTTACTGGGATGCTTCCTGTCCTGGAGTGCATTGTTCCTTTACTCAAGTGAGACAGAACTTTCTTGTTAATCTTTCAAATTTCTTGGCCTAAAAGAATATTTCACACTATCTTTCTGCTGGTTCTGCTGTTGTAGGGTTTGTTCTGGGACACCATTTTATAGTTGTTTAAAAGAGAATATAGGAGGGTTATGACAACTTACTTTCTATTCTTCCATCTTGTCTCTGATCTCTCTGTCCATTCTTTAATTCTCCCCCTACCACCAACTAAAGTCTCAGGGTGTCTCTCTGATGAGTTAAGGTGTAATATCTCCATGACTTAACTAGTTTACATATATAAACAATTACTGTACAATATAGCTCATTCCAGTTCAGGACAGATACCATAATCTCCTATAATCTAATCTTTTCATCATTACTTATTTAGGAAGAAAGTTACAAGTTTCCAAAAGAACTTTAAATTTGTCTGCGTTTGAGCTACCCAGGAATATATCTTCTGTTTATAAGACGGTTGCTATGGAAAAAGCTGCCCTTGCAACATTGTTTCAATTAAAGTTATATTTTCATAGAACCTATTAAAGAAGCTAGGTGGGTTGAGAATGTAGGGAGGAATTCTGAAAAAAAGTTTAAGAAGGCTGAATTATTCAAAGAAGGAGGACATTTTTTTTCCCTATCAAAGTTCACAGAATACTGTGAAATATATCCATAGAAAACTTTATGTGTCCATGGACCCCAGGTTTGCCCTTTCACTTGCTTCTCTGAGAATTTCTAATCAGGATGTTGAGCATACAGAACAGTTATATCATCATGGAAGAAAAACAAAACAAAACAAAACAACCACTATGCAGATCACCACTGTTTCCACAATTTCAATCCTACATACTTGAAAGCAAACATCTTAATCCTTAGTCCTCCATTCTTATTGGTATGTTTTATGCCCCCCCCTTTGTTTTTGGTTTTTATTTTTGGAGGGGGGAAGGCAGGGCTATTGGAGTTATGTGACTTGCCCAAGTTCACACAGCTAGTAGATGTTAAGTATCTGAGGCCATATTTGAACTCAGGTCCTCCTGACTCCAGGGTCAGTGCTCTATTCATTGCAAAACCTAGCTGTTCCATTAATGACATCTCTTAAGTTTGATTCTTGTGGAAAATTGTGATGAACATGCTTAAAAGCTAAAATTTCCCCCTGACTTTAGGTTGTTTATTGAGAAGATTTGTTTTAATTACATCAATATTTGAACCTGAGTAGTTAGATAAGGCTAGTTTTTATTCAACTATTTTTATGACAACATCTTTCAGACCAGCTGTAATAGAAATGCAAATTTAAATATCTTCCCTGCCCCTAGGCCCTTTGATAGGCTTAAGAGACTCTGAGAACCTTCCTTGATTTGAAAATATACTCTGCCCCCTAATAGGCTGAATGTGGTCACATGGAGCCTCTGGCAGGAGGCTTGGTTTTCAGGAATGCCCACACCTTGATGCTGTGTGATTGGGCAGTGGGTCAAGAGGGTGGTTACATTATCTGACCCAGGAGAAGGCTATGTAATCCCTGATGTGAGGCTTGGCTTTGGGGCTCACTTTGAGAAGTGTTGTATGAATTGACCAAATGAGACTCTGGGCAGCCACTGAGAGCCCCCTGGCTTTGAAAACCCAGATGTTGATGCTTCCCTCTCTGGTAACTGTGATTTGGTATTGATGTAATGTTGGGACAGTTTGGAAACCTGTCTGCTTGATCTGTTTGTTTCTCTGTCTTGTAAGTTCTGTCTGTATACTTTGAAGTTCTCCATGCTGACCTTTTTCCCCTGAACTAGGTAAATGATATATGTTTGATTGATTAAAGTAAGCTTGTTAACCCATTTTGAGTTGCTTTCCTTCAGAAAAGCATATCTAAGAACCTGTGTTGGCAGTCACCGTGGGGATGCTGGGGTGCTTGCTGCTATACCAACACTTGAATTTAGAAACCTAGATATCATCCCTTAAAGATGATTGTTTGCCAAGACAAAGACTACTAACTCCAAAGAAAATTATCCTCTCCTCTCCAGAGCAACAACAAGAATAATATATCACTCAGCTCATAACTTTTAGCTTGATAATGCCAATGTTAATCCAATGCTTTGGAAGAACCAAATACATATGTATGTGGGCAACAGCCCACATGTGTGGTACCATTCAAAATACTCCCAGTTATTACTTTTATTTCCATTTCTGTTGCAAAATGTTTTAGATACATTTTCAAGTTCAAAATGTTACTCTTTGTTCTCTGTAAATTGGCTTTTGTTCTTATTTGATTTTTAACATTAGCACACTTTTTTTCCAGCTCTGTTCAGAGAAGGGTGAAGAAAAATAATATTTTTTGGTCCAATGTTAAGAAATTTCTGCCTTGTGCTTTTATACTAATTGATCTCCATGCTTTCAAGTCTGGATATGTCTGAATAACTTACAGACTCACAATACCTATTTCGGTTGGATGGGGCATCAGTGGTCTCTCTTGCAAACTATAGCAAAAAGGCAGAAAAATCTGACAAATTATCTACAGTTTTTGTCAAATACTTATGGAGGGAGGAGTATGGGAATTTAGTGGTGATCTACATACAGATTGTTTTTGTTTTTTCTTCCATGATGAAATAATTGCTTTCTATGCTCAGTCTTGATTGGAAATCCTCTGAAAATCAGTAACTCGCAAGGCAACCCATTGTATTTCGAGATAAATCTGTTGGGAATTACCATACCTTCCCCCAAACATTAAGGTCAAATTTGCCTCCCCTTTGTGGTTTTCACACCACTAATGCTGTCCTCTGAGGCAAAACATAGCAGTTCTATCCCTCTTCCACATTTTAGTTTTTCAAATATTTCTAGACAACTTTCACATCCCCTGTAAGTCTTCTCTAGGGAGAGCATATCCATATCATTTAATGGATACTGATATGGGATGATTTCAAGAACCTTTATCACCCTAGATTGCCTTCTTTGAATACCATCAGATTATAATCTTACTTCCTGAAACCTGGGACTCCAGATGTAGTTTAACCAGCAGAGAATACAATAGAAGTACCACATACTTATTACCATAATCTATATTACCTTTTAAGCTACCATATTTTGCTGATTCATCCAGTGTGTGGTTTACCAATACCTTAAGTTTTTTTTTTCTTTTTTTAGTGAAGTCCTATCAAACTCCTATTGCCCCATTTTAAATTTAGAAAATTGCTCTTTTTTAACTAAAAATTTTAGGTTTGAAGTTATGTATTTAATTCTTTAATAAACAGATTAAATCCATACTTTGTGCTATAGTGGGTACTAAGTCTGGGACTGTTTGATGTACAAATAAATAAAAGGTGAACAATTTAGATCAACTGGTTTAATTTAGATAATAGAATCGTCATTAATGCTTGACTAATTTCAAACTTTTTTTAACTTTGTGTTTTGTGAGTTTATAAAAAAAAGGGGAAGCAATATACTGAGGGAGTGCTGAATTTGGGGTCAGGATCTGAATATGAATTCTGTGTTTCCCATTTACTCCCTTTATGACTTCAGACAAGTCCCTTAATGTATCTGGATCTCAGTTTTCTCACCTGTAAAATGAGGTGTACTACTGGATAAACTTCAAGTCCCTTCTCTACTTCTAAATCCATGATCCTATGACATCTAAAGTACTTTTCAATACAATTTTCATTTGTAGTAGCAGCCAAAATGAAGTTTAATATTTGCAATTGATTGCAACATTTTTTTTTCCACAATCAGAATCTATCAGATAAGTCCTGACTCCAAGTCACCTTACTAAGAACAATGCCTTTTGGTAAAAATCTCCTCTTGAAGAAAAGGAGGAATATGGGAAAGGTGTTCTCTGTGCATATTAGCATATGCATGTACGTATATATATTTTCCAATGTGTGGACTCTAGGTTATCATTTGGCCTAACACTTTGCGGTAGACTGCCATAGGTTGGAGTACTGCTATGATGAACATAGCTGAAAATCCTAAGGGACAACTTTCAAGTTGTTTTTTTTCCTAGTGTGTGTTATCATAAGCTAAAATCCAACATTGTGCCTAAACAGAAATTGATAAAAATTTATTAGAAGAAAATAATTTTCCAGTTTGATTTATAATCAATAGATTAAGTACAAGAAGACTGGAAATAACAGTTTCAAATTTTAGAAATAATTTCAAAATCCAGAAACTGAGGACTAAACATGAAGTACAATTATGTTTTTATAAAAAAACAAACAAACAAAAAAACGAAGAAAGATTGGAAGCCAACTGAAAGCGGAAAAGTCAGGGAAAAAATTAAAGAAATTATAGTCTTTTATGGAAGTATCTCTTATTTCCAGGAAGAGAAATGTAATATTTTAGCTAATACAAGCCAGTATATTGAACCATATGGAATGAAATTTAAAATCAGCCAAATTTAAATAAGTCCTTTCATAAAGTAGATGTATATTCACACATATGTGCACATGTGCATGTTATATTCTCACATGCACACATCTATGTGAATTGATACAAATACATTGACAATCAACTTAATTCCATAGCCAACACAAAGCTTTTAGTTTTAGAATTGGCCATAACTAGGAATTGTTATGCCTGGAGGACATGTCAGAAAAGTCCCTTTTTTTGGGTAAAGGATTTAAGATAGTTATTCTGCAACTGTGTTAAACAAAGATTTTGGACAACTCATGTGAGGATACTGAGCAATAGGTCTTACCCCAGCTCAAGACTCTAAGGACCGTCAGGACCTTCTAACTCAGAAGGATTTTGTGGCAAAGGCCCAGATGCCTCACCCTGGTTATGCTTTCACCAAGAAAACTAAATAAAAGCTAGCAAATTCTACATGTGTTTCTCCAGTTTTCCCATGTGCAATTAATGTTGGAAAGCCCAGGACAAAGGTCATATTAAGAAGAGCCTCAGAAAGAATGGAACATGTCAAAATGTGAATTCAAGGATATTGGGAGATACTTTTGGAACTTAGGCTAAAGTAAGAAAAACAATTTAAAGGTTGTTCCCAAGAACTTGCACTTCTCATTTTAATGCTAATGAGCCAAGAAATATTAAGCTAAGGAAGCTAATCTGTATTCAGAGCATTCTAATAAATTAAAAGAAAAAAGTGCTGATGCATTGCTCCTTGCCAACACTCCTTCTGATAATTGTCACATCAGCTGGCTATTTATCTAATCAGCACCACTACATTTACCTTGTCCAATATTACTGCTACATTGGTGAGCCCATTGCTTTATTGACATTAATGGAAATAAGTTTTTCATTGACTCAGAGAAAACACAAAGCTATGAACTCCTTTAGGATAAGTGAGAGCTAGCATTTTAGGTGCCATATCTAAAGTGTCATAAATTTCCTTATATCCCACTTATTAAGAACAGTCTCTATGGAACATCTGAGTCGTATTATAGCCTTTATTTCCTCTTCATCCTACGTGCTCCCATTTGCAATCCACGTTTTAGGGTCCTTTTTAATATTATTTTTAGTCTACACTTCTGTGATAGCATCATTCTTTGTTTATTCATTTTGCATTGAGGCTTAGCCCACATTATACATTTCCTATAAATTTCCCCAATTTACATGATTCCTATAACAGCTACTTTTATGCCATTCTCTATGTCCTCTTGACCTTGTTTTCTATGCATACTCTCTAAAACATTTGCAGGCCCTCATAGACCTGTGATTATGCAGTAAATAAATGATGGCATAGTGAATTTACATAATATACATTGCATAATGTCTAATGTAGTGAAATTACCAAATTATTACTTATACTAAGTACAAAGAGAACTGCCAGTTATGATTATTTGTTACTAAAACTCACTGAAGAGGGAACTGCATCCAACTTCTATATGCCACCCTACAAAAGCCACTATACATGCAAATAAACAAATACACACACACACACACACACACACACACACACACTCACCCATGCACCCACATAAGAACAATCAGTTTTGGGTGAATTTTTTCACACACCGAGCACTTATTTTGACATGATATGGACAAAGATTTAGCAAGTGAAGTTTTCTTGGGGGAAATTGTATCCAATGCAAAAGAGTTTCCAGACATAAGGAAAGAAAAGAGAGAATGTGGAACATAATTATATTATTTAGGAAAGATTATGAATTTGAGAGACATGGTTGAAATAACCTGTCCTTTTCCATTTTGTTATGTTTCTTTTGGTTCCAACATGAAAATGACTTTTATAAAAGCACACATTTCTTCCCTTAGTGAGAAACCTACATTAATAATTTGTTGACCTGCAATTAGAAGTAGAGCTAGTTTTCAAATCTTGTAACTCTCCTGTTAAATATTGGCACATGAAAAGAACTATCCTGGACAGATGGAAAATTAGTGTGCCATAAAAATCTATAATAGATTGGCTGTTGCTGTCAATCTCAGGAAAATAATTACATCATGATGACCCATCCTGAAAATATTCATGGACTGAGAGGTGAAAGCAGTAGGTATATAATATATTTGCAATAATGGCATGGATTTTTTTTTTACTGGATAGAAGCTAAGTATATTTAATTTATTTTTAGAATGGTTTGTCACAATTTTCTTGAATATTCCACTTGTCTATATAGTGCTTTTAATTATAATTTCATGTAAAATAAATGTTTTGGATATAACAATAAGATTCTTTTGGAAATTATAAATATCTATTTATCTATTCACATGGGAGGTTTTTTTTTTTTTATTAGAGAATTTTGTAAGATCTACAACTAGGTCTCTCCCCCTACCAAAAAAAATGTACACAGGATAAAGTTTAGTCTGCATTAACATTTGTTCCACCATTTTCTTAAGACTTCCTAATTGACTCAACAACAACAAAACATTCAACAGGGTATACTTTTAATATACATTATTAGCATTTTTTCCATCTTTTCCTTGGGCTTGACAATAAAATGATATATCAAGCCCTGATCTGTAACAGTTGCCAATTTTTAAGATGTAAATGCTCACCTTGAAAATTTAACAAGTGTCTCTACAGCAGGTACAAGGTAGATACAGCGCACTCCTGGAAAAGTTTTAGAAGTAGCAGATTGGTTAGTTCATCTTGGGAGGATTCATGTAAAGATAAGGATAAGGATCCCACAGAGAAGGTATAGATATGTCACCATCTTCATTATTAGAGGAATAGTTTGCCTCAAAAATATTGAACTATAGAAATGATTTGAATGGAATATCGTCTTAACATGCATACTAAGCCCTATGAGATGTAAAGAATTTAGATCAATTCTTTTTTTTTCCCCCTCATAGAGTCTAAGAAAGAATATAGACCTTAGAGACATGGGAGGTAAAGGAAGTAAGGACCTTGATGAGCCCCACCAAGACTTTTCAGTTCTTCCTCAATTCTACATTCCATCTCATTGTCTCATTTATCATACTTAGTTCCCTAAATCCAGAAGAAGGGAGGAGGACCCAGCAGGACAGAATGGTTCAGATGTCTCTGAAGGAGACTTCATGGGGACAAGAGGAAAATAATACTGGAAAGGGTTAGGCTATTTGGTTCCTAGTGTAACCCAAAATCTGAATGTGAACTTGTAAGAGAATGACAATAAAAATGTGAAGAACAAAGCAAAAAAGATATGTTACCTACTTTCAGTAGCTCCCCATTGCCTAAAGAATAAAACACAATTTTAGCCATGTTTAAAGCCCTCTACAATCTAGTTCTTACCTACAGTTCAGCTTCATTTCATTTTTTCCCCTTTGTGAATTCTAAATTCTATCCAGACTTGAGTAAGATCCATTCCTAGAGCTTATTTCTCTCCCACCTCTATGCATTCATGAAAGTTTGATCCTTTTTGTCAAATAAATTCCCTTCTTATCTACACCTTTTATAAGCTTTCTCTCCCCTCAAGGCTCTTCAAAGTCACTGCTTTCTCCTTGAAACCTTCCCTTTCTTCTCTACCCTTACCCTCCACCCCCCAAGTTGTATTCTGTGCTTCTTTCATTTTCTTTGCTCTGTATTTATCTTTGTGTACATATAAACAAGGAGAATGGAAGCTCCTTGAGAACAGGGATTTCATTTTTGCTTTAGTATCACTAGCAATTCCCATGGTGTCACAGACTGCTTAATAAATATTTGTTAAATTTCATTGAATAATAATAAATGAAACATCTTTACTTTAATGAAAAATGTGTAAAACTCTTACAGTATTTGTTTTAATGTACTAATTTTGTGTTAAATATTTTTCAGGGTGAATCAGCATCTTTTCCTGCCAGATAGATCTCATTTTAGAGGTGTGATTTTTCTGAGACAGCAACTACATTATTAAAAGCAATGAATTTGTTATTGGCATGGAGCAGCCAAATTTCCATTGTCATGTACTCCTTATCTCTTATGGTCATTGTGGGGAAAAATCAAAAGCATTTTGTCCATCCTTACTTCTCTCAGGCACACATTTTATGAACTCCTATGATGTGCAACACACTACAAAGGAATAAAAGGACAAAAATAAAAACAGTCCCTATCCTTTAGGAGTTTACTTTCTACTCTATGGATAGGGTGTGAACCTGTAGAATTAATCTGCAAGCATTCATTAAAAACTCAACATGTTCCAGGTGCTGTGCTAAGTCCTAAGTATACAAAGAAAAGCAATACAAAAAAAAAAACACAAAATAGCTAAATAAAAACAACTTCTGCTTCCAAGGTACTAATGGTCTAATATAAGTAAACACAAAGTAGATTTATAAGGAAAGGAACACAAACAATGGGAGGAAATAGGAGCTAGTTTCTGAAGAACGCTTGAGACTCCAGAAGGAAGAGGTGAAGAGAAGAGCCCCGTAGAGTGGATCCACTTCAGGTACCAGTGCAAAGGCATAGAGGTAGGTGAGAGATGAAAAGTCAGGTAAAAGGAACCACTAGCAGGTCAGGATGACTGTAATGGAGAAGCTCTTTAGAGGTATATGGATTTTTAAAAATCATCATGATTGCTGCTAAGAAGTTCCCACTTGCTGGTTGTTTTGAGCTTCCATATGTCCCTCTTACAGGATCTCACAGAGTGTCGATGGAGTGAAGGGCTGTGTTCCACACTCATTTTCACATTTCACATTTTCATATCCCCTTGCCATTTGGAACACACTTTCTATGGCTCTCAGGACCTCCTCCTCCTCACTTCACATTTTTGAGAGGATATTTAAAGTTTTCTTTACCACTGAACATATGGGCAAGGTTTGGGTCTAGTTTTCCTTTCTTGTCTTGTTATGTTAAGTGGAACTTTTACTTTCTTGACATTGTCTAATGAATCCTGCACTTTCTCTTCCTTTTGGCTCTATTGGCAAACAAAGAAAATGACAGCATGCATATGTATATACACTATAGGTTTGTTTCATTGATCAAGAGCCTTAAAGGCATACCAGTGTCTTTTTTCACTCTCCAAGAAAGTTTTTGCTTTGGAAATCTTATAAGATAACTCCTGTCTGTTATTTTAATTTTAATTTCACTGATGTCTTTTGTTTTTGAACCACAGCTATTTCCCCTTAACTGTTAGCATCCCACCCCAGAATTCTTTTTTTATAATAAATAAATATAGGCAAAACAAACTTGCAAAGCAACCACATATATAACATTCTATACATAGATCCACACAAACACACTTCTGCAAAAACATGCATCTCTCTGCAACCAAAAGAGGGAGATGATCCAGGAATGAGAAGAGTCATTGAAAGTACAGTGTTTTGTTTTTTGTTTGTTTGTTTGTTTTTTAATGTTTTCATTTATGTTATAATGATTTCATTTATTGCTGTTCTGTTTCTGCTTGTTTCACTCTTGATCACCTCCTTCAAGTCTTCCCACGGTTCTCTGTATTCCTCATATTCACCATTTCTAAGGGTGCAAAATATTCCATTTCATTCATATACCACAATTTGTTTCATCATACCTCAGTCAATGGACACTCACTTCATTTCTAGTTTTCTACTGGAAACTATTTTTGTGTTTATGGGACCTCTTTATCTTTGACATTATCATTTTTCTCCTTCAATGTCTTGTTTCAGGGTTTTGACCATAGATGATCCAATTCAGATGGATTAATTTTAAACCTATTTCTTCTTTAATAGCATCACATAATAGCTTCACATAAAGAAAAGAAAAAGTGGCTCTAGGTCTTTGGATCATCAGTTTTAATCTGAAGCTATAGCTCTAAGTAATGTGTACAACTGTAATTTGAAGAGATGGAACTTAGAGTTAAAAGAACAAAAACGTATATTTCTAACTTTTTTTTAAAGCAGTGCCTACTTATGGATTTTCAACAGTTCACCTAATAACTAAGTTTATGTGTTAAGGGATAGTGAAGGGAAACTGAGGAAAGTGAAATGTGAAAGGAAGATGAGACATGAATTGTAGCTTATATATTGAACTACATGACTTCTGAGTTTCTTTCCACCTCTAATCTACAATCCTTTGGAATGGTAGGAACTGAGAAAGAAGACTGATGGAACACAGGGAGAGAATTCTGTGATTAGAAAGTGATAGAATAGAAGGAAGCTATTATACTCTGACTAATAGATGTGGTCAAAACATGAGTACTGTGGAATCATGGCTGGGCATAGCATTGGTGAGAGTTCTTAAGTCTTTCAAATCTGTTTAATGATTTTGTTTAAATTGTACTCCTGGTTCTGCTCACTTCAGTCTCAATCAGTTCAAGCATATCTTGCTAGTTTTCTCTGAAGCCATCTCTTTCTTGGTTATTTTTTGACAAGTTATATTTCATTATATTCATATACCATAATTTATTCAGTCATTCCACAAATTATGGATACCTTCTAAATTTCCAGTATGTGTACCCATTAGAAACAGAGCTGCAAGACTGACACACACATATGCATTAAAATGTGTTCATACACATATAAAAACATGCAAAAATAAATATACATACATATGGATAGATAGATAGATAGATAGTACATATGTGAATGGATTGATATAAAAACACAGTATTAAGTGTCATTGGTGTCAGACCAACTAGTGACATTTCTTGGTTAAATGGTATTTAGTTGGTAATTTGGAAGCCAAAGTTCATACACACACATATACATACACACAAATACAAGATAAGAAAAATAAATATTATGAACAAATATTGAAACAAATACATAATGGGAGCATATCATGTGCACAGCACAATGTAACAGAGGATTCAAATTATATAGGAAACAATTTCTATTTCAAGAAAACCTATCTATTAAGTACTACACATTGTGTTGAGAGTTGCCATCCTTTGCTTCCTTGTTAGTTTTCTTTTCTTTTCTGATGCACAGTTTCTGTTATTCCACCATTAATTAAGCATGGATATATGGATATATAGAGAAATGTATACTTATATGCATATACATATACACTTATGTGTTTATGCGTATACTTTCTCTAACAAATTCTATTTCTGATCTTTGTTTATATGTTTTTTGTTTATCTTTTATTTCCTATCCCTCCTAACTCCTCTACTGAACTTCTAACCTCACCCTCATATTACTTAACCTACCACCCATCAAGCATCTCTCTCTTATCCTCCCATTCACTTAAATAAAAACACTATTCTATACCCTACCTTTGACCTATTTCTTCAGTCTCCCCTCTGTAGCAGCAAGCACCCCAACATCCCCAGGGTGGCTGCCAACACAGGTTCTTAGATCTGCTTTTCTAAAGGAAAGCAACTCAAAATGGGTTAACAAGCTTACTTTAATCAATCAAACATATATCATTTACCTAGTTCAGGGGAAAAAGGTCAGCATGGAGAACTTCAAAGTATACAGACAGAACTTACAAGACAGAGAAACAAACAGATCAAGCAGACAGGTTTTCAAACTGTCCCAACATTACATCAATACCAAATCACAGTTACCAGAGAGGGAAGCATCAACATCTGGGTTTACAAAGCCAGAGGGCTCTCAGTGGCTGCCCAGAGTCTCATCTGATCAAATCACACAACACTTCTCAAAGTGAGCCCCAAAGCCAAGCCTCACATCAGGGGTTATATAGCCTTCTTCTGGGTCAGAGAATGAAACCACCTCAATCACACAGCATCAAGGTGTGGGCATTCCTGAAAACCAAGCCTCCTGCCAGAGGCTCCATGTGACCACATTCAGCCTATTAGGGGGCAGAGTATATTTTCAAATCAAGGAAGGTTCTCAGAGTCTCTTAAGCCTATCAAAGGGCCTAAGGGCAGGGAAGATATTTAAATTTACATTTCCATTATACCCTCTTGTCCTCTTCCTCCCTTGTCCTCCCATTCTCATTAACCTGAATACCCTTCCATATCCCACTTTAACCTATTCCCTTTTTAACCTTCCCCTCTAGAGAACCCTCCCTTATCCTCTCCTCTTTCTCTATTCCATTAGCATTTTATTTCTTTCTGAATTTAGAAGACTTTTATACTCATCTAGATATATGTATATGAGTATATATATATATATATACACATATATGTGTGTGTGTATATGTATGTATGTATGTATGTATGTATACATTTATGTATGGTTGTATGTATGTGTTGTTCCCTCTTAAACCCATTTCAGATGAAAGTAGGCTTCCAGAACTACCAGCCCTCCTTCCTTATCTAATTCCTCTTTGTCAGTTCTCCCTCTGGAGTCTCATTTGTATAAATTAATTAATCTTTGTAGTTATTGCTAAACAGCTTTATTTTTTAAAGTCATATCATACACAATTCTAATCCAATCTTTCTTACAAACTACCCAATTACTAATAACAATCCTAGATATACATTTTACACACACAAAAGACAAAGTCTCTCCTTACTGATTCCCTTGTAGTCTTTTATATGTACCTTGTATTTCTCTCAGTTCTTATATGTCAAATCTTCTATTAAGTTCATTTTTTAAATGAAGTTCTGAAAGTGTAAGTTTATTAAATGTCCATTTTTTTTAGTTGGGATTATGCTTATTCTTAGCTTTGCTGGATGTTTTATTTTTAGCCAGAACCCCAGTTCTTTTCCTATTTGATATATAGTGTTCCGAGACCTAGAGTCTTTTATTGTCACTGCTGCTAGGCCTTGTGTGATTCTGTGTCATGGTCATGTTTATTTTGTTTTCTTCTTGCTTGTAATATTGCATCCTTTAGCTGGACATTTCAGAACCTGACTATAATATTTCTATAGATTTTCGTTATAGGATCACTTTCAGGTGGTATTTGGTGGATTTTTTCTATTTCTACTTTCCCCTCTTTTTCTAGAGTTTCAAGACAATTTTCTTTAACTATTTCTTGTAATATTGTATCAAGATGTTTTTATCATAGCTTTCAGGTAATCCAATAATTTTTATGTTTTCTCTTTTTGATCTGTTCTCCATATCAGTTTTCTTATGAGATATTTCACATTCTCTTCTTTTTTTATTATTATTTATATTTTGTTTCATTATTTTTTGATCTCTTATAAATTCGCCAACTCCCCCTTGCCCAGTTCTAATTTTCAGGGAAATATTTTTTTTTCCTTAAGTATCTGCATTTCCTTTTCTAATTGGTTGACTTTCTTTTCACGACCTTCTTGTTTTTCTTAGATTGCCCTTATTTTTTCCTCTTTCTTGTATTTGATTTTTGAAGACTTTTTTTATGTTCTTTGAGTTATTTTGAGTGGGTGACCATTTGGAATTACTCTTTGGGGGTAGAAGCAGGTTTCTTTGCTTCATCATCATCCTCTGAAGGTGAACCCTGCTGTTATCTATTCCCATAATAACTTTCTATCTTTGAAATTTTTTTAATCCCTTTATGATTTTTTTTTTTTTAATTTGTAGTAGCTCTGCTTTTATAATCACCTCTGGTCCTGGGTTATGGGGGATTGTGCCTTTGGCCTCAGATCCTCTTTCAGTCTTCAGTTCTGGAACTGGAACCAAGACCCCCAGCCACCTACAAATGTCCATAGCCAATGACATCCCTGACCCACTGCTTCTACTCCTCGTGCATGTGCTGGTTCCTTCTTGTCACCAGCCCCATCTCCATTGCTCAGGTGGGTCTGGTATTGTCAGCAGGGGTTCCCTCAAATCTTCCCTGGCTCAGATTCCCAACACTTCTCACTGTCTTAGGGATAAAGGATCCTGTGACTGGGGAAAAGACAGCCTTTCAACTGATTTAACTCCAGGGTTTGCCATTTGTTATTCAAGAGGTGTTTACTCTTCACAGGAAGCAAACCTCATCCTGGGACTTTTCTTTAGATCTCCTCTGATTGTCTCAGAAGTACCCCTGTTCTGTCCTCACTCTTATTTACTTTTATTGTTCAAAATTTCCCCTGAGGCACTATTTCATCTCTTTGGTGGGGGAAAATCTTAAGAGCTTGAAATTCTCAGGCCAAAGTTCTAAAATGATTTGGAAATAGGCGGACCAATTTATTATACCAACAATAGAATAATGTTCCATTTTTGATATATCATTTCCAACATTTGTCTTTTTCCATTTTGTCAATCTTGCCAAGCTGATAAGTGTGAGATAGAACACCAGATTTCCCTTATTTCTTTCACTGGCTAGGAACAACTAAGATCAGTATCTCTTTGAAAGAATTTTAGTACATACCAATCAATTTATTGGTATGGGAAATTCCCAGTGTGAAAACCCTCATCAAACTTGAAACTAGCAAATAAAGAGGAGTTTAAAATTGTATAGTTGCCTGATGCACATGAAATTATTTTCCTAGGCAGAATCACAAAATTAGTGTATGTAAAAGACAGGACTTGACTTTGTTGCCTGTAAGGCCAACCCTATTCATTATGATTATGCTAACACTTGGCAAAACTAATTAATTAAAATAGGAACCTAAAAATAGGTCCTGGTGAATGATAGTTATCTATGAATATCTATAGTAACAAATCCATGTTCCTAGATCACCTGGCTTTGTCTTAGTTAGTTACTTATTTATATATTCCAAACTTACAATAATATAAAGGTAATTTTCTGGAATAAATTTTTAGGTGCCTCTGTCAATAATATTGTTAGTTTAAATAAATTTTTCCCTGTATCATAGGATGTATCAGAACTTATACTTTTTTTTACATTGCTTTCAAGAATCCAGCATCAGTTTCATACAGTAAAGAACAATTAGATTAGGACCTTGGAAGTAAGGAAGACCAATAGGAGGAAGACAGTAGAGCATGCTTTGAGAAATTTCTATTAGCATGCAAGTTAGACCCAACTGATGTATTATATATGCATATACACTATAGGTTTGTCCCACTTGTCAAGAGTCATGAAGGTATGCAAGTCTAAGAAAACTCTTGGGCTTATGTAGTTGAATAAAGAAAATACAGTTAGGTCTATATTAGTGCACATAAGGAATCCTATGAAATAACTGCATTATTTGAATTTTCAATATATATCTCCTTTGGGCTAGAAAAAATTACCATATTTTACATAATCATAACTTCAAACAGTATGAATTTAAATACATTTGACCACTTCATGGGATTCATTATTCACCTAAATTAGGACCTAGTAGTAATGTTGCATTTATTTCAGGATTAATTGTTGTAAAATACCAATATTATTTGATATGCAATACTATGCAAAGTATTAGAGATACAAATACAAAAAAAAAAATAGAAAAAGCTGGACATACAGAAGAGTGGTGACTGGGATGTGGTGAAGTGTTTTGGAAAGGGAAATCTGTGAGTCAAGTTGGGGCCATTGAAGTCCAGTCACACAATGAGTTCTCTCTGCAAGATACCTAAATTTCATAGTTTGTGCCATTGGTTCAAAACAAGAGGGGCAAAATGTGAAGGATTAATTATTAAAGGTAAGATGATGCAGTAGAAATAAGAGTCAGGAGCCAAGGACTCTAGGCCATAACATAGATAATATAGGTTACCAGGGACATACCATTATTTCCTCTCTGAGTTCAGATTTTTAAAAACATTTCTTTATGAAATGAAAACAGTAATAATCCTATTACCTTCCTCATGGGATTCAGTCTAGCTCAGTAGATATTTATCTAACAACTATTATGCCCAAGGCATTTTTATGAGAAAATCAATTTTCAAATAACAAGGGGATCCAAAACATGTCAGTCATTATTAAAGGGGGAAGTTTAGAATAGTGAATAGACCATTCGGTTTTGAGTCAAGAAAAGCATGGACTCAAATTATACCTCTGTCACTAATGCATGACCCTCTTCAAGTCATTCAACCCCTCTGGTCTTTAAGCACATTAGGAATTTTCTAATAACCTATAAATGAATTGATTGTGATATGCATTGTTGGAGGGAATTGCCATACTAGGAGTCGTCCACAAAGATGAAAACACATTTCTTTTACATATGCATGTAATTATTATGAGATCAAAATATATGTCTATATTTGGACTGACAGACTAAAACTCGGAAGGGCAAGGAACATTCCATTTAGGAGATTGTGTCTGTAATATAACTGGGGCTATTTTTTTTTATGGGTTAACAATTTTGCTTTAATCAATCAAACATATCATTTACCTAATTCAGAGGAAAAGTCAGCACCCTGAACTTCAGAGTATAGAGAGGTTACAAGCAGAAATTACAAGAAGACAGAGAAACAAACAGATCAAGCAGACAGGCCTCCAACTCCCTAATCATTACACCCATACCTAGTCAGTTACCAGAAAGGGAAGCATCAACATCTGGGTTTTTCAAAGCCAGTGGGTTCTCAACGGCTGCCCAGAATCTTATCTGGTCAAATCACACAACACTTCTCAAAGTGAGCCCCAAAACAAAGCCTTACATTGAGGTTTATATAGCCTTCTCCTGGCACAGAGAATGTAATAAAGCTCTTGACTCCACTGCCCAATCACAAAGTATTTCCTGAAAATCAAGCCTCCCACCACAGGTCCAGGTGCACTTACGCCTATCAAAGGACCTAGGGGCAGGGAAGATCTTACACAATAAAATCTTAAAAATATGGCAACAGCATAAATTTACATAGCATAGCCAATTTACATTTGAATTAGCATTAATATCTCTTCAGTTACATTTGCAAGATACATAACAGAAGTTTTGAAAGTGGCCACAGGGCCTTAAACAAACACAAAGTACATTGCATTATCACATCAATTCAAAACAAGTGTCCAAATAAAGTTCTCTTGGGAAGAGGGGGGTGTCCTTCCCCTCACACTGCTCCAGCCCCTGCTTTCAAGTCCTGAGGGGCAGCTGGGCAACAAAACTGACAGGGTGGGGTCCTTGGGGGTCCATGGCCCTTTACCCCACCCACCATAGACTCAAGTCCATCCTCCCCCTGGTTGCAGCAAGAAAACACTCCTGCCTTGCCTCACAGTGCTTATCTTGTCCAATGGCTGAATTCCAAACTCCTGGGTTCCTCCTCTTTCTGCAGGAGGCGGCTGCTCCTGGCTTCTGTTAACTGGGGCTACTTAACATTTCTGGAGGGATAGATGCTAAAATCTTGTTTATGATTTATCAATGAGTCATATTTTCCATGGTATTTTAGGAGTCGTAAAATGACTGGACAAGGGTTAGCCTCTTAGCCTCTTACTTAGACTGACTTTGTCAAGTGCTGTGAGTAGGATTTGTCCTCTCTAGAGTAGAGGAAAATGTCATGTGATCCTACAAGAAGGCAACACCCTGGTGAATCCCCTGACTTGCAATATTTCAATTAAGCATTTACTAATTGCTTACTATGGGCTATAATTGTCATATATATGTAGCATAGTTATATGTAATATATCATATGTCACACACATATATAGTACATGTTCACGATATATACTTCTATGTAGATTCACATGTGTGTATACATAGGTGCATAGGTACAAACACATACATATACATATGTACATGTATACATACATACATATATAATCCTTATCCTCAGGATATGGGAAAAATAATCTGTACATATAGAAATAAGAAAAAAATATACACTAAATAGAGGGAAAGATGAAAAAATATTTTAAAATATCCATTATCTTTTAGATACTATGCAAAGTATTAGAGATACAAATAGAAAAAGCTGGATATTAAGAAGAGTGTAGACTGAGATTGGGGGGAGTGTTTTGGAAAGGGAAATCTGAGAGAATGATAACTGGAACAACTCACATAACCTTACCATAATAATAGGGTGGAACTGACTACTGTTCTCAGGGCGTGATTTGGAAATATGAGTGAGGTGGAGATAGGGCTGAAGAGAGGGTTGCATAACATAAAGATGACTGGGAAATAACTTCCTTAACACTAGCCTGGGCTAGATACAGGAAATGAATTGTCACCTTAAAAAGGTGGGGAGGGTTGGATTAAAAACATCATGAGACCTATCAAATAGTATGTTCACTATATACAAATAAAACTCTTAGGGACCATTGAGTATAGACATCCTAAATTTAAAAAGCCAACACTCTGTCACCTGAATTACTTCCTTTTGGGAAGATAATATTTGGTTTGTACTTGACTGGCATGCCCCAACTTTGTTTCTGAGCCTAGGGGAGTATATTCTTCTTCACATTTATAACAGTCGACTTCCCTCTGAGGAACAGCATGTTATGCTGATTATAGAAGTGAAGCACCGTAAAATTATTTTCATGTGTAGATAGATTTTCATTTAAATAAGTCTTTTATATGCACAGTTATTACCTCTGATTCATCATTATGACCTCTACAATTCTTTCAATTAGCCAAATTTCACTGAATGAATGTTTTTCCACTGCTTTGCTGCTCTACTCCCTCAATGTGTTCATAGTTTAACACCAATTTCATCCGAAAGCCTACTTTCCATATTCAGCTTAGTTTCCAGACACTTTAAATTAATCGAGTGGGTCAAGCCAAGGGCATATTTGCAGTTTTCCCTTGAAGAAAATGGTTGAAAACTCTGAACATACTGCGTGAGAGTAGTAAAGCTATAAGTGCTTTCCCGAGTGAAACTTGGCTAATTACAGCAATTGTGGAGGTCACAAACATAGGAGTCAAGTTCAGAGGAAAGTACAGATCCACAGTACTGATAGTGTTCACCAGCCTCTTTAGCAGCACCTCATAAAAATGTAAACCGATAAGAGCCCCATAGTCAAGGATGGATAATAGGTACTTCTGAACAACCTGCTTTCTTACAAACACATTCATGTTGCTTCTTGATCTACATGATACTCATCATCTTGGGCCCCCAGTGGAGAGAATATAATTATGTTTGCTAAAAGTCAGGCAATGATATAGTCAGATTTCAACACACTTAAAATGCTTTAGAGAGAGCCAGCTGCTGCTTTAACCGTTAATGGACTCAGAGGTTCCTAACATTTTAAAGCTGCAACAAAATGTAGGCTTAGAATTTCTTAAGAATAAAATTAAGGGTAAAACCTAGATGAATGTAGGTATTATCATAATATTATTTCATTGGGGGGGGGCAAAATGATGGGGGGAGGTACTATTGTGTTTATGTAAGCCACAGACTGTCAAAAAAAAGCTTAGTTTTTGAAAATGCTCAAAAAAAAGAGTTCCGGGTATCATTTCAGTGATTTCATCTTACTTCACTTTGCATAAATGGCCTGCTAAAATTATATCCAATACAATTTTACCTTTCCCACCTGTGTGACTCTCAGCAAGCGTTCCCCCTACATATGAGAGGCACTCTTTCTTTTCTCCTTTCTCTTAGAACCTCTAACTTCCTTCAGGGAACACCTCAGATGCCACCATCTCCATAAAGTTTTTTTTTTTCCTGATTCTGACAGTATTCCTTGTATCTAAAAACCCTATATGTAATTGTTTATTATATATTTTGCCTTTACTTATTTGTGTATAGATCAGTAAATATTTCCTGTGAGAAACTTGTAAGTTCTTTTAAACCAGGTACTATTTGGTTTTAATCTTTGTAAACCCGGTATGCAAAAAGCATTAAACAAAATAAGACAGAAAATATATTCTAAGGTTACTTTAAGTGAAGATAGCTATGATGAAATCTACATAAAAAATAGAATAAGAAAATGTACAAGAAATCACAGAATCAGAGAACCAAACACATGGAAGGAAGCTTAGAGGCCCTTGATTTCAATCAATATTTGTTCAGGAAACTTCTCTGCAACATACTGACAGACAGTGATCTGGTTTCTACCTGAAAGCCACCATTTATATGAGTTTGTCCATTTCCCTTTGGGAAAGCTCTTTATCCAGTGTGAACAAACTGCAGAAGTAGTGATCACAGAATTTTAAGGAACTCAGATGAATGTCCCTGCTCTCCTTCTTCAGATTTTCTAACTTGCTCCTATAAGAGAGGTCCTCATATTATTTACTTCCAAGTACTTTGTACAGTTGCACTTTTTCCCCTTTTATATTTTATATCTCATTTTTCCATTCTTCAAACTCATGACCAAAGTAAGAATGACCTTCTTCTTATTCAGATTCTTCTTTTCTTTGTTTTTAAATTGATGCAATTTTATTTTTTTTCTCATTTTATTTTTTTATTTTTTTTAAACAAATGCTTTATTAACTTCTGTTTTACATCATTCATTTCCGCCAGATTTTGAGTTACAATCATTTTCCCCCCATTATTCCCCTACCCAACCTCCCAGAATAGTAGTCCCACAAGATATCACTTCCTCCAATCTGCTCTCTCCCATACCTTCTCCCATACCCCCATCGACTTTTCCATTAGAGGAAGGTGAATCTTTGTGTCCCAATGCCTACACATCTTATCTCCCTATTACAAGCAAAAGAGTATTAATAATAGTATTTATATATATTTGAAACATTTAATGTTACGACCTCGAATTTCAGATCCATTTCCTTCCTCCCTTGTCACCCATTCCCTCTTGGGAGATAAGTAATTCAGTATATGTTGTACATGTCTAGCTATGCAAAACATGATCATAGTAGATATATTGTACAAGGCTGCTTATAATTCCCTCCCACTCATCCCACCCCCCACCTGGTCCATTCCCTACATGATCCTGTCCCTCTTCTATAGTGGGTACTTCCAACCTCCCCTCACCCCAAGGATGCCCTCCCATCCATCATCCCTCCTCTCATCCCCCTTCCCCCTATCCTGCTGCAGGTTGAGATATCCCATTTAGTATGTATGTCATTTTCTCCCTGAACCAAATTCAATGTGAATGTGGTTTTGCCTTTTTAGCCTTCCTTATTCTCCCCCTCCTTTGCAACCACTTCCCCTTGCTTCTTCTACATGGGATAGTTTACCCTACCCTGTCTCTCCCCATCTCCTCTTGCCACTTTCCTCTCTCACCTCATAATTTCATCCCTTGAGTATTCTCCCTTCCCAACAGATTCAACCTATGCCCTCTATCCATATATAACTGTAACCATATACACACACATTCACATATGTATTCATATGACCACACACCCTTCTTCCATTATTTTCATAGTGAGAAAGATATCATCAGTCACAGTTATTGCTTTTCCATATAGGAATGTAAATAGTTCAACTTTGATAAGTTCCTTTTGATTTCTTTTCCCTGATTACCTTCTCAGGCATCTCTTGCTTCTTGTGTCTGGATGTCAAATTTTCTATTCAATTCTGGTTTTTTCCTCAAGAATGCTTGAAAGTCCTCTATTCCACTGAATGACCATATTTTCCCCTGAAACAAAATACTCAGTTTTGCTGGGTAGGTGACCCTTGGGTTCATTCCCAGTTCTTTTGCCCTCTGGCATATCATATTCCATGCCCTTCGATCCCTCAGTGTAGAAGCTGCCAGGTCCTGGGCTATTCTGATTGTGTTTCCACAATATTGAAATTGTTTCTTCCTGGCTGCTTGTAGTATTTTCTCCTTGATCTGGGGATTCTGGTACCTGGCTATAATATTTCTGGGGGTTTTCTTCTTGGGATCTTTTTCAGGAGGTGATCGGTGGATTCTTTCAACCTCTATTTTGCCCTTTGGATCTAAAACATCAGGGCAGTTTTCCTTGAGAATTTCTTGAAGGTTGATTGCTAGGTTCTTTCCTTGATCATGACTTTCAGGTAGTCCAATAAATTTTAAATTGTCTCTCCTGGATCTATTCTCAAGGTCAGTGGTTTTTCCCATGAGATATTTCACATTGCCTTCTAATCTTTCATTTGTTTGGATCTGCTTAACAGCATCTTGATTTCTCATAAAGTCACTAGCTTCCATTTGCTCCAGTCTAACTCTGAAGGAATGAATCTCCTCAGTGAACTTTTGAGATTCTTTTTCCATCTGGCAAATTCGACTTTTTAAGGCATTCTTCTCCTCATTGCCCTTTTGGGCCTCCTTTGCCATTTGAGCTAGTCTATTTTTTAAGGTGTTGTTTTCCTCAGTCAGGCTGTTGACCCTCATTTCATACTTTTCCTGCATCCTTCTCATTTCTCTTTCCAATTTTTCCTCCACTTCTCTTATTTGATTTTTAAAGTCCTTCTTAAGGTCCTCTATGGCCTGCAACCCGCTCATGTTTTCGCCTGGGGCTTTTGGAGCAGGACTTCTGACCTCACAGTCCTTTTCCCGCTCTATGCCCCCAAAATAGGAGTCTAGGGTTGCATTTTTCTGTTTCCTTTGCCTTGGCATGTTGCCACTTAATTGCTTGACTTTTGGGCTTGTTGCCACACTATGGCTTTAAGGCCAGCTAGAGGAATTTTCGTCCCGAACGTGTGGGGGGCAACTTCCGTTTCTGGCAAGCTGTAAACCCACCCACAACTTCCACCCTAGAACACAATCCAGATCCAGGGAGGTTAAAGCAAGAGCGATTACCCCCCAAGACTGATCGCTGGATCTCCCCACGATTTGTAGGCTGGGAGCCAGAGCTGCCTCTGAAAACTACAAAATGGCATGTCTCCTCAGCTTCTTCTAGCCCCCAGGGGAGGGAGCTGACGCATTCCCCAAATACAGGTCCCAAAGTCCATAGGACACTAACCTCTTACTTTGTCCTAGGCATGTCTATGTTGATAATTCTGGAGTCGCCACAACTCCTGGTGTTCTGGGGTTCCTCCAGCTGGCTTCTGGCCCTGCCACCCTGGGGCTAAAACCTCCGCTCACTCGGACCTGGGCTCGGCTCGGCTCCTACGCTCTGTGCGCTGCCGGCTCCCAGACCACTGCGCTGGTCCTTCCTGCAGGGCTGCTGGGCTGTCCTCAGCGGGAGGTTAGCTTCTCTGTGTCGTTCTGTGGGTGCTGGGGCTCCAGAAGTTGTTCACAGTCCTTTTTTTACATAGTTTGTGGGGGATCTGCGATGCAATTTTATTTTAAGTGCGAAAAGAGGATGTGACCACGAAATGAAGCAATAGGCAATATTTCCAGTTACCACTTTAAAAAGAAAAAAAAAGCAGAATTATGTAGTAGACGTAAAACAATTACAGCTATTCACACTGGACAAGAAGGATATAAGCCCAAAAGGGAATAGCCTTATGAATTAACAGTGGAGAATGGTAATTCATCACATTTAATTAGTGCCCCTCCCCAGTAACTTCCATGCTCTAGCAAACTATACAAATCTACCTACCCTCTTATGCCTTAGGATCCCCTAAGGAATTTCCCTGCTGCTACATTCTCTGCCTGCTCATTCTATGTCTGACTTTACCCCAGTATCCTATCACAAGCAAACAAAATATCACAACTGAACTCTGTCCAGTCACATTCAGAGGAGGTGGAGGAAAAGAAAAGAAGACTTAGGGTAGCTTATAGTTTAAAGATATTCAAGAGAAAGGGGGGAAACAGACACTTTGTCAGAAAAAAAAATTGCCTTCAACCAAATTAATAAAAAGGGTGGTAGACATTGATTCAGTTCAGCCACAGAATGAAAAAAAATAAGGGAACTTGAGGGAACCTGGTGTAGCGAACCAGTGAATGGGGCTGCGTCAATCCTGAAGGAATAGAATAGTCATTAAACTGGAGGCAGATAAATTACTGTCCAGAAATGACTTGAGACAGAGATTTTTAAGATGAATGAAATTTGAATTCTTTAATTTTAAAGGAGACAGAGACATTTTTAAGTCCCAAAGGGTAAACCCGTCATGAAATGGGAAAGGTATTAGAGAATGCACAATAGTAAAATATAAAGAAAGGAAAAAATGCCTCAAACCTCCAAAAATCTCAAGAAGAAGAAAATTTCAGTTTAAAACCTAGTGCACAAACAGATAAATTAATAGCAAAGGTTAAAAATTAGAAATTAATATGACTACTAAGATACCTAAAATAATGTATGTATTTAAGCATTGCAAGAGAAAGAAAACCAAACTCATACCAGATGGAACAAAGAACACTGTGGATTCCCAAGGGTTCATGGAACTGTAGGAAGATGTCTCAGAATCATTCAAAAGAGAAATAGGAATTTTCAGAGAAGATAGGAATAAGGAAAGCTAGATGGCAGGTGGATAGAACTCCAGGCCTGTAATCATTTTCCTGAGTTCAAATCTGGCATCATATATTTACTAGCTATGTAACCCTGCATAGCCAATGTGTTTGCCTGAGTTTCCTCATCTGTAAAAAGAAACGGGGGTGGAAATTCCAAACCACTCCTATATTTTTGCCAAGGAACCCTAAAATGTGTCACAAAGTCAGATACAACTGAAGGAAAAACAAAACAAACAAAAATCAATGAACAAGATAGAAACAAATGACAGCATTAATCATAAAAAAAAGAGATAATAGTCTAAATATTAAACTTGTATACATGCTTAAAAGGGAAGGAAAACAAAGGGAAATGTGGGAAGAATTGTCTTCAGAATGTGTTCAGTCAGGTTCAGTTCAATTTTTGAGACCCCATTTGGGGTTTTCTTGACAGGCTGGAGTGATTAGCTATTTCTTTCTCCATCTCATTTTATAGATGAAGAACTGAGGCAAACAGGGTTGAATAACTTGCCTAGGGTCACACAGCTAGTAAGTGCCTCAGGCCAGATTTGAACTCAGGAAGATGAGTTTTCCTGACTTTAGGCTCAGTGTTCTATCCACTGTGCCCCTTAACTATCCCTAGGAAGAATTTAACAACTAAATAAGGAGAATTAAAAAGGAATAAGTCAATTCTTTTTTTAAAAACATACTTCTTCTTCCCATGCTTTTCAGAGGAGGCATGATCTTTTAATTCTTTAAAGTCATATATATATATATATATATATATATTTTTTTTTTTTTTCATTTTAGAGGGAAAATAGATTGTATTTTCAGTTTAGATAGTGATTCCTTGTTGGTGACAGAAAACATGAGCAAAGCACCCCCAGTGTTGGTCACTGTACAACTATTTCTGCTCTTCATATTTTCTGAAAGCAAGATCCTTAGGACCTAGGCACTATTCTTTTTTTTTTTTTTAAGCAATTGGGGTTAAGTAACTTGCCCAAGGTCACATGGCTAGGTTTTTGTTGTTGTTGTTGTTGTTTGTGTGGGTTAAGTGTCTGAGGCCGGATCCGAACTCAGGTCCTTCTGACTCCAGGGCCGGCACTCTACTCACTGTGCCACCTAGCCGCCCCCAGGCACTATTCTTAGAAGTTTCTGTGAATATATCCCAGGGCAACTGCTTTGGCAAGTCATAGCCTGGATCAAGGGAACTGATGTTCATAGAGGGAACGACAAAAATAAAAGATTCAGAGTCACAGAGTCAAACACTTAGAGACTATAAGTAATTTGACCTGTACTACCTGGGGGTCAGTTTTCTGAAAGATAGCTCACCTAGGGATTTGACTAAAGAATTAGAATTACACGATCTATGTAAAGTACCAATAAGGGAATATCTTGAAGACAAATATCTCTCTAAACCTCATGGAAGAGCTTCAAGTTGGTTTCCGAGTTGGGCACCTTGCAAGGCCATCATTGGATTATAAATTATTTCCAATCCAATAAATATTCTCCAAATGCCAACTATGTGCAATTCACTATAAAAAATGAAAGAAATATCTCTGACATCAAGTAACTTACATTCTATTGGGTCATGATTGCCTAAACTTTGTAAATACTGTAGTGTTTTTGGTATTGTGTTTTATACATGCATGCTTAAGAAATATTTTGAAAGAATAAAAAATGAATAAATGGATAAATGAATAAGTAGATGAGTGAACTAATAAGTGACTGGATGATTGTGGGTATGAAATTGTCTGTTGATGGTATAGGAATGCATTCTTCAACATTCTCCATTATTTGAATTACATAGAACATCTGACCCTCGGTATTCTTCTATATGAATCACTACCTAAAATTGATTACCTCATGTTTGTGAGATTTTGAAGAATTAATTATAATTCACTAAATCAGAGAGTTGAGACAGGTCAATAAATGTCATTTATTGACATATTTTATCGCTATTGCTACAGGATTGTCAGTAGTAATCTGAAGTGCAATTTATTAGTAAAAATGATTAACTTTTATAGCTTACTTGGAGAATGGTCATGTTACCTAAAATAATTGAACAAATTACTGTATTAATCATAAAAAAGAACTTCCCTAGTTCTCTAGCACTTGTATAGACATTTTGTCCAGTAAATGTTGTGTATCAAGAAACCAGTTACATAAATAAAATTTAGACAAGTTATTAATTTAACATAGAACATAATTGCAAAAAAATTCAATTTCTGTAGTTTTGCTACTTTTCTGTAATCTTTAAGACAATAATTTGTAGAAATTGAAATTATATACTTATGCTAATAATAAAATTGATGATCTCTGAAGGCAAAATGGGTGAAAGTTCCAAAGAAGTAAATGAAAGTTTATTGTCAAGGACAAAACATAATAAATAAATACAACCCTTCCTAAAAACAGAACTATCCAGGCAGAACCATGGTATCAGGGTAAAGCAAGGAAGTTGCCTGAGCTCCCCCCAGTTTCTCTTGAAAACAATATTGAAACATACTTCTAAATGGATTCTGGAGCAACAGATCCCGGAAAAAAAGATGGAGTGAAAAATTTTCCAACTTAAGATAATTTAGAAGGACTTCAAGAAAATCTATCTCACTTGGAATAAGTGGAGCACAACACAGCACAAACAGTTTCCTAGCATGCCAGTGGGAGGCTCTTAGTTGCAAAACAGATAAACAACCAAGTCCCCTAGGTCCTAGATCAGCAGAGCAGCAGTAGGGGCTACAGACCCCACACATAAGGAAAACTGTGAGCTCCAGAACCCCAGCACAACAAGTGTGCCTAGACCTGACCACCTGCAATACAGTGGGCAAGCTGCAAGTACCTGAGGCTATGTGGTATGGAAATCCAGTGACCAGGTTTCTGGCTTACAGTATAAGAAACATGGGAAAATGCACTTTGTGCTACAGGAGCAGAACTCAACTTTAAAAGTCTCAAAGTAGGTTGAAAAATGAGTAAGAAACAGAAAAGAGCATTGATAATAGAAAGCTACTGTGGTGACAGAGAAGATCCAAACACAAACTCAGAAGAGGACAACATTAAAATGCCTTCATGTGAAGCCTCAAAGAGGAATATGAATTGATCACAAACCCAAAAAGTCCACTGGGAAGATCTCTAAAAGGATCTTTAAAAAATCCAGTAAGAGAGGAAGAAGAAAAATTGGGGAAAAAAATAAGAGGTATGCAAGAGAGAGAGTCAATAGCTTGAAAAAAAGGACAAAAATTACTGAAGGAATCAATTACTGAAAAATATATAATTGGCTAGATGGTAAAAAAAATAATCACTGAAGAAAACAACTCCTTAAAAGGTAGAATTTGCCAAATAGAAGAGATAGTACAAAAGGTAACTGAAGAAAATAATTCTTTTAAAAATAGAATTTGGTAAGCAGAACTTAATGACTCTATGTGACATTGTAATAGTAATGAAATTTGAAGTGCCAAGCTAAGAGGTAATTAGCACCTAGTTTCAAATTAAGACTCTGTTAAAGAAACAGAAGGTATGATCCCCTTTTGCTGACATAACAGGAAGGGGCTGAACAGGGAGGAGCTATACAATATTTAAGGAAGAGCACAACCTGGATAGTCAGAATTTCCTAGTGTAAGCATTGTGGAGGGAGGGCAGCTGCTGCTGGACTGAAGACTGATCTGAAAATTGAGAATAACTGAGATGAGGAATGAGAATTGAAAACTGAGACAGAATTTCTTGGAGCAAGCCACATGAAGGATGGATTTTGATTTTGAGAATGGAGCTTATGGTACTGAAGATGTCTGAGGGCCAGCTAGAGCTCCTAAGGATTTCTGAGGGCCGGCTGGAGCTGCTGAGGATTTCCAAAGGCCAGCCAGAGCTGCAGAAGGCTGAGGAAGCATGACTGTGGTGTTGATACTTTGTACAAATGTTGTTGTGACTTTCTTAATGTGTATGAATGTTCTTGTGGCTTTGTTAAGCCTTGTCTTCCCAGGAACAGACATTGTGAAGGATTTGAGATGGACTAGACACAGTGAGCCCCAATGTGGAGTAGGAGAGCTGGACAAGGAGCTGAGAGCTGTCTGTCTTTGAACTCAGGTGGCAGTTGGATAGATTTGGGCAGGAGCTGGGACAATGGAAGAGGAACCAAGGGAGTTGTAAGCATGCCCTGAATCAAGATAAAAAGATCTCTCCATTGGTACTTAGTAGTGACTGATGAAATTGACTGAGTAGTGACTGATGAAATTGTCTGAGTAGTGACTGATGAAATTGTAATTTACTTGTGACCTAGGGGTGGATGGCTTTTGTATTTTCCACTACCCCTTAAGGGGGTCCTGAGTAGTGACTTTTGAAGTTGTAACTTAATTGCACCCCATGAGTAGAGAACTTTGACTTTTGTACTTTGTGACCAAAGATTGGGTTACTAAATGATTATACTTTGTTGAAAACTATATGATCACTTTGGTGAAGATTATGTGGCCATTTCAGTGATAAGTTGTTGAGTTGTGACATGGTGAATACTGTATGTTGATTTTCTGTGATAATTTTCAGTGATAATTTGTAACATTGTGAATGCTGTACCTTGATTTTCTTTGAATGTTTTGCTCTGATTTGTTATTGAATAAACAGAGAGTTCTCTATACTATGTAATCAGAAACTTGAAAGCTGTTAACAGCATCAGTCCTCTGGAAAGCTGCTTGGCTTTGCAGACATTAATAATCAGTCAAACAAAATCAAAAGAATAAAAAAAATAGGATAAAATGTAAAATAACTCATTTGGGGGAAAATCATTGATCTGGAAAAAATCCAGAAATGATAATTTAGGGATCATTAAATGACTTGGAGGTTATGATTAAAAAAGAGCCTGGACAGCATCCTTCAAGAAATGATCAAGGAAAACTGCTTTGATATCCTAGAACCAGAGGGTAAAATAGTCATTGACAGAATCAAGTGATTATCTCCTGAAAGAGATCCCAAAATGGAAATTCTAAAAAATATTATAACTAGGTTCAAGAATGATTAGGTCAAGGAGAAAACATTGCAGGCAGCTATGAAGAAACAATTCAAATATCAAGATTGATTCACATCTAGGATTACATAGGACTTAGAAGCTTCTACGTTAAAGGATTGGAGTACTTGGAATATGATATCCCAGAAGGCAAGGAGGCTTGGATCACAACCAAGAATCAACTCACTAGCAAAATTGAGCATAATCTTTCAGGTGAAAATATGGATATTACATGAAATAGGGGAATTCCAAACTTTTCTGATAAAAAACCAGAGCTGAACAGAAAATTAGATCTTCAAATATAAAACTAAAGAAAATCATAAATAGATAAACAATAAAGAGAAAAAAAACACGTTATGAAATATGATTTAAGCTGTTTCCCCTATATACGAAGATTAGGGCAGGTAGAAGGAGTATACATAGAAAGAAAAAATGGGTATAAGTTGAATTTTATGTGACAATATAAAATAAAACAACCTTAAGGGGTTAAAAAAAAGATTGTACTGGGAAAAGTGTAAAGTGGGGAGTAAAATAGAGGATATAGCATGAAGATGTGCAAAAGACATAGGGCATGAGAAGGAAGGTGGCGAGCATTGTTTAAACTTTATTCTTAGCAAATTTGTCTCAGAGAAAAACATGTGCACTTAGCTGGGTATATAAATTTATCTTATCATATGAGGAAGTGGGAGGGGAAAGGGGAAGGTAAATGGGTGGTAATAAAAGGGATGGCAGATTGAAGGAGGTTGTGATTAGAGGCAAAACTTTGGAGAGGTGGGACAGGGTGAGAGGAGAGAGAAAAGTATAAACATGGGGAAAATATAATGGAGGGAAATAAACAGTGATTATTACTGTGAATGTAAATGGTTGAACTCCCTCATAAAACAGAACTGTATGGATTTGTGGATTAAAAAACAGAATTCTATAATATATTGTATGCAAGAAACACATTTGAAGCAGAGAAATACAGACAGAATAATGGTAAAAGACTAGAGTAAAATATATTTTGCCTCAGCCAAAGTTAAAGAAAAAAAAAAGGAAAAAACTGCAGGGATTGCAATACTGATCTTGAACAAAGCAAAACCAAAAATAGATCTAATTAAAAGATATAAGGAAGGAAATTACATCTTGCTAAAATGTACCATAAACAATGAAGTAGGGGTGACTAGGTAGAACACTGAAAAGAGCACCAGCCCTGGAGTCAGGAGGGCCTGAGTTAAAATCTAGCCTCAGACACTTAACACTTATTAGCCATGTGACCTTGGGCAGGCAAGTCACTTAGCCCCAATTGCCTTGCCTTCCCCCTGCAAACAAAAAAAAAGCATAAACAAATAGGTAGATAGATAAATAAGTAAATAAACAAGTTAATTAATTAATTAAAACAACAACAACAAAAAACAATGAAGTTATACCAATACTAAAGACATATGCACCAAGTGGTACAGTATCCAAATTCTTAAAGAATTTGTTAGTTACAGGAAGAAATGGACAAAACCATACTAGTGGTAGACCTTAACCTCTCCTTCTCAGAACCAGATAAATCTAACCACAAAATAAATAAGTAAGAAGCTAAAGAGGTCAATGGAATTTTATATTAAATATATATATATATGTGTATATATATATATATATATATATATATATATATATATATATATATTTATAGGCCTTTGGAGAAAATTAAATGGGGATAGATAGGAATATACTTTTTTCTCAGAGGTACCTGAGAAAATTTTCATGGCACCTACATGAAAATTGACCATGTGATACAGCATAACATTCTCATAATCAAATGCAGGAAGGCAGAAATATTAAATGCAACCTTATCAGATCACGATGCAATAAAAATTATGTTTAACAATTGGCCAAGGAAAGATAAGTTAAAAACAAATTGGGAACTAAATAATCTAATACTAAAGAATGATTGGCTCAAATAACAACACATAGAAATAATCAATGATTTCATCGAAAAGAATGACAATAATGAGACAACATAACAAAATTTATGAAATGCAGGGAGAGCAGTTTTTAGGGGAAATTTTATATCTCTAAATGTTTAAATAAAATAGAGAAATAAGAGATAAATGATTTGGGTTAGAAACCATAAAACGTCAAAAAAGAAATTTAAAATATTCTATTAAATACCAAATTAGATATTTTGAAAATGAAAGGAGAGATTAATAAAAATTAAAGCAAGGAAACTATTGAACCTACAAATAAAACTAGTAACTGGTTTATGAAAAAAATAATAAAATAGAAAAATGGTTGGTTAATTTGGAAAAAAAACAAAATTACCAATATCAAAAATGAAAATTATGATTTCAGTGCCAATGGAAAGGAAATTAAAGCAATAATTAGGAATGATTTTGCCCAATTACATGACAATAAACCTGACAACCTAAGTGCGATGGATGAATATTTTAAAAATATATAAATTATGCAGATTACAGAAGAGGGAATAAAATGATTAAATAACACCATTTTAGGGAAAAATGAATAAACCATCAATGTACTCCATAAGAAAAAATTAGTAGGGCCAGATGGATTTACAAGTGAATTTTACCAAACATTTAAAAAACAATTACAATACAATGTAAACTATTTGGAAAAATAAGTGAAAAAGTATCCTACTACATTCTTTTAATGATACAAATATGGTTCTGACACCTCAACAAGGAAGAGATAAAACAGAGAAAGAAAATTATAGAACAATTTCCCTAATGAATATTTACCAAAAATTTTAAATAAAACACTAGCAAAGACATTACAGCAACTTATCATGAGTATAATACACTAAGGCCAGGTAGGATTTATATCAGGAATACAAGGCTGCTTTAATATTTGGAAAACTATCAGTATAATTGATCATAATAATAAGTTTTACAGAAATCATATCATTATTTTAATAGATGCAGAAATGACTTTTGATAAAATACAGCACTCATTCCTATTAAAAAAAGAAAGCATAGGAATAAATATTTTCCTTAAAATAAGTTGTATCTGTCTAAAACTATAAGCAAGCATTATATATAATGTGGATAAACTAGAACCTTTCACAATAAGATGAGTAATGAAAAAAGGATGCCCATTATCACCACTATTATTCTATATTTTACTATAAATGTTGACTTTAGCAAAGAGATAAGAAAAAAGAAATTGATGGAATTATAATGGTTAATGAAGAAACAACAGCATCACTCTTTGCAGATGTTTGTATACTTACAGAATCAGCTAAAATTAGCTTTGGTAACTTTGGTAAAGTTACAGGATATAAAATAAACCCACATAAACCACTGGCATTTCTATATTATTATGAACCAACCCAGCAGCAAGAGACAGAAGGAGAAATTTCATTTAAAGTAACTGTAGGCAATATAAAATGTTTGGAATTCTACTTGCCAAGATAAACCCAAGAACTATATGAAGAACAGTACAAAACACTTTTCACACAAATAAATCCAAATCTAAACAATATGAAGAATACCACTTGCTCATGGTTAGGCCAACGTAATATAATAAAAGATGACAATTCTACCTAAATTAATTTACTTATTCAGTGCCAGACCAATCAAACTAACAAAATTACTTTATAGACCTAGAAAAAATAATAACAAAATTCATTGGGATGAACAAAAATTCAAGAATATGAAGGGAATTAGTGAAAAAATACAAGAGAAAATAAACCTATCTATACCATATCTAAAACTACACTATAACTTAGCTGTCATAAAAACTCTTTGGTACTGGCTAAGAAATACAGTGGTGGATCAGTGGAATAGGTTATGTACACAAGGCACAATAGTCAATGATTATTATTTTCTACTGTTTGATAAATCCAAAGACTCCAAATTCTGGGATAAGAAATCACTATTTGACAAAAGATATTGGGAAAACTGGATAATAATATGGCAGAAACTATGTATAGAAAACCATCTCACACCCTATGCCAAGATAAGGTAAAACTGGATACATGATTTAAACATAAGGGTTGATACTACATGCAAATTATGAAAGCAAGGAATTGTTTATTTGTCAATCTATGGAGAAGAGAAGACTTTATTACCAAGCAAGAGATAGAGAATATTATGAAATAATAAATAATTTGATCAAATTAAATTAAAAATAATTGCACAAACAAAACTAGTTCAGCCATTAAAAAGAAAGCAGAAAGTTGGGAAATATTTTTATATCCAATGTTTTTCATATCCAGTCATATGTATGTATACATACATACATGATATTTCCCAACTATATACATATACATATATATACACACACACACACACACACACACACACACATATGACTGAGTCAAATCTATAAGAATACAATTCATTACTGATAAATATCCAAAGGATATGAACAGGTAGTTTTCTGATGGAATTAAAGGTATCTACAGTCACAGGGAAAAATGCTCTAAATCACTATGCACTATGAAGAATCATCTCACATCTACCAATTGGGCTAATGTGAAGGAAAAGGGAAATTATAAATGTTGAAGAAGATATGGGAAAATTGGTACACTAATGCATTGTTGATGAAGTTGTTAACTGATCTAACCATCCTGGAGAGCAATTTGGCTCTATGCCCAAAGTACTATAAAACTATGCCTACACTTTGCTTCAGCAATAACACTACTATGTCTTTATTCCAAAGATTTCATAAAAAAGGGATAAGCACCCACATATACAAACATATTTATAGCAGCTCTTTTAGTGGTGGCAAAGGATAAGAAATTTAGGGGATGCCCATAAATTGGAGAATGGTTGAACAAGTTGTGCTATATAAATGTAATGGAATACTATTATAATATAAGAAATGATGAGCAAGATGATTTCAGAAATCCTGAAAAGATTTACATGAACTGATGATCACTGAAATGAACAGAACCAGGAGAACAATATACACAATGACAGCAAGATTGTACAATAATTAACTATGATGCACTTACCTCTTCTCAGCAATACAATGACCTGAGACATTTCTGAAAGCCTTGCTATAGAAAATGCTAATCACATCCAGAGAAAGAACTATGGAGTTTGAAGCTTATTTTCACTTTTTTTTGTTATTTTTTCCTTTCTTGTCATGCTTTTCTTTTGTTCTGATTCTTCTTTCATAACATGACTAATGGGGAAGTATGTTTAACATAATTGCACATGTATAGTTTATATCAGATTGCTTCCTATCTTGGGTAGGGGGAGGGAGGAGGAAAGGTGAGAGAAAAATTTGGAACTCAAATGGATGTTGAAAACAATTTTTACATGTATTTGAAAAAAAATACTATCTGAAAGTAGAACATATTGCCTTGGAAGTAGGGGGTTCCCCTCATTAGATCAAAAAGCTGGATGACCACTCTTTTAGAATTCTGAGAGGGTATCTAAGGTATGTTATAACTGGGGTCTACTAGAATTACATATTTATACATACATACCTACATAGGTGTGTATACATCTTTTGATCTGCTATGTATAGTCTGTATGTCTACATGTGTACACAGGAAATAGATAGGAAATTCAAGATGTCTTCACTTTCAGATATGTATGCCCTTATACACAGTGTTTTTAATTACCTTGCTTTTAATTATGTTCAAAGACATTGTTGGGGTCTGCAGTCCCTCAAAGGCCTCAGGCAGACTCTCTGATTTCAGATCTGGTGACAGAGCACTCAGCAGTATGTGCTTATCTTATCTGAGGTTAGGGAGCCCTGACCTCTAGGAAGTGCTGAGGCCCAGATTGTGTGCTATCACTCAAAATACCCTGTTACCCAGATGTTTATCTCAGGGTCAAGGGGTAAATGTGCAGGAGTATGAAAGCTTTTCTGGACACAGTCTCCCTGTTCTCTGATTGCCCCCCCCCCCACCTTCCCTCAGGAACTGTCCATGAGCTCTGCAAGTGCACTTTGTGGGATTTAAGGGCTGAAGCATGAGGGGGCAAGGGAGAGATGTAGGGAGAGATGTAACAACAAACCTGTCTTGCCAGTAAAGCTGTGCCTTTCTCCATTTCAACTGGCTTGCCTTCTCCTTTATGTGAACACAAGGGATGTAACCGGATGCGCACTGAAGACCTTGGAGAGGTAAGACTCAGCTAGAAACCCTAGGATATCAACAGGTCAAGACAGACATCACTCTAAAGTTATTGAAATACATACATATGTGTGTATGTATGTATATATATATATATATACACACATATATATATATATATACACACACATACATAATTTGCTGAGTGGTCTGAAAAGATATATTTGGTCTGTACAGTATTCATTATTCCACATTCCACTTGTAAGCTGTGTTATTAAAGGTGCAAGAGGTGCCATCTTCAGAAGTCTTACAAAATTAGCATTACCTGACCACAATATTGTAGTGAGAATTTGTTTTTTCCCTATAGCTGTTGAGGCTTTCCAACAGTTAAGGATTGGCATCAATACTAAATTTCTAGCCAGTGACTATTATGTTGGTGTTCTCACATTTTTACTTCCTGAAATCTCTGAGGACAAGATACTAAAATGATTCCACTGAAACTATGAATTATATTTTAGATATTGGAAAGACATCTAATTCCCTCTTACTATTTTACTGCAGTGCAGAGGAAAATGATGAGTCTGGGGAAAACATAGCTCTTTTTGTAAGTCTATTCCCAATAGTTCATGAAATTCTGAAGATCTAGGTCAGCTGTGGGTTGCTGTAAAGGCTCCTAGGGAACTCAAAAGGGAGGTCATCTTTCATCAGAATATTGGTGTAGGTGTCTTGTTGACCTTTAGAACAATTCTTAGGCTGGATAAAACCTTGGCACTGGTATACATTAATCTCGACCCATACCATAAGGCAGTTTTGAATGAAAGTTCTGGATTGCAGGCAAATGACAGGCACATATTAGCATCTGAGTTTTAGGCAGTCATCTTAGCCTCTGAATTCACAGCCATTCTGGAGTGAGGAGGGCATGTGACTCTACCAAAATAAAAAAGATAGAATCAATTATAACAACTTTTAGGCTTTTTTAGGTTTTAAGTTGGCTTTTCACTTGAATAATAATTCATTACAATTCTTTGGATATGTATTAAACTCCTACTAAGCACTGGGGAGATACAAAGATAAAAATGGAAAAGTCTCTGCCTTCATGAACATTCACCTGAAATCTCCTATTTTTGTCAAATTTCATTTCAGTTTTTATATGCACAAAATTAAGTATATATGAGTATAGGGGAGACCAATTACATTGAAATATAATTATCAAAATAGGATGAAGGGGAGGAAGAAAGGAAGGAAAGCCCTGGGTTTGGATTCTGATTCTGACACTTATTAGTTGACCAATTTCTCCAATGTTTATTTAGTCTTTGCAAAATAGTGATTATAATACCTAAAAGAGCAACTTCACAGGATTATCATCAGGTTCCTTAAGATAACAAATTTCAGTTTACAAAATTGTATAGATGTAAGTTTTAGTTGTAGCAGTAGGAGTAGGAATATTTGTAATAGTAGATGTTGTTGTTTTATTATTGTTGACCTAGTATAGAATAGTGAATGAAACATCAAAGCAAAAAGGCATGATGGATTAAAATAAAGGTGAAAATCCAGATTTTGTAATTTATTACCTATGTGATATTTGAAGTTATTTATTTGCCCTGAATTATAAAATGAGAGGGTAAGACTATATGAATTAAGAAGTCAACACACTTCCAGTTTTAAATGCATAGTCCTTTGCATAAATCAATGAACAGTACTCCAAAGTAACTTCTGAGTAGTATTCTGCCCCACCCACCTTTTGCCCTTAAAATGGGGGAGAAACATTTAAAGGAGAGAGCACTGTGATTCTGGCCATCAGAAGGGAAACTCTAATTGGCTAAGTTTGTTCCTTTGTGTAGACACTAAATGTCAAATAAAAGAAAAGAAGTAGCTTGTAGACATTTCAAATTGTCTATTGAATAGCAATGTAGTTGTTCTCCTAAACTTTATTCTCAAAAGCCAGGGAGCCCTGGCTTTGACCTAAACACTGACTTAGGTTCTTCCATTATATACATATCTATGTCCTTATTAAGTCCTTGGTCTCCTGGTATATTTAATAAAATAGAACAACGAAGTAGGAATAAATCTAAGGAATCTTGCCCAGTTCCTGAAATATTTGACATTAGGTAAGGGACTGTGCTAAGTGTCTAAGAAATACACTTAATGTGTATAAGAAAACTGTCAATTTTTAGAGGAAAGCAAGTAGAATACTGCTTACCTTGTTCCTCTTTCTCTTTGATAGGAAAAAGTCCCAGTTAATAAAAGGGAAAATATGAAGAAACAAAATTCTATCATGTATATGTTTACATGATCTTTTAAAAAAATTCCCAGTTGGAAGAGAGGGCCAATCTGGACCTTCAGTTTAACTAGTATAGAGAAATCCCAAAGAAGAAATTTCATTTTTGAAGACAGACCAACACCTTTTCTGTAACATTCTTTATACTGTCAGGATTACAAAACCAATGTGTGTTAGAGATGAGATTTAAACTAAAAAATATTCCAGACTTCTAGTTAAGTGGCATTGTGAATAAAATAGCAGGCTTAGAGTTATGAAGTCATGACTACAAATCCAATTTCAGGTACTTACTGGCTATGAGACCAGGAGTAAGTAACCTAACTTTTGTATGCTTCAGCATCCCCATTACCTGCAGTTAAGTAGCAGAATGGCATCCTGGGCAAATCATGAAACCCTGCTTGCCTCAATTTATTCATCTGACAAATGACCAGGAGAAGGGAAGGACAAAGAACTCCAGTATCTCTGGAAGAAAACCCAAATGGGACCATAAAGCATTGGACATGAATGAACAACAAAAAAATGGAGGTGATAATAACACCTGCCAGGTTGCACAGTGGAGAGAGCACCAGGCCTGGAGTCAGGAAGATCTGAATTCAAATCCGGCATAAGGCATTTAATATTTATGTCACCCAGAGAAAGTTACTTAGACCTGTTTGTTTCAGTTACTTCATTTGTAAACTGGAGAAGTAAAAGGAAAAAGCACTGAAGTATCTTTGCCAAGAAAACCCCAAAATTCAAAGAATTCAACACAACTGAAATGACTAAACAACAACAATAGCACCCAATTCCCAAGTTTTGTTGAGAATAAAATAAGATAATATTTATAAGGGGCTTTGAAAATCTGAAAGCACTATATAAATTCAAATATTATTATTATTATTATTATTACATGAATATATTTATGTGTCAAGAAGAAGTATTACTGAGTCATTCTGATTTTATAGTGCACCTGCTACATGCAAGGCACTAAGTAAGTACTGGATTGTGTATGTGCATGCATGTGCATGAATGTATATGTATCTGTGAAGATACAATAAGTATCAATGCCTATTTCTATAAATTCATATATGCATATACAAACATATGTACATAGCATTTGCAAGTAGGGTGAATTTCTTTTCAGTTTAAATATCTACACTTATGCTTCACAACTTAATTGGATTCATAATCTCATCCATATGCAAACTGCTTCCAACATCACAGGTTGCAATCTCTCTGTTTCTTAGCATTCTTTGACATCCTTATCTATCTCCTCCACATACACTCCTTGGAAGAATTTCTCCATTAATTTTTAACATTTTTGAGTAATTGTTTAGCACTCATTCTATACAATTTTTCTATTGTTTTGTTATCTTTTTAATATGTGATTTATTAGATAATTTTTTCTATATTATTTGTTGCAGACAAGCCATCACTGGTAATATGTTGAAGCCTAATTGCACCCACCATATAGCTTTCCATGGTTAATGTGTTAAGCATCAACTTAATTGCATGATTCATAGCCAAAAAACATTGCACAGGGGAATATTGGGGAGGGAAATGTTTTGTGTCAGTGGGGAGATTGAGGTGTCTGAGAGTTTTATATAATTTTCCAAATGCCATCCAAACAACTATCTTCCTTATACTTAATAATGCGCCCAGACAAAAGAGATTACTCTTCCTCCATTTCTTTTTCTTTTGTCTTTCTGTGTGGATTGTTACAATCAATCTTTTTTTCCCCCAAGGCTCTAAATCCTTAGAGGTAGAGGGAACTTGATGTGAGTGTTTTAATTTCTCTCATAAAAAAGAGTATGCAGATAACCCAACTATCTGTCAGGAATCCCTCTTCCCTTTCAACCTTCCACAGCACATCCTCTAATATAGCAGTAATATTTTCCTTTGTAAGCATACCAGAGTGAGTTCTGATCAGAAAAGCCAAGAACAATTCAATGAGTCATTTTTCTAGCCCAGGGTAGTTTAGGAAGAAAGGTGGACACTAAAGTGAGGCCTTGTCAAGAAGAGAGTAAAGAGACACCAATTGGGTGGCAGTAACAGTGGTGGTGGTAGAAAATTTTTCAGTTTACTATAATCCTTAAGTAAATGAATTGAATAGTGTAGGGGGAAGTACCTCAGCAGAAAAGGATCCCAGGGAATTCCTGTAGCGGCACTAGGACCAGGAATGGTGCCATCTGGCAACTTTGTCATCCATTATCTATCCCCAGTTGCAGGGCCGATAGACGTGGTCATGAAGCAAAAGGGAGCACAACATGTATAAGGAGCAAGGTAAAAGTTCAAGAAACATAGACGAGCCTAGGAACAGAATGGAATTGTCCTATAATTCTACTTACCATCCCTGAAGCATGACTGATCATGATACCCTTCCCTGAGCACCATCCTACCATTTGCATTGTCTTCTCTTGTTAAAATGTGAAGGGCAAAGAATATCTTGCTTTTTATACTGTATTTGTGTCATCGAACATTAGCATACCATGAAGCACATAGTAAGCCCTTTGTTTCATTCCCAAAATGAAAATCAAATCCTACAACAATATGTAATCACCCCCCCCACCCCAAGGGAGGCCTCCTTCAACCCAAAATTATGGACATTTTTAGGTTCTACTTAGATATATCAGGCAAAATCAACAAACCCCATATGGTGGGAACAATAGCCTAAGGCCTTGTCCCATCAGATTAGGCCTGTTTTTCTTTAAGAAGTACTGAATCAGGCTCTATCCTCATAGAAAATCCTTTCTTTGCTCTGACTACCCTTCCCCTCCCATGGCTAAGCAGAACTCTGTTTGCTAACTCCTATATCTTCTGTGAATATCTCATTTAATTTTAATATTGAACCTAAGGTGATAGACTATTCCGATCAACTCTGAATTACATGGTATCTTATGTATTAAGTTCAGTTCTGAGTGGGACAGTTTAAGGTAGGGCATTAAGAACATGGAAAATGTAAGAAGAAAAAAAAAAGATGTTGATGGGAAAAGACATTGTGCCATATGAGGACTGATTGAAATAACAGGATATGTAGCCTGAAGGCATGAAGGCTCCATTAGGTAGAATGTAATAATTCTGTTTCAATATTTTGGGGGGTGTCACTTGGAAAAAGGATGAGACTTGCTCTTCTTGGCCTCATAGGACAGAACAAGGAACAATGTGTGAAAGTTACAGAGAAACAGATTAAAACTCATTGTAAGTCAAAGCTTCCTAATAATTTGAGGTGTCCAAAAGGGAATAGTTGGAGTCCTTCAGGCATAGGCTAGAGAATTATTTGTCAGGAATATTGTACAGGGTATTTCTGTTAGGGTATAGGTTGGACTACGGGACCTTTGTGGTACCCTTCCCTCCCTCCATTAACTCTAAAATCATAGATTCAAAAATCTATAACTGGAAGAGACCCCACAACTAATCCATTCCAAATTCTCCTCCTCATTTTATAGATGAGGAAGTTAAGGCCCTGGGAAGTTTAAATTTTCCAGTATATCACACATATGACATGACAGAGGTGGGATTTGAAGCCATGTCTGCTAATTTCAGAATCATTGCTTCTTCCACTATTACTTTGTCCTTTTTGTGATTTTCCTGTCATAAAAGGCATGGCTTTCTTCTATTACTTTTCCTCACCTCTGTTAAAACCCACTCAAATAATGTCACTTCAGCCAGAGCTAATCTTCTAGAGTATTTCCACCCACCTATAAATCTATATAAAGTTCTTATTTGGTCTCACACACACACACACACACACACACACACACACACACACACTTAACTTCTGTTTGCCTTAATCTACTGGAGAAGGAAATGGCAAACCACTACAGCATCTTTTTCAAGAAAACCCAATAGATAGTATGGACCTCAGGGTCAGGAAGAATCAGACATGATGGAATGAATGAAAAACAAAATTATAGTTTGATCTTCCCATACAAGATTTGTTTTTGTTTAGGTAGGGAAAGTAGCGAGATATAGTGCAAAGATCGTTGACGCTGCAGTCTGGAAACCTAGGTTCAGATCCCACCTCTGACATTTAATACTTGAGTAACCTTGGGCACCTTATTAAACCTCAATGAGCCTCACCTATAATGTGAGAGGGTTGGACTAGATGACATGTAAGGCCTGCTTTAGCTCTTGACCTATAATCCTGGTCTATTTGGAATTTGTCATAGATAATTACAAGAACAACAACATGCATACAGTTTAGCAAAAATTGAGTTTGTCTATATGCAGGTTTAAAAAGATCCTATATTCAACTAGAGTAGAAAGAATCAAGGATTTCTACAAATAGTTAAAAACATAACCTGTAAATTTTGCATATCATATATAAAATAGATTGAGAAGTGTCCCCTAGGATTTCAGAGCTATTCTATTTCTCCATTTCCCCAAATCACTGAAGCGTTTTACACAGAGCACCAGAAAACATGCCCCAGGTTGGTGCCAGGGGAGTAGTGCTTGGGGAACTTTTGAAGAACTGAGAGCCAAATGCAGCAACTTCCAGCTGTCCCTGGAACGCCAAGCAGATCTTCTCTACAATGTCTCCTTCCTGTGCAAATGAGTTCCATACCCTCATGAGAATGGACTACAGATGGGAAGCTGAAGAGAAATTGGATCACCCCATTTGAGGTTATATGTTAATAATCTACATTAATGTTAAAGCAGTATAATTGGAGCAAGATGTGGAACGGGTCTCTCTTTTTTTTTTTTTACAGGTAAACTTTTGTATGTGAGTTTGTGGACAACTTTTCAATTTTTTTAAGAAAAAATTCATTAATCTTCAATAAGATCCTATTATTTCATATCAGTTTTGTCAAATGATGATTCTAAAAGTGCTGTTTACTACAACAGAACAATGGTAAAATATGAAACCCATTACCAAAGGCTTATTTGGTTATTGCAAGATTTCCTTTTTTGCAGGCATGGGGTGTGGGAGAACTGTTCCTCTGCTTCTAAAAAAGCTTAAAGATTTCTAACAAAGTTATGAGAATTGTACTTCTGGGCAAAACACCAAACAATTAAGGATGCCTTTTATGGGTACATTCTCCTCTCATATTCCTACTTCCTTGTCTCTGTGTATTGACACTAAAATGTAGCATGAATGTCTTTTGCTTTAGGCTATCTGACACTTTATCAACAGTGTTGCAAACTGGTGATGCAAATTACAATGATTTCGGGTCAGAAGCTCTGGTTGGGCTTTTAGAAGCTTATTTTCATATGAAAAAATTAGAAGTCATTTTATTACAATTATGAGTTTCATCAAAATGTAAAATCTCAAGTAGAACAGCGTTGGTGAAATTTTATTTCATAATTTTCTAAATAAGAAATTATACCCTCATTTCCCTCAGAAACCATGTGTCAAAGTGAACTTTCCTAAAGAGGTCAGAGCATGAATCTTTGTTTTTGCCATAGAATAAGTAGATTATGCTTGTACTGAAGCTGACTCATTACTAGGCTATGTTAGCACACTCGTAAGTGAGGAGGTTAACTTTTGTTTTCAACAGGTACAGAGATTTGTTGTCTGGAAATATGAGTAAAAGCAAAGAAATTAAATGGAGGCATTGACTAGACAGTGCTTAGTGAGCACATAAACAAATAAGAAGTGGATAAAATTCACTTCCAAGATATACTATCTTGCTGTTACATACACTTTCTTAAACCCTGACTTTAGAATCTTTATTTTACGAAGTATACTTTGTTCCTATCTTCTTTGGGTCTGTTATGCACTATTTATGCCAATTAAATTTGATTTAATAAACATTTATTGACATTCTGCTATTGTATGGATCAGGCACATTGTTCAGCATTATCTATACACACATATATACATATGCACGTATATACATACACACACACACACACACACACACACACATATATATATATACACTAAGCATAAGTATATGCTAAGATAAAGAAACAAAAGTCTCTGCCATCAAGGAACATACATTTTACTCAAGAAAAAACAATTAAACAGGTAAGCATATAAAATATATAAAACACAAGTAAAATATAATTTTATTGATAAAAATAACTCACATGAAGTGGGAGATTAGAAATGGATTCCTGTGGGAGGTACCATCAGAGCTGTAGTTGGATGGAAAATATTGATTCGACAAGGAAGGGGAAAATAAGGACAGCATCATACGCATGGAGGACTGCCTGAATACCTTAGCAAAAAAACCAAAAAAACAAAAACAAACGAAAATATTAGTTTGATATGCTATTTTGAAGAATGTAAATGAAGTCTCACACTAAGGTGACATAATTAAAATGTTTATCTATAGTATATGAAGTAATCTAAAGGAGACACTCATACAAGATAATATATATTTATTCCATCTCACTAGGATCCCAGGTCTCTGCTTTGGCATAGTTTGAGAAAAATGCAACCCAGGCAACGAAGCTGCACATGTTAGGGAATGTGTGGCTTTATGCTGATAGAGACAAAGAGAACTAGGGCCTCTTTGAAAAGCATCAGTCTTGGGCAAGTCAGATAAGGCTTAACTTAGAAGGACTTAGAATTCTTTTGCAATGAAAGACTCTACTTATACATAGCCAATAGGCACTCTGTTGTATCTGAATATGAACCTTATTCTGGGAATCTAATCATCTTCTATCCTAAAGTTCTCAGCAAAAGTCAGCAAGACAGGAAAAACAATAATTCAAAATTTGTTCTTATCGGTGATTTATAGTAGTTCTTAATTATCATCATAGATTATTGGATCACGGTATCTCCAATAAACTTTGTTATAAATGCTAATCATTACAACTAACTGAGAACAGTGGGGGTAGATTGTTTTAAATAGTTTCTCCTTTTTGTCTCTAATTTCCTTCAACTCCTAAGATCCAACTTCCCACTGGAAGTTTTTCTTGATTCCCGTTAATACCAATATCTTATGTTGGTCCTCCCCCACACTATTTCTTGTGTAAAGCTCATGTGTGCATAGTTTTTGTTTTTCTTTTGTTTTGCACCTTGTCTCATTCATTAGCTCTTTAAAAGTGCAGGGATTATCTTTAAGCTTTCTTTACATCCCCAGTACCTAGCAGGGTGTATAGCAGGTAGTAGACACTTGAATGTTATTGACCGACAGTCTGGGGGCATCATCTAGATAAAACCTTAAATTGTCACTATAAAGTTACATAATTCAGTTTTGGCTTGGTCTAGAGGAAAGAAAGCCAAATATAGGATCAGAGGACATGCATCCTGCCTCCAACACTTACTAACTGTCACCTTGAACAATTCCTTTTTTTTTTCCTCCTTGTCTTTAAAATGAAGAAACTGAATTATGCAATATTTAAGGTCCCTTCCAAATCTAAAGTATAAGCTTAAATGCCTAATGTATGCGGGGTATCATTCTAGGCACTGAGAGATACAGAGTTCTGATCACACAATGCCCGTGTGTTCTCAGCTCTTATGAACAATAGACGCCTGCGTTCATTAGTCCAGCCACACCTTGTGCTGTAGATTTTTTTTCCTTGTTCTCCCATAAAGCAGTTACTAACTATCAACCTTCCCACAGACTTGAAGTTTTTTGCTTTTTTTTCCTCTAGACTTTTAAACAGTTTGTAGGTGCCAGGGAAGTAAGAATACTGTGTAGACAAAAATAAGTATAATATATTTTTTAAATTCCATAATATGTTAAGGTTTATAAAGGACTTTCTCCACAACAACCCTAAAATATGCACTGCAAGCACTATTTTCCTCATTTTATTTTATTTTTTCATCTGAAAAGAAGAATTTTAAGGGGATGAGCAGAGGGACAGGAATAAATATACAAATGAGCAGTTCATTCTGGGAATGGACTGAGATTTATACTGAAAAAACAAAACAAAACAAACAAACAAACAAACAAAAAAACCATCCACCGACCCTCCTACTATGGCAATGTGTTGCTTTGTATCCCTTTAAACTATCATCTGAATGTAATGTTCAGGTGACCCTGAGCCCTGGGTCAGTGTGGGTGGTCACCTTATGGCTTCTGCAATCCTTGTACTCTCCTTTTTTCAGCTTGTGCCAAGTAAGGTGTAAGAATCTAAGCCACTACAGAACACCTTCAACTTTCCACACTTCTTTCATAATGTCTGGTATCAGCGCATTATTGACAGAAGTCTGGCTGGCCTGCAGAATGTGTGTGAATCCCTCTTCCTTGTACTGTACAATGTCTTGAAAGGGACAGTTTCTCATTTGACAGATGCTATAGCTAAGCTTCTTATCAAAAATATAAATATTGCCCCTTTTAACTTTTCTCTTTACAGGGCCATGCAGGTGTAGACCTCCATTGGTCAGAGTGAAATATGGCATTGGGTCCCTTGAAATACAGTTAGGAATTTCTTTTTCTTTTTATACATTTGTTGATGACCAGACACGTGCTTCAATGGCTTGGCCTCCACATGTGCATATCTGTTTGTAACCAGTGTGGGTCCATGACAAAGTCTATGTGACATGATTCCATTAACAACCACTGAGTCCTAGATGACCTCACATTCATTGGCCATATTGAGGTCTCCCTTTTTCTCGTTTAAACCTAAGTGGAATCAATGGAAGTCTTACCCAAATCTTCCCATATCTTTCTCATGACTGGTATTTCCATTCTGTATACCACAGTGCCTCTTTTTAATGGCATGATTCACATCCCACTATTCAGTGATACGCAGTCTTGGCATCCTTGTCCTCCCCGCTGACTTTTTGCTTTGTAGTATAACATTTTTGCCTTATCTTCTTCTATGTTCGGGAACTCCCTTTGATCTTCCCTGACTCCAGTCTATGAGACAGTTTCTCCAAAGGAGTTCCTCTGCTTTCTCTTAGGAATTTGGTCTGCTTCCCAGATTTAATCCTCTTTTCTCTTGCCACATGCAGTCTACTAAACTCATTGATAAACTTCTCACAGAGCAGTAAATGATTCTTGGACTTCTTCATGTTCTTATTGCTGCCATAACCTTTCCTTCTAATGAGATATTCCCATTTCCATTTCTTAGCCTTCTTTTGCCTAAGATCTTTTCAACATCATAAAAATCCCTGACGTCATTCTGGGCTGTGGAACTTAACTTATTCTTTGTGACTGTGCTTTGGGTTCCACCTGCCTGGTTCCCTGCTCTTGTAGAATCCTTGACTCTCCTTGCTCTTCTGCCAGAGTGTGAGGGTGTTTTCATTTGGGGACATAAAGTTGTGATTTCCCCATTTTAAAGATGAAAAAAATTGAGTTGGTAAGATAAAGTGATTGGCAGGATTATAAAATTATCAAATGATGATGTTAAACTTATAACTGATGTCTCCCAAATCCAAATTTAATGCTTTCTCAATCATATATGCTTAATGCATTAGGTGCTGGGTGCCTCCATGGGACAAATAAGACTTCAGCTGTGTCTTTAAAATAATGAGCAAAAAGAATATAATTGAGGTGGGAGCAAGAGATACTGCACCTGAAACATCCTTACCAATAAAGTCAACATAACTCCAAAAGTGGGGGGAAGCAAAACATACCTTATTCTAACAATTACTTCAATTTCTCACTTCATTTTTTAAACTGTTTTTTTGTTTTTTTTTTGTTTTGTTTTGTTTTGTTTTTTGAGGGCAATTGGGGTTAAGTAACTTTCCCAAGGTCACACGGCTAGGTTTTTGTTTCTGTGTGCATTAAGTGTCTGAGGCCGGATCTGAGCTCAGGTCCTTCTGACTCAAGCCTGACGCTCTACTCACTGCGCCACCTAGCCGCCCCTAATTTCTCACTTCATTATGTTCAAAGGTAGCCACCACTTAAAATGTGACTCTTACAACACTGCACAGGCTTGAAATCTTATCAGCTTTAAATGCACAGGAAATTCATTAGCACTTATTTTATTTGGTCTACTCCTGCTAAGTTTTCAGATGAAAAAATAAATTACAGTCATTTGGAGTTCATTGCCATAGCTATTCTTGCTAAAACAAGTCCTATACAGAATTATGTCCTTTCTATATCGATGTTTGTGTTAACAATGCTTTATAGAGTTGAACGGTGGAATTGTTAGAAGATGGTATAATATTTAATTAGTCTTTTTGAATATGACTATCTTTTATAAAAAATAAGGCACTTTTTCAACTTCTACTAAAAATACTATTCTTTAAAAAAGCTATTAAATGGATTATGTTTTACCTTCATTATTTTGTTAATTTCCATTCTTGGAGAATATTAAGGAGAATTATGGATATTGTAACAAAGTTGGAAATCAACTGTAAATTTGAAGTGAAATAACAGAATAGAATAATAATACAGAAAGAATAGTTTATAGCAACTCTATGTGGCATTAACTTCTTTTAAAAATATGTCCAGTGAGAGAAATTTTTATTCTTGTTTACCTTTTGACTACATACAAACTTTCAAAAGGAGCTCATCTTCAAAGATAGAAGAAGTGACATTTTTTTTTTTGGCTAATAAGGTCCAGCAACTGAAATACATTTGGCAGACTTTCTTTCTGGTATGTAGAACTGAGGTGGGATGTACAACTCAGTTTTCACCCATTTGAAAACTCCAGATTTAGATAAAAAAATAATTCCCTTCCTTAGAGATATTCTTTATTATGTGTTATTGCCATATCACCTGATTATTTGTGATGGTCAAAATTGTTCATAGAGCATTTGGAATAGTTTACTTTTAGCTAAAAATAATAATTCTTAATAATAATAAAGTACCTTATTTCATTCAGAAGACACGGGAAAGAGGATATTGGTTTGAAATGACTATTTTCTTTTACAGAACAAGACAACCACTTAATAAAGCTCTTCTTTTTTTTAGTCAATTAGTAGTAGCATTCAGCTTAAACCCATTTGCTTAATCTCATACATTTATCTTAAAATGAGGCTGGATTATGTGTGAGAGGAAACCAGCTTACTTTTCTTCTCTATATGCTTTTGTGAGTACTTTTTTTTTTTTCTCAATCACACATGGTTAATGCATCAGAGGCCTATCCAAGTCTGTTAGCTTCTAGATGCAGATGGTTAAATTGCCTTTGTAAAAGTCCAGGGTCATTTTTGCACAGGAAGCCTAGAATTCTCGAACAAGTCAGCTCAGTAATTTCTTTGGTTCTTTCCCTGCCCAGTCCCAGAAAATGGTCCTGCTGGGGCTTCAAAATTACTCTGTAGACACTACATAACCAACAGTCACGGGGGAATGGATTAGTTGAATATTTTCCACATCCTAAATAAAATGTCTCAGAGTAGAGATTTTGTGCTTTTTCATACATGGCTCCATTTCTGGAATGATTTCCCTCTCCATTTGTCCTTCTTCAAATCTCTCTCTTCTTTAAAGTCACAGATCCAATGCCACTGTTGATAGGATAGAACAAGACAAAGAGGACTGGCTCTAGAGACAAAGACTTTTGCTTTAAGCTTCCTCCCTGATGATTACTAGCTCTATAACCTTGGGAAAATCATTTAGCCTAACCAATTCTCTATCTATAAAATGAGGTGATTGGGCAGAATTACCTCTCTGGTTCCTGCTTTCTGTAATCTATAAATCTTTTCCTAATGAATCAAGTTCTCCTGGTTTCTTTCATTCTGAAATTACTTTGTAAATATATTTGCATTCACATAGTTCTGTATGATATTTTTGGTTTTGGTAGAATGTAAGTCCCTTAAAAGTAGGGATCCTTTCCTTTTTTGTCTCTGCATTCTTGGTGCCTAGTATAGTGACTGATTTACACATGGTAGGTACTTAATAGGTATATCTTGAATTAAATAGAAATAGACTGGAGCCCTACCTTACATCATATTCCTAGCTCCAAGGACTATTTTAAGTGAATTTATATGAAGACATATACATATCAATTATATAGCTTTTTTTTTTCAAAATCATTAGCTTCATTTTATCATTCACTCTTACCTCTAAAAATAAAGGGGGAAATCCTGGGAATGATTTGCATTTAAGTACATAAGTAAATAGGAGTCACAAAAAAATTAAAAAAGCATTCACCTAGAGGAAAAAAAATACAATAATGTATGCAAAGCACTTTACATGCCTCATTTCATGATTCTCACAACAACCCTTGGAGGCAAGCCTCCAGTTATTATTTCAATTTTACAGTTAATGTAACTGAGCTTCAGAGAAGACTCAGTTACTTGGCAATAGTCATATGGCTAATGGGTGCTCAAAGTCAAATTTGAACTCAGGGCTTACCTGACTTCAAGTCCTCCAGCACTCCTTCTAGTACATTTTACTGCTTCAAAATCTACAACTCATACAGGTTCTGGAGAAAGCTACAAATGTAATGGGAGGGCAAGAAACATTCTGGTATGTTTTCACACAGATTTTTAAATTTGATCTCTCTGCTATAAAATATTCCCATGAGCAAGCAACCTCACTCCCACATCATACCCATTTGATACAATTTTCAAGATTCCTGGGGGAAAATTGTCAATGAACAGGATCATAAATTCAAATTCTAGCAGGTACCAGATAGAGTAAGCTTTCATCTCACAAATGAGGATTCCGAGGTCCAGAATGTGAAGTGCCTTACATGACATTCCCGAAACAAAAAGTAGCAGAAATGGAGGAGAAACTGAAGCTATTCAGCTATGAAACTTTTTTCTCATTTTTTTCACTTTGGAGAGAGGAGAATGAAGAGCATTAATATAGTATGTTACTCCTTAAATTAGGAGGGCAAATTCCAAACCTACTTATTTTCTCCCAGTCTCCAATTGTAATGGCAAGCAAAGAAGTACTTAGTACCTTGTTGCAGCTATTTAATTATTTAGCACTTTGTTTCAGTTCAAGTTTCTTTTGAGCCTTGCCAATGATTTTATCAAGTTTTTGTTAAGAAACAGAACTTGTGAAACCCATGGTGGGAGGAATTTGCTGATGTAACAGGAAGGGGGTGAACAGGGTGGAGCTTAATGACCATATATAAGGAGAAGCCCAAGCTGAGAAAGGGAAGAACTGAGAAGAGAACACTTGTGGTGGCAGAGCTGAGAAGGAGAAAACTTGTAGTATCCCGGCATTCTGTTTGTCTGTTCTATCTGTGTGGATGTGTTTTTACACAGAAGCCTGGGAGCTTACTGGAAGTCCTGAAAGAGGATTTTCTTGTCTGTTTACAGAAGTCCTGGAGGAGGGTTTCAGAGGCCCTGGGACTATACTGAAAATTTGTGTTGAGTTCTCAGACTTTCTTTGTGGGTCTGTGTTGATTTCACAGGCAGAATGTGAATTGATGATGGTACTAGTGATGTGCATGGATTTTGTTTTGACTCTGATAAGCATTGTATTCCCAGAAATAGAAAATGTGAAGAACTTGAGGTGAAATGGACACTGTGAGCTTCAATATGGAAGGCGAACTGGACAAGGAACTGGACATGGAGCTGACAGCTGCCTACCTTTGAATCCAGTGATGGTTGGGAGAGGAACCATGGAATCTGAGAGCTAGCCTTGAGTTAAGATGAAAAGACCTTTTCTAGGGTACTTAATGCTGCCTGAGAAGATCATGATTTACAGTGACCTAGGGGTGGTGAACTTTGACCTTTGTACTTTTTGTCCCTTAAGGGGGCTTGCTCCTTAAGGATAATTGAGTTAAGGAATTACTAAATGATGTCTTTGCTTAAAACTATGTGGCCACTTTGATGAAAACTATATGGCCACTTTAGTGATAAGTTGTTATGTTATAACATTGTTAATGCTGTACTTTGGTTTTGGTGAATGTTTTGCTTTAATTTCCTGCTGAATAAATAGAGAGTTCACTATACTATATGATCAGAACTTTAGAGGTATTCATAGCAGCAGTCCTCTGGAAAGCTGCTCATGCTTGGCTCTACACCAACTTATCCTGAACATAGTTTCCAATGCACAGTCTGCCTCTGAGTTTATTATTTCCCTGATCAAAAATCTCTGGTCATTCCTTGTTGGTCATAGGAAAATACCAAGTTTACTAATATTCTTGTACTATTAGTAGAGCTGTGGAATGTTACAGCATAGATTTTCAAAGTGGGTGATACTAACCCTGGTGGGCATTGGAGAAATGAGGGGTAGGAGCCTTGGGTGCCATTGGGGGGCATTGAATAAATGTAAGGGAGAGGTAAAAGAATAGGAAAAGAAGAAAAGAGAAGAAAGTTTAAGATATGTATTTCATCTCTCATGAAATAGAGTCAAAGTCATAGTGATTAAATTATTTTCCAAATAAACACACAAAATATGTTAGAACCTATAAGTGGTCAAATCTGCCAATAAGTCTTACATAAGTCATGTTGTGCATTGTTGAGAAGTTCAGCATGCATCAACAAGAACCTGCACATGCAATGACTTGTTTACAATACAGTTCTTTGTGGTTAAATGATGCAATATTACACAATCAAAAATTTCAATGCAAGAAAAATCCACAAATTTACAACAAATTATTAAATTTAAGATGTGTCATTTTAAATATCTATATCTATATCTATGTATATATCTATATATAAATTCAGGGATTAAAGAAAGTAGATTTCAGGGGGCACTGAGTATTTTTTTTTGAAATGGGGGAAGTAGGTCAAATAAGTTTGGGAACGTGTGATCCATCCATTATAGAAAGAAAAAAAGTGACCCAAATATCAGTAAACTGTACATACCTTTTGACCTAATGAAACTCCTATTACTACTATACCACCAGAGAGATAAAAGTAAGAGGAAAATGGACCAATAAGTACAAAGTTATTGATACTTCTTTTAATAGTGGGAAAAAATAGAAACTATATAAGGGACCATCAATTAAGGAATGGCTATGAATGTGTGGAATACAAAGGAATAGAATGCTATTCCTGTGTTGTCTTTTGGTGTTTTGTTGCTGTTTGTCCTTTGTTTTTGAAGAGAACCAATGACATCACCACCAAAGGAGGTAAAGGACTCAACAAACCTTGACAGCAGAAGAGCTAGTCCTCTTAAACATTCCATGCCTCCACAAATTACTATGTAATAAAGAAGCAGATTTGTACAAAAATGATGCTGAAAAAATGAAAAGAAGCAAGAGAACAATTTATATAAGGAAAACAGCATTGGAAAAATCAAGGTATTTCTAAGACGTGAGAGATCAGATTAATTCACTGATCAACCACCATACCAGAGGACCAATGATGAAACATGCTGCCCACCTCTTAACAAAAAAATGATGGACTCAAGATATATAGTGAGACAAACATTTTCAGACATAATCAAAGCAGGAATTTGTTTTGCTTGTCTATACATATATATTGCAAACATATAGAATTATATAATTTGTTATAAATATATGCTATCATTGGTAATTATTTTATTTGTAATAAAATAAACAATTGTTTTTATGCACTCTTTTTAATAGGGGATAAAAAATAAATTTTGATTAAAAATTTAAAAAAGCAAAAAAAGCAAACAACATAGTAGAGAGGAAAGGGGTTAAAGTCAACACATATAGAAGAATAAATGCTAAGTATATAAAAAGTCATTACAATGTAATTTATAAGCCCCAAGGAATAGTACAAATACCTGGAATGGTTCATCTAGGTTTCATGTTAGAGGTGGCATTTGAATGAAGCTTTGAACAAAATTTTGGATACTATGACTCAGAGTTGTGAAAGGATTTGTAATGGAAATGCAAATTTAAAGATCTTCCCTGACCCTAACTTAAGAGCACCTGGAACCTGTGGTGGGAGGCTTGTTTTTCAGGAAAGCCCATACCTTGATACTTTGTGATTGGGCAGTGGGTCCAGAAGGTTGTTACATTCTCTGAGCCAAGAGAAGGCTATATAAACCCTGAGGTGAGGCTTTGCTTTGGGGCTCACTTTGAGAAGTGTTGTGTGATTTGACCAGATGAGACTCTGGGAAGCCGTTGTTGAGAGCCCCCCAGCTTTGAAAACCCAGATGCTGATGCTTCCCTCTCTGGTAACTGTGATTTGGTATTGATATAATAGTAGGACAGTTTGGAAGCCTGTCTGTTTGATCTGTAAGTTCTGTAACTCTGAAGTTCGGGGTGCTGACCTTTTTCCCCTGAACTAGGTAATATATGTTTGATTAAAATAAGCTTGTTAACCCATTTTGAGTTGCTTTCCTTTTGAAAAGCAGATCTAAGAACCTGTGTTGGCAGTCACCCTGGGGATATTGGGGTGCTTGCTGCTACAGGAGTCAATAACAGGCATGGGAGAAGAGTCTTCAGAGGGTGGGAAGGAAGCACTTATACAAGTGATATATACAAGATATGGAATTTTAAAAGTCAAGAAGATGTAATTTAAAGTGCTGGATCAAAGTTCTAGTTGTGTGACTCTGGGCAATCACTTAACATCTCAATGCCTCATCCATGTCTCCTATAATATAAAAAGATTATACTGAATCATATCTAAGGTTCCCTCTAGTTCTAACTCTGTAATAACATAGTCCCATGCAATATATTAGCTTGGATGGAATCTTAGAGTTCATGAAAGAAAGTGAAAAAAAAACAGTAAGCTCAGAAATATAGGCAGGATACATATGGTAAAAGAATTTAAAAGCCAATCATAGGAGTTTCTCTATTATCCCAAAAATAAGATAAAGAAAGTGGGAACATTTGAACAGGCCACTGGATTTTTCATGCATGGAATGCATCCTATCCATTTTATTGAAATTTTTTTCTGCCTTCTAGGCTTCCATAATTATGGTTCACCTACTTTTTTCAGGCCTTTTCTGATTCTCTTCATTTAAATTTATTCCTCTTTTTATAATTCTCTCCTACTTTGTCTGGCTCTTTACTTTGATCTTGTCATATACCCCTTTGTATCATTCTTATATTTATTTTTTTTCTTTTCAACAAATGCTTTATTAACTTCTGGTTTACATCATTCATTTCTACCAGATTTTGAGTTACAATTTTTTTCCCCATTTTTCCCCTACCCACCATCCCAAAACAGCAGTCCCACAGGATATCCCCTCATCCAATCTGCTCTCTCCCATATCTTCTCTCATACCCCCTTTAACTTTTCCATTAGAGCAAGGTGGATCTCTGTGCCCCAAAGCCTGTACATTTTATGTCCCAATTAGATGCAAAATAGTATTAATAATAGTATTTGTATATATTTGAAACATTTAATTTTAAAACTTCGAATTTCAGATCCATTCCCTTCCTCCCTTGTCACCCGCTCCCTAGGGGAAAATAAGCAATACAGTATATGTTGTACATGTGTAGCTATGCAAAACATCACTGTAGTAGACACATTATGAAAGAATGCTTATAATTCCCTCCCACTGATCCCATCCCCCACCTGGTCCATTCCCCACTTTGATCCCGTCCCTCTTCAAAGGTGGGTACCTCCAACCTCCCCTCTCCCCCAGAATGCCCTCCCCTCCATCATCCCTCCTCTTGTCCTCCTTCCCCCTACTCTGCTGAAGGTTGGGATATCCCATTTAGTATGTATGTCATTCTACCCCTGAGCCAAATTTAATGAGAATATGGTTTTGCCTTTTTGCCTTCCTGTTCTTCCCCTCCCCTGTAGCCACTTCCCTTTGCTTCTTCTACATGAGATAGTTTACCCTACCCTGTCTCTCCCCATCTCCTCTTGCCACTTTCCTCTCTCACCTCATAATTTCACCCCTTAAGTATCATCCCTTCCCAACAAATTCAACCTATGGCCTCCATCCATGTATAACTGTAAACATATAAACACATATTCACATATGTATTCATATGTCCATATACCCTTCTTCCATTATTTTCATACTGAGAAAGGTTTCATCAGTCACAGTTTTGTTTTCCCATGTAGGAGTATGAATAGGTCAACTTTGATAAGTTCCTTTTGATTTCTTTTCCCTGATTACCTTCTCAGGCATCTCTTCCTTCTTGTGTCTGGATGTCAAATTTTCTGTTCAGCTTTGTTTTTTTCCTTAAGAATGCTTGAAAGTCCTCTATTCCACTGAATGACTATATTTTCCCCGGAAACAAAATATTCAGTTTTGCAGGGTAGGTGACCCTTGGCTTCAATCCCAGCTCTTTTGCCCTCTGGAATATCATAATCCATGCCCTTCGATCCTCCAGTGTAGAACCTGCCAGGTCCTGTGCGATTCTGATTGTGTTTCCACAATATTGAAATTGTTTCTTCCTGGCTGCTTGTAGTATTTTCTCCTTGATCTGGGGATTCTGGAACCTGGCTATAATATTCCTGAGAGTTTTCTTTTTGGGATCTTTTCCAGGAGGTGATCTATGGATTCTTTCAACCTTTATTTTGCCCTCTGGATCTAAAACATCAGGGAAATTTTCCTTGAGAATTTCTTGAAGGGTGATTTCTAGGTTCTTTCTTTGATTATGGTTTTAAGGTAGTACAATAATTTTTAAATTATCTCTCCTGGATCTATTTTCCAGATCAGTGGTTTTCCCCATAAGATATTTCACATTGTCTTCTATTCTTTCATTTGTTTGGATCTGTTTAACAGCATCTTGATTTCTTATAAAGTCATTGGATTCCATTTGCTCCAGTCTAACTCTAAAGGAATGAATTTCCTCAGTGAGCTTTTGAGATTCTTTTTCCATCTGGCAAATTCGGCTTTTTAAGGCATTCTTCTCCTCATTGCCCTTTTGAGCCCCCTTTGCCATTTGAGTTAGTCTATTTTTTAGGGTGTTATTTTCCTCAGTCAGGCTGTTGACTCTTATTTCATACTTTTCCTGCATCCTCATTTCTCTTCCCAGTTTTTCCTCCACTTCTCTTATTTGATTTTTAAAGTCCTTCTTAAGGTCCTTTATGGCCTATAACTCACTCATATTTCCCTTTGGAGCTTTTGGAGCAGGATTTCTTACCTCACAGTCCTCCTCCTGTTCTATGCTTTGATCCTCTTTGCCCCCAAAATAGGAGTCTAATTTTGCATTTTTATGTTTATTTTGTTCCCTTTGCCTTGGCATGTTGCCACTTAATTACTTGACTTTTGGGCTTGTTGCCACAGTAGGACTCTGCCACCAGACAGGGGAGCTTCTGTCCCAATGTTGGGGTCTTCACAACTTCCAGTTCTGGCAAGCTGGATACCCACTCCACGACCTCCACCCCAGACCACAATCCAGATCCAGGGATGTTAAAGCAAGAGGGATTACCCCCCAAGACTGATCGCTAGATCTCCCTACAGTTCACAGGCCAGGAGCTGGAGCTGCCACTGAAATTGCAAAATGGTGTGTCTCCTCAGTGGCTTCTAGCCCCTAGTGGAGGAAGCCAACTATTCCCCGATTACTGGTCCTAAAGTCCATAGGGCACTAATCTCTCACTTTGTCCTAGGCATATCTGTGTTGACAATTCTGGAATCACCACAGCTGCTGGTGTTCTGGGGTCCCTCTGGCCAGCTGCTGGTCCAGACACACTGGGGTTAAAACCTTGGCTCACTCGGACCTGGGCTTAGCTCTCTGAGAGCTGGGCTATCAGCTCCCAGAGGGCTGCACTGGCCCTTCCTGCAGGACTGCTGGGCTGTCCTCTGCAGGAGGTTAGCTTCTCTGTGTCATTCTGTGGGTGCTAGGGCCCCAGAAGTTGTTCAGAGTCCCCTTTTACATGGCTTGGACGTAATCTGGGGGGAGAGCACCTTGGAAGTGCTGTTTCTACTCCACCATCTTGGCTCCGCCCCCCTGAATGTGTTCATTCTTATATTTATGCCTAAATTATGTGTCTTTCAACTCTAAGTTATTTGAGGCCAAGGACTTTCCTTCCTTCCTTCTCTCCTTCCTTCCTTCCTTCCTTCCTTCCTTCCTTCCTTCCTTCCTTCCTTCCTTCCTTCCTTCCTTCTTTCCTTCCTTCATTCCTTCCTTCCTTCCTCTTTCTTTCTTTCTTTCTTTCTTTCTTTCTTTCTTTCTTTCTTTCTTTCTTTCTTTCTTTCTTTCTTTCTTTCCCCCCATCCCTTCCTTCCTTTCTCTTTTTTTAATTGATCTAGAGTACTCACTCTTACTCTCCTCCAACTAGGAGAAAACAAAAAAAAATACAAAAATAAACAGAAATGTCAGCAAGTCTATTTCAGAGACTTTCAAGGAATTGAGTGGCTTTATTTATATTAATGAGTTTCTTTACTTTCATATTCCCAGCTAAGAGTGTATACATTATTAATTCAATGGTTAGAAGGACAAGTCAAATTTTGGAAGCCCAAGTTAAATTGCCAGTCTCTCTCCAAAGACTTGACGAAGCAAGACAGTTATGAATCGAAAGAAAATAGGCATGAAAACAAGAAATTTGTGAGTTGGACAAGATCTCTAATCAAATCATAACTAGTAACAAATCATTTATCAGTCTTTTCTTATCATTTAATCATTCGTATTTAATGACAAGGGAAAGAAACTCCTCCCCTGTTGACAAGTCTCTATTTTATAAGCAGTTCCTATTTCAAAGCTGAAGGCAGGAGAGGGAGAAAGGGAGAGGAGGAATAGGAAGAAGAAGAAGAAGAAGAAGAAGAAGAAGAAGAAGAAGAAGAAGAAGAAGAAGAAGAAGAAGAAGAAGAAGAAGAAGAAGAAGAAGAAGGAGAAGGAGAAGAAGGAGAAGAAGGAGAAGAAGAAGAAGAAGAAAGTTATAGGGAGATGATTAAGGGAAAACATTTTTCATTTTTTTTTGCTTAATATTCACCTCAAAATATAAGAAAAGGAAATATATTATTGCAATATTATTTAAACCCTCTGGAAATTTCTTAATGATTTAAATGTTGTGTACATCTTTTTTTTTCTTTTATTTTGATGTTGGTAGTGACATTTGATTTATTTAAATTAGTATATATATATATATTTTTGGTTTTTACAGTAAAGTGCTCTACAATGTTAAAATGTTGTTACCAAGATATTCACCAACCTATTTCACCTTAAGAAAATTTTGACATGTTTTCCAGTTTCTTTGCTTCCATATGCCTGGGTCTTTCCATGGTTGTATATTCATCATTACTGATCTTTTTTGAATGTCACATATAGTCATAAGCCCAGAAAACTAAATGAAAATGATGAGAATACATAATTCACAAAGAATAAAAGACATCAATATAATACATAACAATGTGATGAGGAAACTTCCCCACTACTGTCATACGATACCGAGTGACAGAGCAGTGATGACAGTAAAAATAATAATATGAAGGAAAAAAGTGATCTGTTACCAACCCTATGAAAATGAATACCTTTATATAGATGGTTTCTCTGAGTTAAACAGAAAAGTAATGGACAGAGGCAAGCAAAAATTGGGCAATCATAAAGCAATGAATTCTAAACCTGATTATACTAATTACCTATGTATTCTCCTGCAATCTTTGTAAACCTTAAAATATTTATTTAATATGCACTAGTATTTTTAACTTTTTGATTATATAGTACAGAGTAAAGTGCTATCCCTGCCTTTTCTCATCCTTAAGAACACTAAAATGTACAGACTTTTGCTTTGATATTTCAAGTATCTATGATTTTTAAAATTCTGGAAACAATACATAGCGATATGAATCACAATGATTTACAAATTAATCTATGATATAGAGAGTAAAATAACAGACTGAGAAGAGAAGCAATTTGAGTATTTGGGCTATAAAAGAGATGGTCAATGGACAAACACCTACTGTTCCCAAAGTAAGATGAACCACAGTGGAAAAGGGGTAACATATGAATGAGGCAAGGGATTTTTAAATTGAAATCAAGGAAACAACCTGGTAACTGTGGTAGCCACTAACCTTAAACTATTCAGCAGGCAGGATCAGGTCCTGAGCCAGTCCTGTGATCATCTTGGTTTATAAGACACTTTATCACTGAACAGAAGTATTAGGAAAATGCCCCAGTTCTCTGTAATTCCCATGGAAAAAGTACCTCTCTGTCCCTTAATTTCATCTCTCTCTGGGCATCTGTGTCAACTTTGTATCTTGGGGATACTTGCTATGTTTTAAATCAATCCTTGGTTATATGACATTGGCACAATAAGAAGAGATAAATTATGCCTAGCTATACACAATACTTTACTCTTGACATAAAACCAATAAAAGCAATTAATAATACATAATACTTCATTGACTGTTCATTTATGCTTTCAAAGTTTCTCCCAGACTCAAGCAATTTCCAGACAATATGTAGGTCATTACAAATCCAAGAGTTCTAGGAAATATGTTCAGTTGAGTTTTCTTAGCCTCTATTTAAACAAAGACTTTGAACATTGGCACTAGGTGTGTCTTACTTGTGCCATGAGCTTTGGGTCTTGTACAGAGTGGTAAGCCTGATTGCCAGTTTTCTTCTCTTCAGCATCATGTGACTGGGAACCACCTGAAACCACTTTACCCCATAGAGAAAGATGAGGCAAGCACAAATGTCAGATACAGGGAGAATGTAATCATTCTCAGCCTACCATCTTGTCTCCCTAGAATAGCATTATTAAGTCTTTGCCTCATTTCACAGTACCTTTCTCAAATATTTCCTTTCTTACACTCCCCTTCTCTAAATAACAGAATCCAAAGAGTAGAGATATATGACACCTCCACAGTTATCCCATCCTCATACATGATTTGAAGACATGTTACTGATGAAATTAAGATAATCAGAAAGTTATAAATAAGTAGTGAATTTAAAGTGAAAATGATACAATAAAAAAATGGACACAAAACTATAACACAATGAAATAGAAATAAGAGAAGGCAACGCCCTTAAAAACACAAACAACATTATCACCAAATTTAGAAAAATAAAAGACAACTGAAAAGCAAATACTGTTCAGTGTATCACTACTAATTTTCCAATTTCTTGAGAACCTATCAGAATGGCTACCTCCTAACCTCCTATCTACACCCCCCTTCCCACTCAATTTATAATCTTGGAGAGTTTCTTCAGCACTGATAGGTTAATACCAAGTTATTTTCTTGGTTCATATTACTAGTATGTTATCAGAGGCAAGAATTTAATTCAGGTCTTCCTATCTTCATGGCTACTTCTTTATCTATTATACATACATACTTGCATACATACGTACTTGTATGTCTGCAAAGACATACAAGAGGGGGAGAGTATGTGGATCCCAAAAGACCTTATGTAAAAGATATCACTTGAGGGGGTAGAGCCAAGATGGAGGAGTAAAAGCACAAACTTGTTGTGGGATCTGGCTCCAACCACCTCCAATACCTGTAAAAAAATGACTAAATTTTTTTAAAGCTACAGAAACCACAAAGAGACAGAGAGAAACTAATTTCCCACTGAAGGCAGTCTGGTAGGCCAAAAGGAAAGGTCTATCACATCATTCTGGGAGGTGAGCACAGCACTACTGCTAACATGATTCCAGACCCAGGGCAGCCCAGACTGGCCAGAGAATACTTCAGGAGAGTGAATCACCAGCAGCTGTGACAGTTTCCAGACTTCTCAACCCATAAAAAGAAAATAAAGGATCGATTGGGAACTCTGTTGTAAGGGTAAAAAAAGTGTGTGGTCTGGCCCCTGGGGTGTGATGTGGTAGAGGCATGGCAACTGCTGCTGCCATGTGGCTGTTTCCAGAGCTCCTGGCCTGTATATTGTACTGGGACCAAGCAACCATTCAGAAGGTAATCACTCTTGCTTTGATCTATTTGGATCTGGATCAGGATCTTGGGTGGTGGTCCTGGATTGTGTGCCAGAGCTTGTGGGGATTGTAGAGAGAATATCCATTTAATAGCTCCATCAGCTGTGAAAACCCTAGCACTAGTGGACAAGGCTCTCTCCATTCTATAAGCAGAGTTCTATCATGGCAAAGATCTCAAAATCAAGTAAATGGCTGGAAATATGATCAAGCAGAGGAAGCACAAACAGAACAGAATCCTTTTTTGGGGACAAAAAAGTTCAAAGCATAGAACTGGAGGAGGACAACAAAGTCAGGACTTCTGCATATTTTCAAAGAAAAATATGAACTGCTTACAGACCAAGGAGGAGCTCAAGAAGGATTTTGAAAGCCAAGTAAGAGAAGTGAAGGAAAAATCGGGCAGAGAAATGAGAATGATGCAAGAAAATGATGAGAAGTGAGTTAACAACCTGCTAAAGGAGACCCAAAAAATACTGAAGAAAATAATACTTAAAAAAGTAGATTAACTCAAATGGCAAAAGAGGCCAAAAAAGCCAATGAGGAGAAGAATGCCATTAAAAAGTTATATTGGCCAGATGGAAAAGGAATTTCCAAAATTCACTGAAGAGAATAACTCCTTCAAAATTAGATTGGAGCAATTGGAAGCTAATGACTTTATGAGAAATCAAGATACTATAAAACAGATCAAAACAAATGAAAAAATATAAGGCAATGTGAAATAGCTCATTGGAAAAATGACTTATGTGTAAAATAGATCCAGGAGAGGTAATTTAAAAATTATTGGACTACCTGAAAGTCATGATCAAAAAAAGAGCCTAGACACCATCTTTCAAGAAATTCTCAAGCAAAATTGCCCTGATATTCAAAATCAGAGGGCAAAATAGAAATTGAAAGAATTCACTGACCACCTTTTGAAAAAGATCCCAAAAAGAAAATTCCTAGGAATATGATAGCCAAATCCCAGAGTTCCCAGGTCAAGTAGAAAATACTGTAAGCAATCAGAAAGAAACAATTTGAGTATTGTGGAAACACAATCAGGATAACACAGGATCTCACAGCTTCTACATCAAGGGATCCCAGGGCTTGGAATATGATATTCCAGAGGTCAAAGGAGCTAGGATTAAAACCAAGAATCACATACCCAGAAAAACTGAATATAATGCTTCTGGGGAAAATATGGTCATTCAATGCAACAGAGGATTTTCAAGCATTCTTGATGAAAAAAACAGAGCTGAACAGAAAGTCTGATTTTCAAATAACAGAAGCAAGTGAAGCAAGAGAAAGTAAATAGGAAAAAAATCATAAGGAACTTATTAAAGTTAAACTATTCACATTTGTACATAGAAAAATGATAATTGTAACTCGTGAGACTTTTCTCAATATGAGGATAGTTGAAGGGAATACGTGTGTGTGTGTATACACACATACATACATACACATATATATGTATTTACATATATACATATATGTAGGTATTCATACATATATTAGTGTATGTATACACACATATATATGTATGTATAGGAGGGTGTATGTATGTATAAATATATATGTGAGTATATGTATATGTGTGTAGATGTATACATATACAGAGGGCACAGGATGAGTTGAATATGAAGGGATTATATCTAAAGAAATAAAATAAAGAAGTGAGAGAGGAATATATTGGGAATAGGAGAAAGGGAGAGATAGACTAGGGTAAATTATCTCATATGAAAGAGGCAAGAGAACACTGATACAATGGAGAGGAAGAGAAGAACCATAAAAGGGAATGGGTCAACCTTAATTCTCATTGAATTTGGCTTAAGGAGGGAATAACATACACATTCAATTGGGTATTTTACCCTACAGAAAAGCAGGGGGGAAGGGATAAGAGGTGGGATGATAGAAAGGAGTGCAGATAGGTGCAGATAGTACTTAGAAACAAACACTGTTGAAAAGGGACAGAGTCAAAGTGGAAAAAACAAAGATATCAATTGATCTGCTATTAAAAAGGGAGCTTAGGGTTCTATAAAGTAAAGGAGAGAAGGAACTGTTTCCAGATAGGAAGGGGAAATGTGGATACAATCTCGGCATAGAATCAGGAAAAGAAACGCCATAGATAGTATACATTTAACAAGCCAGATTGACTAGGAAGGGTTTGGGATCACTGAAGAATAAAATGAAGGAAGGTTGATGAACCTCTCTGTACTTTAGGGGATTTTTTTCAAGAAGCAATTGGTGAATTCTTTCAATTTTTATTTTGTCCTCTGGTTCTAAGGTATCAGGGAAATCTCCTTTGATTATTTCTTGAAAGATGATGTTTATATATTGGGGAGGAGGAGCCAAGATGGCAGGATAGAAGCAGGAAGACTCTCTGAGCTCCGCCCCCCCATAACCACCTCAAATACCTATAAAAATACCTCTAAACAAACTTTAGGGATACAGAACCCACAAAGTGACAAAGAGAAACAAGCATCCTACTAAAGAAAGCCCAACAGACTGGCAGGAAAGGTCAATCACAGCATGCTGGGAGCTAAGCCCAGCCCCATGTGAGCCTAAGGTTTTAGCCCTAGGGCAGCCTGACCAGCCATGGCTAGATGAACATCTGGAGAATGGATCACCAGTAGTTATGGTGGTTTCCAGAATTATCAACCCATAAATGCCAAAGATAAAATAAGAGGTCAGTGGACTTCAGGAACAGGGATACTGGGAGTGCAGTCTGGCCTCTGTTGCTGGAAGAGAAAAGCGGCCGAGGTGCAGCAGCAGTGTGGCTTCTTTAGAGCTCCTGGCATCCAAATTGTAGGGGGACCAAGCAACCAGTCTGGGGGGGTTGGTAACTGCTCTTGCTTTAACTTGCTTAGATCTAGATTGCTATCTAGGGTGGAGGTAGCCAGTGTGCTAGAGCCAGTGGAGGCTTATGAGAGGGCACCCAACCAATAGCTCTGGCATCTGAGAAAACCCTAGCAATTTGGGACAAAGCTCTCCTTTCTGGTAAGAGAGTTCTACTGTGGAAAAAGGCCCAAAAGTCAAGTAATTGAGTGGCAACATGAGCAAGCAAAAGAAGCAAAGCACAGCAATCCAACTTTGGACTCTTTTTTGTAGGAAGAAAAAGGATCAAAGCATGGAACAGGAGGAAGAACTCCTGCATCAAAAGCTTCCAAGAAAAATATCAATTAGTTACAGGCCATAGAGGAGCTTAAGAAGGATTTTGAAAACCAAATAAGGGAAGTGGAGGAAAAATTAGGAAGAGAAATGAGAATGATGCAAGAAAATCATGAACAGAGGGTCAAAAAGCTGACTGAAGAAAATAACACCTTAAAAAATAAACTAACCCAAATGGTAAAAGTCAGGCTCAAAAAGCCAATGAGGAGAAGAATGCCTTAAAAAGCCAAATTTGACAATGGAAAAAAAGAATCTCAAAAGATCACTGAAGAGAATAATTCCTTCAGAATTAGATTGCAGCAACTGTAAGCTAGTGACTTTATGGGAAATCAAGATACTATAAAACAGAGCCAAACAAATGAAAAAATAGTAGGCAATGTGAAATATCACATCAGAAAAAACAACAACAACAAAACATACTGGCTTGGTAAATAGATCCAGGAGAGATAATTTAAAAATTATTGGACGGGGTGGCTAGGTGGTGCAGTGAATAGAGCACCGGCCCTGGAGTCAGAAGGACCTGAGTTCAGAGCCAGCTTCTGACACTTAATCCACACAAACAAAAACCTAGCCGTGTAACCTTGGGCAAGTTACTTAACCCCAATTGCCCTAAAGGGGTGGCTAGGTGGCACAATGAGTAAGAGCGCCAGCCTTGGAGTTGGGATGACCCGAGATCAGATCCGGCCTCAGAAAATGAGCACCCACGCATAAATAATGACTAGCCGTGTAACCTTGAGCAAGTTACTAAACCCCAATTGCTTTTAAAATAAATAAATAAATAAATAAATAAATTATTGGACTACCTGAAAACCATGATCAAAAAAAAAAAAAGAACCTAGAAATCATCCTTCAAGAAATTCTCAAGAAAAATTGCCCTGATGTTTTAGAACCAGAGAGAAAATAGAGGATGAAAGAATCCACCAATTACCTCTTGAGAAAGATCTTTAAAAGGAAATTCCTAGGAATATAATATAAAAGTTCCAGAGTTCCCAGATCAAGGAGAAAATATTACATGCAGCCAAGAAGAAACACTTTCAATATTGTGGAAACACAATCAGGATAACGCAGGATCTGGCAGCATCTACACTGAGGGATCAAAGGGCTTGGAATATGATATTCCAGAGGCTAAAGGAGCTGGGATTAAAACCAAGAATCACCTACCCAGCAAAACAATCATGTTTCAGGGACAAATACGGTCATTCAATGAAACAGAGGACTTTCAAGCATTCTTGATGAAAAACAGAGTTGAATAGAAAATTTGACATTTAGATACAAGAAGCAAAAGAAGCATGAGAAGGTAAACAAGGAAAAGAAATCATAAAGAACATATCAATGTTAATCTATCTACATTCATGGAAAAACAATAATTATAACTTATGAAAAATTTTTCAGTATGACAATAGTTGAAGGGAATATAAATGTATGTACACATATATGCATATATGTATATATATGCATGCATACATACGTACATATATACATACATATGTTGAATGGAAAATTTGACATTTAGATACAAGAAGCAAGAGAAGCATGAGAAGGTAAATGAGGAAGAGAAATCATAAGTAACATGGAAAAAAACCCGATAATTGTAACTTATGAAACATTTCTCAGTATGAGAATAGTTGAAGGGAATATATATATATATATATATATATATATATATATATACATGTTTGTATGTATACATATATATATGTCTATATAGGAGGGTATATGGGTGTATGAATACATATGTGTGTGTATATATATGTGCAGGTATACATAGACAGAGGGCACAGGACCACTTGAATAGGAAGGGATGATAATTAAAAGGTCAAATTGAGAAGTGAGAGGAATATAATGAGAAGAGTTGGGGAGAGACAGAATGGGACAAATTATCTCATAAAAAAGAAGTAAGGGAAAACTGTTACAATGGAAGGGAAGAACAGGAAGGCAAAAGGGAATGGGTCAACCTGACTCTCATTGAATTTGGCTTATGGAGGGAATGACATGTACACTAAATAGAGTATCTTTCCCTACAGGAGAGTAGGAGGGAAAGGGATGAAAGGGCAGATGATGGGGGGAGGCAGATTGGGGGTAGGTAAGTTGGAAGCACACACTTTTAAAAAGGGACAGAGTCAAAGTAAAGCATAAAACAAGTGGGGGGAAGGATAGGATGGAGGAAAATATAGTCAATCTTTTATAATATATTCACTATGGAAATGTTTTGCGTAGCTACACATGTATAACTTATATTGAATTTCTTATCTTCCCAGTAAGTGTGGGTGATGAGGGAAGAAGGGAAAGAATCTGGAATCCAAAGTTTTGAATCAAATGTTTAAAGTATATATATATATATATATACATACATACATATATATACATATATAAATATATACATATATACATACATACATACATACATATATATATACATATATACATATATACATATATATACATATATATATATATATATATGTAATTATTTCACATGCAACTGGAAAATAAGATATACAGGCAGTGGGGCATAAAGATCCATTTTGCCCTACTGGAAAGTTGGAGGGGGCATAGGGGAGGATATAGGAGAAAGCAGATTGGGGGAGGGGGTATACAGTGGGATCACTGTTTTGGGGTGGTGGGTAGGAGAAAGATGGGGACAGATTTTGTAACTCAAAATCTTGTGGAAATGAATGGTGGAAAACTAAAAATAAACATAAAATTTAATTAAAAATATGATATCTAGCTTATTTTTTTGATCATGGCTTTCAGGTAGTCCAATAATTTTAAAATTATCTCTTCTGGATCTATTTTCCAGGTAAGTGTTTTATTTTTTTAATGAGATATTTCACTTTACCTTCTATTTTTTCATTAGTTTGGATTTGTTTTATATTATCTTGATATCTTATAAAGTCATTTGCTTCCATTTACTCCAATCTAATTTTCCAGAATTATTTTCCTCCATGAGCTTTTGAAATTCCTTTTCCATCTGGTGAAATGTGCTTTTTAAGGCATTCTTCTCCTCATCGTCTTTTTGGACCTTTTTTTTTTTTTTTGCCATCTGAGTTCTTCTGTTTTTTTAATGTGTTATTTTCTTCAGTCAGGCTGTTGACTCATTCTTCATGATTTTTTTCATTATTCTCATTTCTCTTCCCAATTTTTCTCTACTTCTCTTACTTGATTTCCAAAATCCTTCTTGAGTTCCTCCATGGCCTGCAACCAATTCATGTTTTTTTCTTGGAGGCTTTTGATGCAGGAGTTTTGACTTTGTTGTTTTCTCCTGGTTTCATGTTTTGATCCTCTTTGTCCCCCCCAAAAGATTCTAGAGTCTGATTGTGCTTCTTCTGTTTGTTTATCTTGCCAGGCAATTATTTGATTTTGGAGCTTTTTGCAAACCACAGTAAAACTCTGTTTCTAGAGTGGAGTGTTGTGTCCCAAATTTCTGGGGGTTTGTGCAGCTGTTGTTAAAGTTACTTTCAGTCACCTTCCTCAGAACTTAGGGAGGACTTCCTCTCTACAGCCTCAACAAGCCCTGCCACACCAGTGCTCTTCACCCCAGGACCACCACCCAAGACTACAACCCAGATCCAAGCAGGGCAAAGCAAGAGAATCCTGCCTCAATGTCTGCATTGAGGATCCTGCAAATGCCCTCTGGACAGTCACTTGATTGCCCTAGGATCTGTAGGCCTGGAGCTGGAAGCAGCAGCAGTTGCAGCTGTTGTCACCTCCACTGCTCTAGGTACATGGGGCAGAACTGAGCTCTCCTCTAACCCAGGATGAGCAAAGTTCCCCACTGAACTTTTCCTTTCTATTTGGAGTTTATGGGTTGGGAATTGTGGAAACAGCTACAGCTTCCAGTGATTTACTCTCCTAACATCTGCTCTGACCAGTGTTGGCCACTGTTCTGGGCTAGTGTAACTCAAGCAGGACTGTACTCCATTTCCAACATTGTTTGATAGACCCTTCCTTTCAGCCTATCAGGCTGCTCTCAGTGGGAATTTTCTTTCTCTCTGTCACTTTGTGGATTCTGTAGCTCAAAAATTAATTTAGAATCATATTTTACAGGTATTGGAGGTGGTTGGAGCAGGAACAGAAGTAAGTTCCTGCTTTTACTTCACCATCTTGGCTCTGCACCCCAACTCCCTGTACTTAAGTGGAATTTCCTTGGACCTCTGACTCAGTTTTTTTCCCTGCTCTGGGACTCTGATTAAAACTTTTTCAGTCAGGTTGGACCCAATGTGACTTAACATTCATAGTAACAGACTTTATGAAATCAAAATCTGATCTCAGACACTTAGTAACTATGTGACTCTGCAAGTTATTTAACCCTGTTTACCTCTAGTATTTTGCCAACAAAACTCCAAATGGGATCACAAAGAGTAGAACATGACTGAACAATAACAAAAGACCAAATCAAATATATACATGCTTTAGTATCTGTTTATGTGTTTATATGTGTGCTTGCATGCATATATCTGTATGTATATATGCACACACACAATATAACATATATAGAATATACCAATATGCATAACACATACATGCATGCAAACACATAAACATACATATACACATACACATTAGATCAAACCACTAGTCTTCATTTGGGGGATTCATGAACCATGTGAAACCACAGACATAAATAATAATACATGAAAGATTCCAGTCTCTGACCTTCTCCTGATGTTTCCAATCTTAAACCTTTTGAAGATATACTATCATTTGGCTTTAGTTCTTTTAATATTACCTATAACCAATAGCAAACCATATCCTCCCCACCCCCGAAAAAAGTTTTGGGATCACTTTCAGAAGGTTATCAGCAAATTCTTTTGATTTCTATTTGATGGTCTGGTCCTAGTATATCAGGGTAGTTTTCATTAACAATTTGTCTGTGTATGTGTGTGTGTGTGTGTGTATATACAATATATACACAGATACTCACGTATATACAAATGTACACACACACACACACACACACACACACACACATATATATATATATGATACACATTATATACATAATCAATAAAGATTTATTAAGTACCTACCATGCACTAAAAAGTGCTAAAACATTGGGATACCAAAAAATAGATAAAACAATCCCTTCTCTCAAGAAACTCAATCTTTTGGGGGAAATAGCATGAAAACAAGTATCATCAAGGAAGGGAGTAGGAGAGGGGAGGATGTAAAGGGGAAAGGAAGAGAGACAGAGAGAGAGAGACACAGAGAGAGAGAGAGAAAAATAGAGAGAGAGAGAGAGAGGGAAAGGGAGAAGGAGAGAGAGTGAGAGAGATGGGGAAAAAGAGGAGGGAAAATAAGGAAAGAGTAAGAGAAAATTTTCAAGTTATTTAGTGTGTCTAATGGTCTAGTGAATGGTCATTCCCTCATTATAATATACATATATAGATATAGATTGGATTAGATATATAGATATTATTCTTTTGCACTGTAATTTCTTTTGAAATTGCTCATCACACTAAAAATGAGTTTTCCATTTACTTATCAATTCAAGTAAATGCAACAGGCATTGCTTAATTACTTATCTTCTAGTATTGTGTTAGGCATTGGAGAGCCAAAGATTAAAACAAAACAATTCCTTACCTCAATGAATTTACATTATTATTATCTTTTTTTCCCAAATGCTTTATTAACTTCTGGTTTACACCATTCATTTCCATCAGATTGTGAGTTAAAATCTTTTCCCCATTTTCCCCCTACAATGACCCCAGAATTACAGTCATACAGAATATCCCCTCAACCAATCTGCTCTCTCTGATCAATTCTCCCAAACCCCTTTTGACTTTTCAAATAGGTGAATCCCCGAGCCCCACTGCCTACACATCTTATCTCCCAATTATATGCAAAATAGTATTGATTATAGTATTTATATATTTAAAAAATTGATTTGAAAAGGAAGATAAGCAACTCAGTATATGCTGTACATGTGTAGCTATGCAAAACATTACCATAGTAGATATCTTGTAAAAGACTGACTAAATTTCCCTCCCACCCATCCCACCTTCCATCTGGTCTACTTCCCACCTTGATCCTGTTCCTTTTCAAAAGTGAGTGCTTCCAACTTCCCTCCCCTCCAGCCTGCTCTCCCCTCAACCACTTTCCCCCCTCCCCCTCCTCCCTACACCCCTATTTAGTATGCATGTCATTCTCTCCCTGACCAAATTCAATGAGAAAAAGGTTTTGCGTTTTTGCCTTCCTGTTCCTCCTCTCCCCTGCAAACACCTTCCCCTGCCTCCTCTACACATGACAGTTCACCCCATTGTCTCTCCCCACTCACCCCCACCATATTACTCTCTCACCTCTTAACCTTACCTTTTAAGTATCATACCTTCCTATTAAATTCGACCTGTGCCCTCTATCTATGTATACCTGAAAACATATATACACATATTCACATATGTATTCATATTCCCATATAACGTTCTTCAACTATTTTACTACTGAGAAAAGTTTCATCAGTCACAATTATTGTTTTTCCCTGGAGGAATGTAAATAGATAAACTTTGATAAGTTCCTTTTGATTTCTTTTCCTTGTTTACCTTCTCAAGCATCCCTTGCTTCTTGTATCTGAATGTCAAATTTTCTATTCAACTCTGGTTTTTTCCTCAAGAATGCTTGAAAGTCCTCTATTCCACTGAATGACCAACTTTTCCCCTGAAATATGATACTCAGTTTTGCTGGGTAGGACATTCTTGGTTTTATTTTTATTTTTATTTTTTTTAAAGCAATTGGGGTTAAGTAACTTGCTCAAGGTTACACGGCTAGTCATTATTTATGCGTGGGTGCTCATTTTCTGAGGCCGGATCTGATCTCGGGTCATCCAAACTCCGAGGCCGGCGCTCTTACTCACTGCGCCACCTAGCCGCCCCTTTAAGGCAATTGGGGTTAAGTAACTTGCCCAAGGTTACACGGCTAGGTTTTTGTTTGTGCAGATTAAGTGTTGGAGGCCGGCTCCGAACTCAGGTCCTTCTGATTCCAGGGCCGGCGCTCTATTCACTGCGCCACCTAGCCGCCCCACATTCTTGGTTTTAATCCCAGGTCCTTTGACCTGAGGAATATCATATTCCAAGCCCTTTGATCCCTCAGTGTAGAAGCTGCCAGATCCTATGTTATCCTGATTGTGTTTCCACAATATTGAAATTGTTTCTTCCTGGCTGCTTGTAATATTCTCTCCTTGATCTGGGAATTCTGGAACCTGGCTACAATATTCCTAAGAGTTTTCTTTTTGGGATCTTTTTCAGGAGGTGATGGGTGGATTCTTTCAACCTCTATTTTGCCCTCTGGTTCTAAAATATCAGGGCAAATTTCCTTGAGAATTTCTTCAAGGATGGTTTCTAGGTTCTTTCTTTGATCATGGTTTTCAGGTAGTCCAATAATTTTTAGATTGTCTCTCCTGGATCTCTTTTTTCAGGTCAGTGGTTTTTCCCATGAGGTATTTCACATTGCCTTCTATTCTTTCACTTGTTTGGATCTGCTTAATAGCATCTTGGTTTCTCATAAAGTCACTAGCTTCCATTTGTTCCAGTCTAATTCTGAAGGAATAATTCTCCTCAGCTAGCTTTTGAGATTCTTTTTCCATCCGGCAAATTTGGCTTTTTAAGGCATTCTTCTCCTCATTGCCTTTTTGAGCCTCTATTGCCATTTGAGTTAGTCTATTTTTTAAGGTATTATTTTCCTCAGTCAGGCTGTTGACTCTCATTTCATACTTTTCCTGTATCCTTCTCATTTCTCTTCCCAATTTTTCCTCCACTTCTCTTATTTGGTTATTAAAATCCTTCTTAAGGTCCTATGTGGCTTGTAGCCAGTTTGTATTTTTATTTGGGGCTTTTGGTATAGGAGTTCTGACCTTACAGTCCTCCTCCTGTTCCATGCTTTGATTCTCTTTGCCCACAAAATAGGAGTCTAATGTTGTATTTTTTGTTTACTTTGTTTCCTTTACCTAGGCATGTTGCCACTCAATTACTCGACTTTTGGGCTTGTTGCCACAGTAGGACCTTGCCACCAGCCAGGGGAAATTCAATCCCAAATGTTGTGGTTTTCTCAGCTTCCAGAGGTATTAGTTGGGTGGCCTCTGTGAAGCCTCCACACACTCTGGCAAGCTAGTCACACACCCCAAGACCTCCACCCAAGATTGCAGTCCAGATCCAAGAAGGGCAAAGCAAGAGCACTTACCCCCCAGACTGATCACCACAGCCCCCTACAGTTCACAGGCCAACAGCTGAAGGGGAAGAAGCTGACTCATTCTCCCAAGCAGTCCCAATGTCCATAGGGCACTGACCTCTCACTTTGTCCTAGGCATCTATGTGTTGATAATTCTGGATTCTCCACAGCTGCTGGTGTTCTGGGGTCCCTCCAGCTGGCTGCTGGTCTGACTGCACTCAGTCTAAAACCCCAACTCACACAGGCTTGGACTTGGCTCCCAGAACTCTGTGCTGGCCTTCCTTGCTGGGCTGCCGGGCTTTCCTCAGTGGGAAGTTAGCTTCTTTGCATCATTTGGTGGGTTCTGGAGCTTCAGAGGGCATTCATAGTCCCCCTTTTACATAATTTTGAAGTAGTGTGTGTTGGAACTCTGCTGAAGTGCTAGTTCTACTCCGTCATCTTGATTCTGCCCCGTGAATTTACATTATATTGCAAGAAATATCATATGTGTATATAAGTAATGAAAAGAGCAATAGAAAGATAGCCAAGTAGACATGTGTATATATTCAGAGATATAGTCTCTATGCATATATAGATATTTAATATTCAGATACATGCCTATACGTTTGTGTATATGCATGTATGTATGTATACATACACAAAGTAATTTACCAATTTCAGGTGGTAGAAATTTTAACTCTCCCTTAATAAAAGGTCAAGAAATAGAAGTGGATTAAATGCCCAGTCTTCATTTGGGGATTTTATTAACCATGTCAAATTGCAGATATAACATACAATGTATGAAAGATTCTAATTTTCAACTTTCTCTTGATGTTTCCAAACTCAGACCAATTGAAGGCATACCATGTGATTGTTTTAAGTTCTTTCAATATTACCCGAAACATATAGAAAACTGTGGCAAAAAAAAAAAATCTTGGGATCTCTTTCAGGAAGTTATCAACAAATCCTTTCAATTTATATTTGATGCTTTGGTCCTAGGATATCAAGGTAGTTTTCATTAATAATTTATTCAACTTTAGGACCAAACAAGAATTAGAGAGCATTATAAAATGCAAAATGGATAATTCTGATTACATTAAATTGAAAAGCTTCTGCACAAACAAAGCCAATGTAACCAAGATCAAGAGGGAGGTGGGAAATTGGGAAAGAATTTTTACAACCTGTGTCTCTGATAAAGGACTCATTTCTAAAATTTATAGAGAATTGAGCCAAATCTATATGAATACAAGTCATTCCCCAATTGAGAAATGGTCAAAGGATATGAATAGGAAGTTTTCAGAGAAAGAAATTAAAGATATCTATAAGCATATGAAGAAATGCTCTAAATCACTATTAATTAGAGAAATGCAAATCAAAACAACTCTGAGATACCACATCTCTCCAGTCAGATTGGCTAAGATGACAAAACAAGAAAGTGACAAATGCTGGAGAGGATGTGGACAAATTGGAACACTAATACATTGCTGGTGGAGTTGTGAACTTATCCAACCATTCTGGAGAGCAATCTGGAATTATGCCCAAAGGATTATAAATAATTTCATACCCTTTGACCCAGCCATACCACTCCTAGGGTTATATCCCAAAGAGATCATAGAAGTGGGAGGAAGACCCATATGTACAAAAATATTTTTAGCAGCCCTTTTTGTGGTTGCAAAGAATTGGAAACTAAAGGGGTGCCCATCAATTGGGGAATGGCTAAACAAGTTGTGGTATATGAATGTAATGGAATATTATTGTGCTATAAGAAATGAGGAGGTGACAGATTTCATAATTACCTGGAGAGACTTATACAAACTGATGCTGAGCGAGAAGAGTAGAATCAGAAGAAATTTGTATACAATCACAGACATACCATATCTGTGACGACCAACTATGACAGACTGGACTCTTTTCAGCAATGCAGTGATATAAGTTAATCCCGAATGACTCAAGAAAGTGAGAAATGCGCCATCCAGAGATATAACTAGAAAGAACTGAGCCTGAATCCTGATGGAAGCAAACTAAATGATCTTGTTCTTCTCATTGTTTGGTTTTACTTCTTCCTTACCATCTTTCATCCCACCTAGTACAATATGCCTTTGTAATTGGAATAATGTTTAATATGAATGCATTTGCAGACCCTATACTGTACTATATGATGTCATGAGGGGAGGGGGGAGGGAAGTAAAGGAAATTTGAAAATCAAGGAACTATGGAATTGAATCTTGTCAACTGAAACTAAACTAATAAATTAATTTAAAAATAAAAAAAAATAATTTATTCAACTGTTATGTGTAGACCCTTTCTTTGATCATTACCTTCAGGTAATACAATAATTTTAAATTATCTCTCCTTGATCTGCTTTCCAGTTCAGTTATTTTTCCAATGAGATATTTCACATTTTATTCCTTTAAAAAAATGACGTTCTTTTATTGTTGCTTGATGTCTCATGGAGATATTAGCTTCCACTCATTCAATTACAGTTTCTAAAGAATTATATTCTTCAGTGAAGTTTTCACATCTTTTTTTTTCATTTGGCCTAATTCTCTTTATAAGGTATTATTTTCTTCAGCATTTCTGTGCCTTTCTCTGAGTCTTTGCTTTTAACTCTTCTGACATCACTGTCTTCTGAACTTCTATCTTGATCTTCCCTATCACTTATAGCTCTTTATGCCCAGATTATGTTGCTTATTTTTATTTTCTTACTTTTTCATCGTGTGTATTATATATATATATATATATATATATGTATGTATGTGTGTATTTATATATATATATATATATACACATATATATAAAATTTTGAGCTTTATATTAAAGATTGGCTTTGCTCCTGCTGTGAAGGGAGAAGGGTACTATCACAAGGATCAGAATTTTTTGCAATGTTGTTATGAGACCTAGTTCTAAGTATACGGAAGTTTTTGGTGATTCCAAGTTGGTGTGATCTGAGGAGAGGTATGGTTAGTGCTCCAATGGTCTATGCTCTGTTCTTTACCTAAGAAGATTCCTTGATCTCTTCAACATGGCAATTAATATAGCTCCTCAGTGTCCTGTTCCTTTAGAACTGAAAGCACTGTTGCTCTTCATGGCCAATTCTCCCTCTTGACAGAAAGTTCCCTTCTCTGTCACTGAACTATGACCCAGAAATGGTTATAAGCAGAGAAGTTGTCAAACTTTTTTTTCAATCCTGCATCTAGTGTTGGTATGGGCATGGAAAGTCTGTGTAATTATTTTTCTGACCATTTTCAAGGTTCCCTTGCCATCTCTGGCTCAAGGGATCTCAAAGATGCTTCTATTTTTGTCACTAACTCCTAGTCTCTCCCCTGGTCTTGTAATCATGTAGGGTTCCCTTCTCCACTGCCCCCATCATAGACCTTTTCTTCTGGCTTCCTAAGTTGTTTTGGACTAGAAGAATGTCTCACCCTGACCTTTTGTTAGCTCTGCTATTCAAGAATTCAATTTGAAGTGTTATTTTAAAATCATTTAGCAGGAAATGTTGAAAGAGATTGACTGATTACTTCCTCTCCTCTGTCATCTTGACTCCTGAGTTACTTGTTTATGACTTGTCCCAAGTCTGCTTTGCAAACCTTAAAGCACCATATAAATCTTAGATATGATGATGAGTATGATGATGATGAGAAGCAGGAGCAGGATAATAACTTTTCTCCCAATGTTCTACCCTAATTTTGTAACAGTAATTTGAAGATCTTAATCATAACATAGGTTTATAGCTCTGAGGAACCTTAGTGATTACCTAGCCCAATCTCCTAAGTTTTACAGATAAGGGATCTAAGATTCAGACAGAATATAAGACAACATTGCTCACATACTAACATGTAACAATCTGGTCCTCCTGTTCTAAATCTAATATTCTCTCCCTACATGAATGCAGCATAAGTCCAATTAAAATTGTATATATCTATAAAACACTGACTTATTTCATCTATGTTCTTAAAAAATATAGAACAGTAACAACAATATGTAAACACTAAACAGATACTGTCTTCTAGTAATTAATGTTAAATATGAGGAACTTTGGAGAAATATGTGTTTGTATTACCCAAATAACAGTGCATCAATCCTGAAAAGTTCTGTTTTCATCTTACTTGGTAACTTGTATCTTCTTTTGCTTCTCTGTCTTTCTCCATCAACGATAGCTTATCTTTCAGTTTCCATGTCAGAATATTAAATTGCTGATAAATTAGTGTCATCTAAGACATCACAGAATCTACTTACTGTTAAAAGTGTCAGGAACTCATCTTTCTTTTTTGATGTCTGAGTTCCCATGTGCTTTTTAAAGCACCCTTTCAAATTAAAAAGCCATCCTTGTGGTTTGTTCCCTTAAGGTGAAGCAGATTTGGTAGATGGATAAATGGCAGGTTTGGTGTTACATGTCTTGGCCACCTGTCAAGAATTACTTTAGCTCCTTAATAATATATCATATTAATCCCCCAATAATAAGGAATAGAAAGCCCTTAAGTATCCATAGCTAGCTGGCAACTAAAAAAATACAGTATTCTCTTATCTGTGTAATTCTTTAGAGTCAAATGACTTCCCCAAGCACTTTAATAAATACCTGCTGTGAGTCAAGTATTCCACTAAATAATATAGGGGATGCAAAATAAGTATATGATCTGTATCTTTCAGTGTCATTTAAAAGCCATGACTTACACAAATGAAACAATCAGCAAACAATAGGAAATAGCATATGTTAAAGGGCTAATATAGATGGAACACTAATATATCCTGACATCTCACTTACTTGTAGCTCATATTCAATCAGCTCTCATCACAGAACCAGAAGAGCATGTCTCTGAAAAGCAGGCTGACTAAAGTATAGGGTTCATTGTTGACTGCCATAGTGATATAGACATGGATTTATTCTACATTAAAGTTTCTATTAAATCTTAACTGATACCATTGTTGTTATTTTGCAAAAGATACATGGTTCATATGGATTTGCTGCTTCCCTAAGTTTTCACAGCAGGTTTTCTACATCACACCTAATAACTATATGAATCCTAAAAAAGATAGAGAAAGATTTCACATAGGATGTTCTTATGTACCTCTCTATTGTCACTATTTTCCATTGTTTAATGATAATGGGGTGGGAGGGTGGCTGGAGGGTGACGAGAAGAGGTAATAAAAATAGGAAAGCAGAGAAGCTAGGCTGATGGGGAATAAATAGAAAAATCCACTTAGGGAATAACCTGTAGGCTGTTGTGATAAGAGATAAATAGGGTAACATGGGAAATTCTAGAGTAGAATTACAGTTATGAAAGATAGATGAAGGAAATAGACATCTAACCATATAAATCTGACTTATTTTCCCCCACTACAAGATCAACATTCACATTCAGAGTAAGACAATATTTTTATTGCTAGATTTGGGGTTGCTTAAAGAAATAAACTGCTGCTGTTCCCGATAAGATGGCTCTGAAAGTGAAGAAGGAAGCCATTGTCTCTCCCCAAGAAAGAAATCAAGTCCAAGGCTTTGAGGACCAAGAAGGTGGTGCTGAAGGATGTCTGTAGCCACAAAAAGAAGAAGATATGAACATCTCCTACCTTCTGGCGACCCAAGACACTAAGACTTTGAAGGCAGCCCAAATACTCTCTTGGAAAAGTGCCCCTCAGAGAAACAAGCTTAATAACTATGCCATCATTAAGTTTTCTTTGACCACTGAGTCTGCTGTGAAAGAGATTGAGGACAACAACACCCTACTCTTCATTGTGGACAACAAGCATCAGATCAAGCAGGCCGGAAAGAGACTGCAGTACATCGATGTGGCCAAGGTCAACACACTGATCCAGCCTTATGGAGAGAAGAAGGCCTATGTCTAACCTGATCCAGACTATGATGCTAACAAAATCGGCATCATCTAACTTACTGAGCCCAGCTGTATCCCATTCCACCTACAATAAAGAATTTTCCAGAATACAAAAATTATTAATTAAACTACATCTAAGGGAACTCTACTCAAAGTTCTTTTAGATCTTTAGTTTTACCTATCTACCAGGAGCAGTTGTATGATGGTTGGTTTTGGTTGTAGCAAGGATAGTAGGCCCCTTATCAACAATGGTTCCCACCCTTAATGATCACTACAGGGACTGAGCTGGAAGCAGGACTTGTGATCTTGAAGGTCATTGCTATCCTCAGGTCTCTTAGACTTGACTATTCTAGGACACATTACCCACTATATCTCTTAGTTTTCTTGTTTCTTCAGCAAGTATGTCTTGTCTGTCTTGATATTGCAATTTGGTTGTCATTTAGTGTCAGTCAGAATGTCAGACCCTTTCTTCACAAGGATTGTTTCCATCATGATGACTGTATTACCATCTTGCCTGATAGAATATGTAAGCTTTTTTGAGGGCAGGGGATGTTTCATTTCTCTCTTTGTAAATTCTACTGCGTGGAATGCAGCAGGTGTTTAATAAATACTTACTAATTGATTGACATCTGAGTCATTCTTTGAACCTCCATCTCAAGCCATGTGCAGCATTTGACTATTATAATGCATTACACCATATGTTCTGGATTTAAACTTTTGAAAACTAATTATCTAAAGCTCAGCTGGATTCAAAATAAAGCTGTAAATATCATATTTACTGGCATTACACAGTTTCCTTCTAATTCATATGGTATAATTATTTATGGTGTCCAGAATTCTATGTAATATGGAGCATGTAATCACTGAAACTTCAACATACATCTTGGAGAGAGAAGGGGAGCAAATTTCAATTTCCTTTAATTTGGCAAGTCAGTGACGCATTTCATATATCTGAGATTTCAATACTGTGGGTATTCTTTCCACTATCAGAGGTCACAGCTTCCCTACACTTTGACACTTATTGTGCTAAAAGAGTCCATCACCCTATTGCCAACCTGGAGATGAACTTCTAAGAACCTGAGTTAGTTAATTTGTTCCTTGGAAATAGGTATATAGAATGCCTGGGCTTCAAATGTTCTGCCTTTTCAGACTGGTAGAACCCTACAAATCTTGTACATTTTTACATAGTAGTATTGAATGAAGACAAACATCATTCCTGCTTTTATGTAAATTTATGAAGTTGGACTAAATGGATGCCTGGGTCCTTTTTGGCTCTAAATCTATATTCTTAAGATCATAGATTTCTTTAAGCAATACTAAATTATCTTTATGCCACAGTTGGCAACCATATTTTCAAATATTCTTATGATATTAAGTAACACAAGACTTTGCAATGCCAAACCAAGAAAAAAATAAGATCATGTTAATGTGCACCTTTTAATCAATCCCTTCAACATTATGTAAGAATGAGAGTCTTTACTCCACCCCTACAGATGCAATCACAGAAATTCCAGACAACTATATTCAATTAATCAAAGCCCAAAAAAAAAAAATGTGGGTACTGGTAGAAGCTGATGTGTGGCCAAGGTTACCAGAGAAGCAGTGGTGGGGAGGGCTGGGCCAGGCCTGTTAGCTGCTGGTAGCCTAGGTCAAGACTATCCAGGCCTCCTTGTACCCATATGTCATGGAGAGGTGCTAGGTCCATATGATGAGTGGTACAGACCTGCGCAAGGCTGTAGGCCCATGAGCCAAAGAGGTGAGGGGATGGTGTTTATGATACCTTCATTATGATAGATTAAACTAGATGTCCATCTGCCTCAAATATAACCTGTAACTCTTCTGAATAAGCTGTACATAGAAAATTATATATTACTACTGAAAAGCTAATAATAAACCACACTCTACTAATAGCAAATGGAGGTGATATTAAGGGGAAATAGCTGTTTAAGGGATTAGGCAACAGAAGAGAAAATATTCTTCAGTCCACAGAAGCAAATACTTCTAAAAGTGTCCTCCCACCATCTCTCAGATGTTCAGGCAGCTTGAATAATGTCACCTCTAGTAATCCATCCAAAGAGTTAAAAGTGGTACTTCTGACTCCTGAACAAGCAGTAAAGTAGTTGTGTCAAGTGACTTCTTATGAGAAGCTAGAAATCATCAATTATCCTGAAGTTTATTTCATGTTCAGATTCTAAGAAATGTCATGGCACCATTGGTGGCCTCAACAATGGAGGTTAAGATGGTGCTCAGGAGGGCTGCATTCATATACCCTGAGATTACTTGGCTTCTAGAGATAAGGAAACGAAAACCATTTGCAAAGTCAGCTTTGAGCAAGTAGATAAAATTTATGAACACATATGTCACCCTGAAGATGATTCACAATGAAAAGAACAAGCAGCCAAGGAAATCAAGGTGTTACAGCATCTTAAGAATCAGGATAAAGCAGGAAGCATGGACGGACGTTATGCACATGCTAGAAAGCTTTACATCGCAAAACCTTACCTTTGAATTGCTAACCATGGACCTCTATGAGCTAATCAAAAAGAACAAGGACCAGGGGTTCAATGTCCAGCTAGTATGCAAATTTGTTCAATCTATTTTGTAATCCCTGGATGCTCTCCATAGAAACAATATCATTCACTGTGACCTGAAGCCAGAAAACATTCTTCTAGCACGACCATAGCATAATCAAAGTTATTGGCTTTGGGCCCAGTTGTTTTTAGTACCAAAAAAATCTATACATACATTAAATCTTGTTTCTACAGAGCACCAGAGATCATCTTGGGAGGTTGATACAGCACACTACAGTACTGAGGTCTGGAGTTTTGGCTGTGTTCTTATAGAACTTTTGACTCAGATTATCTTCCCTGGAAAGAATGAGGAATTTCAGTTTGTTTGTATGTAAGGGGATTCTATGGATGCCATGCTACCAAAAAACCTCAAGCAAATTAAATGTGCCAAGTACTTTGTGAACTCCAAGGGTCGGTTCCAATATTGTACATACAATGAAAACTCAAACAAGATTATTTCTTGTGCATTGTTTTCTCATTTTAAAGGGTCTTTGACAAGTGCTTAGGGTGCTGGGCTTAGAGTCAGGAAGATAGAAATTTGAATCCAATCTCGTAAAGTAACTGAGGCTCAACACAGTTGAAAGGGTTACCCAGTTTCATACAGCTAGTTAGTTTCAGAGATTGGATTCGAATTTATTTAAGAAGCCCAGAGAAGTGGCTGGGCTTCTTAAATTAATTGGATTTTTTTTTGGAGGGCAATTGGGGTTGTGACTTGCCCAAGGTCACAAGGCTAGTTTTTGTGTTAAGTGGCTGAGGCCGGATTTGAACTCAGGTACTCTTGACTCTAGGGCTGGTGCTCTATTCACTGTACCGCCTAGCTGCTCCAATTAATTGGATTTTGATATATAAAAATACGATGATCTCCTTTCTATTGATATGATACAACTAATGGGAAACTGATCATATTTACTTTAATTCTACAGTCTGATACATATTGGAGAACACTTTTATGACATCATGCAGAGAGAATACAAAGATATTCAATTCTTACAATATTTCTTTCCTTGAAAATGATTGCTGGGAGAAAGGCATGTTCTACATATATGTATAGAAGAGTATTCTCATGTAGTTGTGATATGATCAGCCTTTTCCTGAGATGCAAAAACTCAAAAAGAGTCAATGCCTTGATCCTCTTTAGGCTAGAGTGACAGCCATGTGACCGAGGCAGTTCTTGTGTCTATTTAGCATTTTCCATTACTGTTCCAGACAGAGCATATATCAATGACAGCCAAGTCTTATCTGTCAGGAGAATTTCAGGATGCTGGCATTTCAGTCTCCTCTCTAGTGACAGGATCAGAGAATTTAGAGCTGAAAGAGGCACTGCAGACCAACTGGTTCTCTTTTATATTATTATTATTATTATTATATAGAAAAAAATATTGAGGCATAGTGACTCAAGTGTTGGACTTGGAGTCTAGCAAATATGACTTCAAATTTTGCCCACAGAACTTAGAAGCTATGTAAAAATACTTCTAGGACATGTATCTATGTGTGCTGCTGAGGTCTGCAAAGTTCTTTAGCAACAACAATAATGACAACAATGAACTTGGGGTAATTCAAGGGGTAAGGGATGTGCAAGCCAATCAATAGAGAAGATTGAACAATGATGATGATGGCGATGATGACAATGATGGTGATGATGATGTGTTGACTTCTCCCATCAGTGAATTTTTCAAAGGTAGGGACCATCTTACTTGCTTGCTTACATGTGTATCCCCAGCATTTAGCACAGAACTTGACACATATTAATGTGTAGTAGTCTATCTATCTAACCTTTTTACTATAAGCTTACTCTCTGGGGAAGCATATCGAGTCTCAGAATATTCAGTAAATGAAATACTTGCAGGTGGAGACAAAAAAATCTAAGAACATTCTACTAACTATCTAACCTTTAAAATAGCACCTTGAAGTTCATAAAATGCTTGCCATATGTATTGTTTCATTTGATCCTTACAACAATCTGTCAAACAGGTGCTGTTATTATATCATTTTGCAGTTGAGAAAACTGAAGTTCTAAGTTTTAATGTTATGTCCAGAGTTAGTTAAAGTCTATGTCAGGATTTGAATTCTGAACTCAAGATTTTCTGATTCTTTTGAGTCCAATTCCCTTTTACTATATATAGAATATTTTTAAATCTATGTCCCAGAATTCTCATCATCAAGAAGGAGATAACCACAGCTATAGTATATGCCTCCCATGGATGTTTAGAAGATTAAATCAGATGGTGTATTAAAAGCTCTATGAGACTATTAAGAATCTCATAAAAATACTCTGCCCTTGAGGTCAAATTTAAAATAAAAAAAGGGTAAAGTGATTTGACCAAGGTTATAAAAGTAACAATGAGTAGTTCTAGGAGTTGATTTGAATCCAGGCTCTATGACTCAAGCTCACCTATTCTTTTTTTTTTCTTTGAGGGGTCAAGGCAAGGCAATTGGGGTTAAGTGACTTGCCTAAGATCACACAACTAGTAAGTGCGTCAAGTGTCTGAGGCTGGATTTGAACTCAGGTCCTCCTGACTCCAGGGCCGGTGCTCTGTTCACCATGCCATCTGCCTGCCCCTCACCTATTCTTTCTACTACATTGAGTATCAGACACCCAAAGCAAAGGGAAACTTTTTTCTTTTACTGTTTCCCAAGTTCACACACTAAAACCCCTCTGAATTCCCATAGGTTTTTCATAGAGAAGACTGGTTCACTGTCCTGTGTCCTGGATCTCTAGACATGTATAGTGAGAAATTGGATCATAGAAAGATTATTTAGGAGGATTTTTAAAAAAATTACAAAATGAAGATGATTTTCACTGTGGATCCATATTAGAGCATTTGGAAAATGCTATCTATTAGAATCTATAGCAGGAAGGGAACTTTTAGCTCATCTGGTTCAACTTCTCATTTTAAAGATGAGGAAATTGGTGCTCAGAGAGTTAAAAGAATTTACCAAAGGTCACAAGGTAACCTAGAAATGCTGCTGGGATTCATATTCAGCTTCTCTGATTAGTGAGTACTAATTCCACCACACTACAATGTTCAAAATTGACAGTTATGTTTGACTACAGAGAGACAAATGAAGTCAAATGAAGAATAATATGATCCCTGTTCTCAGACCAGGGAATTTAACTGCTCAGGATCATTCAGGGAAGGCTACATTTACAGACATGTGCAGAATGAATATAGAGAATGAATGCAAAGTAGCTCAACACCAAGTCTAAGGAAGGCTATCCAGACTACTGGATAATTTGGAAGATTGTAAAGCATACAACAATTTCAGCAATGATATCTTAATTCAGATGTTCACGTTGGTTCACTTCAACCTATTTCTATGAATATGAAAACAAGTAACAAAATACTTTGTTTTGATGGACTGAACATGAAATATACAGGTTAGTAAAAGGAATTTGTTGGCAGACTTCTAACTTGTAAAAAAGGAACTTAAAAGATCAAGTTATTTACAAAATGTTCCTTTTATTGACTGTCATAGTAGACTGTGCTTTTTTCCTGATGTTCCTCATGAGATAAGGAAGTTCTTATTAAGTTGAGGTGGGTGGAAGTCATGGTATTCCAGTGGTTTCTCTCAAGTATTACCAATGCGTGAAATCTGCTTGTAAGATTTCCAATCTATGAACGGACTGTGTTTTATAAGGACCCGCCAGTCCACTTTAACAGAGATTTCTGGTGAAATAAATATCAATTTTCTTTTGGTTTACTATTTAAGATGCATAATATTCTATCATGAAAATAGAAAGAGTACTTGAAAGCTCTAGGGATAGTAGTTTAGTCTAAAAGAGAAAGAGACCATCCAATAGGCAAATAAAACCAAAGCAATTATGAGATTATTTATAAACATATGGGAAGTTACTTATTTATCAATGAATTTCATTGTCTTTTTAGTCACTGCATTTACTCCAAGTTGCAGGCATTCTCGTTTCCTTCTTGCCCACTGGTATTGTTTTTAAAACTGTTTTAAGTTTTTATAAATCAGAATGTTATTGCTGTTACCATGTTGCAGAAAGCAGATAAAGTAGCAAGGAAAATTTTAATGAAAGAGGAAAACAAATCAGGTAGGCAATTTACAGCTGAAAAATGCAATAGAATGTGAGATTCAGATGTATTCAGCAAATGAGAACAAAGAACTTCAGTAATCTACCTTTTTAGCTCTGAGTTGTTAAATGGAAATTACTTTTAAAATGTATATAGACTATGTTTTCCAAAGGTAATGGAAAGGGAAAACTATATCATGTACTCTTTTTCTTTTCCTTTTTTGGGGGAGTTAAAAATAAGTGTATTATACATATGATCATTTCCTGCCTTCACATTAAGGTCATTATTGTCAAAGTAATGATATTATTTATAAAAGTAATCTTTTAGGTATACAATTTGTTATTCAAATTGAAAATATTTGTATAAAACATGGTAAGAATAATAAAAATATATAGACAGATATACTATATCTAAGTTTAATGATTTGATCTGTGACTTAGTTAATGGAAGTAAATTAATTAATATTTTACTACTAAATTAAATTGAGGAAGTTCCTTTTACCAGTGCAAGCTGAAAATACTCTACAACTTATAGACTTAAAGTTTCGGAGAGCACCAAAAGGTTTGACAATGTGTTCAAAGCCATATAAGCTATTTTGAACAAACAGCTCCAAGTTAATCTTTTTTATTCACTGTTCCATGTTTTCTGTGTGTATACTCATATAACACACACACACACACGTGTGTGTGTATGCACATGTATACATATATCCATTTGGGTACTTGAGTACACACACACACACACACACACACACACACTTCTTGACTTTGAATAATCTAAATACACTGTTCAGTCATTAAGGATGAAATGAGCATATTAATCGAATAACAACTATTTAAGCAATCCATTGTTTCAGATAAAATAATTATCTGAAGGGGGCGGAGCCAAGATGGCGGAGTAGAAACAGCTCATCCAAGCCTCTCTGCCCCCAGATTCTCCACAAACTATGTAAAAAAGGACTCTGAAAAACTTCTGGAGCCCCAGCACCCACAGAATGACACAGAGAAGCTAACCTCCCGCTGAGGACAGCCCAGCACCCTGCAGGAAGGACCAGCGCAGCAGTTTGGGAGCCGGCAGCGCGCAGAGCGCAGAGCACAGGAGCCGAGCAGAGCAGAGCCGAGCCCAGGTCCACGTGAGCTGAGGTTTTAGCCCCAGGGCGGCAGGGCCAGCAGCCGGCTGGAGGAACCCCAGAACACCAGGAACTGTGGAGACTCCAGAATTATCAACATAGACTTGCCTAGGACAAAGTAAGAGGTTAGTGTCCCATGGACTTTGGGACCTGTATTTGGGGAATGCGTCAGCTCCCTCCCCTGGGGGCTAGAAGCCACTGAGGAGACACGCCATTTTGTAGTTTTCATAGGCATTTCCGGCTCCCAGCCTACAAATCGTGGGGAGATCCAGCGATCAGTCTTGGGGGGTAATCGCTCTTGCTTTAACCTCCCTGGATCTGGATTGTGATCTAGGGTGGAAGTTGTGGGTGGGTTTACAGCTTGCCAGAAACGGAAGTTGCCCCCCACACGTTCGGGACGAAAATTCCTCTAGCTGGCCTTAAAGCCATAGTGTGGCAACAAGCCCAAAAGTCAAGCAATTAAGTGGCAACATGCCAAGGCAAAGGAAACAGAAAATGCAACCCTAGACTCCTATTTTGGGGGCATAGAGCGGGAAAAGGACTGTGAGGTCAGAAGTCCTGCTCCAAAAGCCCCAGGGGAAAACATGAGTGGGTTGCAGGCCATAGAGGACCTTAAGAAGGACTTTAAAAATCAATAAGAGAAGTGGAGGAAAAATTAGAAAGAGAAATGAGAAGGATGCAGGAAAAGTATGAAATGAGGGTCAACAGCCTGACTGAGGAAAACAACACCTTAAAAAATAGACTAGCTCAAATGGCAAAGGAGGCCCAAAAGGGCAATGAGGAGAAGAATGCCTTAAAAAGTCGAATTTGCCAGATGGAAAAAGAATCTCAAAAGTTCACTGAGGAGATTCATTCCTTCAGAGTTAGACTGGAGCAAATGGAAGCTAATGACTTTATGAGAAATCAAGATGCTGTTAAGCAGATCCAAACAAACGAAAGATTAGAAGGCAATGTGAAATATCTCATGGGAAAAACCACTGACCTGAGAATAGATCCAGGAGAGACAATTTAAAAATTATTGGACTACCTGAAATCCATGATCAAGGAAAGAACCTAGAAATCACCCTTCAAGAAATTCTCAAGGAAAACTGCCCTGATGTTTTAGATCCAGAGGGCAAAATAGAGGTTGAAAGAATCCACCAATCACCTCCTGAAAAAGATCCCAAAAAGAAAACTCCCAGAAATATTATAGCCAGGTTCCAGAATCCCCAGATCAAGGAGAAAATACTACAAGCAGCCAGGAAGAAACAATTTCAATATTGTGGAAAACACAATCAGAATAGCCCAGGACCTGGCAGCTTCTACACTGAGGGATTGAAGGGCATGGAATATGATATTCCAGAGGGCAAAAGAACTGGGAATGAACCCAAGGGTCACCTACCCAGCCAAACTGAGTATTTTGTTTCAGGGGAAAATATGGTCATTCAGTGGAATAGAGGACTTTCAAGCATTCTTGAGGAAAAAACCAGAGTTGAATAGAAAATTTGACATCCAGACGAAAGAAGGAAGAGATGCCTGAGAAGGTAATCAGGGAAAAGAAATCAAAAGGAACTTATCAAAGTTGAACTATTTACATTCCCATATGGAAAAGCAATAACTGTGACTGATGATATCTTTCTCACTATGAAAATAATGGAAGAAGGGGGTGTGGTCATATGAATACATATGTGAATGTGTGTGTATATGGTTACAGCTATATATGGATAGAGGGCATAGGTTGAATTTGTTGGGAAGGGAGAATACTCAAGGGATGAAATTATGAGGTGAGAGAGGAAAGTGGCAAGAGGAGATGGGGAGAGACATGGTAGGGTAAACTATCCCATGTAGGGGAAGTGGGTGCAAAGGAGGGGGAGAATAAGGAAGGCTAAAAAGGCAAAACCACATTCACATTGAATTTGGTTCAGGGAGAAAATGACATACATACTAAATGGGATATCTCAACCTGCAGCAGGATAGGGGGAAGGGGGATGAGAGGAGGGATGATGGATGGGAGGGCATCCTTGGGGTGAGGGGAGGTTGGAAGTACCCACTATAGAAGAGGGACAGGATCATGTAGGGAATGGACCAGGTGGGGGGTGGGATGAGTGGGAGGGAATTATAAGCAGCCCTGTACAATATATCTACTATGATAATGTTTTGCATAGCTAGACATGTACAACATATACTGAATTACTTATCTCCCAAGAAGGAATGGGTGACAAGATAGGAAGGAAATGGATCTGAAATCTGAGGTCGTAACATTAAATGTTTCAAATATATATAAATACTATTATTAATACTCTTTTGCTTGTAATAGGGAGATAAGATGCGCAGGCATTGGGACACAAAGATTCACCTTCCTCTAATGGAAAAGTCGATGGGGGTATGGGAGAAGGTATTGGAGAGAGCAGATTGGAGGAAGTGATATCTTGTGGGACTACTATTCTGGGAGGTTGGGTAGGGGAATAATGGGGGGAAAATGATTGTAACTCAAAATCTGGCGGAAATGAATGATGTAAAACAGAAGTTAATAAAGTATTTGTTTAGATAAGAAAAAAAAATAATTATCTGAAGCTGAGTCTGTGTATATATATAATAAAACAAATATTGAGGATATTTCCAAAATTATTCAAACACCACAATAGGAGGCTTAGAGGTACCTTTGCCTTCACTACATAGATATGTAAGACTGTTAAGGTTTTGAGATTTATTATGACACTGATAATTATCTCTACTGTTAACTCAACTTGGGGGGGGGGGTTAAGTACAACAAAAAAATGACATTAACTAGGTAATACTATTTCCCTTAAAATTACCAAAAAAAAAAAAAAGGTTTAAAAAAGGATGTATCTGATGATTCAGCATTTGACAATAAATCCTCAAATTATGTTTCTATGTATTGCATCTTGATTTGCTTTCTTTTAAATACATAAAAGTTTATGACTTTGGAAGAGCAAAACTTATTCAAAGAGAACAGGACACCTAAAGGGGAAGTAGAGTAGCATCATATATAAAGATGTTGCTTTCATGTCAGAAAATCTAACATTTAGAGAGAATAAGCAAGGTAGGGAAAATTTGATTGAAGATAAATGGAGTCAAGATAGAAATGATAAGTGCCTGCTATGTAGTGGTCACTTAAATGTTTATTGATAGAATGTCTTGGAGAAAGAATACAGATGAGGATTTTAGTAAATGCCTAACCAGATTGGCATGGAGATAAGACATAGTAGACAATGGGGTCTTCCATGATCTAGACATCTGCTGCACAGCTAGCAATTATTACCTGCCTTGCCTTATTGATCATTTGAAGCATCACATCCTTGAGGAAAAAATAAGTAGAACTTCCATTCGAAATCTCATTCTGACACTGGTTGAAGAAATAGAAATGACAAGAATTGTGGGAGTTGAACTTTCCATGTCATAATGTATCTAATGTGCCATACTACATTTTGAGTATTTGATTCAGTAATTGACACTGAATTGATAGAGGGCATTGATAAATTTAAAGTTATTCAGAGGAATACAGCTAAGATCTCATCCAATCAAAATCTTTCAAAGAAATTTAGTATTTTTAGGAGTCTGCTATAGGAAAGATTTGGGGGAAGGAATGATAGGTTCTTCAAATATCCGAAGAGTTCTCATGGAGATGCAACAGTAGATTTCCTGTGCTTCTACCCAGAGGTTAGAACTCAAAGCAATCATAGTCTTTCATGCAGCATGGCCTAAGTGAGCTTGTAGATGCTTATGAAATATTTACTATGGACTCTTTCACTTGAGATAAAGCAGAAAGACCAAAGATCATGTTGTCCTCAGTATGTGTTAACACATATAGCATACCTTCTGTGCATAATGAATGGAAGATTTTATTTTTAATGTAGATTTAGACTTCTTGGAATATAAAATTCCTTAACAATTAGAGCTCTCAAAAAAGTGGAATGCACTACTTGGAAAGGTTGTTGTTTGCTAGAAGTATTAAAGTGAAAGCTCAATAACATGTCCAGAATATCATAGGAGAGAATTTTTTTCAGGTAAATGTTCATAGGGCAATAGATTTAAAGCTGGAAGAGGTTTTAGAGGATGCCCAGTCAACTACCTCATTTTATAGAAGAGAAACTGAAAGTCAGAGAGGTTAAGTGACTTGTGCAGCATTATATGTCTGGAAGAACTATGGTAGAATTTGAACCCAGGTCTTCCTCAAACCAAGTTTATTACCCTGTCCATTAAACCATGATTCCTGGTTGGCCTGAGAGGGAAGTCCCAAAGCTGAGATCTGTGAAATCTCTAAAACATTGTCATACTAATGACATAAAATGGAAGTTGGACAATTTTCCAGCAAAACAGACAAACATTTTATATTTATTTCAGCATATTGTGACAGTTCATCATTGTTTATGCTAAGATTTTTAAACATACATATTGTGAATTGCTAGAAAAAAAGATGCTTGATGTGAGGTTTCTTAAATTGTTCAAGAGCAGAGCCTAATCCAAAAAAGACATGTCAATAGGCAACTGAAACAAACAAAAAAAAAAAACAATAAAAATAGCATTCCTAAAACTGTCTTGTAAATACATTTTTTGAAATTATAGAACTACTTAAAATTGATGAAATAATGGTCCCATTCAACTTCAAAGTATGCAAAATTTTGGATCCTCAAAAATCAATTTCTACAATATTTTTTAAATTTACTTTTGGTTATTCATAACCTCAAATGTCACAAGCACAGCCTAACAGAGTATCAGAATCAGAAGGAATCGCAAAGACCAGTAGTTTAAATTGTACCTAAAAAAAATCATCAGTTCCTTCATAATCCTCACAGTTGCTGGTGTTTACTCACTTTTGAAAGTCTTTAGATATTCGTCCCTATCAGACCCTGACATTGTGCCATCCATCGTTTGCTTGGGGTCTTTCTGTAAGGGGGAATCCAGTGCCTCATCAGACAATCTTGCCCATACCTTCATATTTTTATCTTCTTACACTGTCTTAGAATTTGCTATTTCCTTAGTTTTAAGATTGCTGTTTTACTCATCCTAATTATGAATTTAAACAACTTATTTGCAAAATAACATCCAGTAGATAAGTGGCTTTTGATCCCAGCTGGGTTCAGTGCCCTTATGTTGCCTTCTGACTTTAAAAAAAATCTCCTATAATGGCTCTTTACACAGCCCTGACCTCCCTCAAGTGTCTTATGCTTCAAAATTACTCCTGTGTCAAATCCAGATTAGCAAGTCCACAATAGACACGGTTCAATTCAAAACATATCTATTAAATGCAAACTATGCATGAGGAAAGAAAGTACTGAGCTAGATGCTAAAAATACAAAGACAAAACCAAATTATTTTCCACCCCCACAAAGTTTACATTGTATGGGGAAGACATAAAACATAGAAAAATTAAAAAATACAAGGAAAACTGAAGTAGAAAAAACCAGTATCATCTTGAAAGATCAAGAAAGACTTCATGGAGAATACCATACTTGTGTGAAACTGTGTAATAAAACAAGATTCAATAAGCAAATATAATGACAAACGAATGCATGAAGGTGGGGATATCATGTTTGAAAGCAGTACAATTGGCAAGATCCATACTGCTTGCTACACATCTGTACCAGGAAGGGCATATGAGCATAAGAATAGAAAGCTCAAAAATTCAATAATTTCTACATGATAATTCAAGATTGAATAAATGACAAAAGAGTGAATATATTGAACATCATCTTAACTAGGTACAATTTCCCTGCCTTTGAGCTAGAAAACTGGAAGACTATAAAAGTAAAAATGTTGACTTTGATGAGTAAAAGATAGTGAAAGGAAGGTTCTGTTGAATACACATTCTGACAGTGTCTTTGAGAATCAATTGCTCAATAAGCAAGTATTGATTAAATTAAATTTCTCCTATTTTCAGGCACTCTGCTAGTTGCTGGGGATAAAAAAAAATAATAAAGATAGAGCTTTTTCCATAAGGGAGCTTACCTTCTTTTGAGAGGGAGATTTGTAAGCAGAGGCAGGTTTTTCAAATCATAGTAGTAACAAGTAAACCCATATAACCTCTAAGATCTCTTCAAGCTATGAAATTCTCTAACTGTATCACAGAGTACAGATGTGGCTAAATGAATGTTCCTTTTATCCATTCTAACATGGGACCATTTTCTTGTATTCCACATAATCACTCTAAAATAGTGATCACCCACCTTTAGAAAAATCACTTTATTTTATTTTATATTCTGTATTTACTCATGCAAATTATTTCTCCAATAGAATATGATCTCACTGACTCCAGTGATTATTTAAGTTTTGTCTCCGGTTCCCTAGTGCTTAGTATAGTACTTTGCACGCAATCATTGTACCTCATGTTTATATTCTATTTTAAAGTTTGTTTATATATTTTTGGTTGGTCACATTTTAAAATATATTTTTTTTATTTTGTTAAATATTTCCCTATTACATATAAAACTATTTTAGCAATGATCTTGTTTTAATTTCAATGTCCAAACTTTTCCTTTCTCCATCCCACTACTTTGAACTCATTGAGATGAGCAACTTGATATCAATTATACATAAGAAGTCAAGCCAAACCTATTTCCATATTAGCCATGTTGCAAAAGAAATCAGAGAGAAAAAGAATAAAATAAGAAAACTAAAGCTAAAAATACTGCTGCTACAATGTACAATGTTCTGGTTCTGTTCGCTTCACTTTGCATTTTAGTCTCCCTGGATTTTTTAAAAATCTTCTTGCTTTTCATTTCCTATTGCATGAATAGTATTCCATCAAAACCATATAGCATAACTTGTTCAGCCATTCCACAATTGATGGGAATCTCCTCAATTTCCATTTCTTTGCCAACATAAAAAGAACTGGCACATTTGTTTTTTTTTTTGTTGTTGTTGTTCTTTTGTTTTGTTTTTACAAATAGGTTCTTTGCCCCTTATCTTTAATCTCTTTCTGATACAGATCTATTTATTCTCCAGAAAAACTAATGTCTTGATATTTCATGTCCCCTTAAGCATTGTCCTTTTTATTTTTTGTTATGGTAGCCAATCTGAGAAGTGTGAGAAGGTATTTCATAGTCATTTTAATTTGCATTTCTCTAACTAGTAGTGATTTAAAACTTTTTTATGTGACTAGTAATATGCTTGATTTTTCTTCTGAGAATTTCCTGTCCTTGCTTTTTATGTTTGCCAACTGGTGAATGGACTTTTATTTTTAAAAATTTGGTTCAATTCTCTATATATTTGAGAAATGAGGCCTTTATCAGAGAAATTTGCTATATGATTTTCACCCAGTTTTTTTTTTGTTTTCCTTCTAATTTTGACTGCATTAGTTTTATCTGTACAAAAATATTTTTGTTAATTTCATGTTATCAAAATGATTAAGTTCATTTTCAATTATCCTCTCTATCTCTTCTTTGGTCATAATCTCTTGCCTTATCAATATATCTGAGATATATATTTTATCACCCCTTAATTAATTTATGATATCACCCATTTATGTCTAAATCATTATACATTTTGGTATTACCTTATTATATTGTGTAATTGTTGGTCTATATGTAGTTTCTGCCAAACTTCTCTCTAGTTTTCCAAGATATTTTTGTCAAATGTTGAGCTCTTTTCCCAAAAGCTTGGATCTTTGGGTTTATCAAACACTAGGTGACCATCATCACTTCTGCTGTGTACTGTGTACCTAATCTATTCCATTCATCCACCATATTATCTCTTAGCTACTACCAGATTGTTTTGATGATTACTCTGTTGTAATATAGCATTAAATCTGCTACTACTAAGAAATGTTCCTTTCTAATTTTTATTTTTTTTATTCTTTTGATATTCTTGAATTTTTGTCTTTCCAAACGTATTTTATTATTTTTCTAGCTCTATTAAATAATTCTTTGTTATCTTAATTGTGATGCCATTCATCAAATTAACTTATGTAGAATTGTCATCTTTATTATATGGTCTTAATCTACCCATGAACAATTTATCTTTATTCAATTGTTTAGATGTCTTTACTTATGTGAAAGTGTTTCACAATTGTGTTCATATAGTCCCTGAGTTTGTCTTATCTGGTATACTGTATTTTATATTGTCAGCAGTTATTTTAAAATATTTTGCTATTTTGTTTCTAACATGTATTTTTAAAAATTTTGAATTACAAATTCTCTCCTCTCCCCTCTTGCCTTTTTAAGAAATCATGCAGCAGAGCCAAGATGGCAGAACAGAAGCAGTAACTTTTCTAAGCTCCTCCATGAATCCTTCCACTAAACTTTAAAAAATGAATCTGAATGGATTTTAGAATGACAGAACTCATTGGGAGATGGAGCATGGCAGATACCCAGGCCAGGAAAGTATAGGTCTGAGCATAGGGAGTTCAGAGCACATGGGGACTGCACCAGTGCAGACCTGAGAGCAGACTATAGGAGAGTGAGAAGGAACCCCAGCCAGCAGACTCACCCAACCCAAGAATGATTTGCAGCTGTCTCACCACAGGATGGAGAATCATTTGGAGCTGGGTCGGAAAAAGCTCAGGGCCTGCAGCAGCAACAGCAGCTTCTCCTGGGGTTATCAGCCCACAGCCTAGAAGTTTAAAAATCACCTACCTGAATTTCCAAAAGCCAAGATGGCAAAGTAAATCCTAGCTGCTCCAATTACCCCTCCCTGACCCAGAAACCATAGATAAATATGCCACGCAAAGTAAAATCCTGAAATAGTGGAAACAGCCTCAGCCTTAGGAATCACTAAAAAAGGGTGTAACTGAGGCAGTAAGGAGTCTGAAGTGAAGGGCAGGAGGAGTCCCAACAAGCACAACCTCAGCTGACCAGCAGGAGTTCCCAAAGCCCAGGGTGGTGGAGCCAGCACTAATAACACAAGCCCAGGTGGGCCTTAGCACCACCAGAGGAATCTGCAGCCAATAGCTCTGCTGACTGACAGCTGCTAGCCTGCCTTAGCTGTAGCCTAGGGACATAGAACTGGAAATCTGAAGAAGCCAGACCCCCCCTCTCCCACAGATTATTCTGTGAGCCTTAGGATAACTCAGGGGAAACACTGAGAATTCTGGCCTTGGGCTCAGTTTAGACACGCAGAGGCTACAACACACAAAATCAACAACCATGCCATCAGCTCCCAGCCTGAGAAATTGGGAAATAAGAAATCATGATGGGAAAGAAGGTAGCTGATAATGGAAAAGCAAGACAAATCTATCTGAGCTTATTATAGTGAGCAAGAACAACCAAATACAGAGGATAACGTGTACGCTATACTCATACCTGAGACCACAGGAAATATAAACTAGTCTCAAGCCCAAAAGCATTCTTGAAGGAATGCAAGAAAGATTTTAAAAGCCAAATTAGAACGGTAGAAGATAAATTTAAATCTACAGTGACTAAATTGGAAAAAAAAAATCTCACCGAAGAAAACAAACCCTTAAAAAGTAAAATTTGTTAACTGGGAAAGGAGGTTCAAAATCTAACTGGAGAAAACACTTCCCCTAAAAAGGAACTTCAAAAACTAACCAAGGAAAATAATTCAATAAAAAATTAGAATCAGTCAAATCGAAGCTAATGACTCTATGATGCATCAAGAGTCAGTCAAGCAAAATATGAAGATTGAAAAATTAGCAGAAAGTGTAAAATATCTCACTGGAAAAACAGCTGACCTGGAGAACAGATCTAGGAGAGATAATGTAAGGATTACTGTTCTATTGGAAAGCCATGATGAAAAAAGCATCCTGGACAACATACTCCAAGAGATTGTTGAGGAAAATTGGCCTGAAGTCTTAGAATGAGAGGGAAATAGTTATTGAAAGAATTCACTGGACTCCTCCTGAATGAGACCCCAAACTGAAAACTCCAAGAAAAATAATAGCCAAATTCCAGAATTACAAGGTCAAGGAGAAAATACTGCAAGCAGCCAGAAAGAAATGTCAAATATTGTGGAACTACAGTCAGGATTACACAGGACTTAGCAGTTTCTACATTAAAAGTTTGGAGGGATTGAAATTTGATATTTCATAAGGCAGAAAAGCTAGGACTGCAACCAAGGGTCAACTACCCAGTGAAACTGAGCATAATCTTTCACTCAAGGGGATGGTCATTTAATGAAATAAGGGACTTCTAGGCTTTCCTGAGGAAAAAGCCAGAGTTCAATGGAAAATTTGACCTCGAATTACAAGATACAAGAAAGACATAAAAAGGTAAACAAGGAAAACATACACTCACACACACACACACATACACACACACACACACACACACGCACACACACACAAACATGCACATAACTTGGGATTCAATAATAGCAAACTGTTTATGTTCCTATATGATAAGCTGATACCTATCAATACTGAAATTTATATAATTATCGTGACATTTAAAAGGGATATACATAGATAGAGGGTGTGGCTATAAATGAACTAATCTGATTATAAAGTAAAACCTCATTAAGGGGTTCAAAGTGACTGTAATGGGAGAAAAGGAAAGGATGAGACAGAAAAAGATAAATTATGCCACACACAAAGGCATAAAAAACGTGGTAGAAGGGAAGGATGGAGGGAGATGGACATCATATGAATTTTATTCTCATTGGTTTTGATTCAAAGAGGGATCAACATAATCTGTTAAGTTTAAGATTCTAATGTGAAAAAGAAACACAAAAACTCATTATAATAGAGGGAAAGGAGGGAGGGAGAGGAGCACTTTATGAAATTTACTTTCATTGGTTTGGGATCAAAGAGGGAATAACATACTCTGATAATTAAAAAAGTCCATTGTGCCCTACAGGCAATAAGAGGGGCAAGGGTCAATAAGAAGCATGGTGGGGGAGGGGAGTTAGAAGGGAGGGAAATAGTAGTAAGGGGGAAAAAGGTAGGTAAAGAGGAGGGTTCACAGGGAGGGAATATTGATGGAAGTGGTGCTCAAGAGGAAAACTCTTAAGGAGGGGAAGGGAGAATGAAGAAAGAAAAATATAAACAGGGGATAGAATAGGAAGGAGGAAAAGACACAGAGAGTCATCATAATTGTGAATGTGAATGGGATGAACTCTCCCATAAAATGGAGGCAGATAGCAGAATGGATTAAAAACCATAATCCTACAATATACTGTCTGCAAGAAACACATTTGAAACAAGGGGATACACACAGTGTAAAGGTAAAGGCTGGAGGAGAATATATTCTGCTTCAACTAAAGTAAAAATAAATTTAAAGCAGGGTTAGCAAAAACAAAAATAGCTCTGATTAAAGAGGTAAGGAAGGAAACTATATCCTTTAAAAGGAACTCTTGAGAATGAAACAATATCATTACTTAACATATATGCACCAAGTGGTATAGCATCTAAATTCCTAGAGGAGAAGTTAAGGGAATCAGAGTTAAGGGAAATAGATAGCAAAACTATACTTGTGGGGGACCTCAATCTCCCCTCTCTGAACTTGATAGATCTAACCTCAAAATAAACTACAAAGAAGTTAAGGAGGCAACTAGACATTTAGAGAAGCTAGATATGATAGATCTCCAGAGAAAACTGAATGGGGAAAAAAAGGAATATACCTTCTTCTCAGCAGTACATGGCACATACACCTTACAGTTCAGTATAGAAAGGTAGAAATATTAAATGCATCATTCTCAAATCATGATGCAATAAAAATCATATGCAACATAGGGCCATGGAAAGATAGGGTAAAAACTAATTGGAAACTAAATAATTTAACCCTAAACAATGAGTGGTTCAAATAAGAAATTATAGAAACAGTTGGTAACTTCATTCAAGAAAATGACTATAATGAGACAACATATCAAAACTTGTGGGATGCAGCAAAGGCAGTTCTTAGGGGAAGTTTTATATACGTGAGTGCACACATGAATAAATTAGAGAAAATTGAGGTCAATGAATTGGGCATGAAATTGAAAAAGCTAGAAAAAGAACAAATTGAAAATCCCCAATTAAATATTAAATTAGAAATACTGAAAAATAAAGGCGGTATTAAAAATTGAAATTAAGAAAACTATTGAATTAATAAATAAAACTAAGCTGGTTTTATGAAAAAAAAAACAAACAATAATAGATCCTTAGTCAATATGATAAAAAAGAAGAAAACCAAATTATGGGTATCAAAAATGAAAAGGGTGACTGTCTACTTCCAATGAAGAGGAAATTAAAAAAAAAATAATTGGGAATTATTTTGCCAAATTGTATGCACATAAATTTGACAATTTTAGTGAAATGGATGAATACTTACAAAAATATAAGTTTCCCAGATCAACTGAAGAGGAATTAAATTACTTAAATAACCCCATCTCAGAAAAAAAAAAATCGAACAAGCCATCAGCAAACTCCCTAGATGAAAATCTCCAGGGCTAGATGGATTAAGTATTGAATTCTATCAAACATTTAAAGAACAATTGATTCCAATACTCTACAAAATATTTGGCAAAATTGCTGAAGAAGGAGTCCTACCAAATTCTTTTTATGACACAGATATGGTACTGATACCTAAAGTGGGAAGAGACAAAATGGAGAAAAAAAATAATAGACAAATTGCCCTCATGAATAAGATGCAAAAAATTTTAAATAAAATATTACAAAAAGACCAAAGCAACTTATAATAAGTATAATATACTTGATCAGGTAGGATTTATTCCAGGAATGGAAGTATTATTTAATATTAGGAAAACCATCAGTATAATTGATCACATCAATAATAAAACGAGCAGAAACCACATGATTATCTTAATAGATGCAGAAAAAGGCTTTTGACAAAATACAACATCCATTCCTATTAAAGAAAACTAGAAAGTGTAGGGATAAATGGAGTCTTCCTTAAAATAATTGGTAACATCTATTTGAAGCCAGCAGCAAGTTTTATTCGTAATGGGGATAAGCTAGAATCATTTCCAATAAGATCAGGAGTGAAACAAGGATGTCCACTATCACCCCTCTTCTTCAATCTGGTACAAGAAATGTTAGCAGTAGCAATTAGAGAAGAAAAAGAAATCAAAGGAATCAAATTAGGCAAAGAAGAGACTAAGCTATCACTCATTGCAGATGATATGATGATATACTTAGAGAATCCTAGAGAGTCAAGTAAAAAACTACTTGAGACAAAAATAAATTTGGCAAAGTTGCAGGATATAAAATAAATATAAAATAAAATAAACCCACATAAATCCTTGGCATTCCTATATATATATATATATATATATATATATATATATATATATATATATATATATATATATATATATATATATTAAGCAATTGGAGTTAAGTAACTTGCTCAAGGTTACACAGCTAGTCATTATTTATGTGTGGGTGCTCATTTTCTGAGGCCGGATTCGATCTTGGGTCATCCCAACTCCGAGGCCGGTGCTCTTACTCACTGTGCCACCTAGCCGACCCCTATATATATATATTTCTAATGAAATCCAACAGCAAGAGACAGGAAGAGAAATCCCATTTTAAGTAACTGTAGACATTATAAAATATCGGTGAATCTATCCAGCAAAACAAACCCAGGACTTATGAGAACACAACCACAAAACACTTTTTACACAAATTAAGACTTTTAGACAAAGATCTAACTAATTGGGAAAAACATCAATTGCTTGCAGCTGGGTCAAGCTAATATGATAAAAATGACAATTTATCTAAATTAAATTAAATATTTAGTGCTGTACCATTCAATTTACCAAAAAACACTTTATAGAGTTAGAAAAAATAGAAACAGATTCATTTGGAAGAACTAAAGGTCCAGAATACCAGGGGAATTAATGAAAAGAAATGCTAGGGAAGGTGGCCTAGCCATAGCAGATTTTAATCTGTATTATAAAGCAGCAGCCACAAAAACTACTTGGTACTGGCTGAGGAACAGATTAGTGGATCAATAGAATAGATTGGGTAAGTGAGGCTCCGCAGTCAATGACCATAGTGATCTACTGTTTAATAAACCCAAAGACCCCAGTTTTGGGGATAAGACCTCACTATTTGACAAAAACATCTGGGAAAACTGAAATATAGTATGCGTCTAAATGGGTATATGAACTAGGTTTAAAGGCTGATACTGAAAGCAATCTGGGAAAACAAGGAATAGTTTTCCTGTCAGATTTATGGAGAGGGGAAGACTTTATGACCAAATAAGAATTAGAGAGCATTATAAAATGCAAAATGGATAATTTTGATTACATTAAATTGAAAAGTTTCTGTACAAACTAAGCCAAATATAACCAGGGAAGTGGGAAATTGTGAAATAATTTCTACAACCAATGTCTCTGATAAAGGACTCATTTCTAAAATATACAGATAATTGAGTCAAATCTTTGAGAATACAAGTCATTCCCAAATTGATAAATGGTCAAAGGATATGAACAGGCAATTTTCAGAGGAAGAAATTAAAGATATCTATAAACATATGGGAAAATGCTCTAATTCACTATTGAATAGAGAAATGCAAATCAAAACAACTGAGGTACCACTTCTTACCAGTCAGATTGGCTAAGCTGACAAAACAGCAAAACAGGAAAATGACAAATGCTGAAAAAGATGTGGAAAAACAGGAACACTAATGCATTGTTGGTGGAGTTGTGAACTAATTCAACCATTCTGGAGAGCAATTTGGAACTATGCCCAAAGGACTATAAATAATTTCATACCACTTGACCCAGCAATGCCACTTCTATATTTTTATCCCAAAGAGATCATAGAAGTGAGAGGAAGACCCATATGTACAAAAATATTTACAGCAGCTCTTTCTGTGGTGGTAAAAATGGGAAATTAAGGGGATATCCATCATTTAGGGAATGGCTGAGCAAGTTGTGGTATAAGAATATAATGGAATACTATTGTGCTATAAGAAATGAGGAGCAGATGCCTTCAGATCTACCTGGAGAGGTTTATACAAGCTGATGCTGAGTGAGAAGAGCAGAACCAGGAGAAATTTGTACACAATTATAGATACAACATATATGTGATGACAAACTTTGATAGACTGGACTCTTCTCAGCAATGCAGGGTTATGAGACAACTCTAAAAGATTCATGATGGAGAGATGTCTACATTCAGAGAAAGAACTAGAAAGAACAGAGTTTGAATGCAGATTGAAGCAAACTATTCTCTCTCTTTCTTTTTCTTGTTTGGTTTTGTTTCTACTTTCCCATTTTTTATCCCATCCATTACAATCCTTCTTCATAACCTGACTAATGACTATGTGAAAGTATTTGCAGATCCTATACTTGATTGCATGCTGGCATGGTAGTCATGAGGGGGGGATGGGGGTGGAACTGAATCTTGTAAACTAAAAGTAAACAAAATAATTAATAAAGACAAATAATTTAGAAAAAAAGGAATCAAGCAATTTGATATCGTTTATAGATGTGCAGTTATGGAAAACATTTTCGTATTAGTCATCTTGTGAAGGAAAACACAGATAAAATATCTAAACAAAATAAAGTAAAAATAATCATACTTGGATGTGCATTCAGACTCCATCAATTCTTTCTCAGGGGATGGACAGCACTTTTCATCATAAGTCCCTCAGGACTGCCTTACAACAGTGTATTCCTTGTATTTCTGAGAATAGCTAAGTCATTCACAGTTGATCATTCATTATTGTTTTTACTGTGTACAATGTTTTCCCAGTTCTGGCTCACTTCACTTTGCATCATTTCCTGTAATAATTTCCAGGTTTTACTGAGAATATCCTGATCATCATTTATTACAAGCCAATAGTATTTCATCACAATCATATATCACAGCTTGTCTAGCCATTCTCCAACTCATGGGCAGCCCTCATTTTCTATTGCTTTGCCACCAAAAAGAACTGCTGTAAATATTTTTGGTACATATAGGCCCTTTTCTTTTTCTTTTATCTCATTGGGATGCAGACCTGGTAGTGGTATTGCTGGGTCAAAGAGTATGTATGGTTTTATAGCCCTTTGATATAGTCCAAGTTACTCAACAGAATGGTTAATTCAGTTCACAACCCTACTAATAGTGCCTTAGTGTCCCACTTTTCCAACATTCTCTCTAATATTTGCCATTTTATTTTTCTATTTTGTTAGCTAATCAGGGAGATATGAGGTAGTACCTCAAAATTGTTTTAATTTGCATTTATTTAATAAATAGTAATTGAGAGCATTTTTCCCATATCTACAGTTAGCTTTACTTCATCTGAAAATTGCCTCTTTATATCCTTTGACCATTTATCAATCATGGAATGAATCTTTTTTTTTATTGTTTGACTTAGTTTTCTATGCATTTTTAGAATGGTGCCTTTGTCAGAGACACTTGTCACTTGTTAGGATTTTTTTTATCAATTATTATTATTCTATTTCCCTCCATCTCATTCCCCACTTTTTTATTCTACTCTCTCCTTTTACCCTATCCATCCTCTACACATTTTACTTCTGACTACCACCTTCTCCAATCCAACTTCTCTTCTATCAGCACCCCTTCTCTGTTTATATCCCTCCCCTCATACTTTCCTACATGGTAAGATATATTCCTATACAAACTCAGTGTGTATGTTATTTCTGCTTTTAGGCAATTGCATTGTGAACAAGGTTCAAACATCCCCTACTACCTCTGCCATATCCTCCCCCACTATAAAAGTTTTTCCTTCTGAACCTCTTTATGTGAACTAATTTAATACATTTTACCTCCCCTCTTTTCTTTTTCCATGGGCATTCACTCTTCTTTCTCACCCCTTAATTTTGCTGTTTTGATATCATCTCATTTTATTCAACTAATAATTATGCTTTAATCTATTTACACTCTTTATAACTGCCCTAATAATGAGAAAGTACTTGTGAGTTACATGTATCCTCTTTTTCTCAAGGTGTGTTTTCATCTTCTATTTCATTATAGTAACTTTCTATGGTAATTAATTGCTCGTTTTCCCAGCCTATTTCTTGACTTTTAATTTTTAATAAATTTGGGCTCTGCTCCTGGAGTGGAGGGAGCACTCTCCAAAGCATCAGGTTGTTGTGATTTTTGTTTCTTTTGTTTTCTTGGCAGCTATATTGAGAACTGGTGATGGGGATATATATGCTTTAAGTTCTTCAAAGGTGGTATGATCTAAAGAGAAGTGTCTTTACTACTTCCCTGGCCTGTGTTCTAGTTCATAAGTGACCATAGGCTCTGTTTTCTGCCCTGGAACTGTGGTAAGAATCCCTATTCCCATGCAGCCACAAGCTCTGTTGTGCTCCTCTTTGCCCTAGGACTACAATCCAAATCTGAGTATGGGCAATACAATAGTCTCCACCCAGTACATCCTCTGTTCTCCTGACTGCTTTCCCACCCTCTTTATTTCTGTGGGTTGAGAGTTCTGATAGCCACCCCTGCTGATTCAGTTGTCCCCAAGGCCTCCCCTTGGTTTGCTGGGGTAATGCCTTTGCCAGTGTAGCCTGTGCTCTGCTATCATCCTAGTGAGGTAAACCTTTACTGTCAACCTTGTATGTTGTCATGGGCAGGGATATTGTCTCACCCCATCTTTTTGTGGGTTCTGCTATGCCAGGATTTGTTTTGAAGCTTTATTTAAAGTTGTTAGGAGAGGAATTTGAGAGAGCATAGGTGAGTCACTGTCTTTTCTCTAACATTTTGGCTTTGCCTCTAAATGTTTGTGTCTGCCTTTTTTTAATGGAATTTATCTTTCTATATCTGCCTACTAAGTTTTGTTGGTAGTATCTAAGTGCTGATGATTTATATGTGCTTATTTTATATAATACAACTTTACTAAAATTTTAATTGTTTCAATTAGTTCTTTTTAGTTGATTCTGTAGGTTTTCTAAGTGTACCATCATATCATCTGAAAAGTCATATTTTTCCTTATTGCTTATATTTCCTTCAAGCTTAATAATGACAACTCACATTTATATAAGACTTTAAGTTTATTAATGATCTTATATGCATTATTCCATGTGAAGCTTACAATAATCCTCTGAAACTCAGGAAGCCAGATGGCTTATTGCCTGGAGTCAGAAAGATGAGTTCAAATCTGGTCTCAGAGACTTAGTAGCTATATGACCTTAAAAAATCATATATTCGTGGTGGCTAGGTGGTGCAGTGAATAGAGCATTGGACTTGGAATCAGGAGGACCTGAGTTCAAATCCAGATTCATACACTTAACACAAAACTATCCATGTGACCTTGGGCAAGTCACAACCCCAATTTCCCCTCCAAAAAAGGCAAAAAAAAATCATATAATCTTTGTTTGCATCAGTTTACTCAACTGTAAAATGGTGAAAATAATACCACATGCCCCCATGGTTATAAGGATCAAATTGGATATTTATAAACCCTTAACCTAGAGATTGGCACATAATGGGAAATTACCTTTTTTCATCCTTCCAGTTTGCAGAAGAGGAAATTGAGGCTTTCAGAGTTAAAATAATTTGCCCATGGTCACATAGCTATCAAGGGTCAATGTTTTGACTTTAATTATTATTTTCTTGATTATTCCATGTCTAGCACTCTATTTATTATAACCAACAACTTAACATTTGAATAAAGAGATCAAATTCAATCTTATCCCATATACCTTTCCACACCCCTCTCCATTCCAAACCCATGTCTAATACTTAGCAAGTGTTTAGGAGTCATTGCTCAAGATAAGTGACCTCAATGGCACACTGATTTTGATCTCTAAGATATTTTATTTAAGACCTTACTTAAATTTCATTCCCTTCAGTCACTTTGAGAACAATTCTGGAACAACATGAAAGCTAGTTTTTTAAAGTTTATTTTCCCATTTTAAATTATTCAAATGAGCATGAAGTAACAAATTAGAAACAGACAAAAGAGAGTGACCAAGAGGACTTTCAGGCTCCAAAGTCATTGTCCTTCCCAAATGGAGGGTTGAGTGTTTTTCATTCACCTAAGGTCCTGATGCAGTTCATACCCATGATGGAGTGACATTGACCACTGCCTACTGCTCAGTGGGCTAGTGTATAAGTAGGAAACAGAAAAATAATGTTCTTGCCAGCAAGGAAAGCAACTTCATTCATCTTGTTCAGCTTCTTCACTGCTGTGTTTAATAATGTTATCCTCCTCCTGAGAGGACTTGCCTGTTTCCACCCCACTCTACATGTCTTGATTGCCATTTGCCCTTTCAAAATAATACACTGCCCTAGGGGCCCCTCATCCTGTAAAATTAAAATGCTATCTTATTGGGGAACAAGTGTATCTGCAAAGCAGTGTGAAAAATTAATGGGACATGTGTGAGTTTACGACCCTTTACTTGTGATGAAATCACAATATATTTTAGGAGTGACCTCTCATTAATTCTTAATATAAAAGACAGCTTTACCTCAGCAACCAAAGCTGTTGCCTAGTACTATGGTGTCCCTCTAATATCTGTGGGGAACATTTAGGAAAGGAAGAGGCCCACTTGGCTTGGACAATAGATCTTATTTTGCCTCTGTAACCAAGTGGGCTGATGCAAAGCTGACAGTCTCCAAGGAAATATTATTCATTATGTATTTACAGTTATTGGATTAAAACTTTGTAATGTGCTTTGTTCAATTAATAATCATACCAAGCTGGCTGAGCTCGGAAATGCATTGTGCTTTTTAAAGGCTCTAATATAGGAAAAGACAAGCAGTTTGTCCTAATGAACGCGTCTAATTGGTGCACTTTATTATAAAACACTGGAGCAGCATTTTTCAAGAGGCAGTTCTATTTGTAACAGGCTGTCTTCAGCATGTCAGGGTGTAATAAATGTGCTGTAGACTAGAACTGCTGATTAGCATTTCTGGAATCCCAGGAAGTTAGTAAAAGCTATTTGCCATTAAAGACAGACCTTTTTAACAGGCTTTGGGAAGAGAGTTGTAGAACAGTGACCTGTAGGGGTAATCCAGAAGTGTAAGTAGCTTTCTAGAGATTTCCTCTGGTCTTTCAAGGGTATCTATGAAGCTACAAGGGAGAAGATGCTCAAGATAAGGTGTCAAGATTTTATTTTGTTCTTAGAATCTTTTGGTATTTACCACACTAGGCATTTTTCATTAACTATCTACAAATCCCTTTTAATAGAGGGGGAAGAAAGACCTGGACCTATTTATTAATAACTCCATGATCCAAGATAGTTGTCCTGGGGTAGTTTCTGAAGTATTAAACTATTTGTCCATGTTAACTTTTTGGTAAGATTTTTTTTAAAGCAATTGGGGTTAAGTAACTTGCTCAAGGTTACATGGCTAGTCATTATTTATGTGTGGGTGCTAATTTTCTGAGGCCGGATTCTATCCTGAGTCATCCCAACTCCGAGGCCGACGCTCTTACTCACCGCGCTACCTAGCCGCCCCACATATTTGGTAAGATTTTAAGGATGATGAGAAGTATTCAGCTTATCCTCAGTTTCATCAACTATTTTATGAGCCTTCTCTAATCATTATGATCTATATCTTGTTACTGCACCCAGGTGGTCCAGAAGGAGACAATGAGACCAGTGACTTTGCACAGCTCTGCCTCACTTAAACCTAACTAACTTACATGTCATGGCATCATCTCCCTGATGTCACAGTACTCTTCAAGAATGAAAAACAAACAAAAACAAAGACTATTTTATATAAGGAGGAAACTGGGTCATTTTTATGCTACTTTGTAGCTCTAAATCTTTGCTCTGTTATTTCACTTCCATTATAGAAACACCTTCTACTCAGTAGCAGATAAGTAGCTCCTCTGCAAGTTAAAGTCTTACAAAGTTGCAAGGAGGCATTGCAAAGCTCACAGTCAAGTAGGCAGAATATATAAAAAGCAGGACCAGAAGCTTGATCTTCCTTACTGTGAGAATACAGCTCTCTATCCACTACTACATGCCATTTTAAGCATTAATAATCTGATACACATTTGTATTGCTCTATGGATTATGTATGCCAATGACTTGTCCTCAACAATCATTCTTTTTTATATAATGGATGCAAAATAGTCACAGACAAAAAAGAAAAATGACAGATGAAAATAATGTTTCAGCAGGGCAGGGGAATGGTGCCAAGAAATGAAAAACCCAAAGTCACCTGTGAAATATTTCTTGACTCTCAGAGTGCAGGTACAATGAACACCATTCTTTTCTATAGGAACTATAGAAGAAAACATAGCTTTAAAAAGGAAGCTTTGGAGCTGTTAGGCTGATTATACATTTTGCCTAAGAAGAAGGAAAGGCAGAAAGGTCATCACTGAAATGATCACTCAATAGTAAAAGGGAAAGCATAATCAGTTTTCCCCTTGCATACACACAGAGTCAGCATGAGAAATCATCATATCATTTAGAATGTTAATTTGAGTGATATGCTTCTGATGTTTATAACAATAATCTTTATTTCTTCTGCCAGTTACTGCTAAAAGTGAATCCTAATCAATATGTCTTCTACACTGAATCGTAACGGAAATATTTTCATTTCATTTTATTTATTTCTATTATTCAGAATGAAGTGTAGAGTTGAATGGAAATATAGCTCATCCATTAGCAGGTGTATATATGTGCATACATATGTACGTTTATATACATGTGTGTTTATGTAGATTGTGTATACATACATGTATATAGATCTTAAACATGTCCACATATACATATATACATACACATGAAAAATATATATATATACATATGTGCATATATATAATTTGACTTTGACTTTCAGGTTCATTGATCTAGGTAACTTCTCAGTGAAAAAAGTCTATCAATGTATATTAATAACTTTCATTAAAGTTTTAGAGAGTATTGTTATGAAGTTAATATGTTTCAGAGGAGGGAGGTTGGATTTGAACCTAAGAATTACTGATTTTTGAGGCCACTATGACAAGCTGACAAATATATAATTAAACACACACATATATTTACGTGCATATATATATTCATCTATGTGTGTGCAGGCATATATGTGTGCACACACATACATATACACATACATGTATGCATATAAACACACATACACAAACATATACAGACACATACACATACATATACATATATGTGTATATATACAAATACATACATACATACACATACACATGTGCATATACATATACATATGTCAGACATTTCCTATTTATCTCACATACAGTTTGCTTCTATGTTGTTTGTTTGTTGTGAGGTTATTGATTTTGAGCTCCTTGATAAGAAAGACTGTTTTTTGCCTCCTTTAGTATTCCCAGCACTTAGCATAGGGGCTTGCATATAGTAGGTGCTTAATAAAATTTACTGACTGACTGTCTGGAATTGTAGATGACTTTGGATCATAGGGTATATAGGTGCATAGATTACTCTTGAAGAAGCTAAGGCTCAGAAGGCCTGTGTTTTTGCCTGTGGTTATATAGCTGGCAAAATGACAGAGCCAGATATGAAATCAGGTATTCTGAACTTATTTCTAGTGTTCTTTCACTATCCCACACCATGCTGGCTAGATAAAAGATTCCACAAAAAATAGGAATATGCACAAAACACACACTCAGTTAAAAGCAGAGGCAATGTTACATAATAGTTTATATGGAAAGTAAATAAAGGGGAAAATTTTTTACAGATAAAGGAAATTGATTTTATATTACAAATGTCTTATAGTTTGGCTTAAATATATTTAAGAAAAAGAGAAAAAAAATCTGTCCAGTCAAACTGTATCATTTCTGTTCATAACTATTTTGTTTCTGTTTTAGCACATTCTCTGAAACAGCAAAGGTGCATATATAATGCATTATTATCAATCCACTTATTGAAATGGAATGAGTCTGAGTAATCTTTTTTTTTGCTATAACTCACAATTTGCTGTCTACTCAACTCAAAGATTCATAATAGTCAAAAATCAAACACACAAAAATGTTTTTTAATTTAAATCTTAAAAGAATCATAAAGAGGGGCGGCTAGGTGGTGCAGTGAATAGAGCGCCGGCCCTGGAGTCAGAAGGACCTGAGTTCGGAACCGGTCTCTGACACCTAATCCACACAAACAAAAACCTAGCCGTGTAACCTTGGGCAAGTTACTTAACCCCAATTGCCCTAAAGGGGCGGCTAGGTGGCGCAGTGAGTAAGAGCGCCGGCCTCGGAATTGGGATGACCCGAGATCAGATCCAGCCTCAGAAAATGAGCACCCACGCATAAATAATGACTAGCCATGTAACCTTGAGCAAGTTACTTAACCACAATTGCTTTAAAAAAAAAAAAAATCATAAAGAGCAACTAGTCCAAGCTTCCAAAGTAGAGGTGACTAAGCTCTGAATCCCTAAGGTTTAACCATTATGAACTACTTAATCAGAAAATTAAAGCATTTGTTCAATAACTCTTCATTTCAAAGGGAGTAGCCCCTCCACTTGGAGAAAAACTGATGATAGCTTGAATAATACCTCTACACATTCTACGTCTTCACACTAGAATGAATTGTAGTTTGGTCCTTCTTCATATCTACGTTATCTCTTAAGAGTTGTCTTTCATGTTTTACTGTTATAAAATTAGAATAATTAATGTATTTTTATGATCCCACAAGCCTGTTTTTTAAACATTTGTTTTTCTTATGGAAGTAAATTGATTTGTTTTCAGGAACTGAAATTTGTAAAAATTTTAGAGCTTTGTAATTTATTTTTTTGCTTTTTTTGAAGGGCAATTGGGGTTAAGTAACTTGCCCAAGGTTAGAGCTTTGTAATTTAAAATAAACTGACAAAAATTTTATACCTGAACAAGAATCTACTCTACCAGCAACTCAGAAAATGGTAATGCAACTTGAGCACAAAGACTTTCAGGAAGGGGAAAGCCACTACCTTCTGAAGTTGTTCATTATATGTTTAAATATCTGTGATGGTTAGTAAATTTGTTTTCCTTACAACAAGCCTAAATTTATTTCTTTGAAACTTTCTACCTTTTCTCCGAGTGCCCTGGGAAGTCAACTACACAAAATCTAACAGTTCTTCCATATAACAGTACTTCAGACAGTTGAGGCCTACTATCATGTTCCCTTAAGTCATTGTTTTAATCTTCATAGAGTAAGAATTTGAGGCTTTTCTGTATTCTGGCTGCCATACCATAGGCACTCTTCAGCTTAGCAGGGTAGAATTACTATGTTGTTCCTATAAGTTGCAAATGTCTTTTGGAGTTGACTCGTTATTAAGTCAGTCTGAAACATCTGAACTCTATAGGTGATCTTGTCTGTGACTATTCACTAATATTTATTCTTCTAATATTGTATAAACCTTCCTTTATTCTTCTAAACATTTCTAGATTTGATACTAATACTTGAATAGCTATATGATTTCATTGACACAGGTATTCCTTCTATTCATGGCAACTATAATCTACATATGCATTTTCATCCTTGTTCCTCTCGTCTATAACCCGCCACACATATCTTTGCCAAAGGAAGTTTATCTATCTTGCTGAGGCCCTCTTTATTTTCTGCTCACATTACCTGTAGCACAATGGGATACAAATAAAAATCCATTGCTTATGCCTTGATATAATCACATGAGTAAAATATTAAGTTCTCCAGTCATAATGTTTCTTTGAAATATCCTTTCCACTACTTCTTTTGCATGAATTCTTTGTTTACAAGATATCGAAGCCTCCTTACAGATTCTATATACTTCTCTATTGTCCTTTGAAATAACTTTCAACTTCAATATTTGGAAAACAATAACATTCTGTGATTTTTAGCTCTACAATCCTTTGTGGTATAGAGATGTCTCTGTTCTCAAAAGCTGTGCCAGAGGTACACATGAGCCAGCAGGCTCTACCAGTTATGAAGGGTTTCAAGTGTAGTCTTGGATACCAACTATTGCTACTTTATGAAGAGCAACCTTGATAAAGAAGTCTGATAACCTGATGGTGAATTGTTTTAACGTGGTAGCTCATGTACTGATCAATCTCAACAGATATATATGAATGTAACTGCATTTCCCCAAAGATCTTTTAAAGGACAAACTGGCATAACTATCCCCTCATGAAATTCAGTGCCTTAGAGAATCTAATCTGGACTCAGAATTATCATTAAGGGGCTTGTAAGTTATGGTCACCAGAGAGTTTCTTGTTCAATTATTTCAGATAGGCCATCCCTGTGTCTCCCAGGTGACAAACTGAGTGGTGTTTAGCTGTGTATTTGTCATAAACTATCTAGCCACACTTATGAATGTCAAGTCATTATAGAAGTGATAATACACAAATATCTGTAATAGGCTTATTAAAACAGGCCATTACATTCTTATTATTGTTCAATATTGACATCAACAAAGTGAATGATAATAAAAAGATTATGTTTCAAAAGTACATAATAAAATGCCACAAAAGAACATCATAAAAATGTTACTATGTGCCATAAGGAATATAAATAGTTTTCGAAATGAAACTGTTGAACCATTTAAAGGCAAGGAATGCAAACTCTCAAAATCCTCTGTAGTCCAATGAAATATTAAGTAAAGATAATCTGTAAGAGAACAACGAAAGTTAAACTCACTTGTTCTGAAACTTTACCTGGTGTAAAAGTTAATTTATGCAGCTAAAATATCTTCCACATTCTTCTTCACTTAGGCAAACATACACATGAAGAAGATGTGCAATTCAAGAGTTTTAAAAACAATGAAAGTATGCTCTAGTAAGAGCACTGGACCATGAGTCAGAATTAGACTGAGACTCAAAGTCAAGTCTATTAGTCTGTAAGTTCATAAGTTTCAGTTCTGCTCTTTACTAACTTCATTGCAATAGGAAAGTCACAGAACTTCTCTGAGATTGCTTTCCCTAACTGTCAGATAGACTAGATGATCTCTAAGTAAAGATCCCTTTAACACTGCCATTCTGTGATTCTACGGTGCCATCATTCCATCTGGCTAAGAATGAACTTAATGATGCCATTTGGGAGTATACTACAAGCTAATTTCCTATGGAAATGATTTACAGTTTTGAAAAGTGGATCAAAACAGCTGATAGCAGTACTGTGTGAAAATGAGAGAAGGAGGTACACACCTTAGACTTATTATCAAGACATGTCATCTAAGTTGAAAAGGAGAATGCAATGAAAGGGTGTTTCACTCTGGAAACTGCTTAGCTAGCAAGCTTTCATATAATAATAAGGCCTTAAAAGGTGGCAGAGTGTGAAGTTGGGGAATGTGAAGTGGCAAATAAAGAGACAGGTCAAAAAGATGTGGGAAAATAAAGTTCTAAAATCCGAAAGTCAGTGGAAGCTTTGTAGTTGCCAGAATCTGAGGTGTCTATATTCCCTTGATTTAGTTCTCTAGTCTTCCAAACTAGGATATTAAAGCTGATCCTAGACCATTAAATTCTTTAACATTACCTGTTCTGGGAAAGGAGAAACCAACCATTTAGAAAAAGATGCCCATGATACTAGTCTACGAATGGAAGAAAAAGTGAGATGGTTTAAAAACACAGGTTTACAACTGAAGCTAGGTTAGAATCAATAAACCATATTTATTAAGGTACTTAAATGGCCTTCTATTAATGCTTCTATGAAAATCACCCTTAAGGTCAACAAAAAGGAACTTTACAAAGTTCTTGATAAAATGGGAAGAGACAAATATGCAAACATTGGCATGTGTATCGAAACTTGATCAGCAAGAGTGCTTATTCCTTGAATTTTTCTTTGAAAATTTCAAGATTTATCTTTGCCAAGTTATTTTATGAGATTTCAGAAACACCCAACTCCTGACAATTAAAAAAAATAAAACAAATCAAATAATGACATATGAAAATATATGAAGCATTCTAACCTTATATTTCTGATTTGTGTGTGGGGGTGGGTATAGGCTACTTTTTTTTTCCCCTTGCACCAAGATTTGTCTTCATAATAAATGAGTTTTCCTTACTTTCAGTATTGTTTTTGTTTATATCATGCACCTTGCAGTACATTTACTGCTCTTACCTGCTTATTTAATTCTTCTTATTCTTTGCTGAATTGTTGGCATTTGTCATGTCTCTTGGTGCTATAATTTCCTATTATTCCTATGTCAGTTTGCTTATCAAACCCACAGTCAATGAGTTTCCAATTTGTTCCCAGTTCTTGTGTACCACAGAAAGTGCTTCTATGAATATTTTAGAATGTAGACATTTTTTTTCTAAAATCCTTTGGTGGGATTGCAGGGTCAACATAAACTCTCCTTTTCTAAAAACAATTTAAAGAAAACCATTCATTTTTGACCCTTAATAAGTCTAATTTTTTTTAGTTTTCATAAGTTCATGGTGAAAAATTACCCTAGAAGTAACAACATCATCTAATTTATGTTGTAGAGAATCCCTTTACCTTTACCCTTTACCTCATCACCTCTCTACACTTGTTTATATATTTACTTAAGATACTGGATAATCTTTAAGATTGTTTTCTGAGCTACAATTTTACCAAATAACATCTTATGCTTTGGAAGACAAAAATACCCCCCCCCAAAAAAAAAGAAAAAAAGAGATTATTTTCAGCTATTGTCTAATCCTTTAAATGCCTGACTTTGACACTGTTGGTATAGAATGATGCCTTTTTTCCTGCAGGACCCAGAAAAAGCAATACTGAGAAGGTGAACTCAGCCTAAGAAGTCTTAGAATAATGGTACACCATTTGAGTGCAGATCAAAAAGGAACTCAAGAGAAGCAGCAAGTATGACAGAATGGGATGCTCTGCAAGCTGATTCCTTATGCAAACAGGATGCTCAATTCTCCTAAAGAAGAAAAAAAGTCATACAGCTTAAGAAATTCCATAGCAAATGATTTCTGACATTTTTAAACCATCGTTTATGTGTAAGACATATAACATAACTTTTTGCTAGTTGCTGGAGCTGATACACAAATAAAATACTACTGCCTTTTTAAAAGAAGCTTATGCTTTAGTAGAAAAGTTTAAGATAGCATTTATAAAAATAGTTCCCGTACAGATTAGAGTACAGCAAGTCCACTAGAAAGGTCAAATCTAGTTACTTAGAGACTCTTTAAGGTGGAAAGATAACTTCCTGCTGTAGATGGATGGGGATGATTGGTCTAGTGTTGTTGTTTTTTGAATCTGACAGCAAACACCATATTGAGCATTCCTCAGCCCTTTCTGAAGCCACACTTTCTCTCAGGTAGAGGACCATCTTCCAGCCTCTCTCTACTTATAAAGATGAATTTTTCCCTAACCACCTCACTAACTGCCCTCTTCCTTTATGTCTCTTGACCATTCTGCATAATGTTTCCTTCATCTGTGAATGTCAAGCTAGATCCATATGCACTACTCTTTTTTCTACATAATCAGGAATAAGAAAGGGGATAGGGACTGGATCTGCAATTTCTTTGTTTTACGAACGCTATAGAGAAAAACTTCATCTGTCAATCATAGTCAGCAACTACCCTGCAACATACAGTCTTAGAGCAAAGGTATGTCAATTATGAGACCCTTTGACCAGATGCAGCTGACAACACTCTGCAGTGCAGTTGATACCAGGTTAAAACATAATTGGGAAACATTTTAAGAAATAAAAATACAATAAAATACAATATTACAATTTTTCCCTTTTAAATGTATTTATTTTTAGTTTACATCATTCAATTCCAGAAGTTTTTGAGTTCCAAATTTTCTCCCCTTCCCTCTGACATATATATATATATATATATATATATATATATACCTTAACATTAAATACAATATTATATTTTAGAACTTACATTTTAAAAAGTTAATATACAGCCTAATTTTTTTTCGTTGTAAAAATGAGCTGGAGGGAGGGCGGAGCCAAGATGGAGGAGTAGAAACAGTGCGTACAAGCCACTCGTCCCCCAGATCACCTCCAAACTATGTAAAAGGGGACTCTGAACAACTTCTGGAGCCCCAGCACCCACAGAACGACACAGAGAAGCTAACTTCCCACTGAGGACAGCCCAGCAGCCCTGCAGGAAGGAGCCAAACTCCTGAGTTGTGGTTTTAGCCCCAGGGTGGCAGGGCCAGAGGCCAGCTAGAGGGACCCCAGAACACCAGCAGCTGTGGCAACTCCAGAATTATCAACATAGTCATTCCTAGGACAAAGTGAGAGGTTAGTGCCCTTTGGACTTTGGGACCAGTATTTGGGGATCGTGTTGGCTTCCTCCCCTGGGGGCTAGAAGCCACTGAGGAGACATGCCATTTTGCAGTTTTCAGACGCAGCTCCAGCTCCTGGCCTGCGAACTGTAGGGAGATCCAGTGATCAGTCTTGGGGGGGGTAATCTCTCTTGCTTTAACCTCCCTGGATCTGGATTGTGATCTGGGGTGGAGATTGGGGGTGGGTTTCCAGCTTGCCAGAAATGGAAGTTGCCCCCCCACACATTTGGGGTGAAAGTTCCTGTCTGGCACCAGGCCATAATGTGGCAACAAGCCCAAAAGTCAAGTAGTTAAGTAACAGCATGCCAAGGCAAAGGAAACAAATTAAACAAAAATAAATGCAACCTTAGACTCCTACTTTGGGGGCAAAAACAATCGAAGCATAGAGAGAGAGGAGGACTGTGAGGTCAGACATCCTGCTCCAAAAGCCCCAGGGGAAAACATGAGCAGCTTGCAGGACATAGAGGACCTTAAGAAGGACTTTAAAAATCAAATAAGAAAGTGGAGGAAAAATTGGAAAGAGAAATGAGAAGGATGCAGGAAAAATATGAAATGAGGTTCAACAGCCTGACTGAGGAAAACAACACCTTAAAAAATAGACTAACTCAAATGGCAAAGGAGGCCCAAAAGGGCAATGAGGAGAAGAATGCCTTAAAAAGCCGAATTTGCCAGTTGGAAAAAGAATCTCAAAAGTTCAGTGAGGAGATTCATTCCTTCAGAGTCAGACTGGAGCACATGGAAGCTAATGACTTTATGAGAAATCAAGATACTGTTAAGCAGATCCAAACAAATGAAAGATTAGAAGGCAATATGAAATATCTTATGGGAAAAACCACTGACCTGGAAAATAGATCCAGGAGAGACAATTTAATAATTATCAGACTACCTGAAAGCAATGATAAAAGAAAGAATCTAGAAATCACCCTTCAAGAAATTCTCAAGGAAAACTGTCCTGATGTTTTAGATCCAGAGGGCAAAATATAGGTTGAAAGAATCCACTGATCACCTCCTGAAAAAAGATCCCAAAAAGAAAACTCCCAGTAATATTATAGCCAGGTTCCAGAATCCCCAGATCAAGGAAAAATACTACAAGCAGCCAGGAAGAAACAATTTCAATATTGTGGAAACCCAATCAGAATAGTACAGGACCTGGCAGCTTCTATACTGAGGGATTGAAGGGCATGGAATATGATATTCCAGAGGGCAAAAGAACTGGGAATGAACCCAAGGTTCACCTACCCAGCAAAACTAAGTATTTTGTTTCAGGGGGAAACATGGTCATTCAGTGGAATAGAAGACTTTCAAGGATTCTGGAGGAAAAAACCAGAGTTGAACAGAAAATTTGACATCCAGACACAAGAAGTAAGAGATGCCTGAGAAGGTAATCAGGGAAAAGAAATCAAAAGGAACTTATCAAAGTTGAGCTACTTACATTCCTATTGGGAAAAATAATAACTGTGACTGATGAAACCTTTCTCAGTATGAAAATAATGGAAGAAGGGTGTATGGTCACATGAATACTTATGTGAATGTGTGTATATATGTTTACAGTTACACATGGATAGAGGGCACAGGTTGAATTTGTTGGGAAGGTATGATACTTAAGGGGTGAAATTATGAGGTGAGAGAGGAAAGTGGCAAGAGGATATGGGGAGATACAGGGTAGGGTAAACTATCTCATGTAGAAGAAGCAAGGGGAAGTGATTACAAGGGAGGGGGAGAATAGGAAGGCAAAAAGGCAAAACCACATTCTCATTGAATTTGGTTCAGGGTGAGAATGACCTACATACTAAATGGGATATCTCAACCCAGGAGGTATGATGGATGGGAGAGCATCCTTGGGGGGAAGGGAGGTTGGAAGTACCCACTATAGAAGAGGAACAGGATCAAGTAGGCAATGGATCAGGTGGGGGGTGGGATGAGTGGGAGGGAATTATAAGCTGCCTTGTAAAATATATCTACTATGGTAATGTTTAGCATAGCTAGACATGTACAACATATACTGAATTACTTATCTTCCCAGAGGGAATGGGTGACAAGAGAGGAAGGAAATGGATCTGAAATTCGAGGTTTTAAGACTCAATGTTCCAAATATATATAAATACTATTATTAATATGCTTTTGCTCGTAATTGGGAGATAAGATGTGCAGACATTGGGACACAGAGATTCACCTTCCTCTAATGGAAAAATCGAAGGGCCTATGGGAGAAGATAGGGGAGAGAGCAGATTGGAGGGAGTGATATCTTGTGGGACTGGTATTCTGGGAGGGTGGGTAGGGGAAAAACAGGGGGAAAAATAATTGTAACTCAAAATCTGGTGGAAATGAATGATGTAAAACAGAAGTTAATAAAGCATTTGTTTAAAAAAGAAAAAAAAGAGAAAAAAATGAGCTGGAGAAAGGAAATAAAAAACCACTCCAGTACCTTTGCAAAGAAAACCCCAAATTGGCCTTGAAGAGTAGGAAACAACTGAAAAAAAAACCTTACAACAAATATTTGTGTGTGTATAAATATGTTTACATATATGTATATGAACACACAAACACATATATGTGCGTATAAGTACTTGCATATATTTGAGCTACTAATTAGAAGAAATGTTGGGACTCAGAAAAATAGTAATAACTACTTTTTATATGTCTACTTGTATTTCTAAAGAAAATGTTTTTTGAGCCTAAGATATTCAAACATCGAGGGCAAACTCACTCAGGGTATTTTTAGGGAAGAAATAAATTTTCCATAATAGACCACGTTTTCACCATTATACTTATTATTGCCATAATATGGACCATTAGTATTTTTTATTTTGTTTGCTGTTCTTTTTTTGGTCCTCTTTGTGATTAAACCAAAGTAGTTTAAGGGGTTAAGAATCTCATTTAGAAATTTCTGCACTATAAGGTTTGATGCAACTGGTACAATAACATACATAAATATGAGTACTTGGAGGACCTCATAACTTACAATGATTCTCTCTTCCACTTAGCTTTTATGCTTATTATTTTTCCATGAGAGTGATGGTCACCTTTGGTAAGCATATGTTTGCTTTGCTTTTCTCTTCTTTTGTTTTGTTTTCTCTTTTTCCCCACAGAGAGTAATTGAACAAGGTCACATCTGTTGTTCTATCTCTCCAGGAATCGCACATATTTTGATGTTTGTTTTTGTCAAGTGCATTGTTGGAAGAGAGTCCTGAAGATGGCATTTTGCGCTATTGAATCAAATGCCTTTTCATAGTCAACAATAAGCTAAGTGGAATTTTGGATTCTGAAATTATGTCAGTCAATTGCAGAATTGTAAAGATAACCTATTATGGAAAAGTCTCCTTGTTCCCTACAAATATCCTTATTGAATATATCTGCAAGGTGTGAATAAGTTCAGCTTGCAAAATATTTTATATAGAAATGAAAGTGAGCATATTGGAAGCACTTGTTAAAGTTCTGTTAGCCTTGGTTTTGTTTTGTTTTTTCATATTCATAGGTCTAAGTTTTTGGGTTTTTTTTTTTGACCCCACACTTTTGGTGTTTGATAATTTGTGAGAATTTCTACAATTTCCCCAAATTTTGTCACCTTTAGCATGAAATTAGTCTTTTTTCTCTTTAATGGTATTTCTCCTTGCTTAAGAAGTATAGTCTGGCTTGTAATATTAGAATCCAAGTGTGGTAGTCAGTTTTTCTTGAAGTTTGTTGTAAGAATCCTTGCAAACCTTATTCATCCTTTTCTGTTTGTTATTCTCTTTCTATTTTTATCCTAAACCAGTACTGATCTTGACCAATATATTTTGCTGCTTGGCAAGTAAGTCAAGTGTTTGAAAACCAATGTATTCTTTGCATTATTTCAGTCTCCTTGTTATAACAATTGGTTTTTATTAGTAAAACTTCTGTTCAAAATTTTCCTAATTAGTGTATATTCTTCTCCTCTTTCTATTTTCCAGATTTCATTATCAATGACCTGTTTAAAAAAAATAAGTCTGAGTTATTTTAATGGCACATTGTACTTTTTCACGTTGTTAAGTTTTTTGTTGTTGCTATTGTTGTTTCTTTCCTTGCTTTCAATTTATTTTTATCTTTTCCCTAACAACTGGGACAGAATACCCATAATACACAATAACCTTTTTTGCCCTTAAATAACAAAACAATATCTCTTTCATGAAGTAATCCTAAATTTAATCAATGTAGACTTCCAAATGAAATTTACAAAGGAAAATGCAGTGGCACATGATATATTTAAGGAGACTGAAACAATACAAATGAGTAACTGCACACAAGAATTGTCATTAACAATGTGATCAGAAGGACAAGAAAGTAAATACGGGTTCATCACATAGTGAAAGCAAAAGATAATAGTTGGAGGGTCTACTTGCTCTAATATTACCCGTGCAATGTCAAGATGTATAAAGGAAAGCAGCAATTATGGGAGGATATGGACCAAAGTTCAAGAGGATGGACAGGCTGGTAATCAGTAAAATTATAGAGCATAACTCCATAAATGACATCATAGACTCACCAAAGTGCGAAAAACAATATGGAAAGTCTAAGAGTATTTTCAGTCCTTTTTCCAATCACATTTTCCTTAACTACTAGGCTATTGTCAGAATGTTCCATATGCTTAGACATCACTTAAGTTAGATTATTCAACCACAGTCTATACTTGGAAAGTACTTTCTCCTCATTTATCTTGCCAAAGTGATCTATGAAAGACACAACGACAATCTGCAGATAAAAACAAATAAACAAACAAACAAAAAAAAAAAAACCTGAGGAATGGAGGGTATAAATGATTTGACAACATGCAATGGGACTTGATTTCATAGTTTTCTATCATATGAGTCTCTTATAAGTCTATTATGTAAAATTTACCCTGAAGGAAAGAACATGCTTTTTCTCTCTGCAGCTTTATAGGCCGTGTAACAATTTCCTTCTCAGCTGAGATTTTGCTGTTATTGTCAGAAAGCAGCAAGATTCTGGCTACATTACCTATCTTCACAGTGAAGCATTGTGGATATGTAACTTTGGATATAACTCAAACATACAAGTCTTAAAAAAATAAAAAAAAAGATGTGGAACTTTTTGAGTAACACTGAATCTTAAAAGTGACCATGAGCTTTTTTCAAGGTTGAGATCTCCTTGCTGTACAAAATTTGTCCCTAGGCAAAAGGGGAACTCAGGTAGGATCCAGCATTTTTCCCCCATAACTCTAGATATTCTAGACTCTAGAATCACCAAATATATATGCTAAGTCACTGGTGTGGTAAAGGAGTTAGATAAAATTGTTAAATTGCTCTCAAGATCTCAATTATTTTCACAGAGATTTTTGTTGTCATAGCTTGTAACAATAAAAGCTTCTGTTTTAAAACTGTTTGTGTCTGTTTTTTCCCCTTTTTGAGTTATAATAGCTTTGCCTTTGGGTTTTTTTAGGGTGTTTTTAATTTTGGAAGACTAGATTTTTGACATTTTTTTTTTTACTCACTGTGGGATACTTCATCAGAATTCTCTAAAAACACATTGATGGAATAGGATTCTCATAAACAGGTATTTTAAGAAACTCTAATATAGATTAACATCATCTACATTATATTCCTTTCCAGTTTTAATTTCAAGGGACTAGCAGTGAAGCAAAACCCTGTTTTAGATATCACATATGTGTGATTCATTTTGCTTAAATTGCATTTTGGTATAAAGAAATGTTCTATAAGTAAATGTGGGAGAACTATTGGAAAAGACAGCAGCATTTTTAAGTGCATCCAACTTAAAAACAATCATTTGAATGAATGAATGACAAAAGATAAGACATGTCAATAGTATGTAAACTCCTGAAGTACAGGGACTTTAAAATTTTTATTTTATTTGTATCTTTAGCACCTCCCACAGTATTTCACAGCATAGGTGTTTAGTAACGAAATGCATGGATCTTCGATTTCCTCACTGCTGGAAGTCCCTGGAACAAGATTTCAAGATGGGTCTGACAGAGCTGTCCCAGACAAGTAACTTCCCAAGGTCATAGAGTGAGTGTCAGAAATGGGACTTGAAGTTGAATCTTTATGCCTCTAGGCCCACATTCTACCCAACTATATCATTCTGTTTCATAAGCACTTAATGAATCTTTTTGGAAATTGAATTGAAGTGGATGTCTTCATTTACAATTCAGCAGTAAAAAGCTATATAACCATCTTTATTTGGTATATGTACCTTTCTATACACACATCTGCCACTCTGATATTGCCTTATATCACTTCACTTGCACTGTTGTAGGCCTACTGATTGTTTTCCCTGACTCAATTGTCTCCCATTCTAATCCATTCTTCACTTAGATGCCAAAGTGATTTTACTAAAGCACAGGTCTGACCATATAAACTCCAGGGTTTCAATATTACCTTTAGGATCAAATATAAACTCTTATGTTTGACATCTAAAGCTCCCTTCTTACCTTAATTGCTTCATCTATGTTTCAATATCCACTGAGAACCCTTCCAACCCTGAAATTCAAATTCTTTTACTTTTATTCAACCACTGGCTCTACCTCAGGTCTTTTCCAAACACAACAATCTGCTCGATCACCATACTAGCTGCTTTATTTGCAGGGTAGATACCCTCTCCAACCCTTTACCAATCAGCACCACTTTCTAGATCCCCTCTATATTTTTCTTCCTGTAGTAAGTACATCTGGAATTATAGTAAACAAAATTTCGATAATTCTTCCAACCAGGTGGCTAAGACTGGTGGTTTACTTAAGTTTGGGAGTTCTGAGCTGTTGTAGGACTAATGCCAATTAGATGTCCACACTTAGACTTGCATCAGTATTGTGGGTAGGGGTCCACAGGGCCCCCTCCAAAAGAAGTATACTGACCCAAGTCAAAAATGGATCAGATCAAAATTTTCATGCATATCAATGAGTGATTAGGCTTCTTGAGTTCCAGCCTGGAATAAATAGGAAGGCTTGGTGTTGTTGGGAAAAAAAGAAGAGAGAGAGAAACATCATGTTTTGTATTTCCTACTCTTACCATGGTTCCTACATTATAGTAAGCACTTAATAAATGTTTTATATATCTGGGTCTTTTCCATGGTTTTGACCAAAGGAAATATATAAATTTATAATAATAATAATGTGACTTTTTGTCTCCCACATCCCCAGGAATTAAACTCAAGTGGGAAATGCCATAGAAAGAGGCTAAGTAACTTCATGGAGAACATTTTCAGCCATTTTTACAAAGGATATAGTATCTTGATGAAGCAACTATTGTTCTTGTATCTACTCTTGATAAAGACAAAGGAAAAATGTATTAGAATGTAATGCAGTGAAAATATCCCAGGGAGTGGCAAAGAAAGCAAGGACCAATATCTCTGCCTTTTCACCACCCATCTTAATGTAGAGATAAAACTGGGAATGTTTTAATAAGTAGTGTTAGAATGACTACTAGGTCATGGCTCTCTAGTATCAGATGTATTAAGTGAGATGTTGACAGGTGCTGGTTCTCATTCTGTTCATAACTAAATATCCTAACGAGTGCTGATAGTGCAAATATTTTGTATTGTTTATTAAACTGAGGGCCATGTGCTCAGTATAACAGATGCAAGGGAGGCAAAGTTGACATTCTATTGTGGACGTTTAGACACAGACTTGTATTTCTGCCCAGACAGAAACCCAATAGCCCACTTTAGCATAGGCATGACCAGAAGTGGTGCCTGTAAGAAGAGCCAACTTTATTCTTTTTGTTTTGTCATGCTTTCTTCTAAATTCCTGAACCAGCAATCAATGAAAAAACCCCTTGACAACTTACAAAAAAGAAAGAAAGAAAAGTAAGGAAGTATAGTGTAATAGTTTCATAGATAAAATTTCTGGATTTGAAATTAGGTAGTCCTGGTTTGCAATACTGTCTCTGAAACTTGCTTAACTGTGTGACTTTGCATAAGTCATTTAACCGAATTCTCCATTTTCTGTAAATAAAAATACCTATTATATTTACTTCAGGTTTGTCTTAAGTTTCAAATCAGAAAATATGGATAAATAATTTAAAAAATATTTAAAACATAAGCTGTCAGTCACTATTATTGTTATTAAACACTATGGAAGAGATGACCTCAATATTTTCTTATATTACTCATCTCACTGCCTAAATAATACAGTTGTTTGCCCCCTGAACATATACTGTGGTCTCCTATCTTGGTTCCTTTCAGTTCAGGACACTCTCTTTGCCTGAAATTCCTTTCCTTCTCATCTTTGCCTACTGAATCCCTAACCACCATTTAATACTCAACTCAAATATTGTTTATTCTGTGAAGTTTTCCCTGATAAGTACTGATCTTGCTCTCACATTATTCTATATAACTTTGTTTTACAATTCTAAACCACTTGCACCATATGTAACAAGTGCCTAAACTGGGAATCATGTGTTTCCTCCCTAACTCAGTTTAAATGGCCTACCCTATAAAATTAAAAAGATGGACCAATTCACTTCCCAATTTAGATCCCTTCCAATGGATTGATGATTAATTTTTAGACAGAAAAATTATGGAAGGTATTATTTTGCTTTGTTTTCCCTTCATTGGATCCACAACCTCATATGCATCCCTGGACATTATTGATCCTAGTTTGAAGGTCCTTTGATTTTAAATTTCATGCCATTCTCATTAAAATTTGCTGCCTCATCAGGAAATGACCAGTATACTTTAGTGGTTGATTTCCCCTGATTTGAGGTCTTGAAACTAAGGCTGGCAGACAACCTGTCAAGAACTTTGTGTAAAGGAAAGGGTTTTATTAGGTGGGATATAAGGACTTGGGTGGAGGTGGCAGAAGATGATTTCTGAAGTTGTTACTAGTTCTGAGTATCTGTAATTAAGTTACCACTATAAAAAAAACAAAACTATTTCTAGAATTGAATTTTCTCTTTCTCAGAATTGTTCTGGAGAACATAGGCCTTCTACTTAATGAGGAGAACATAAACATATAATTTAGAAGAAATATCCAACAACTAATTCATGTACATTATTTAGGGATTGCCTACAGACTTAATCAAATAGAAGCAGGGGTCACTGTGGGACATCAGTTGACTTAGAAAACCAAAAATTATCATTACCATGTTCTGTTATATATTTTTTATTTTATTAAAACTGTCCCACTCATATTTTTATCTGGTTCAGGCAGCACTCAGAAGTGTTGTGCAGCTGCATTTTGACATCTCTGGGATAGACTACACTTAATAATACATATCTTAAGTGGATTCCATCTATAGGAATGGTTTAAGAAAATGACTTAAGAAGATTTAGCACCAAACACTCACAATGGATTCTGAACATTAATTCAGACTGAACTTATTCAATTCTTTTACTAGACATTATGAGTTTAAAAATAAAAGGAAAACAAATGTTGTGATACTGTTGTAAGGTCTATACTTCATGAAGCCCCAAGAAAGAAGAAAAGGAACCCTGTGTACAAAAAGATTGACCAAAACACTTTTTGGTGGTGGCCAAAGGTTGGAAACTGAGGGGAGTAACTACAAACTAGAAAATGGCTAAACAAGTTATAGTATATGAAAGTGATTTAATAATGTGTGAATATAAGTAATTATGAGGTATATTGCTTCAGAAAAAACCTGAGAAGAATTTTATGAACTGACACAAAGTGAAAGGAACAAAACTAAGAGAAAAAATTATAAAAGATAAACAATTTGGATAGACTTGGGAACTTTTGTTAATACAATGACCAACTAAAATTCCATAGGACTTATGAAAAAGCATGTTACCAACTATAGATATAGAAATTATAAAAATGTATTTCTTTTTTCCTTTCTTTTCTTTTTGACATGGGTAATATGGGCATTTTCTTTCTTGAATACTCATACTTACAACACAAGGAAAAAAGAGGGTAAGTCATATAGTGGAAAGGATATTGAACTCTGAACTAAAAGACCTTTGTGTGAATTCCACAAAGGAAACTTACTAGCTATGTAACCAGAGCCAAGTCACTTTGCTTCTGTGAGTATTAGATCACTTAATTCTAAATTAAAATTTAAAAAGATGTACTTTGAGAAGAATCCTGTCATAATTATGACCAGACTGGCTTTGGAGTGAGGAAGACCTGAGTTCAAATACTAATTCAGGAAATTACTAGCTGAGTAACTCTGGACAAATCCCATTAATTGTAGCCATTTTGGCTCTGAGATGAAGCTGGAAAAAACAAAAGAGGACAAGTAAGATTGAGATGCAAGGATGCTCTTACTCAAAAATCTATTTTATATATATGTGTATATATATATATATATATATATATATATATATATATATATATATATATATATATAAACAAAAGCTGACTGAAAGGTTAAATAGTCATTGAACTTGCCTGTATGGAAGAAGCTTTGAGTTCTTATAACAACATCCAAATTGAAGACAGAGAGATCTGGCTGAAGGGACAGAAAACAGCTAATGCAGCCAGCTCCAAGGAGCCAGCTTTATAACATACCATTCTTTGAACATCTGTCAAAAGACACAGCAGAAGAAACAATAAAAAGTTAATTTCGTGGGGTGGAGCCAAGATGGCAGAGTAGAAACAGCACTCCCACAGGGTTCCAGCCCACATCACTTCAAAATCATGTAAAAGGAGACTCTGAACAACTTCTGGAGCTCCAGCACCCACAGAATGACACAGAGAAGCTAACCTCCCACTGAGGACAGCCCGGCAGCAGGGAGTGGCCAGCACAGCACTCTGGGAGCTGAGCCCAGGCCCGCCTGAGTCATGGTTTTAGCCCTGGGCAGCCAGGCCAGCAGCCAGCTGGAGGGACCCCAGAACAACAGGAGCTTTGGTGATTCCAGAATTATCAACACAGATATGCCTAGGACAAAGTGAGAGTTTAATGCCCTATGGACTTTGGGACCAGTATTTGGGAGCGCTTGGCTTCTTAACCTGGGGGCAAGAAGCAGCTGAGGAGATGCAGCACAGCTGCCATTTGCAGCTTCAGTGTCAGTTTCAGCTCCTGGCCTGCAAACTGTAGGGGAATCCATCGATCAGTCTTGGGGGGTAATCACTCTTGCTTTAACCTTCCTGGATCTGGATTGAGATCTGGGATGGAGGTCTTGGGGTGTGTGTCCATATTGCAAGAGCATGTGGAGGCTTCACAGAGGCCATGCAACTAATACCTCCGAAAGTTGAGAAGACCCCAACATTTGGGAGGGAAGCTCCCTTGTCTGGTGGCAGAGTTCTGCTATGGCAACAAGCCCAAAAGTCAAGTAATTAAGTGGTAACATGTCTAGGCCAAGGAAACAAAAAAAAAAGCAAAAAAATTCAACATTAGATTCCTATTTTGGGGGCAAAGACGATCAAAGCATGGAACAGAAGGAGGACTGTGAGGTCAGTAATCCTGCACCAAAAGCCCCAAATGAAAATTTGAGTAGGTTACAGGCCATAAAGGACCTTAAGAAGTATTTTAAAAACCAAATAAGAAAAGTGGAGGAAAAATTGGAAAGAGAAATGAGGATGCAGGAAAAGTATGAAATAAGAGTCAACAGCCTGACTAAGGAAAATAACACCTCAAAAAATAGACTAACTCAAATGGCAAAGGAGGCTCAAAAGGACAATGAGGAGAAGAATGCCTTAAAAAGCAGAGTTTGCCAGATGGAAAAAGAATCTCAAAAGCTCACTGAGGAGATTCATTCCTTCAGATTTAGACTGGAGCAAATGGAAGCTAATGACTTTATGAGAAATCAAGATGCTGTTAAACCGATCCAAACAAATGATAGAATAGAAGGCAATGAGAAATATCTCATGGGAAAAACCACTGACCTGGAAAATAGATCCAGGAAAGATAATTTAAAAATTATTGGACTACCTGAAAGCAATGATTAAAGAAAAAACCTAGAAGTCATTCTTCAAGAAATTCTCAAGGACAATTGCCCTGATGTTTTAGACCCAGAGGGGGAAAGAGAGGTTGAAAAAATCCACAGACTACATACTGTAAAAGATTCCAAAAAGAAAACTAGGAATATTACAGCCAGGTTTCAGAATCCTCAGATCAAGGAGAAAATACTACAAGCAGCCAGGAAGAAATAATTTCAATATTGTGGAAACACAATCAGAATGGCACAAGATCTGGCAAGTTCTACACTGAGGAATCGAAGGGCATGGAATATGATATTCTGCAGGGCAAAGGACCTGGGGTTAAAACCAAGAATCACCTACCCAGCAAAACTGAGTATCTTGTTTCAGGGGAAAATATGGTCATTCAGTGGAATAGAGGACTTTCAAGCATTCTTGAGAAAAAAACCAAAGTTGAATAGAAAATTTGACATCCAGACACAAGAAGCAAGAGATGCTTGAGAAGGTAATCACGGAAAATAAATCAAAAGGAACTTATCAAAATTGAACTATTTACATTCCTGTCAAAATTGAACTATTTACATTCCTACATTGAATAACAATAACTGTGACTTATGAAACCTTTCTCAGTATAAAAATAATTGAAGAAGGGTATATGGGTATATGAATACATATGTGAATGTGTGTATATATGTTTACAGGTATACATGGATAGAGGGCACAGGTTGAATTAGGTGGGAAGGGATGATACTTAAGGGGTGAAGTTAAGAGATGAGAGAGGAATGTGGCAAGAGGAGATGGGGAGAGACAGGGATGTAAATTATCTCAGGTAGAAGAGGCAAGGGGAAGTGGTTGCAGGGGAGGGGAAGAAGAGGAAGGCAAAGAGGCAAAAACATATTCTCATTGAATTTGGCTCAGGGAGAGAATGACATACATACTAAATGGGATATCTCACCCTGCAGGAGAGTAGGGGAAAAGGGGATGATAGAGGGGATGATGGAGGAGAGGGCATTCTGGGGAGAGGTGGGAGATTCCACTTTTGAAGAGGGACAGCAGGATCAAAGTAGGGAATGGACCAGTTGGGGGATGGGATGGGTGGGAGGGAAATATAAGCAGTCTTTTACAATATATCTACTATGGTAATGTTTTGCATAGCTATACATGTACAACACATACTTAATTGCTTATCTTCCCATAAGAAGTGGATGGCAAGGGAAGAAGGGAACAGATCTGGAATTTGAAGTTTTAAAATTAAATGTTTCAAATATATATAAATACTATTATTAATACTATTTTGCATGTAATTGGGAGATAAAATGTGCAGGCTTTGGGGCACAGAAATTCACCTTGCCATAATGGTAAATTTAAAGGTGGTATGGGACAATATATGGGAGAGAGCCGGTTGGATGAGGGGATATCTTGTGGGACTTCTATTCTGGGTTGGTGGGTAGGGGAAAAATGGGGAAAACTTGTAACTCAAAATCTGGCAGAAATGAATGATGTAAACCAGCAGTTAATAAAGCATTTGTTAAAAAAAAAAGTTATTTTCATGACTCAGTGAGTGCCAGGATAGACACAGAAAGGGAGATAGTTTAATATAAAGGGCTCAATTTTACAGACTTCAACTCAGGAGAAGATGTTAAAACTGAAAGACAGGCAGAGCCAAGATGGTGGAATAAAAGCACAAACTTGGCATGGGCTCTGGCTCCAATCACTTCTAATACCTGTAAAAATGTGACTCTAAACAAATTTTAAAGCTAAAGAAATCACAAAGTGACAGAGAGAAACACATCTCCCAGGCCAACAGGAAAAATCTCTCAAAGCATGGAGACCTGAGTGCTGTCCTGCATGAGCTGTGGTTTCGGCCCCAGGGCAGCCCAGACCAACGAGAGTAGACTTCACTAGAGTGAATCGCCCACAGCTGGGGGAGTTTTCAGACATCTCAACCCATAAATGACAAAGAGAAAATTAAAGGTCAGCGGGGAATTCCATTGGCAGGGTAAAGGAAGGCTATAGTCCAACCCCTGCCTCTGTTGTGAGAAGTGGCAGAGGCACTGTGGCTGCACCTGCTGCCACATGGCTGCTTCCAGAGCTCCTTGCCTGCAGATTGTAGGGGAAACAAGCAACCATTAAGAGGTTAATCCCTCTTGCTTTGACATGCTTGGATCCGGATCAGCTCTGGCAGCTGCAAAAACCCCAGTGATTTTGGACAAAGCTCTCTCCATTCTGTAAGCAGAGTTCTACTATGGCAAAGAGCTCACTAGTAAAGTAATTGGCAAATAAGTAAGCAGAGGAAGTATAATAGACCATACCATCCTTTTGGGGGGATACAAAGGATTAAAGCATGGAACTGGAGGAGGACAGTGATGTCAGAACTGAATCAAAGGCTTCCAAAAAAAAATGAATTGGTCACAGGCTATGGAGGAGTTCAAAAAAGATTTTGAAATTCAAATAAGAGAAATGAAGGAAAAATTGGGAAGAGAAATGAGAATGATGCAAGAAAACCATGAAAAATGAGTCAATAGACTGCTAAAGAAGACCCCAAAATACTGAAGAAAATAACACCTTAAAACATAGACTAACTCCAATGTCAAAAAAGGCCCAAAAAGCCAATGAGGAAAAAAGAAAATGCCTTAAGAAGCCAAATTTGCCAAATGGAAAAGGAATTTTAAAAACTCACTGAAGAGAATAATTCTTTCAAAATTATATTGGAGTAATTGGAAGGCAATGAGTTTATGAAAAATCAAGGTACCATAAACAGATCCAAACAAATGAAAAAACAAAAGAAGGCAATGTGAAATATCTCATTGGAAAAACCACTGACCTTGAATATAGATCCAGGAGAGATGATTTAAAAATTATTGGACTACCTGAAAGCCTTGATAAAAAAGAAACACTAGACACCATATTTCAAGAAATTATCAAGCAAAATTGCCCTGATATTCAGAATCAGTGGGCAACATAGAAATTGAAAGAATTCCAAGATCACCTCTTGTAAAAGAAAACTCCTAGGAGTACAATAGCCAAATTCTAGAGTTCCCACATCAAGGAGAAAATATTGCAAGTCAGGAAGAAATAATTTGAGTATTGTGGAAACACAATCAGGATAACACAAGGCCTAGCAGCTTCTACACTAAGGTAATAAAGGGCTTAGAATATGATACTCGGGAGCTAGGATTAAAGGAGCTAGGATTAAAACCAAGAAGCACCTACCCAGCAAAACTAAATACCATGCTTCAGGGGAAAATACGGTCATTCAATGAAATAGAGAACTTTCAAGCATTCTTAATGAAAAACAAAAAACAAAAAACACACCACAGCTGAACAGGAAATTTGAATTTCAAATATAAGAAGCAAGAGATGCATGTGGTCAACAGGAAAAAGAAATCATAAAGAACTTATTAAAATTGAACTATTCACATTACTACATAGAAAAACAATAATTTTAACTTAATGAGACTTTTTCTCAATATGAAAATAGTTAAAGGGAATGTATACATACATATGTATACACATAGGAGGATATATGTGTGTATAAATATATATGTGAATGTGTGCTTATGTGTGTACATGTATACATAGACAGGGGGCACAGGATGAGTTGAATATGAAGGGATGATATCTAAAAATAAAAGTAAAAGGTGAGAGAGGAATGTCTGGGGAAGAAAAAGGGAGAGATATATTAGGGAAATTAATTTCATATAAAAGAGACAAGAGAACACTGTTACAATGGAGGGGAAGAGCAGGAAGGTGAAAGGGAATGGGTCAACCTTACTCTCATTGAATTTGGCTTAAGGAGGGAATAATATACACATTCAATTGGGCATATTACTCTACAGGAAAGCAGGTGGGAAGGGGATAATTGGGGGAGAGGATGATAGAAGGGAGGGCAGATTGGGGAAGATGGTAGTTATGAGCAAACACTTTTGAAAAGGGACAAGGTCAAAGTAGAAAATAGAATAAGTGGGGGGAGTGATAGCATGTAGGGAAATATGGTTAGTCTTATGCAATGTTAACTACTATGGAACTATTTTGTGTAAGTACACATGTATAACCTCTGTTCAATTGCTTCTCTTCCCAGTGGGGGTGAGTGAGGAGGGAGGAAGGCAAAGACTCTGGAACTCAAAGTTTCAAAACCAAATCTTAGAAAAAAAAATTACTTTTTTTTTACATGCAACTGGGAAATAAGATATACAGGTATTGGGGTATAGAAATCCATCTTGCCCTACTAGAAACTAAGGGGGGATCTGGGGAGGGGATATAAGAGAGAACAGATTAGGGGAAGGGGTATTCAGTAGGCTTGCTATTTTGGGTTGGGGTAGGAGAAAGATGGGGACAAAAATTTTAACTCAATATCTTGTGGAAATGAATGTTGAAAACTAAAGATAAATAAATCAATTGGAAAAAAATTGAAAGACAAAGAAGACAGAGGATGGGGAGACTGATGGTAACAAAGAAACTCTGGACTGGATGAACGTCAGAGGCTTTGAAAGCCAAAGATATGGTCATGGCAGTGGTGGTCATGGGGGATTCAGTGGCCAAGGAGGCTTTGGTGAAAGAGACTGGGGGAATTTTGGAGATTGAGGAGGCTTCTAAGAAGAGAAGGAGGAGAAAATATGCCACAAGGAAATAAGAAGTTTACATAGCTTCTCATCATTCTCTTTTCCCCTGCATTTGAATAGACTCTTGGGGTTTTAATACTGTCATGTAATCACTGACAGGACTTTCTGAAGACATTCCAAGAACAAAAAATGCAGTCTGGAGGTCATCCTGATAAAACCTGTATGCCATGTCAAGGGAATAGATTGCTATTTTCATTGGATGAACGTTCCATATAAATTTTTGTTTTGCAGAGATGGGTGACAGATGTGGGAGTTAACATTTTTGTCCCTGAGGTGTGTTGAGTTTATAATGATATTCCCCATGTGCAAAACCATTTTTCCTACAAAAAATGAAAAATCATTTTTAAAAAAACAATTAACTAAATATTTCAACATAATGTTATAGGCTTCTGGGTAGCACATTGCCATTGTAAATAAGTACATGCCTCTTTTATGAATATATAGTCTATTTTGTACACTTTTCCTGGGTCTTCATATATTTTAAATCTTTAAAGCTATACTATCTACTCTTATTTCTCATTCATCTCTTGAAGCAGTTAGAGTGATGCTTTGATTCAGCAAGTGTTTAATAAAAAAAAAATTTCTTAATACATAAATGACTAAAGGAATCCTTAGATATTTGTAGCTGCTCTTTTTGTGGTGGCAAATAGTTGGGAACTTAAGGGATGCACATCAAATGGAGAATGACTGAAAAAGTTATAGGATATGAAAATAATGGGGGTACTAAAAGACATTCTGAAGTGAGTGGCTTCAGAAAAACCTAGAGGGGCGGCTAGGTGGCACAGTGAGTAGAGCGTCGGCCCTAGAGTCAGAAGGACCTGAGTTCGGATCCGTCCTCAGACACTTAACGCACACACAAACAAAAACCCAGCTGTGTGACCTTGGGCAAGTTACTTAACTCCAATTGCCCTCCAAAAAAAAAGGCAGAAAAACCTAGAAAGAACTGTATGAACTCATGTCATGATAGAGATCCTCTACAAAGTCTCCATTCTGTTCTTTAGGGGCCACTCTTTAGTGCTCTTGTCATGTCACAGATGACATTGGAACAAATGCATTTTTTAATACTTATTCTCCACTCCCAATACATCATAGACATATCTTCTTTTAAAATTATATATTCCTTTTATGAACTCCTTCAGCTTTTCATATGCAATATGCAAGTGTTATAGCCTTACACTCACCATGGACCTTTACATTGTCCTTTAGCCATTAGGTTGCACAGAGGTGAGAGTACTAGACTTATATGACCTAGACAAGTCATTTAACTTCTTTCTGCCTCAGTTTCCTCAACTGTAAAATAGGGACAATAATACCACTTACCTCCCAGAGTCATTGTGTGGACAAATCAGATAATATTTTGAAGTGCTTAGCACAGTACCTGGCACGTAATAAATGCTTTGTTTCCTCCCCTTTTCTCTTTTCCCCTTTGGACAACCTGCAACATTCTTCAGAGGTAAAGGAATCCCATCATATTTACTAATACCACATTATGTAATGCCTAGTTTTGTTTGAAAGATGAAGGTAATTTTTTTTTCTTCAGAGAGAAGTTTGGAACCATTAAAAGCATTGCACCATTTTTCAAATGAAATCTAGCTTTCTCTCCTTCTATTCCATTATAAACCCAAGTTTGTGAGGTGGATGTTCTATTTAGGATTCTTGTGCCAATGGACAGTTCCATAGGCTGTCCATCCAATTTCATATGACAATTTGTCATATGACAAAATATCATATGCTTTTAGTCTTCTTTTGTCTGTGTATAGCTGGACTGAACTCTTTGAAATGGTTATGAATCTTACTTATGTCTCTCTTGAATAGGCATAATATGGTTTAAAATAATCTAAAAATTTTAGTTCACTTCCCTCTGTGATGTTTGTTTTCCTTTGCTTTCATTCTTTTTAATGAAGTCAACTTGCAACATATAAAATTTTCACCCCAATTCATTTGAGCACAATTCTGTCCTCAGTTGAATGACTCTACTTCCCTATTTCTCTGATTTGTTTCTTCAAAACAGGTATTTAATGTCATTTCTGTAGGTCTAAAATTCACATTGATAATCATAAAATCTTATATACTTCTTTGTGATAAAACCTTAAATTTGTTTTATTTGTTGGCCAAACTCTTTCCTTTGATATATAGAAGCTGAGGCCTTAAGTATTTTTACCAATCTCTTCCAAGTTATTTCCTCCTGTGAATAACTTGGCATATTATTCATTTTCATTTTCTTTTTTTTTTGTATTTTACCTGATATTTTCCATAATATCTTATTTCAGGGCTTTTCCAGATTCTTTTCTCCCTCCCCTTCCATAATCAGTTTAATGTTCTTATTTAATTTGGCAAGTCTGTAGATAAGGATGTTCTTACCTCAAATCTTGAAATATATCTCATCTCTAGCCAAGAGTTTATCATTCTGGCATTTTAACCTATGGCCCCATAAAACCACATCCTATTCTTTGCCATGATCTACAGAACCAGCTGTTCACTTACCATATCCTCTTTTCTCTTCCAAAAACTAAAACTTCAATTGGAAAAAGAGATGAAAACACCACCTGTGCCCCTGAGTCCTTGGGTTTTGTGTCCAGGACTTCTTAATTACTAAAGATACTTTCCAGGTTTCTTTTGGCAATACCATTCATTTCCATATATATACATATCAGCAGAAGTAGGTTGTGGTTGGCAACTTTGATAAGTCTTGGCAGGCTTAAGTATATGCTCTAGAGTGAAGTATGCCTCCCAACTGGCCATATAAGGTCTCCATATGACCACTTTCATACCCTTCAGCAATATCAAGATTTGTATTTCTCTCTTGAGTCCAGTAACATGTTTCTTCACACCTGCTGCTGCCTGTGAAATCTCTTTATGTTACCTTGAATATAAAAGGATGCTTCTTCATGAAAACTCCCATGTTTACTTTCTATGGAATAAATCCCATATTTGTATTACTCCCCTATTTCAGTGCTGTTCCATCTTCCTTTTGTTCTATGTGCCATATTCTTCTGAATTTTAATGTTTTGATCTCAGCATTCTGTTGCCTCAAAATTATTTTCTTCTTATCTTCAGTCACTGGGGTTAAAAGGCTTGACTAAGACCATGTAGTCAATAAACATCAGAGCTGAAATATAAACTTAGGTCTCCTAACACCAAAAGGGAGTATATGCCAAAAGTGCCGATTCTCAGTTCTGTGTCTAGTCCTTATTGTATTCCAGCTCTACTTCCCATAAATCATGTCAAGAGTGGCGGCAGGTGGGGAAGAGGTATGAATACGATACACAGTATTTATACTTAGTGTATAAATTGAACTAGGTAAACAATAAGCTATCTTCCTATCCCTAGCTCAGATGCCAAATCAATCTCCATCCCAAAACCAACTCCCCCAAATCTTAACCTTGCTTAATTCATGTCTACCCAACAAGATCAACACAAAGGTGGAAAAATCCTTCCACTAAAACTGATGAGATTTCTCCTCTAAAAAGTTTATACAAAGAAAGTTAAGTTGTAGAATATTTGAAGTTTCTGCCTCACTTCTTATTGTTGTAGAGTCATTCAGTCAAATCTGACTTTTCATGACTCTGTAAACCACGAAGTCAGTGGTGTTTTCTTGGCAAAGATACTGGAGTGGTTTGCCATTTCCTATTACAGCAGATTAAGGTAAACAGAGGTTAAGGGACTTGCTCAGGGTCACTTAAGTAACTGTCTGAGGTTACATTTGAACTCAGGTCTTCTTGCATTGAGGCCCATTGAGACACTCAGCTGCCTCCTGCCACCTAGTGGCCTCTTTATGCCTCATGATATGACATTGTGACATGGAGTTCTAAAGGAATTAAAGGAAGTGTGGTTAGGTTTAGAATCAGGCCATCTTGGGTTCAAATTCTGACTAGAACACATTTTAGTTTTAAGATCATTAGTTAAGGGAGTGGCTAGGTGGTACAGTGAGTAGAGCACCAGCCCTGGGATTAGGAGGACCTGAGTTCAAATCTGACCTCAGACATTTAAAAGTTACTATCTGTGTGACCTTGGACAAATCACTTAACTTCAATTGCCCTGCCTTCCTTCCTCCAAAAAAAACAAACAAAAAAAGAGGATCATTAGTAAGTAGTACTGATGGAGCCCTAACAAAACTTCTCCCAGCACTCTGAGTGATAGAGGCAACTCTTTATAACACTCTTTATAACACTATGATAAAGAAAGAATGAAGGGAGAGTTTTTATGATAGGAATTGCCTACACCAACGAAATCACAAGTAGAGACCCTACAACTGGAGAAAAAAAGAAAAATTGATCCATGTGCCACATAAGCATAGGTGAATCAAGACCTACACTACCTTTGAAAGATGTCAATTATGCATCATTTCTCTTATTTAACTATTATTTATAGTTTCATGTACTATGGCATCATAGATTCAGAGTTGAATGGGAATTTAGGGACCATCAAGTACATTCACCTTTCTCTAAAGGTCAGGAATTGTGACTCAGAAGGGGGTTCAATAACAGAATTTGGGAGGCATGAGCAGAGCATGGAAATATTGCATTGTATAGCACTAAATTTATCTATGATCTTGTCATTGTTGGTACTCCCTCCAAAAATACAGATCACAATTCATTCATATCTGCAATGTTGAGTGAATTTTATCTATGTCCCACAGAACACAAATATTGCCAGAACTATATACATACATAAATACATACATACATACATACATACATATATATATATATATATATATATATATATATATATATATATATATATATATAAAACCAATAGTATGCTAAGCAGGAATGAAGTCACTTGGTAGAAGAATAAAAGATGGATATTTGAAATTATTTTAAAATATTTTATTTAAATATTTTTTGAGATTGGTCTTCTGCATCTCACCCAAGCTAGAAGCACAGCAGTACTCATTGACCCAACCCCACTACTAAATGAACAGAAGCTTTGATTGAAGCCAGTTCACCCCTTCTTATGCAGCCTGGTGACCCCTTGCCGCTGGAATTGATCACTTAGGGATATGTATCTAGACTTTAGTCCTTAAGCAATTTTGAGCACCTAAAATGAAATGATACATTAGCCTCACCTCCCCATTAGCTTGGGTTGTAAATATGTGGTACAGTACCCAGAAAATTTATTTTTAATGAAAATTGTATATACCAGGGTAGCTAGGTGGCACAGTGAATAAAGGACTGGCCCTGGAGTCAGAAGGGCCTGAGTTCAAGTCTGGCCTCAGACATTTGACACACTAGCCATGTGACTTTGGGCAAGTCATTTAACCCCAATTGTCCTCCAAAAAGAAAAAAAAATAGTATATACCAGTGCTTCACTCTTTCTCCAAAATCAAAGTATAGAATAAACAAAGCTATCAAACACTATTTGTAGTTTTATAGATAAAAGGCACCTCAGAGACTATTTAGTCTAACTTGATAGAGAAGGCAACTGAAGACAAGAAAGGTGAAAGTTCTTGTCCAACGACACACAAAAAGGAAGTTGCAAGCTAGGAATATCTGGTAATAACAAATACGATTATTCCCCCTAAACTGTCTACTTTTTCACAAGAAATTTCAGGTGTGGAGGCAGAGCCAAGATGGTGGAGAAAAGGCAGAAAGTTACCTGAGCTCTCTCTGATTTCCATTGAAACAACTTTAAATCAAGGCTCAAAACATTTTCTGAAATGTCAGAACCCAGAAAAGAATGAAAGAAAACCATTTTCCAGCCCAAGATACCTTAGAAGGACTGCAAAATCTGCCTCACTTTGTTAGGGGAGCCCAGCACAGTGCAAGTAGCAGTGTCCAGGCAAGACAGCAGATGGCCTTTATTCCCAGCACAGATCATCAACTGAGGTCTGATGATCCTGGCTAAACAGAGCAACAATACAGTGGGCATCTGAGAGGCCTTCAATCCTAACTGCCTAGTGGTCAGGCTGGGTAGGTATGGTACAGTCACCCTCCCCCACCATGTCCATGCTCAGCAAGCCAGTGCTAAGCTCCTGCCCCTGGTGCAACAAATATGGGCCAGTACTCTGCAGAAGGAAGAAAGCTCAAGTTTAAAAATCGCAAAACACATAGAAAAACGAGAAGAAGAAAAACAAAACTAAAGCCTCAACCACAGAAAGATACTACGGAGACAGGCAATATAAAAACACAGATTCAAAAGAGGACAACGACGTCAAAAGGGCTACATACAAACCCTCAAAGAGAAGTCCAAATTGGTCTCAGGCCCAAACTATCTTAGTATATTTCAAAAAAGGATCTTAAAAATCAAATAAGAGAGGTAGAAGAAAAACTGGAAAAAGAAATGAGAGTTATGCAAGACAATTATTAAAAAAAAAAAACCCAACAGCTTGGTAAAGGAATCACAAAAAAATGGGAGGAGATATATAAACATTTACTGAAGAAAACAACTCCTTAGAGACTGGAGTACACTGTCTGGAACTTATACATACATAAATACTTGTGAAATTTGTTATTTTCACAGCATGGAAGACTCTTAATATAGGAATTCTTTCCAAGGATTCTGATCACAGTTTGGTTGTGACTTAATAAATAAGTCCCGATCAGCTGCTTGAGTAATATTGGCACATGGTAAGCACTTAATGATGCTTTTACATTAATTAATTTAGAAGTTCAATGATTTGCTCAGGGTTATATAACTTGGAAGTAGCAGAAGAAACATGGGAACATAGGTTTTCCTCACTTCATTTCCAACCTTTTATCCCTTACATAATTCCCTGTGCATTTTCAATGTTTCATAAATCCTTAATTTATTGGACGTTACTGCTATTGTTTAAAGCTATATTAATAATCTGGTATCCAATCTCAAAAGATACATTATTAATTGTGCTTCCACTGAATTCAGTATGCTCTACTCTAGAAATTATGCCTAGTTCTAGACAAGCAGAATTAGAGGCAAACAAGATTTTTGTATTTTAAGATCTGATAAATGAAGAAGCATGTTCATGTCCTAATTACTTTAACAAAATAATTTGCACGTGTCATAGCATGACATTTCTACAACTTGTATTTCAAAGCTATAATCAGTAATCTTTGGGCTGTTTTTTGCTATAATAGTTAGATTTGAATTGTCTGTGTAAAAAGGGCTAGTTCTCTTTCTTTTCTAAATTAAGTGGACATTCAGTTTAAGGCAAACAATCCCCTGGAAAGTTGTTACCAATTGATTTTGTTGCCATATGAAATTTTCAAATGTATACTCCACTTTTTAAACATGTCCCAGTTATTCCCAGTCTAGGGGATCTTCCAGGATAAACAATGTGCCAACAAAGCAAAATGCTTCATGGAATAGCTGACTTAACTTGCATCTCACCTACTCTTTTGATAATAGTCTACTCTAAGAAATAGTTTCTCTTCAACTAGGACAAATGATTTTTGGTGAGCTATTTTAATATTTAATTTTTATATTTCATATTCTCATCTAGGAATATTATGATGGTAATATTGTTGGAATGTGAGCCTTGGTGGAGATTTTTTTAATTTTACATAAAAGGTGGGGAGGAGGGGAGACAAGATGGAGAAAAAGCAGAGATTGGCCTGAGACCTCCCTAAAACCCCTCTGACCAACTTTAAATAGTGTCTCAAAATAAATTCTGAAGTGGCAGGAATCCACAAACGTACAGAGTAAAATAATTTTCCATACCAAGACAACTTCCAAGGTATGTAGGGAAAGGTCTTTCCCACCTGGTTGAGAGTGGAATATGGTCTAGCTCAGGCAGCACCCAAGAAAAAGAGCAGTAGGCCTTGGAGGTAGTGGTAACAGTTGCAATTTCTGGACTAGAAAATAAAGGGTTCAGATAACTGGTCAAAAGAAGATTATAGAGGCCCCTTTTGCTGGCAGTAGGGGAAGGACTTTGATTCATTGCTCATATTTGGATCCGGCTTGCAGTTCTGGGTCTCACTATCAGGGCACAGAGGAGAACTAGTACATCAGAACTTGTGTTCACAGGTGAGTTGCAATTCTAGTCACAGTTACAACATGGAAAAGATTGCTTGTGGTCACTCACAGACTAGAACACAGGCCAGAAGAGTAGTAAAAGCACCTCTCATTAAATAATACCATCTTGAAGAAACAGAAAGCATGCAGGTCCTCAGAATTATCTCTGAAAACAGCTGAACACAAACCTTGAAAATTGGGGCAGTGCCCCTTCCACTCCAGAAGGAGAAATGAAAAGTCAAGAAATAGGTTGAAAAAACAGGCAAAGAACAGAAAAAAGATCCTAACTATAGAAATTTACTACAGTGACATAGAAAATCAAAACACAAATGCAGAAGATAACAAAATCAAAACTGCTATATTAAAAGCCTCAAAGAAAAATATGAATTGGTCTCAGGCCATAGAAGAACTAAAAAATAATTTTAAAAATCAAATAAGAGAAGTAGAGAAAAATAGGAAACAGTGAAAGCTATGCAAGAAAATCATGAAAAAAAAAAGAGTCAACAGGTTAGTAAAGGAGGCATAAAGAATACTGAAGAAAATAATACCTTGAAAAAGCAGAATAGGTCAAATGGTAAAAGAGGCACAAAAATCCAATAAAGAGAAGAATGGCTCAGAAAGAAGAACTGGCCAAATGGGAAAAAGAGGCACAAAACTTCACTAAAGAAAAGAACTCCTTAAAAAGTAGAATTGGCCCAATTGGGAGGAAAAAAAAGTACAAAAGTTTACTGAAGAAAATAAATGCTTAAAATTAAAATTGGGAAAGTGAAAGCTAATGACTCTATTTTACATTAAGAAAGAATAAAATAAAATTAAAATAATGAAAAATAGAAAATATGAAAGAAAATATCTTATTGGTTAAACAATAAATATTGTTTGAAACCTGGAAAATAGATTCAGGAGACATAATTTTAAAATAATTGACTATCTGAAAGCCATGGTAAAAAAAAGAACCTCTACATTATTTTTCAAGAAATTATGAAGGAAAACTATCTTCATATTTTGGAAACAGAAGGAAAAATAGAAATTGAAAGAATTCACCAATCACTTCATGACATTGTTCCCAAAATGAATACTCTCAGCAATATTATAGTCAAATTCTAGACCTCCAGGTCAAAGATAAAATATTGGAAGGAGTAAAAAATAAAATAAAATATTGTGGAGTGAGAATCAGGATAACACAAGATTTTGCAGTTTATACAATAAAGGACCAGAGAGAGGGCTTGGGATATGATATTCTGGAGGACAAAAATTCTATTATTACAACCAAGAATCACCTACCTGCAAAACAGAATATAATTCTTTGGGGGAAAATGGCTATTCAATTAAACAGAGAATGCTCATGCTTTCTTGATGAAAAGACCAGAGCTATATGAAAAATGACTTTAAAATATAAAACGAGAGAAACATAAAAAAGATAAACAAGAAAGAGAAACCATAAATGATTCAATGAGGTTAAACTGTTTACATTCTTATATGGGAAAATTATATTTGTAACTCTTAAAAATCTTCTCATAATTAGATTAGTTAGAAGGAGTATACATACATAGAAGGCACAGTTATGAGTTAAACATGCAAGATAATTATCTAAAAATAAAATTGCACAACGAGAAAGAGAAGTAGAATGGGACAAATTATCTTAAATAAAAGAAGCATGAAAGAACTTTTACTGTGGAGGGGAAGATGGAGTTGTGGGTAAATGTGTGAACTATATTCTCATCATAATTGGCTCAAAAAGAGAATATCATACATATCCAGTTCAGTATAAAAATCTATTTCACCCTTAACCTATATGAAAATAGGAAGGGAAGGACACAAGAGAAGGATGTGATGTTGATAGAAGAGAAGGCAGATTGGGGGATGTTAAAGGCAGAAGTAAAATATTTTTGAGAATGGACAGGGTAATAGGAGGGAGAGAGAGAGAGAGAGACAGAGAGAGAGAGAGAGACAGAGATAGAGAGAGAGAGAGACAGAGAGAGACAGAGAGACAGAGAGAGAGAGACAGAGAGAGAGAGAGAGAGACAGAGAGAGAGAAAGAATAGAAAAATCAGGGGGAAATAGAATTGAGGGAAATATATAGTAATCATAACTGTGAAAAAAATTAAAATTCAGCTAGTTTCTCTGATAAAGACCTCATTTCTCAAATGTATACAGAACTGAATCAAATTTACAGAAATCATTTCTCAGTTGATAAATAGTCAAAGCATATGAACAGGCAGTTTTGAGACAAAGAAATCAAAGCTATCTATAGCTATGAAAAAATTATCTTAAATCACTATTGATTAGAGAAATGCAAATTAAAACAACTCTGAGGTAAGACCTCATACCTATTGGATGCTTAATATGACAAAAAAGATATATGACAAATTTTGGAGGGGATGTGGGAAAATTGGGACACTAATGCACTGTTGTCAAAGTGATATACTGATTCAACAATTCTGTAGACTAATTTGGAAGACTGCCCAAAGGACTAAAACTATGCATATCCATTCACAAAGCTATAGCACTACTACATCTTTATCCCAAAGAAATTTATTAAAAAAGGACCTATATGTACAAAACATATTTATAGCATCTCTTTTCTGATGCCAATGAATTGGAAACTGAGAGGATGTCCATAAATTGGGGATTACTGAATAAATTGTCGTATGTGATTAAGATGGAATACTATTGTACTACAAAAAAATGACAAGGAAGATAGTTTGGTTTTTTTTTTTGGGGGGGGGGAAGGTGGAAAAACTTACATGCACTGATACAAAGTGAAATTAGCAGGACCAATAGAACATTGTATACAGTAATGATGAACTGTGAATGACTTAGCTATTCTTAGCAATACAATGACCCTAGACAATTCTGAAGGAATTATGCTGGAAAAGGCTATCTATCAATCTGTATCACCAGAGTGGGGGAAAACTGATGGATTCTAAATATTGATTGAAGCTTACTTTTTCTTTAGTTTCTTTATTTTTTATGTGTTTTTTGCCTGAGTTTTCTCATACAAAATGACTAACGTGGAAATATATTTTATATGACTCCATGTGTATAACCTATATCAAATCACTTGTCTTCTCAGTGATGTGGGAAGTGCGGAGAATGGGGAGGAAAATAGGATTAAAATTCTTTTAAATGAATGTTAAAAATTGTTTTTATGAACAATTGGGGGAAATAATAAAATATAAAATTTTTTAAAAATATTTTAAAATATAAAATAATGCAATATAAATGAAAATTAATAGAAGTTAGCATGTATGCTAGCAACTCACACCACTTTGTTGAAGCAAAAGGTAAGAGGGGAATGTCAGACTAAGTTAATAAACTACAAAATGGGATTATATTTAATAAATGATTACAAAGAGCAATGGCTACAGATCTTTCTGCTCTGGTACGTAGATATAGATATGTAGATATAGATACCTATATATATGTATATATGTTTATAGAGAGATTTCATATGTATATATATATATATATATGTTTATAGAGAGATTGCATATATATATATATATATATATATATATATATACATACATATATATAATTTTTTCCACAATAAAAGTCCAACTCCTGAGGGTTACTTCTATGAAAAGTTAGTAAGACATTATAGAAAACTATTTCACAATATTGGTATATTAATTCTTCTCATTCTATCACTATATCAATGGACAAAACTAACATGAGCTCTGTGTGAAACCTTATTGCTATACACAGACACAGAGAGATTAGATTGCTTCACCTTGGGGAACTCCAGACTTCAGAACCTTTCTATCCTTTATCATCTAATCTACCAAGGTAGATTAAAAACAATTTACTATTTAATAGATAAATCCTAGGAAGTTAAGATGCAATGACTTGGGGCAGCTTGGTAGCGCAGTGAATATAGCACCAGACCTGGAGTCAGGTGGACCTGAGTTCAAATACTACTCAAACATTTGATCACATTTACTAGCTATGTGACCCTGGGCAAGTCACTTAACCCCAACTGCCTTTCCTTCCCACCCCCCTCTCCCTCCCAAAAAGATACAATGACTTTCCCAGGAGCACAAAGTTAGTAAATATGATAGGCAGAATTGACACCCAGGTCTTCCTGATCCCAAACCTATCAATTTAAGTCTCTATACAGCATAACCTCTACACGTCTTAATGGCATAATTGAAATAGAACTAAGGAAATATACAGTCTAACTTTCTCTTTCGAGTCCTAGGCCTTCCAAGAGTTATAGGACAACTCTTCCCCCTGACTAGAACAGTCAAACTCACTTGGTAAAACTGGTTTGCCTTCTGTAATAACTTAGTTTAGCCTCAAGCACCATTTCTCACCTGGACTATGTGCAGGTTAAGTAGGTCTATTGCCAATACACAGGAGGGCAGTGAAATGGCTTCCTTTCTGTAGAATGGCATTATCTGTTCTAGTGCATACTTGGGTAATTCTATTTCCTACCTGAGTAGTGGAGACGATTATAATTACTAAATTATTTGTAACCTATGTTTATATTCACTGATGGTATAAAGGTCCTATAGAATATGTTAAGAATAGTTATATAAGCAAATAGAGATTAGATAGAAATTTTAGAGGTCCCAAATCCTCAATATGACCTTATAGCCATTTGTTTCCCATCAGTACTTTAAATTGTTAATAGATGCACTACTAGCTTGAGTTTTTTTTTTTCTACAAAGAAGTCATGCTTCTAAAATGAATTGGGTTCATTATTTCCATAATTTTAATGAGACAGTTTAAAAGGCATAACTGAGGTGTAGTGGTTAGCCAGAACCAAGGAGTGCTGACATGGAGGAGGGAGATGAAAGAGGGAATGATTCCTCTACCCAAGGCCTGATACTCACTTCTTCCTTAAAAGGATCAATATCCCTTGACTTTGTTTTGGTGCTTTGAAGTCGAGTCTCTTTAGGGTAAGACAAATCTCAGGCACTGGTACTTTCCTGGGTGTCATTATATAGCAGTGCCCCCTCCCTTGAGAAAAACTGTCCTAGGTGTACCTTTCCTCATTCCTCAATGTGCCATGTGTCTCTCTGGTATATTCTACCCCATTTAGGATGGTTCTCTGTGCCTGAACTGCCTAGTTCATGCTCAGATATTTCCTCTTCCTGGAACTGACTACTGGTCTCAGGACTAACTTATTCAACATTGAGAGAGCTAAAATGATAGTATTTATTTGGAGTTTATGGGCTGCTGAAGGAAAGAATACTAACCTACTAACTTCAAAAGCCCTCATTAGAATAGGCATTGAGAATACAAAATTATCACTCTTTGTAGAAGATCTGTTTTACTTAGAAAATCCTAGAAAATTAACTAAAAACTACTTGAAATTATATAACAACTGTAGCAAAGTTCCAGGATATGAAATAAACCCACATAAATCATCAGTATTTGTTTATATTACCAAAAAAGTCCAGCAGCAAGAAAAAGAAAAAGAAATTCTATTTGAAATAACTATTGACAATACAGAATACTTGAGATTCTCTCTGCCCTAGACAAATACAGAAAATATATGAACACAAGTATAAGAAGCTTTTCACACAAAGTGAAATCTAAGCAATTAGAAAAATGTAAGTTGATCATGAGAAGGCTGAGCTAATATAATAAAAATGATAATTCTACCTAAATTAATGTATTTATTCAGTGCCATGCAAATCAAACTATCAAAAATTACTTTATAGAGCCAGAAAAAATACCAAAATCCATCTGGAAGAATAAAAGCTCAAGGATACCAAGGGAATCAATGAAAAAAAAAAGTGAAAGTTTGTCTAGCCATAACAGATCTCAAGTTATCTTAAAAAAGGTAATTATAAAAAAATTCTGGCATTCATTAAAAAAATAGAGTGGTGGATCAGAATAGTAGATTACCTACAAATTACATTATAGTAAATGACCATAGCAATCTAGGATATAATAAACAAAAGAAACAAACAAAAAAAAAAAAAAAAAACTAAGTTCTTCGAACAAAAACCCATTACTTCACAAAAACTGTGGGGGAAACTGGAAAATGATATAGTAGAAACTGGAAGATGGTATGGTAGAAACTAGGTATAGATCAACATCTCACACTGTATATCCATTTAAGTCAAAATGGGTACCTAATTTACACATAAATTGTCACCCCATAAGCAAATTAAGAAAGCATAGAATATTTGATTGTAGCCCCCATGAAGATACAGAGAACATTAAAAATATAGAATAAACCATTTTGATTATAAAATTAAACAGATTTTACATAAACCAAATCAATGCAGTTAAAATTTAAAGAAAGCAGAAAATGGAGGGGGGGATTTTTCAACAAATATCACTGATATAAGCTTCATTTCTCAACTATATAGAAAACTAAGTCAATTTTTTAAAAATACAAGTCATTTTCCAATTGACAAATGGTCAAAGGATAAGGACAGGCAGTTTTCAGACAAAAAAATCAAAGCTATCTGCAGTCATGAAAAAATGCTCTAAATTACTATTGATTAGAGATGCAAATGAAAACAACTCTGAGGTACCATCTCAGACCTATCAGGTTGATTTACATGACAAAAAGGAAAATACTGGATAATGGAGAGGATGTGGGAAAACTGGGTCCCTAATGCAGTATTGAATTGATCCAACCATTCTGGAAAGCAATTTGGAACTATTCCCAAAGGGTTATAAAACAGTGAATACCTTTTGATTCACTAATACCACTGCTAGGTCTATATACCAAAGACATTCAAAAAAAGGAAAAGAATGTATTCATACAAACATATTTATAGCATCTCTTTATGTGGTGGCTAAGAATGGAAATCAAAGAGATGCCCATGAGTTGAGGAATGCCTAAACAAACTGTGGCATATAATTGTAATGGGATATTATTGTGTTATACAAAATGACAATGAGGATGATTTTGGAAAATTTTGGACTTACATGAACTGATGCAAAGTGAAGTGAGCAAAACCAGGAGAATGCTGTACACAGTAACAGTTATATTATATGATGAACTCATTATGACTTCGCTATTCTCCTACTATATATGGTCCAAATAATCACAAAGGACTAATGATGAAGCATGCCATCTGCCTCCAGAGAAAAGAACTGTTATTATTTAAATAGACATTGAAGCATGATGTTTTTCACTTTCTTTCTTTCTTTTTTTTCTCCATATCTTCTTGTACAAAATGACAAATGTGGAAATGATTTACATATTTGCATATGTATAACCTATATCTGATTACTTACCATCTCAGTGAGGGGAGAAGGGAAGGAGGCAAGGAGAGATACAATTTGGAACTCAAAACTTTAAATAAAAATGTTTAAAGAGAAAAAAAATCAGGGAAGGGAGAATTTTCTTTACTTCTCTTCCAAAACTGATGCTTTCATTTGCAAGTTCTTTAAAGTAACTATCAACATTAAAAAGGCATTGGAAGTTTAACACTAGTAGACTGCCTAGCTACCCTGTCTCTTTAAGACAGAAACCTGAAAAGCTTATGAAGCTAGCTCTCTCTCTCTCTGGCCTATATAGGCAAAACCAATCAAGAAGCAAAATTCACAGGAAACTAACTCAAATTGCCTATCTGATCAGGCAAACATATCTAGCCAGTCCTTCCATCATCTCACTAGGATCCTGCATCATCTAATTAAATTGCAGAAACTTTTAATTTGGGTTTGTAGTTGCTAAATCTCTAGTTTTCCATTCTGCTTTTTCTTCTCAAATTAGAAGGCAACAAAGAAGATTAAATCCTTTCTTTCAGAAATTTCTCCTCTCAAGTTCTAGTTGCCCTGAGGGGAAATTATGGAACTGAAGCAGTCTTTTAATGAAATTACTCTTTATTTTGTCATTTACAAACTAGCAGATGAAGGCTGCTAGTTGGCTGACTACTCCTGCTCTTGGTTTCTTCTAAGATCTCAGACAAAACTACTTTTCAACCCCCATGAGTCTTTCTGGTCTTTCTGTCTTGCCAGATATTTTAATCAAGATACCCTAAAGAAACCTAAATAGAGAAAGCTTGATCACCTGGAACTGCCTTCATGCATGAACCCTTTTTTTTTTTCCAGATCAATAAAGAAGCCATAAGGAGAGATCTGTTATTCTTCACAATTCTCAATTTTGTTATTGTTAAAATATTGCTTTAGAATAGGAATTCCAACTAAGGAACCAGATAAAAATGTGATTGGGAAATATTTAACAAAATAAATAAAATACAATAAAACATAGATAATGTTAGTATGTGGTTTTCTAATTGAATATGCTGTACAAAGGAATTCTCATATAAATCTTACTAGTCTCTATTCTATTTGAATCTGACACCACTGTTTTTGATTTCCTTTGAAATCCTGATTATTCCCTTTATATGTTTTCACAAGGATAGCCATGATAATGATAGAGGTTATTCTAATAAAACAAAATTTAACATATAAAAATGTGGGTCAATAATTGCTGTTGAGGTTTAGGTCTCTCTTTGGAAAAAGTAGCATCCATGATCTTTTTAATTGTTTGGGAATATTTCCAACTTTGATTTATCTTGAAAACTTTCAGCTCCAGCAAGAGCTTCCTATATATTATGTTTGACTTAGGTCCAGATGTCTTTCCTAAAATCTAGCTGAGTTATTGCCACATATGAAAAGCTGGTAGATATATGTAATTGTTTAAACCACATCTTTGTGACCCCATTTGGGGTTTTCTTGGCAAATATACTGGAGTGGTTCATCATTTCCTTCTCCAGCTAATAAGCAAGCTGAGACACACAGGGTTAAATGACTTGCTGTAACAGCAAGCACCTAAGCGTACCCAGGATGACTGCTAGCACATGTTCTTTCATCTGTTTTTCTAAAGGAAAGCAACTCAGAAAAGAGCTAACTATCTTACTTTAATCAAACATATATCATTTACCTAGTTCAGGGAAAAAAGTCAGCACCCTGTACTTCAGAGAAAATACAAACAAAAGTTACAAGCAAACAAAAAATACAGACAGAGAAAATAACACAATTCAACAGCCCAACAGATGGGGCTTCTGGCTGTCTGACAATCACATACCTACAGTTAGTTACCAGAGAATGGAACACCAACAACTGGGTTTACAAAGCCAAATCTGGCCAAATCACACAACTCTTCCCCTAAGTGAGCCACAAAATAAAACCTCACCCCAGAGGTATATATAGCCTTCTCCAGGGTGGAAGAACATCACAGACCTTTGTGACCCACTGCTTAATTACAAAGTAACAACATATGGACCTTCCTGAAAAACAAGCCTCCCCTAAGCAAGCTTCTCCTGTTGGGCTCTGTTCCACTCTTCAGCAAAATCCTCCTATCACATGATCCATGGGACCACACCCAGCCTATTAGGGGGCAGAATATATTTTCAATTCAGGGAAGGTTCTCAAATTCCCTTAGGTTTATTTAGGGCTATAGCATCAAGCACCCTAGCATCCTCGGTGGCTGCCAAAACAGGTTCTTAGATCTGCTTTTGTAAAGGAAAGCAACTCAAAATGGGTTAACAATCTTGCTTTAATCAAACATATGTCATTTACCTAGTTCAGTGGGAAAAGGTTAGCACCCCAAACTTCCAAGAATACAAACAAAGGTTACAATAAGAAGTTACAAACAGACAGAGAGACATCAGCTGACAGGCCTCCAACTCTCTGACCATTACATCCATATCTAGTCACCAGAGAGGGAAGCACCAACATCTGGGTTTTCAAAGCTGGGGGGCTCAACTGCTGCCCAGAGTCTCATCTGGTCAAATCACATAACACTTCTCAAAGTGAGCCCCAAAACAGAATCTCCCATCAGGGTATATATAGCCTTCTCCTGGCTCAGAGAATGTCACAACCCTCTTGACTCACTGCCCAATCACAAAGTAACGAGGTGTGGGTGTTCCTGAAAACCAAGCCTCCCACCATAGGCTTCAGGTGACTACATTCAGCCTATAAGGGGGCAGAGTATATTTTCAAATCAAGGAAGGTTCTTGGAGTTACTTAAGCCTAGCTTAGGTGCAGGGAAGATCTTAAATTCCCATTCCCATAACAGAAGCAAGGAAGATCTTCAAATCGCCATTACCATTACACTTGTCTAGGGTGGAACAACTAATAAGAGTCTGATGCTGTATTTGAATACAGGTCTTCCTGCCTCCAAGTCTGGCCCTGCACACCTAGGTTTCCCAAGCAGAAATACTCTATTTTGTATCAATTTGTTGCCCTCCACTTTTTATCTATAGATTATCTCTGGATGATTTGACTTGGGTAGATTGTTTACCCATGAAATTTCCTTTTTCTCTCAAGTTTATAAGAGAAAACTGCACATTTATAAGATGAAACTGCACAAAATGTTTTTACCTTCTCTTTTTCTTCCTTTTCCATCTCTTTTTCCAGGTTTTGAAAATGATTTTGTACTGTTGGCTTCAACCTTGAAAAAGCCAATCAGTCAGTCAATCTTTAAATGCCTACTATATTGCAGACACAGTGCTTAATTTGGGGTATGCAAATTTGCAAAAGAATGATAATTCCTGCCTTTAAAGAGCTTGCAATCTGATGAGAGACCAAACCATAACAGCTTGAAAGGAAGTAGAGAAGATGTCTCAGGGCATGATGGAGAAATACAGAGGACTGAAACTGAGTGGGAAATGAAAAGATGCCTGTTCTTGTAGCCTCCCTTAAATAGAGGATCAGGGAGGAGGAGGTCTTTAATCATCTGTCAACCAGAGGGTATTGGTGAAGTGTGATTACCAAGCTGACTATGTTTCTGATGATCTCTTGGAAGGATGATGAAGGTCATAAGGGTAGTCACATGATCAATAAAAGAGATATGAAGTACTTGCCGTCTATGGTCTAGGAAACATATTTTTGATCTTTTAAGATTTCTCAGATAGCTATCTAATTATTCATGTTGTATTATAGATATAGGCTCATAAGCCAATTGTCTTCAAGATAGACTTTTTGTTCACATAAGCATTGTAAAGTTAAAACATCAAGTATTTCAAGAAAGGATGTGATCTTTGGGCACAGGATAAAATACACTTTACTCACCTTTCCAGAGACAAAACACAAAATATTAGCTTTGACTTTCTTTTTCATTTCTAATTTTATAAGATCATAGAGTTAGAGCTCTGGTAGCAGAGGAGAGAAAACAAAGGCTTCATTTAGAAGATAATGTTAGAACTAGATCTTAAAGGACAAAAAGGTATTCTGAGGCTAAGATAAGGTAAAAGTGGGGTTGGGTGGGTGGACAAAGTCAATACAAAAGCTTAGAAACAAGAGATATAGCACTATGTGTGAAGAACTAAGAGAATGCCAGTTTGATTGCACTCCTTTGAATGAGGGTCAGGGATCATGAATAAAGAGACTGGGAAAGTAGTTTTGGTACCACAAAATCAATGGCTTTCCCAACTAAATGAAGGTATTTATATTTTCTTTTAAAGACTATAGAGTCATCAGAGTTTATTGAGTAAGGGAGTGATATTGTCAGATCTATGCTTAAAGAGAATTACTTTGGTAGCTACGGGAAGGAAAGAAAGGAGTGGGGAGAAATTTGAGGCATGGAGGCTAATGTAATAGTCTAGCCAAGGGGCAGCTAGATGGCACAGTGAGTAAGAGCACTGGCCTCGGAGTTGGGATGACCCAAGATCAAATCCGGTCTCAGAAAAATGAGCACCCACACATAAATAATGACTAGCCGTGTAACCTTGAGCAAGTTACTTTACCCCAATTGCTTTAAAAAAATAGTCTAGCCAAGAAATGATGAGAGCCTGAACTAAGGTAGTGATTAGAGATTTAAGAGATACTGCATGAGATGCTGCAAGAGATGCTGCAAGAGATACTGCATGAGATACTGCATGAGATACATGCAAGAGATAGTGTAGAACTGTTGCGTACATGGAAACATTTTGTAATTGATTAGATATGTGGGAAGAGTAAGAATGAAGAGTTAGAGATAACTAATAGCATTACTGTGGGAAAGATGAAAGCTGTTGTGCTCTTGACAGAAATAGGAAAGTTCAGAAAGGAGCTTGATTTGGAAAGAAAGATTTTGAGTTCTGTTTTAAGTTATTTGATTTGAGGTATCTCTAGGACATTGAGTTTGAAATGTCTTATAAGCAGGTAGTAATGCAGAGCTGAATCTCAGAGATAAAATTTGTGCAGGATACATACATATGTGTGTGTGTGTGTATAAATTAATGAGTCATATGTATGGTGAAAACAGGTTAAACTATAGGTCTGATGGGATCATCTAGAGAGAGTATAGAAAGTAAAGAAAAGAGGTACAGAACAGAGCCTTGGGAAATACCTACAGTAGAAACAGATGCCCAACTGCATGGTCACTGCAAAAGAAGACTTGAGGTATCATGGTGCAGTGGAGATAGCACTAGTTCTGGAGTCAAAGAACCAGTTTTCAAATCCAGTCTTTTTTTTTTAGTTTAAACAGATGCTTTATTAAATTCTGGTTTACATCATTCATTTCCGCCAGATTTTGAGTTAAAATTTTTCCCCATTTTTCCCCTACCCACAACCCTAGAATAGCAGTCCCACAAGATATCCCCTCATCCAATCTGCTCTCTCCCATATTTTCTCCCATACCCCCTTTGACTTTTCCATTAGAGGAAGGTGAGTCTCTGTGCCCCAATGCCTGCACATCTTATCTCCCAATTACATGCAAAATAGTATTAATAAAAGTTTATATACATACATATATATATATATATATATATATTTGAAAAATTTGATTTTAAAACCAAGAATTTCAGGTCCATTCCCTTCCTCACTTGTCACCCATTCCCTCTGGGAAGATAAGTAATTCAGTATGAGTTGTACATGTATAGCTATGTAAAACATTACCATAGTAGATATATTGTAAAAGACTGCTTATAATTCCCTCCCACCCATCCCACCCCCCACCTGGTCCATTCCCTACTTTGATCCTGTCCCTCTCCAATAGTGGGTACTTCCAACCTCTCCTCCCCCCAGAATGCCCTCCCCTCCATCATCCCCTCTCTCATCCCCCTTCCCCATACTCTGCTGCGGGGTGAGATATCCCATTTAGTTTGTATGTCATTCTCTCCCTGAGCCAAATTCAATGAGAATATGGTTTTGCCTTTTTGCCTTCCTGTTCTATCCCTCCCCTGCAGTGACTTCCCCTTGCTTCTTCTACATGAGATAGTTTACCCTACCCTGTCTCTCCCCATCTCCTCTTGCCACTTTCCTCTCTCACCTCATAATTTTACCCGTTAAGTATCATTCCTTCCCAACAAATTCAACCTATGCCCTCTCTCCATGTATAACTGTAAACATATATACACACATTCACATATGTATTCATGTGCCCATATACCCTTCTTCCATTATTTTCATACTGAGAAAGGTTTCATCAGTCACAGTTATTTTTTTTCCATGTAGGAATGTAAATAGTTCAACTTTGATAAGTTCCTTTTGATTTCTTTTCCCTGATTACCTTCTCAGGTGTCTCTTGTTTCTTTTGTCTCGATGTCAAATTTTCTATTCAACTTTGTTTTTTCTTCAAGAATGCTTGAAAGTCCTATATTCCACTGAATGACCATATTTTACCCTAAAACAAGATACTCAGTTTTGCTGGGTAGGTGACCCTTGGCATCAATCCCAGCTCTTTTGCCCTCTGGAATATCATATTCCATGCCCTTCGATCCCTCAGTGTAGAAGCTGCCAGGTCCTGTGCTATTCTGACTGTGTTTCCACAATATTGTAATTGTTTCTTCTTGGGTGCTTGTAGTATTTTCTCCTTGATCTGGGGATTCTGGAACCTGGCTATAATATTTCTGGGACTGATCTCTGGATTTCCCTACAGTTCACAGGCCAGGGGCTGCAGCTGCCACTAAAAGTGGAAAATGGCGTGTCTCCTGAGTGGCTTCTAGCCCCCAGGTGAGGAAGCCAATGCATTCCCCAAATACTGGCCCCAATGTCCGTAGGGCACTAACCTCTCACTTTGTGCTAGGCATGTCTGTGTTGATAATTCTGGAATTGCCACAGCTGCTGGTATTCTGGGGTCCCTCCAGCCAGCTGCTGGCCTGGACACCCTGGGGCTAAAACCTCGGCTCATGTGGACCTGGGCTCAGCTCCCAGAGCTCTTCACTGTCAGCTCCCAGAGTGCACTGGCCACTCCCTGCATGGCTGTTGGGCTGTCCTCAGTGGGAGGTTAGCTTCTTGTTGTTCTGTGGGTGCTGGGGTTCCAGAAGTTGTTCAGAGTCTGCTTTTACATGTTTTGGAGGTGATATGGGGAGAGAGCACCTTGGACATGCTGTTTCTACTCCACCATCTTGGCTCTTCCCCCTCAAATCCAGTCTTGATATTTGCTATGTGACCTTGAGCAAGTCTGTATACTTACATTTCTTCATTTGTTAGATGAAGAGTTTGGACTAGATTATAGATATATAATCCTTGATCGTTTCCCCCTCTAATTTTAGTATTTCAAATAAAGAAAAATATAATTGACAATTCTGTAATGGGAAGAAAGTTAACTCTGTAGTTTCTTTGAAAAAATCTCACTTAAATTGGTCATAATTAGGAAAAAAGGAGAAAGAGAGCAAGAATCATATCTGATATTGGATTTATGAGTTCTAAAATTGACTTTCAAATGAATTTTAGAAAATAATCCACTCATAAGGTGAGACTTGCATGTATGGATTCATCCCTGTCATCCTTTATTAAACTACCCTTATCACTTGAGAAAGTATTGTTTTGGTCTCCATTTACACCACAAGTGCTTTGTCTAATATTGCATCCAGGAAAATAAACAGTTCACTCCCACTACCTGGAGTGAATTCCTCATTCCCTTTTGAAAACTATGTTACACCCATGAGACTTTGCTTAATCAATTACAAGGAAGATTTTTATAACTGCATTTTGTCCTCCATCCTTCCCAGGCATCTAGTCACTCAGCATTTAGCTATATAATTCTACACAACTATAGCAATAATCACATGACTTTTCCTATTTATATATGTAGTTATGTACATGTTTCATCTTCTCTCATATCTACTATTCAAAACAGTTAGTCCTCACTATTTATCAGCAGCAAATGTTTCTCCCTCAAAAGATTGGTTTTAAAATAGATTTTGTTTGGGTGTCATGGTCACTCTTCCTTTGTTTTAATTACTTTAGCAATATATACTGAATTCTATTTGGAGAGTATTACATAGCTTTTATTTTCCTTCCCTCACCCCCCATGTCAAAGATGCAAAGGACTCGAGGGAGTTCATAAATAGATATAGAAACATGAAGTGAACAACAGCATGAACATAGAAAAAAAGGACACATATGTAGACAGATTGTGTTTTAGGCTCATAAATATTCCCATTCCCTTCTCTAGATCAGTGAACTAATTTCATATTCCATAGAGATTGTAGAAAGAATTGTGGAGCTTGCTATTTGGAGTGGGGTCATTCAAGATTGAAAAGGAATTCTATCATTCATCAAAAGTGTGGTAAGTTTTTATATATGTTTGAGTGGCAAATGGAGAAGGGGGCTACACAACTGAATTCTCTTCTTTTTTTTTTTAAACAAATACTTTATTAACTTCTGTTTTACATCATTCATTTCTGCCAGATTTTGAGTTACAATCATTTTCCCCCCATTATTCCCCTACCCAACCTCCCAGAATAGCAGTCCCACAAGATATCACTTCCTCCAATCTGCTCTCTTCCATACCTTCTCCCATACCCCCATCGACTTTTCCATTAGAGGAAGATGACTCTTTGTGTCCCAATGCCTGCACATCTTATCTCCCAATTATAGGCAAAAGAGTATTAATAATAGTATTTATATACATATTTGAAACATTTAATGTTACGACCTTGAATTTCAGATCCATTTCCTTCCTCCCTTGTCACCAATTCCTTCTTGGGATATAAGTAATTCAGTATATGTTGTACATGTCTAGCTATGCAAAACATTATCATGGTAGATATATTGTACAAGGCTGCTTATAATTCCCTCCACTCATCCCACCCCCAACCTGGTCCATTCCCTACATGATCCTGTCCCTCTTCTATAGTGGGTACTTCCAACCTCCCCTCACCCCAAGGATGCCCTCCCATCCATCATCCCTCCTCTCATCCCCCTTCTCCCTATTCTGCTGCAGGTTGAGATATCCCATTTAGTATGTATGTCATTTTTTCCCTGAACCAAATTCAATGTGAATGTGGTTTTGCCTTTTTAGCCTTCCTTATTCTCCCCCTCCTTTGCAACCACTTCCCCTACATGAGATAGTTTACCCTACCATGTCTCTCCCCATCTCCTCTTGCCACTTTCCTCTCTCACCTCATAATTTCATCCCTTGAGTACTCTCCCTTCCCAACAAAATCAACCTATGCCCTATCCATATATAACTGTAACCATATACACACACATTCACATATGTATTCATATGACCACACCCCCTTCTTCCATTATTTTCACAGTGAGAAAGATATCATCAGTCACAGTTATTGCTTTTCCATATAGGAATGTAAATAGTTCAACTTTGATAAGTTCCTTTTGATTTCTTTTCCCTGATTACCTTCTCAGGAATCTCTTGCTTCTTGTGTCTGGATGTCAAATTTTCTATTCAATTCTGGTTTTTTCCTCAAGAATGCTTGAAAGTCCTCTATTCCACTGAATGACCATATTTTTCCCTGAAACAAAATACTCAGTTTTGCTGGGTAGGTGATCCTTGGGTTCATTCCCAGCTCTTTTGCCCTCTGGAATATCATATTCCATGCCCTTCCATCCCTCAGTGTAGAAGCTGCCAGGTCCTGGGCTATTCTGATTGTGTTTCCACAATATTGAAATTGTTTCTTCCTGGCCGCTTGTAATATTTTCTCCTTGATCTGGGGATTCTGGAACCTGGCTATAGTATTCCTGGGAGTTTTCTTTTTGGGATCTTTTTCAGGAGGTGATCTGTGGATTCTTTCAACCTCTATTTTGCCCTCTGGATCTAAAACATCAGGGCAGTTTTCCTTGAGAATTTCTTGAAGGTTGATTTCTAGGTTCTTTCCTTGATCATGGCTTTCAGGTAGTCCAATAATTTTTAAATTGTCTCTCCTGGATCTATTCTCCAGGTCAGTGGTTTTTCCCATGAGATATTTCACATTGCCTTCTAATCTTTCGCTTGTTTGGATCTGCTTAACAGCATCTTGATTTCTCATAAAGTCACTAGCTTCCATTTGCTCCAGTCTAACTCTGAAGGAATGAATCTCCTCAGTGAACTTTGAGATTCTTTTTCCATCTGGCAAATTCGACTTTTTAAGGCATTCTTCTCCTCATTGCCCTTTTGGGCCTCCTTTGCCATTTGAGTTAGTCTATTTTTTAAGGTGTTGTTTTCCTCAGTCAGGCTGTTGACCCTCATTTCATACTTTTCCTGCATCCTTCTCATTTCTCTTTCGAATTTTTCCTCCACTTCTCTTATTTGATTTTTAAAGTCCTTCTTAAGGTCCTCTATGGCCTGCAACCCGCTCATGTTTTCCCTGGGGCTTTTGGAGCAGGACTTCTGACCTCACAGTCCTTTTCCTGCTCTATGCCCCCAAAATAGGAGTCTAGGGTTGCATTTTTCTGTTTCCTTTGCCTTGGCATGTTGCCACTTAATTGCTTGACTTTGGGCTTGTTGCCACACTATGGCTTTAAGGCCAGATAGAGGAATTTTCGTCCCAAACGTGTGGGGGGCAACTTCCGTTTCTGGCAAGCTGTAAACCCACCCACAACTTCCACCCTAGATCACAATCCAGATCCAGGGAGGTTAAAGCAAGAGCGATTACCCCCCAAGACTGATCGCTGGATCTCCCCACGATTTGTAGGCTGGGAGCCGGAAATGCCTCTGAAAACTACACAGTGGCGTGTCTCCTCAGCTGCTTCTAGCCCCCAGGGGAGGGAGCTGACGCATTCCCCAAATACAGGTCCCAAAGTCCATAGGACACTAACCTCTTACTTTGTCCTAGGCAAGTCTATGTTGATAATTCTGGGGTCTCCACAGTTCCTGGTGTTCTGGGGTTCCTCCAGCCGGCTGCTGGCCCTGCCGCCCTGGGGCTAAAACCTCGGCTCACGTGGACCTGGGCTCGCTCGGCTCCTGCGCTCTGCGTGCTGCCGGCTCCCAGACCACTGCGCTGGTCCTTCCTGCAGGGTGCTGGGCTGTCCTCAGCGGGAGGTTAGCTTCTCTGTGTCGTTCTGTGGGTGCTGGGGCTCCAGAAGTTTTTCAGAGTCCTTTTTTACATAGTTTGTGGAGAATCTGGGGGCAGAGAGGCTTGGACGAGCTGTTTCTACTCCGCCATCTTGGCTCCGCCCCCCCCTGAATTCTCTTCTTGTAAGGATTATCTTTATTTTAGAAATCTTAATAAGAGACTAGGAGATTTCCTTTGCACATTCAGTTCAGAAGTCTAGTAAAAACTCTTCAAAACCAGACATCTTGATCATGTTGGATTGATTGCATGTTCTCTTAGATCTCTTCCAACTTTGAGATTCTGTGATTCTGACTCCTAATTCTAGTGAAGATGTGAATCACAAACTCACCTAAGAAATATGACTACTTGGTGTTCTCAGGTGCTTTGTAAAATGGGGAAGCTGAAAAGTTTTCCAATTTCTTTCACTATGGATCTTCATGGCTTAGCCTTTGTACTTTCTTTGAAGGCCTATAATATCACTTGCAACCCACATCTACACTTGAGTACAACTCCCCACCTACCCCCCTGAAAAAAAAAAGTATTCTATATATAAATGAATTTTGGCTCATCCAAGTTATTCTTTCCTATTGATTCTTCTTTATTAGGATAAATGATTGAAAAGCTGTCTTAATTTATTCACAATATCTATTTTTACTTTATTGTTTGTTATATAAACAAGTATGTTTGCTATTATTACAAAAAGCATTTATTCCAGTTATATGCATCTGATAGGTTCTTAGTTGGATTAATTGTCCAACGTCCAACACTAGTATTTGATATTGGTTCTATTACTAAAACATATAATAAATATTGGTTAATTGTTCTGTATATGTAAAGAATTGTGCTAGGTAGCAAAGACACAAAGTTGAAAGAAAAAAATGAAAGGGGCCTTGTCTTCAGTAAGTTTATAATTTAGTACTAATTAAAGACCTACACAAATAAGTATCATACTACAGGTTAGAATAGAATTAAGGACATCAATAAGGTCACATGGAGTGGCAGAGGAGAGACAAAAAGGAAGAGATCACTTCTAGTAAAAATAAGTGATATTTATTCACCACTCTGAAGTTTATGAATCCCCTCCTCCCTAACACTCCATTATGGTAGGCATTATGTGTATCAGTGACTCTTTACAGATGAGTCAACTACAGCTCCAGGAAACTGACTTACCCATGGTCATACACTGTAGAAATTAAGCCCAGGTTTCTCTCACCCCTATTCCTGTTATAAGTTATGCTATACTGTTGTTGTTGTTGTTGTTGTTGTTGTTGTTGTTGTTGTTGTTTTCCCGGAGCTGGAAGATTCAGGGAAAGGTTATTGATGAAGTCACATATGAGGAGGACATTAAGAAGATAATTTGAATGGGCATACAAAAATAATAGCAATTACTCACATTTAAATAATTCTCAGTTTTCAAATGTCTTTTCTCACAGCAAATGTGTGAGATATGCTGTACAAATAAAATTAATCCTGATTTTCATTTCAGGAAACTGAGGTTGATTGATTAAATTATTGGCCCAAGACCACAATACTGGCAAATAGCAGAGATGGGATTCAATTGCCAGTCTTTTTGATTCTGTTACCCAACAGAGTGTCCTTTCTATTATATTATAAGATGTAAGGATGCCTATTCTAGTCAAGTATTTATATACACAGGGAAAATAGGAAAAGAAAAAATAAAACAATTAAGAAGTAGTATTATTTTTTCATGTGAGACATATAGATAAGAAATGCAGAGGGAAAAAATATTTTGCTCTCCATTATACAAAATACTGGAAATATTTCTATTATGTAGAATGTGTGTAACAAATCTATCAATGCAAATTTAATGAAGTGGCTTTTGAAACTTGAGTTAAAGCTTTTATCTTGCTTACTCTTCCACATTCTTTACAACAGAGGGAAATAAGAGGCAAACGTGAGGAAGGAGTAACACTCTGGACAGTTGGGTAGTTGGACAGTTGGGAACAGTTGGTAAAAGGACATGAAGATAGGACTAGAAATAAGACAGTTTGAGTAGATCATAGAGTATATGGAGAGAAGTAAAGGTTAAGAAGACAGGAGAGGAATGAAAGTGAAATAAAAAAAATGTAATAATAATTTATTTAAAAAAAGAGATAATAGATATTAAAAATAAATTAAAATATTGTATATTTCTGTTTGTGTAGTTTCTCAACCCATGCAAGTTGTAATAATTTTCACATCTCTACCTGCTTGGCAGCAAACTGTTTTTTCATACAACAGATATTTAACATGTTGGTTAGTGAACAAATGAACACCATACCTCAATATCCCTCTTAACTGATATTGCCACTCCTAGATTTCATCACCTTGGTCCGCTTCCAGGTATTTACAAGCACTGTCTTTATGAATAAAGACTCCAGGTGACAATTTAATCTGATATTAGTAGGTTAGAGTCCCTAGAGGAGGGCAGCCAGAATAATGAAGGGTCTCAAACCCAGACCTTATAAGGAATAAATAAATAAACTTGGGCTATATAGTCTGGAGAGAAATCTTAGGGAAAATATAATGACTATCTTCAAGTATTTGAAGCTCTGTGTTATGGAAGTGAGGCTAAATTCTGAAGAGGCTAGTTTAGGTTGCATATAAATGAAGACATTTGAAAAATTAGAGATATCCTAAATTTGAGTGGGCTGCCTTGAGGGAGTAGCTTTCCCTTCTTTGGAGGTCTTCAAGCACATAAAGGATGACCACCTCTCAGATGCGTTGTAGAAAGGATTCTTATTAAGCTATGAGTTGGAGTAAAGAGCTTCTGATAGCCCACCTTACTCTGATATTCTGTGATTTGTAGTGAGGGGAGGGGAAAAAAATGAGTGTAATGTATCCTCCATAGGCAGGAGGCATCTACTGCTTTTAGGAAACAATTAAAGTGATTTCATCTTCACATACAAGCAAACCAAACCTACTGGGTAATTTCAATATGAAAGAGAGAAAGAAAGAGAAAGAGAAAGAGAGAGAGAGAGAGAGAGAGAGAGAGATTTCCAAAACTTCTAATGAACTACTTCTATATTTTCTTTTATTGTTTAGTTGAGTGAAAAGTTCAGTGAGTCTCCTTATTGAATTGGCAGAAATATATGTGGAAACACCTATTTGAGGAAGGTTTATTTTAATTAATTCAAAATTAATTCAAACACTAAAGGAAAATTTCTTAAAATATGATTGACAAGACATTTTCAATTATAGATGAAGTATTCTGAGAAACAAAATTGGAAAAAAATAAAACCTGGTTTTATTTTTTTAAATTTTTTTTTGCCAAATGAATCAACAAAGGATTTCAACTTACTTAACAACGTGAGTGTCTGTGATATTAGCATAAAGCCATGTTTCTTAATAATGCTGTTAGATTTTTATCTCAGAATGTTGAAAGTTATCCATACATAATTGGTGCTTTTCATAAATATTATCATTCCCTTGGTATATTCCAAGAAATAAGTCAATTCATTTCATCTCCCTGAGGGAGGAAAGCAATAAGTTCTGCATTTGGAAAACATCCTCATTTGAATATGAGGGAATATTCTCAAGGGAATCTAAGGCAAATTTTGCAAATATTACATAAGCAAAGACCTTGAGAGAGAGTGGGAAAAACAGAAACCAAAAACACACAAAGATTTTTCCAAGAGTTTATGGACAAATCTTGGTCATACAAAAGAGATAAATGTATTTCTCCTTTCTTTGGAGAGGTGAGTGACTATGGTTGTAGAACACTGCAGACATGTTTCCAAAAAAGGTCTTTTCCTCTATTTTTTTCCTCTCCCCCTTATTTGACACAAGGTTTACTACAGGGGCAGGTGGGTAGTATGACCCCCAATGACTACAAGGTTAAAGAAATAACTTCAGCATAGATTTTAAAAGAATTAAAAATCTCATGGAGAGCTTTAGTTTGCCATTTGGCTATTTCTTAAAAATTGTTGTTGTTTTTAAGTATGATTGCTCAATGACTAAAGGGAAATAATCAGATCTAGAGAGTTAGTTATCTTTTTTGCCATTGATTTTGATTTATTTTAAAATAAATCACTTTTGTGCACAAACAGCCTTTTAAAAACTAAGGATACATATGAGCATAAAGAACTATGATGAAAAGAAAGGCCAAAAAATGAAGAAAGTAGCCTTCAGGGTAAAGCAATTTTTTTCAGAGCATTAGATTTCTATAACCGATGCACAATAGATTGAAATAATTATTCAACCTTTATTAGCAAATTATCACTTTTTATATGGTTAGGAAAGTAATAGGTAATAAACGTATATTGCAGTGGTCTAGAAAACTCCCAGAGGAAGAAATGCCTTCGACCAATGAAGATCAGCACCATCTTCTAACTAACACCATCAACACTAACTTCTTTCTTTATTTCATTGGAACTTTACAATAAGCCTATGATGTAGGCAATATAGGTATCATTATCTTTATTTTACAAAATAAGAAACTGAAACTAACTCATTAAGTGACTTAGTCATGGTCACACATTTATTTAATCCCATCTCCTCCTCAAGAGGTTTAAAATTTAGAACATAAAATTTTAGTGACAAAAAATGACAGAGTGATGATGTTCTGAGTAACAGAAATCCTATTTATTTTGTTAGTACACATTTGTTTGCATGTAGACTTCTTGCATTAGACTGCGAGTTCCTTGAGTGTAGGAACAATTTTGACTTGTTCCTGTATCCTCACAGCTTAGTACAGAGAGAGTACATAGTAGATATTTAGTAAATTCTTGAAGGCCATGCAGTATAAGTGAAAAGGGAAAGATTAGGATATATCAGTGGAGAGAGGGCTACACTGGAGAAAGCAAAGCTCCTTGAGGAACTAAAGGATTTAATGAATGGTAGGCTTCACAACTGAGCTAGACTTGCAGTATCCTGTGGTAGTAACTCACCCTGCCCCTTCCCCCCAGGCTTCTCCAAATTACCCAATGATTCTTAAATTTGAAATCACAGTAGGGGTTGTTAAGTCTAGGCAGGTGGACTTTACTCAGTTATATTTACAAGCACGTTTATACTAACACAAGAAGTGCTTTATTCGATGTTAAAGAATTTGGGCACCCTTCCCAGAATGCCTACAGATGGCCAACAAAGGTGGCAATCTGATTTACCCAGTGCTGTTAGAAAGAGAAAGAAGTACATGGTCAGTAATATCTCTGATGTCAAGGGGGAGGGGAAGAAGAAAATATTACATTATGTGATTCAGGTAAAATCCTATTTTGTTGGAACATATGAAGTCTTCAAATGACAAAGTAATTGCCTAATAAAACGTTACAGTACAGCCCTAAGCAGAAAAATGAAGCAATTATTTTTTATGTAGCTCTTAGCTTTCCTAACCCAGAATTCCTCTGTTCTTTTGTTTTGCTTTTCCTCTTGATCTGTTTGAAGAGTGTTTTTCCCCTGCATGTTTAATAGAAGCTGTTCCCCCAAAGGCTGATACTCTATGGTGCTTTCCCATTACTCACCTCAGCAGTGTTACCTTGCTGACTGTAAAATTAAAACTTGACTGTCAAACAGGAAGCAGTGAACCAAAAGCAGAAATTGCCACACTATTGGTGAGAAAACTCATTGTCATTTGGGGCCCAGTAGACATCATACTTCACAGTCAAGCAAACACAGTGGCAGTTCAGAAACAGGTAAAATAAGGGAAGGTAAAAATAAACAATAATCTCAAAACTGAAGCTTAAGTATAAACTGGGTAAGCAAAGCCCTCCTGCAGAACTGCACTAGAAAATAGATTTCAGAAAGGTTCACAATTAGCTTCAGTTTAATAGTTTAGTTTATCTATTCCAAATTAATTGCCTCTACATAGTTTGGTGGTCCCTTTTAAAGATTATTGGGCAAAATGCAAAATAATTAAGAACATTTGTTTAACTTTCTCTCTACTATTTATTCTTTCATTTTTAATTTCATGTCCTTAATTTTTGCCTCTTCCTGTTCTCTCTCTCTCTCTCTCTCTCTCTCTCTCTCTCTCTCTCTCTCTCATTTCTGTCTTTCTCTGTCTCTCTGTCTCTATGTCTGTCTCTCTCTTTTTCAGAGAAATATGCATGTGTGTGTGTGTGTGTGTATGTATTCATCTATGGATCAATCTCATATATACATATATATGAGCATGTATGTAAGTTTGTATATATATATGTGTGTGCATATGTATGTATGTATGTATGTATAGATACATGCAACATGAAGCTGATGTAACTGAGATAATGGATTGTAAGTCCCTGTAAGGCAGAAGCAGGGGCAAAGGGGGTGTTCTTTATGTATCCAGGACTGAACACAATACATGAAACATAGTAATCAGTAGAGTGGAAAACTAACTTTACACTCTTAAGAGTATATTAGGGGGGTGTCTAGATGGCACAGTGAATAAGAGTGCCGGCCCTAGAGTCAGGAGGACCTGGGATTGGTTCCAGCCTCATATTTAACACCCACACAAAAATAACTGGCTATGTAACCTTGGGCAAGTTACTTAACCCCAATTGCTTTAAGAAAAAAAAAAGTATATTCTTTGGGCTCTTTTTTCAAGGAATAGAACCTAAAGCTTACATTAAGAGTTCTAGACTTAGAGCTTGAAGAGAACTTACAAATCATATAGTTGAACCGCTTCACTTTATACAGTATGAAACTGAGACTCCAATAGTTGAAATGGCTTACCAAAGGTCATACTCCATAGTAAATAGCAGAACTAGAATATGAACCCAGATAATCTGATACCATACCGTGCACTTTCAACTATAATGGCCTACAAAAAAATCATCCAAGTCTACACACTCAGCAAAAAAAGAGACACAGGAACCTGCATACCTGCTTCACCTGACATTCTCCTTGGTTCTTTGACTTCAGTGAATGAAGCTTTACATGAAACTGTCCCCAAAAGTCAACCATTCAGATGCTAGTTTGACCCTGCTCTCCTCAGGTGGCCCATAGATCTTAAGGGTTCCATGGTTGTATACTGTAGTAGACAAAGAAAGATAAATATTCTAACTTAGAGTAGGCTAATTTCAACAACCTTTGATATCAATTATAAGTAGATCAGATTAAGTTAAACTCAGAGACTAGTAAGTTTTTCAATGGAGTCAGGGACTGTGCTGGTTGATTATGCATCAGCCACATTAACTTTCTATCTACAATTCTTCCCCTCAGTGAAATCAGACCTAATTTAACTAGTATAAGCTAACACACATAATTAAAGTGCTTTTATTCCTCTGAATTTTCTTCTGACATTTTCTGGTTTTGCTCCTACATTTTACATGTGGTAACCAAAAAACTATGTATTATTAAACATGAATTCCATTAACTTAGATAGATGCATTATAATATTGTCCTTGTCTTATTAATTCAGTATATGGTTTTTATATTTTCATTATATGGTTTGACTCATTGAATAGTTATCTTCATCGAGCTACCCACAATAACTCCTAGATACATTTTGTTTTCTGTTATGATGACTAATGCAGAGTCTAGCAATGGCCCAAAGTCAAACAAACCATTCCTTCCTCTTTACCTTTCCTTGCTATTAATAGGATGTATTTATCACCCAAAGATTAGCCACACTAAGAAAGGAAAGGCTCAAGAATGATGACTGCCAGATATTGAAGTTTCATGGCCATGGTAACTTATTGAATCATCTGATAATATAAGGAAGTTTTGTGATCTGCATTAGGTAACAGGTCATGCTATCATGTTCATAAGTGGGAGAAATGTGAGTTTCCACATGTATGAAATCACAGACCCTTGAGGTATTGAAGTTTAACCAATAGGTATATAATAAATTTATCTTATTGACCAAAAGTATTGATTTTTTCTGAGAAGCCTCAGCCCCAGTCTAGTGGTTATGTAATCTACCCTAGACTAGAAGGTGTACTGTGAAGGCACAAATCTTATATGGATAGAAAGTTATTCATTTTCTATCCTTTTTCCCTTCTGTATTTTGGGACACCAAACTCATTTTTATTTTGTATAGAGAGCATGATTAATATAGATGGAGGTCTAGATATGGAGTTGGGGAAATTCAAATACTGAGGTCAATTCTCAATGTTCTTGCTTATCTCCTCTTGGGAGGCAACTTCCAGTAGTGTCTCCAACTACTTCCTGGATTGCTGCAGCAGGATTATTGATTACTGACCCAAGGAAATGTACTCAAATACAACTTTAAGCAATGAGAGACTTTCGCTTTTTCATCTACTCATATCTAACTTTGAATTCAGGTTTTGGTGGGCAGGAATTATTTCACTTTCTCTTCTCATGTCTGTGTAATCAGCATCCTAGCTTAGACACTCATTTCTAAAATGAAAAGAACAAAAGGTAGTCTCCTGAGAAATTAAAATATATAAGATAGAGGAAGAAAAATATATAGCCTATAATATAGTTTTAGAAATAAGAAACTTCCTACTACCACATCACTAGCATTGTCTTTACTGTCTAATATGTCAATAATGTAAGGGTATAAAATTCCCTGCTTACATAATGAACTATAACTGATAGTACATAATAGGTCACCAGGTGACTTTTAACTATGTCTTTTAATCAATGTCAAAGTGTTTCAATAAAGCAGTAAGGAATTGTTAATGGGACATTGCAACATGAATGTGTTTTGCATCCAAAAGTTTCCCTGAAATGTCTTGGGCAATATTATATACAAAGACCATAATGATCTCTCTAAGATCAGAATATCAATGGAAAGGTATTGAAACTCAGTTTTTAAAATGTAATCTCTAGAAATAAATGTGACTTCTATATTAGTTCCAAACACCAAATTAATGGAAAAAAGAAGAGAATTAGGCAATTGGTGCTCTTATGCCATCCTGAGCGTTTCAGAACAACTCCATGAAGGCTGAAGAAAACATTGTCCTTACTTGTGTCAATAAAAGATGCAGTCTTTTGGGAAAGAAAAGGCTTGTATTTGTACAACAAACAGAACATGACTTTTCAGAAATTGTCTGGGTGTGCTGATGTGCTTAGCATTGTAAGTGGAATATCTTCTCCTCAGTCTCCTATACGTTCATTCTTACTACCACCAACTATGTCCAGGAGTTTAACTTCAGGCCTGGAGTAGAAGAATAGGTAAGACACTGGCATTAAACTCTGGGAAATTGTAATCAAATTTCAACTCTTCTGCCTACTACCTGTGTTACCTTGTTTAAGTCACTTGATCGCCTTAGTTTCCTTATCTTTAAAATGGTGAGGGTGAACTTGATGAACTCTGAAATACCTTTCAATTCTAATCCAATTAGAATTCAATTCAGTTCTATTCTATGCCCATAATATAGCAGCCTTCTGGTAGGTGTGGCTGCCTCAAACCTCTCCTTTGACCTGCCATATCCATCTTGGTAAAACACTCCTTTGATTTTGTCATTTATTTCACTATTTTAAAATATCACAATTTCATCAGCATCAACTTTCCCTGAATCAGTGTTAGATTTTAACGCCCTCACAACTTAGTAGATAGTCTTTGTGATTTTCTAAGACCAAAAATGTAAGCAAAGCAACAACTACCACAAAGGATTTACTCAGAAACGTTCTCTCAATCTTTGCCTTTTCTGGGTCTCAGATGACAAAACATGACACTCTCTTAGGTTCAAACTTAAAGTCTTTCCAGTGAGGTAAAACCTGTTAGAGCTTATTCTCTAAGTCTTTTCTACTCAGGGTTATCGCCATTCCCTTTGGAGGATTTTGAGAAGGCTTAGTATTCCTCTTAATTGAAATAACGAGAGTGGTTCTTATTTTTTATATAAAACCAAAGAAATAAATCAATCACCTAACATTATAAATAATCTGGGCACTCATGTTATTTTGCAAACCCATCTTTCTCTCAATACAAATGGCAGTTACAGTTAACCTAGAAGCCCTCAGCACTGCCATTCCATGAGAGCAGGTTCCATGGTTTTGCCTTGCTTCATATATGTATATACATACACATACATATTTACATATACATACATATTTATATACACATATATATCACTTAGAATAATATTTGGCATGTAACAAAGATGTAATAAAGTCTTGTTAAAGATTTTGTTATTCTGCATTGATAAAGGGAGTCTTCTCAGTGGGAATATTGATGATTTATGTGGATTTATTTTATATCCTGCTACATTGCTGGATTTGTTGTTTTAATCAATTTTTTGGGTTGGTTCTTCTGGTTTTTCTAAGAAAATTATCATGTGATCAACAAAAATAATATTTTTATTTTCTCTTAACCTTTAGTTGTTCCCTTTATTTCTCTCTCATCTTATTGTTACAGGTGTTGGACTTAGTTAAGATTCTTTTCAGCATCTTCAGCATTTCATAGTCATTTAAAAAATAATTATATTATCAACATGATCTATCCTATTTATAGATGTTGAGCACGTCTTTCATTCCCAGTATAAAACCTTATCATAGTACATGATTGTTACATCTTTTAAGAAATATTGAATAATTTTGTTTTATTAATGAGAACCACCGTATTGAAGGAGAACCTTTAACGTCATATTGTTGATGTTTGCTTTAGTTTATAATCAACAAATACACAAAGAGGAATTGTGTAGTCTTCAATATTTCAGTGCACTGAGTCATGGTAATGATATAGTTTGTAATGGAATATCATTTGCAAAGCCCTGCCTATTATCCTTATCAAGGATATCCTTGGTGTCTATGTTGATGATTTCCATAAAAACATATTATCTAGTTGGGAATCAGGTATATGGGTTGGCAATTTTTCTCCTGGACCCTTTTTTTTGGCATATTAAGGTCTTCAATGTTTTTAATTTGTTTAATTCAGCTGTTCCCTTTGTCTACTTTAGCGTCATTTTAATCTTTTTTTTTAAACAAATGCTTTATTAACTTCTGTTTTACATCATTCATTTCCGCCAGATTTTGAGTTACAATCATCATTATTCCCCTACCCAACCTCCCAGAATAGTAATCCCACACGATATCGCTTCCTCCAATCTGCTCTCTCCCATACCTTCTCCCATACCCCCTTCGACTTTTCCATTAGAGGAAGGTGAGTCTTTGCATCCCAATACCTGCACATCTTATCTCCCTATTACAAGCAAAAGAGTATTAATAATAGTATTTATATATATTTGAAACATTTAATGTTACAACCTCAAATTACAGATCCATTTCCTTCCTCCCTTGTTGCCCATTCCCTCTTGGGAGATAAGTAATTCAATATATGTTGTACATGTCTAGCTATGCAAAACATTATCATAGTAGATATATTGTACAAGGCTGCTTATAATTCCTTCCCACTCATCCAACCCCCCACCTGGTCCATTCCCTACATGATCCTGTCCCTCTTTTATAGTGGGTACTTCCAACCTCCCCTCACCCCAAGGATGCCCTCCCATCCATCATCCCTCCTCCCATCCCCCTTCCCCCTATCCTGCTACAGGTTGAGATATCCCATTTAGTATGTATGTCATTTTCTCCCTGAACCAAATTCAATGTGAATGTGGTTTTGCCTTTTTAGCCTTCCTTATTCTCCCCCTCTTTTGCAACCACTTCCCCTTGCTTCTTCTGCATGGGATAGTTTACACTACCCTGTCTCTCCCCATCTCCTCTTGCCACTTTCCTCTCTCACCTCATAATTTCATCCCTTGAGTATTCTCCCTTCCCAACAAATTCAACTTATGCCCTCTATCCATATATAACTGTAACCATATACACACACATTCACATATGTATTCATATGACCACACCCCCTTCTTCCATTATTTTCATAGTGAGAAAGATATCATCAGTCACAGTTATTGCTTTTCCATATAGGAATGTAAATAGTTCAACTTTGATAAGTTCCTTTTGATTTCTTTTCCCTGATTACCTTCTCAGGCATCTCTTCCTTCTTGTGTCTGGATGTCAAATTTTCTATTCAATTCTGGTTTTTTCCTCAAGAATGCTTGAAAGTCCTCTATTCCACTGAATGACCATATTTTCCCCTGAAACAAAATACTCAGTTTTGCTGGGTAGGTGACCCTTGGGTTCATTCCCAATTCTTTTGCCCTCTGGAATATCATATTCCATGCCCTTCGATCCCTCAGTGTAGAAGCTGCCAGGTCCTGGGCTATTCTGATTGTGTTTCCACAATATTGAAATTGTTTCTTCCTGGCTGCTTGTAGTATTTTCTCCTTGATCTGGGGATTCTGGAACCTGGCTATAATATTCCTGGGAGTTTTCTTTTTGGGATCTTTTTCAGGAGGTGATCGGTGGATTCTTTCAACCTCTATTTTGCCCTCTGGATCTAAAACATCAGGGCAGTTTTCCTTGAGAATTTCTTGAAGGGTGATTTCTAGGTTCTTTCCTTGATCATGGCTTTCAGGTAGTCCAATAATTTTTAAATTGTCTCTCCTGGATCTATTTTCCAGGTCAGTGGTTTTTCCCATGAGATATTTCACATTGCCTTCTAATCTTTCATTTGTTTGGATCTGCTTAACAGCATCTTGATTTCTCATAAAGTCATTAGCTTCCATTTGCTCCAGTCTAACTCTGAAGGAATGAATCTCCTCAGTGAACTTTTGAGATTCTTTTTCCATCTGGCAAATTCGACTTTTTAAGGCATTCTTCTCCTCATTGCCCTTTTGGGCCTCCTTTGCCATTTGAGTTAGTCTATTTTTTAAGGTGTTGTTTTCTCAGTCAGGCTGTTGACCCTCATTTCATACTTTTCCTGCATCCTTCTCATTTCTCTTTCCAATTTTTCCTCCACTTCTCTTATTTGATTTTTAAAGTCCTTCTTAAGGTCCTCTATGGCCTGCAACCCGCTCATGGTTTCCCCTGGGGCTTTTGGAGCAGGACTTCTGACCTCATAGTCCTTTTCCTGCTCTATGCCCCAAAATAGGTGTCTAGGGTTGCATTTTTCTGTTTCCTTTGCCTTGGCATGTTGCCACTTAATTGCTTGACTTTTGGGCTTGTTGCCACACTATGGCTTTAAGGCCAGATAGGGGAATTTTCGTCCCGAACGTGTGGGGGGCAACTTCCGTTTCTGGCAAACTGTAAACCCACCCACAACTTCCACCCTAGATCAGAATCCATATCCAGGGAGGTTAAAGCAAGAGTGATTACCCCCCAAGACTGATCGCTGGATCTCCCTACAAATTTGCAGGCTGGGAGCGGGAGCTGCCTCTGAAAACTACAAAATGGCGTTTGTCCTCAGTGGCTTCTAGCCCCCAGGGGAGGGAGCCGACGCATTCCCTAATACCAGTCCCAAAGTCCATAGGACACTAACCTCTTACTTTGTCCTAGGCAAGTCTATGTTGATAATTCTGGAGTCACCACAGCTCCTGGTGTTCTGGGGTTCCTCCAGCTGGCTGCTGGCCCTGCCTCCCTGGGGCTAAAACCTCAGCTCATGCGGACCTGGGCTCGGCTCCTGCGCTCTGCGCGCTGCACGCTGCCAGGTCCCAGACCACTGCGTTGGTCCTTCCTGCAGGGCTGCTGGGCTGTTCTCAGTGGGAGGTTAGCTTCTCTGTGTCGTTCTGTGGGTGCTGGGGTTCCAGAAGTTGTTCAGAGTCCCCTTTTACATAGTTTGGGGGGAATCTGGGGGCAGAGTGGCTTGGATGAGCTGTTTCTACTCTGCCATCTTGGCTCCGCCCCCCATTTTAATCTTCTTTAAATAATATCTGAAACTGTGATGTTAGAGGCCAGATAGATTGTGCTCCTATCCTTTTCCTTGAAGGATTTTTTAAAAGTTATCCTAAAATTTTTTCCAATCATTTAAAATTGTTCTTTCATATGCTGATTTTATTCTTAAATGTTCTTGGGATGACTTTGCTTAGTTGGGTCTCTCACCAAATTTTCTGTAAACTGACTGCCCTTTACTGCTTCTTTCTGTTTTATTAGGTGATAGCACTCATAATCAATCACTCATAATCTATGGCCATAATATTTTACAAATGAGCTTTTATTTAAAACTAGGGGTTATCATAGTCTGCCATCACTTTTTCCTTGGCATTTTAGCTAAATGTTTAAATGACTTGTTTGCTTTTTTTTTTTTTTTAGGATCTTTTGACCTCCTTTGCATTGCAGTTGATTTAGAGATTTCTGCCTCATTTAGACTTCCACCTGAAATTGTTGGTCAGTGTTCACATTCTTTCTTCCACCCATATGCAATGTTTCATCACCACCAACTTGTGTGAATGGGTCGGGACTGAGCTGTTTCAAGTAAACACCCTATCTTTTTTTTCTCCTTTAAGTTCCTTTTTTTTTCTAGCTTCACATTAAGCTTAAAATTCTTATTTTAATAAATCAATAGTGTCACTATATACACACAACTGATTCATGAATAGCATATCAAATGCAAGTACTTTGCTATCTGATAAAATATTGTTGATTTAATTTTTGTGCTCTTTGGCACTTACCGTATCTAAGTTATACATTTGTTTCATTGGCATAGTCTTTGAGAACCTAAGCTCACATTTATATTACAGTGAGGTATTGGAATGGGATTTATTCAAGCATTTAATAGTATTATTAGTTTTACTAAACCACATATGTTATTCCATCAACCATATTGGTTTCCAAAAAGACTTTTCTTCCCAAAGGAAAGGTAATTCAATGGATAGAAACTAAACCTAGTCAAAACATGGCTAAAATAAATAAAGCCATGTATAAAATATGTACTTCTTGGTTTAAGATAACATAGTGTTAGGATTTTCCATCTGAGTAGCAATAAAGCATTGGCATTTTCCTTTGGATTGGGGGGAGAAATCACACGATTTCTCATAAAATATAGGTTTTATATTGTTCGACTGTTGCTACAAACTGAAAGCAGGTGTTTGTCTTCTAGCAAATTTCTGTTTCTGTTCACTATTAACAATCAGGCTGCCACAGGTGTGACTGAGTATGACTTCATCTTCCAGAATTAAAGAAAAGACTTAATGAGTCTTTCCAAATTTGAAATTATGAATGTGTAGCTAAGAGATTAGCAAAACATTCATAGCTATATATTCAAAGCTTCTAAGTTTAGTACTGAACCTGACAACAGCCAGGTTACAGAATTAGATAACAATTTTTTCCAAAGGTTTCAGTTGCTTATCCTTTCTGCCTCTAAAAAGAAAATGTGACTTTCTAGGTGCCATGCTTCAAGGATGCTGTGGACACTTAGAAGGCTACAAAACTGGAAACAAAGAATAATTTTAAAGGAATCAAAGTCTAGGCAATCTGCTTCGTGTCAGAAAGTTAAGTAGAGAGTGATGGACACATTTTAATGGCTTTCTAATTTGTATAAAGTACATTATAACAGATTTTATCTTCGCCTGAAATTCAATTGTGCCCTCAATCACAAAATTTGAGAATTTTAAAAATCATTTAGGTGAAATTAACAATAAATGTTAAATGAGTTCTTATCCCAGAAGCTGGAGTATTTGGGTTTCCCAAAGAGGAGATTATTATAGTCATTGACTACTGTGTCTTATATACCTAATCTATTCCACTGATCTACTACTCTTTACCTCAGCCAGTACCAAGTAGTTTTGATGACTGCTGCTTTATGATACAGTTTAAAATCTGGCTAGGCCACCTTCCCTAGCATTTCTTTTCATTAATTGAATATTAATGATATTCTGGATATTCTGGATCTTTTGGTCTTCCAGATGAATTTTATTACTATATAGGTCTGAAAAAAATAGAGGAAAAGAATATAAATGAATTGGACATGCAACTGAAAAAGGTAGTAAAGTAACAAATTGAAAATCCCCAATTAAATACTAAATTAGAAATACTGAAAGCCAAAAGAAAGAGATTTAAAAAATTGAAATTCAAGAAAACTATTGAACTAATAAATAAAACTAAGGGCTGGTTTTATGAAGAAAGCAATAAAATTGATAAATCATTAGTCAATTGGATTTAAAAAAGAAAGAAAAAAAACAAATTACCAGTATCAAAAATAAAAGGGTGAATTTACCTCCAATGAAGAGGAAATTGAAACAGTAATTAGGAATCATTTTGCTAAATTCTATGCCCATAAATTTGACAATCTTAGCGAAATGGATGAATATTTACAAAAATATAAGTTGCACCATTAACTGAAGAGGAAGCAAAATACTTAAATAGCCCCATCTCAGAAAAAGACATTGAGCAAACTTTCAATGAATTCCCTAGGAAAAAATCTCCAAGGGCAGATGAATTTACAAGTAAATTGTATCAAACATTTAAGAACAATTAATTCCAATACTTTATAGACTGGGAAAATTGCAGAAAGAGTTTTACCAAATTATTTTTATGATACAAATATGGTACTGATACCTAAATCAGGAAGAGGCAAAAGAGAGAAAGAAAATTATAGACCAATTTCCCTCCTGAATATAGATGTAGAGATTTGAAATAAAGTATAAGCAAAAAGATTATAGCAACTTTTCATGAGAATAATACAATTTGATCAGGTAGGCTTTATTCCAGGAATGCAAGACTGACTCAATATTAGGAAAACTATCAGTATAATTAATCATATCAACAACAAAAAGAAGATGCAGAAAAAGCACTAAAAACCATAGGAATAAATGGAGTCTTCCTTAAAATAATAAGTAGCATCTCTCTAAAACCATCAGCAAGTATTATATGTAATGGGAATAAGCTAGAAGCATTTCCAATAAGATCCAATAAGTGAAACAAAGATGTCCACTGTCACCCTGTTTTTCAATTTGATACTAAAAATATTAGATTTAATGATAGGAGATGAAAAATAAATCAAAGGAATCAGATTATGCAAAGAAGAGACTAAACTATCATTCTCTGCAGATGATATAATGATATACTTAGAGAATCCTAGAGAATCAAGTTAAAAATTACTTGAGATAGTAAATAAATTTGAAAAAGTTGTTGGATATATAATAAATCTATATAAATCTTTGGCATTCCTGTATATTTTTAATGAAGTCCAACAGTAAGAAATAAAAAGAGAAATTCCATTTAAAGGTACTGTATACTTTACAAAATATATTGGTGACTATGTGCCAAAACAAACCCAAGACCTTTATAAAAACAATTAATTACAAAGCACTTTTCACACAAATAAAGTCAGATCTAAATAATTGGGAAAACATCAGTTGCCCATGGTTAGGTGTAGCTAATAAAATAAAAATGGCATTTTTACCTAAATTAGTTTATCTCTTTAGTGTCATACCAATCAATTTGCTTATCCCTGGAAGCTGACTTCACTTCTTGCAGAGTTTAACTCTCCATAGGGCTTTGAATATTAAATACTTGACAGAAAAAATAGTAGTTGCAAATGGGAAGTAGAAACTTAATTTGATTCCATTCTAAACCATCTTGCAACAGTCTTTCCAGAAAGTTGGAAAATATTTCAACAAGATAGCAATACTTTCACAAAGGAATATGCTTGGCGTGAAGTCTTAATCTTCAGTTTTTGCCCAGAGAGCTGACTTCCATTGGGTTGTCAGAGAAATTAAAATCATTTTAAATGGAAACACTTTATTATTTTCTACCACTTACTTGAATAACTTATGATTTCATGACCATAGGGTCTTCCTTCTATCAATACAGTACACAGGATCTAGAAACATGTCTTAAATATACAATGACTTGCTCAGTATCATTTTTCTAGTATCAGAGACAATATTTGAATCTAGGTACTCCTTACTCCATATCCAACATGATATACTACACTACTTCTATTCCTCTAGAACTTCCTTACATATACAGATATTCAAAAAACCAAGAAAACATGACTTTAAAAGAATCTAAACCTTTGGGGGTATTTGTCATTTTCTGATGATTTCTTGTCTAATTGAGTCTTAGTAAACAAAGTTTCACAGAGATTAAAAAAAAAAAACCTAAAGGCAATCTACAGGTTTGCAAATAGTTCAGTAAATGGAAATGTCTCTTAAATATATTTTTCTCTCATAGAAAAGCTTGCCTATTACTCAAACAGAGAATATATTAATCAGACAATAGCATATATATTTCTCTCTTCTGGGTCTTTCTTAGCAATTGGCTGATTGTACTTTGTTGGAATGTGATAAAATTCCTTCAAACCCATGACCAGAGTGGTGACAATAAGCATCACTATTGACTCTGCTTTTGCACACCATTTCTTCATTTCTAACACTCAGCCTCACTAACAGTGTAGTAGAATTTAAGCTGGATCATTTAAATAATGATAAAGCTGTCAAGACACTGATGTGATTTTCTTCTCAAGCAATTCACCTTCCATTACAAGTTTTATTATACTTTATAGTGGGCATCTGTAAATCTGTGGATCAGCTTAGCTCCCTCATTTACACTCATTGCACATCCTACAGAGTTCTAACTGACTTACTTTAGGATTCACAGTAGTTGCTAGGAAACCTTTCTGTGTTCTTTTCATTTCTTATAAAGCATTAGCGTTTCAATTGATAAGGCTAGGTATAGAGGTATTTCAGCAGAATCAAACAATGACAATGGTGCTGGGGCATAGATAACCAAAAACTAGGGCTTGTTCTTCATACCAGTAGTACAGGGATTATAGTGAGGGGAATGAGGACATAACATGTTTTCTTTGAATATTTTAAGGATACTTTGTGAATAGGATTCAAAAAAAGTCATTCTATTTCAAATTCAAATGTATCTGCAAAGGGTTAGTATTATAATTTGGTGGGATGTATTCTTCAGATCTTGGTTTTCCCTTACAGCATTTGAATGCTACAAGGCGTGTGTCATCCAAGGAAAAAATGGTTAAAACTTCTAAAGAATTTCTTAAAATTATATTGGAAAGGGGGGAAAAGAAAAAAATCGTTCCACATGAATGTGATAAGACATGAATAACTCCTATCTGTTCTTATAATTAACCATTGAAACGTCTGCTTATCACTCACATCAAACTACAGGGCCTCAATTCTCACCCTGGGAAATAAGGAGGTCAGTACAACTAGATAGTTTTAATTATTGGGTGGGAATATGGTGAAAGGGAAAGAAGTCTGCACTTAGAGTTGGAGAGCTTGCATTGTCAGTGCTTTACTTATATACTTATTATATGCTTATACACATACATATTACATATTAAAAAATGACAAAATTTGAGGGGTTAAAGAAACTTCCGTGGCTATCTAGTATCTCCCCTCCCCCAAAAAGAAAATAAAAGAAAAATAATTCTCATAAGAATAAACCCAAAAAGTGCATCATGTAACCTCTATAAGAAAACCTCCAGAGAGGGAGAACATACTCTCTTGAAGCAGGTCATTCCATTTAGGAGGGCTTTAATGCTTAGGAAATGTTTTTGTTTGCTTGTTTTTTGAGGGGAGAAAAGATGGCAGATTAGAGGCAGTCACTCAGCTGAATTCTCCCAATTTTCCTCACCAAGCTGTTTTAAAATAACTCCTCAAATAACATTTCAGAGTAGCAGTGCCAACAAATGGTCAGAGTGAGATACTTTTGTTCAGTTTAAGACAATTTAGAAGATCCATAAGAGAAGTCTATGACACTAGAGTGGAAGTTGGCCTAGATCATATCAGGAACAGAAACCATCAACCTTGGAAGCAACCATGAAAGTGGAAGCAGCTCCAGTAGCTTTGGGAGTTCTTAGTTCAGAGGCAGTAAGGGGGTCAGAAAACTCGTGAGAAAGCAATTACAGGGGACCCTTCTATGCCACTGAGTGCAGTTGGAGCTGATTGACAAGTCCCTTAACTATATTCACTTCTAGGTCACAGTTCCAGGGCTAAGGGAGAACTGATACATGCTACAGAGAGTATTTTTTTTTCTTTTTGGAGGGGGGAAGGTAGGGCAATTGGGGTTAAGTGACTTACCCAAGGTCACATAGCTAGTTTTGTGTTAAATGTCTGAGGCCAGATTTAAACTCAAGTCCTCCTGACTCCAGGGTTAGTGCTCTATTCACTGCACCACCTAGCCGCCCCTACAGGGAATATGGTAAAGACCAGGCACACACCAGGAAAACAGTGACCACTATCCTTGGATCACCCCAACTAGGAATCATCCAAAAAAAAAACTTGCAGATTCTCAGAACTAGTTCTTAATACAATAGCATAAAAAACATTGAAGCTTGGGACCATGCTTCCCCACCCCAAGTGGGAAGAGTCCAACTTCATCATAAAATTCAAAGTCAAGAAGTAGAATGGGAAAAAAAAATGAACAAACAACAACAGAAAGTTCTCCACAAAAAGCTAAGGTGATAGGGAAGATCAAGACATAAACTCAGAAAAAGAGGATGATGTGAAAACATCTAAAGCCTTAAATAAAAATATTAATTGAGCCAAGGTCCAATAATAATTTTTGTCCTGGAAGAGTTAAAGAAAGACACAAGAGTAGTAAAGGAAAAATTGGGAAAGGAAATGAGAGTGATGTAAGGATTTTGTTTGTTTGTTTGTTTGTTTGTTTTTTGTTTTTCTGGATAGGTGATCCTTGGTTGTAACATGAGCCTTTTTGCCTTGCAAAAAAATCATATTCCTGATGTAGCTAGGTGGCGCAGTGAATAGAGCACCAACCCTGGAGTCAGGAGGACCTGGGTTTGGATCTGACCTCAGACACAACACAAAAACTAGCCATGTGACCATAGGCAAGTTACTTAACCCCAATTGTCCTCCAAAGAGAAAAAAAAAATCATTCCTGTTCCTCCTGTCTTTCGATGTAGAAGCTGCCAGATCCTGTGTGATCTTCACTGTGGTTCCATGATATTTGGATTGTTTCTTTCTGGCTACTTGTGTTATTTTTCTCCTTTACCTAATAGTTCTGGAATGTGGCCATAACGTTTCACAGACTTTTCAATTTGGGATCTCTTTCAGAAAGAGAGACATTTTCAGGAGACACTTTCAGGAAGTGTCTGGTAGATTCTCTCAATTTTTATTTTACCCTCTGGTTCTAGGATCTCAGGGCAATTTTCCTTGATGAACTCTTGGAAGATGTTGTCCAGGCTCATTTTTTTCATCATGATTTTCTGGTAGACCAATAATTCTTAGATTATCTCTCCTGGATCTGTGTTCTAGGTCAGTTATTTTTCCATTGAGATATTTTTACCTCCTTCTAATTTTTAAATCTTGATGTTTTGTTTGATTGATTCTTGGTGCCTCATAGAGTCATTAGCTTCAATTTGGTTGATTCTAATTTTTAGTGAATTATTTTCCTCGGTTAGTTTTTGAAGCTGCTTTTCCATATGTTCAGATTTCATGTTTAGTTCATAAATTTTTCTTTTTAAGGAGCTGTTTTTTTCATTGTAATGTTTTTTCTAATTTAGCAATTTTGATTTTAAAAGAATTATTCATTTTATCTTCTACCTCTCTAATTTGGTTTGCAAAGTTCTTTTTGAGCTCATCTAGGAATGCTTCCTATGCTTGAGACAAGTTCATATTCCCTGTTTAGGCTTCAGCTGTGGGTGTGGAGTCAATACTCTCTCCTCAATTTGGTTCCTCCCTCTCACAATAATAGATTGGGCCAGGTCTAGATTCTATGTCTTTGCAGTCTGTTTTTACCCATTTTGAGGCAGGGCCTTTGCCACACCCTTCCTCTAGGGTTCCCAAGACTTTACTGTTTGAAATTTTGCTCTGGGACAATAATTACTGTGTTTTCAGGGTCTGAGGGGAGGATTAGAGCAGCCAGGATTCACTGTGCCATCCTGGTTCAGATAGGGCCTTTTTAAATTTCCAGGCTGTGGGTTGGTGGTCCCAGGAGTAGTTGCTGCCACTGCCATTGGCCCTTGTATTTGTTTCTTACTCTGCTCCTTCAGATCCAAGCCCTTCACTGATAGGCCTGGGAATGGCCCTTGTAGTTGGTGGATCAACTTATGACCATGTTGACCGGCCTCTTCTGGACCTTCATGGGCCAGGTCATCCTCCTAGCCTCCTCACACCACCACAGCATCTGATGCAAGGAATTTTTGAAAAAATAACTAATAGCTTGGTCAAAGAGGCACAAAAATGCTAAATGAAATAACACCTTAAAAAAACAGATTTGACCTAAAGGTTAGGAAGGCACAAAAATTCAGTGAAGAAAAGAATTCATTTACTTTTTTTATTTTTATAAATGTATTTATTTTTAGTTTTCAACATTCATTTCTTTCTTTTTTTTGGGGGGGGGGGGAAAGCAGGACAATTGGGGTTAAGTGACTTGCCCAAGATTACACAGCTAGTAAGTATTAAGTGTTTGAGACTGTATTTGAACTCAGGTTCTCCTGACTCCAGGGTCAGTGCTTTATAGACTGTGCCACCTAGCCACCCTTCAACATACCTTTTTACAAACTTTGAGTTCCAAATTTTCTGCCCATCTCTCTCCTCCCCCTGAGCCCAAGATGGCATGCATTCTGATTACCCCTTCCCCCAGTCTGCTGTCTCTTCTATCAGCTACCCCACCCCTCACTTATCCCTTTTCCCCTTGTTTTCTATTACTGCAAGATAGACTTCTATAGCCCATTACCTGTATATCCTATTTCCCAGTTGCACGCAAAAACAATTTTTAACATTTGTTTTTAAAACTTCACATTCCAAATTCTCTCTGTTCTTCCTTCCTCACCAACCCTCAATGAGAAGGCAACAATTCTATATAGGTTATATATGTGTAGTTATACAAAACACTTCCATAATAGTCATGTTGTCAAAGACTGTATTTCTCTCACAATAATAGATTGGGCCAGGTCTAGATTCTTTGTCTTTGCAGTCTGTTTTTACCCATTCTGAGGCAGGGCCTTTGCCACACCCTTCCTCTAGGGTTCCCAAGACTTTACTGTTTAAAATTTTGCTCTGGGACAATAATTACTGTCTTATCCTGCCCTACATTTAATTCTGTTATCTCTTTGACTCTCTTTTCAAAATGTTTTCTTCTGAATACCCCATCCCCCAATCTGCCCTCCCTATCTATCTATCTCACTTGGAAAATACCCAAGTGAGTATGTATGTTATTCCCTCCTTAAGCCAAATATGATGAGGAAAAAGGTTTCCTCATTACATCTCACCTCCCCCCTTTCCCCTCCATTTAAAAAGCTTTTTCTTGCTTCTTCTATGTGAGATAATTTACCCCATTCTATTTCTCCCCTTCACCTTCTCTCTTACCCCTTAATTTTATTATTTAAATGCCTTCCCTTCATATTCAACTCACCCTGTGCCCTTTGTCTATATATGTGTATATTTACACATATATAATGTGTGTACACACATGTATCATATATGCATATACATATATACATGTACATACATACATACACTTCATATTCCCTCCAACTATCCTAATACTGAGAAAGATCTCATAAGTTAAAAATATTATCTTTCCATGTAGGAATGTAAACAGTTCAACTTTAATGAGTCCCTTATTATTTCTCTTCTCTGTTTACCTGTTCATGCTTCCATTGCTTCTTTTATTTGAAAGTCAAATTTTTTGTTCAGCTCTGGTCTTTTCAGCAAGAATTCATGAAAGTCCTTTATTTCACTGAATATACATATTTTCCCCTGAAGTTATTTATACTCAGCTTTGCTGGGTAAGTGATTCTTGGTTTTAATCATAGTTCTTTTGACCTCTCAAATATCATATCTCAAGTCTTTTGATACCTTAATGTAAAAGCTGCTATATCTTGTGTTATCCTGATTATGTTTCCACAATACTCAAATTGTTTTTTTTTTTTTCTGGCTTCTCACAATATTTCTTCCTTGACCTGGGAACTCTGGAATTTGGCTACAATATTACTAGCTGTTTTTTTTTTGTTTGTTTTTTTAATCTCTCTCAAGAGGTGATAGGTAGATTCTTTCAATTTCTATGTTACCCTCTGGTTCTAGAATATCAGGGCAGTTTTCCATGATAATTTCTTCAGAGGTAATGTCTAGGCTCTTTTTTTGATAATGGCTTTCAGGTAGCCCAATAATTTTACATTATCTCTCCTGGATCTGTTTTCTGGGTCAGTGGTTTTTCCAATGAGATATTTCTCATTGCTTTCTGTTTTTTCATTCTTTTGGTTCTGTTTTTTAATTTCTTTATTGCTCATAAAGTCATTAGCTTCTATTTGCTCCAATCTAATTTTGAAGGAATTATTTTCTTTAGTGAGCTTTTTGAACTCCTTTTTGATTTGGTCAGTTCTGCTTTTTTAAGACATTCTACACCTCATTGTTTTTTGGACCTCTTTTGCTGTTTGGTTTAATCTAGGTTTAAGTTCTTATTTTCTTCAGTATTTGGGGGTTGGGAGCAAACTGTTGACTCGTTTTTCATGATTTTCTTGCATCACTCTCATTTCTTTTCCAAATTTTCCCTGTACTTCTCTTACTTGATTTCCAAAACCTTTTTGAGCTTTTCCATGGCCTGCAACCAATTTCTTTCTCAGAGGCTTTAGATGTAGGAGTCTTGACTTTGTTGTCTTCTGGTTGTATGTTTTGATCTTCTTTGTTATCAAAGTAAAATGCTATTTTCTGAGTTTTTATGCTGTTTGCTCATTTTCCCAATCAAACACTTGACTTTCTAACTCTTTGTTAAAGTAGTAGTCTGTTTCCAGTGTGCAGTGTGTCTTGTCCCAAAGTTCAGGGATTTTGTGCAGCTGTTTTCAAAGATACTTCTAGGGGCCTGTAAACTTCTAGTTCTTCCAAGGTGATAAGAACAAAGGAGAGGTGTTTAGTCCTTTCCTGGACTGTGCTCTGATCTGTAAGTAAACCCAAGCACTCTTTTCTGCCTTGTAACTGTAAGGAGGATGCCCTCTCCACAACCTCCACAAGCTCCATCACACTGATACTCCCCCCTCACCACAGGACCACCAGCCAGGATTGGCACCCATATCCAAGCAGGCCAAAGCATGAGAATCCTGCCTCAGAGCCAGCAAAGAAAATCCATGCAATTGCCCTCTGATCATCTGCTCCATCCCCACACTGTGGGCCAGCAGCTCCACAAATGGCTGCTGCCTCTTCTTCTTCTTCTTCTTCTCCTTCTTCTTCTTCTTCTTCTTCTTCTTCTTCTTCTTCTTCTTCTTCTTCTTCTTCTTCTTCTGCTGCTGCTGCTGCTGCTGCTGCTGCTGCTGCTGCTGCTATTGCTGCCACCACTTCCATAGCCCCAGGGCTTGGTCCCTACCATGCTCCTCTCTCACCCAGGCCCAACAAAATCTTCCCACTGCTCTTCTATCTTGTCTTTGTTGTTTGTAAATTGAGAAGTCTGGAAACCACCACAAGTGCCAGTGATTCAATCCCTTGAGACCTGCTCTGGCCCCATCTGTGCTGGGGTGGTCCATGCTGCATTATGCTTCGTTCCCAGCCTGGTATAATAGACCTTTCCTGTTGTCCTTCTAGGTTGTCTTGGGCTGTAATTTTTTTTTCACTTTGTCATTTTTTTTGGTTTCTGCAGCAAATTCTGCAGAATTTGTTTAGAGTCATTTTTGCAGATATTTGGAGGGGTATGGGAAGAGAGCTCAAAGAGGTCCCTGCTTTTACTTTGTTATGTTGGCTCTACCACCATAATGGTTCCTTTAAAATGAAAAAAATGGAAAAAGGGATACAAAACCTCACTGAATAAAATAATTCCTTAAAAATTAGAATCAGGCAAGTGGAACCTCATAGCACCATGAGACAAGAAACTTCAAATAAAAAAGCATAAGCATGAAAACATAGAAGAAAATGTGAAATGTCTCATTGAAAAAAAAGTGATCTAGAAAACAGATTGAGAAGGGATGATTTAAGAATTACTGACTACCCTAAAACCATGATCAAAAAAGAGCCTAGACATCATATTTCAAGAAATTATTAAGGAATACTGTCCCAATATTCTAGAACCAGGGGGCAAAATAGAAATTGAACAGAGTGTTTTCATAAGAAGACCAAAGCTGTCTAAGATCATATGTAAGATACTTTAAATAACTAATTGAATGGAGAAATGCAAATTAAAGTATCTCTTAGATACTACTTCACACCTATAAGGAATGTGAAATGCTGAGGGGGGATACAGAAAAATAAGTAGACTAAACAGTTGTGAACTGGTCAAATTGTTCTGCAGAACAATTTGGAACTATTCTCCAAAGACTATACATCTGTACCCCAAAGAGATTAAAAAATAAAGAAAAGGACCCAAATATACAAAATTATTTTTACAACTACTTTTGTAATAGCAAAGAGTTGCAAATTGAAGGGATGTTCATCAATTAGGGAATAGTTGAAAAAGTTGTGGCCTATGATCAAGTACTACTGTGCCATAAGAAATCATGAGGGGGCTGGTTTCAGGTGGGAAAAGTAGGCAAGACTTATATGAACTGATGCAAAATGAAGTGAACATAACCAGGAAATCATTGTACATAGTGATAGCAATGTTGTAATGATGATCACCTATGAACGACTTGACTACTTTGACAAATGCAATAATCTAAGTCAGTTCCAAAAGACATTATGAAGAAATGCTGTCCACCTCCAGAAAGAGAATGATAAACTATTAGTGCAAATTGAAGTATTATGCTCTCTCCTTTATTTGTCTTGCTTTTTGTGACATGGTTAATATGGAAATAAGTGTTGCATGATTTAATGTGTATAAGTGATATCATTTTGCTTGCCTTCTCAGTGGATGGGGGAGGTTTGGAACAGAGCAAGGGAGAGAATTTTGAACTCCAAGTTTAAAAAGAAAAGAATACTAATAAATCAATATTTTTTTAAACAAGCAAAAAAGAAGTTTGTTTTGTTTTGTTTCTGACAATGAGGCTAAATTTGCCTCTCTACAACTTCTATACATTCCCCTCTTTCTGAGTTTAAACAGAACAAAAGTCTAATTCCACATGAAAATCCTTTAAAATCTTGAAATCCAGTAGCACATCACTCCTGAGCCTAAGCATGCCCATTGCTTTCATCTGATCTTTTTTTCATCATCTTGTTAACTCTGTTCTGGACAGTCCTCATTCAGTCATTGTCCTCCTTAAACAAAAGTGGTCAGAACTGAACAGAAAACTGCAACTGCATGTGATGAGAAAGCAGTAAACTGAGATTATCACCTCCCAACTACTGTGTCACGACCCTGTTAATACAACACAAGATCATATTACTTTTTTTGTTCTGATTGTTATATCATGTTGCTGATTTATATTGAGCATGCACTCCAGTAAAAATGCCTAGATATTTTTCAGAACAACTAGCATACATAGGTTTCTTCTACATTACACATATAAAGTTATGTTGTATATCTAAGGGCAAGACTTTATCATTATACCTATTGAATTTCATCATGTTAGATTCATCCCAATGCTATAGTCTGAAACTCTGACTCTGTGATCCAGTATTTTAGCTATCTTACCCAGCTTTATTTTTTCATCTGCATATTTTATTAGGCTATCATATGTGTCTTTCTCAAGGCATTGATGAGAATGTCTTAAACAGTAGAGGGCTAAGCACAAATACTTGGATTATGACATTATATAAATCCAGGTCTGCTCTCTGGGGCAAAAATATTGCTTAAGAATTAGAGTTGTTCAAAAGCAGAATAGGTTGTTCCAGGAGGTTAGTGAGTTTCCCCTCCTTGACAGTTTTCAAGCAATGGACTGATGGTCATTTGGTAAATGCATATTATGATTATAATTTTTAAAAAAAATGTTCTTGACTAGATAGCTGTGAAAGTCCTTTCCATTTTTAAAATTCAATGATGCTTTGATTCCCATGACATTTTCCCGTTACCCACAACCACGAACAGAATGATTCAAACCCACCCTCACTCGAACTGAATTTGGCCCAGGTGCTGGCAATTCTTATTAAGGCTATTGCTTAATCCTATCCCAATACCAAGGAAAAAAAAGTCATAACCTCTACATCCATTGCTTCACAATAGTCCTTATAAAAAAGGGAATGAATAGGAAGGAGCTTTCAGCAGTCTGAAACTGCAGGATCTTAATCAGCATTGTCAGGTAGGTAAGACCATTACATACTAAATGGTCTGAAAGAAAATTCACATCAAGAAATGGTGAGATAATATAGTCTGGGTCTAGCTGCCATTTTCTGTTCATCATTAGGATACAAAAAAGAGAAACCTATTCTTTTGTTTTCTCAAAAGCCAATGCCTTCCATCTTCTGCAAGCTATGGGTACATACACTCACTGCACACCAGGAGTTCAATCAGGGAGATGTTTCAGAAGAGCTTTTCATAATGACACCTTTTTCTTAAACGACTGTATTGGTTCTTTTCAATTGCTTCAGATGGCATTTTTTAAAGGTTAACTGCAAAGGGCCTGTTGGATCCCAGTTTCAAGTCTTTTATTATTTTCCCATGGATGTTTCAAAGTCTTTGTAATACTGCTGAAGCTGTTCATCTGTGATTATACTGTGCCGAACTGTGTGTGTGTCAACTCATTATCCCAAACAATAGTTAATGTAGCAATTCTGAACTGTATTGGATTGCAAAACTGCAGACTTCAAGAAAATATTTATCTGCTTAGAAAAATATTCTGGGGCAAATATCACTATTGTCTTCTTTTGAGGGAAAACCCTTATCTCTGCATATCTGCCTTGATTTTAATAATGATGGTCTGAATGGATTGTGCCCAGGGTCAATACGATTATCACATTAAAAAAAATCTTTGATGCTCTTTAAAAAATAATCACAGCCATTTCTTGATATATCCTTCCCTTCTTTGAAATCTCCCTTATAATGAAAAAGAGCAATAGGATATACCATATTCCATATTTTTTTTATTCCTCACCATTCTACAAGGGATGCTGGGTATAATGAAAAGAATGACTGTCTTGAGTTCAAATGTTCTGCCATTTTATTATCTGTAATATTGGGCAAGTCACTTAATCTCCATGAGAAGAAGTTTACTTGTCAATAAACAACAACAACTAACATTTATATAATGCTCTGTTTTATAAAGTATTTCTCATTATCTAATTTAATCCTTATGAGAACCCTGTGAGGTAGCATGTGCTATTATTATCCCCATTTTTGAGATGAGGGGACTGACTCTGAAAGAGATGGAGTAATTTGCCCAGAGTCAAATAGATAGTAAGAAAAAAGAAAAAGAAGTAAATTTTATGGATCTGAGGACCAGCACTCTATCCATATTGCCACCTATCCCTATAAAGAGGTTGAGTTAGAGGACTTTTATGGTTCCATCTGTTCTAAATTGGTTAGACTATGAGGCTATTAAAGGGAGGAAAGAGTCTTTCCTGATCTATTTTCTAAGATCAAAATTAGTGGTTGTATTTAATCTGAGTCCATATACCTTTTCTTATCATTTCCTTTAAATTATTCTAATATATATTGTTTTGTTCTTCCTTTTTCTCTGAATTAATTCAAATTTTTCTATATTTTTCTGAACTCTTTGTAGTTGTAATTTCTTATGGCAGTAACATTTTAATAGATCGATATATAACAATTTTTCAGCCATTCCCAACTGATAAGAACTCAGTTAATTTTCTTGAAATTTCAAATGATGATGGATAAATTTAATTCATGGAAGTTTTTAGGGTTTTGATATACAAAAACAGTGAAAAATCTTAAGAAATATAACCCTCTTGGATAATATTATCATAACCATAATCCCAGTAGGATAGATTTACAGCTGGATAGGATCTTTGAAATCATCAAATCCAACCTCTTTATGAATGGAAAACTTTGTGAAGTCAGGATCAGTTCCTTTTTTGTGTTCATATCCTCAGCACATGCTCAGAATTGAATATTAACGCTGTCACTCAAAGGAGAAAAATAAAGCAGCATAATAATTAAGTTATGATTAATCCTACCCTTTGCCATTTTGATGATGTGATAAGAAACCTAAAAGCAAACCAGATTGAAATTTATATTAATATAAAATATCAATGCATTGGGAAATTCTCCTTCAATGAATCTTTATAAAATCATTAAAATCTCAGAATTCACCTCACATTTGAGGGGAAAAAATTCATACTACAATACACCTCTGATCATTTAATTTTCATTTTAAGATACCCAGTTAGGAATATCCACTCCACTTTAGAAAAACTCCAGTGAGTAGGAAGTTTGTTTATTTGTTTCCCCTTGCATTATGTCTAAATTTAGCTTTTTGTTACCTCTATCATTGATTCTTTTTCTGGTTTAATCTTAATCTGCTTTAATCCTTAATCTGCTTTTAGACAAGTTTAATCTATCCAACTATCCCCCACATAACAGTATTTTTTTTGCTTTATTTTTTGGAGGTCAATTGGGGTTAAATAACTTGCCCAAGGTCACACGGCTAGTTTTTGTGTTAAGTGTCTGAGGCCAGATCCAAAGCCAGGTCCTCCTGACTCCAAGGCAGGTGCTCTATTCACTGTGCCACCTAGCCGCCCGTATCCCCCACATAGTCTTTTAAGTACTTGGGGTATCTGTCATATCTTCATTAGGTTCTTCAAATGATCCTTATACAAAAGGATCATGTCTTACAATTCATTTGGACACCTATAGGCCTAGCCTTTGACCCTTTGTTTTAATCTAATGCCCATTTAATCTAAGACCTAATGAATAGCTTTTTTGAATACTTTAGGTTGCAGAACATTTCCCTTAATAGTTGAATAACTTTCTAAGGAATTCTTATGCTCTAAGAGGGAGAATAAACTTGAGGTTGCTCAAAGTTATGTATTAAAACAAATTATCCAGCAGTGTTGGGTTACCAAAGGTTGGGAATGGGGGGAAACAATTAGAATGTGTCTGCTAGACTCCTACACATTTCCTATAAATTAATAATTTCAAGTTGAAGAATTTGTAATTCTATTTTATGCATCCTATTTTCTGCACCAACATATTTATTTCTGTTTCTGATGAACTGACCATTCAATTTCTACATCAAACAACTATTAAAACTCCATATGATGGAATTACAATATTAGCAGTTCTAGGCACTTGAACTATTTCCTTTAGTGATTTCATCCATCCCCATTGCTAGGTCTCAGAAGCCACTTATTTCATACTACCTCTGAAGAAGTTACACATATGCAACATGAGATCCACCTCTAATGAATCTGATAAACAGCCATGTAGCCTCTGCTGAAAGACCCCCATCAAGGAAAATACATCATCCTGTCAACACAATCATTTTGCAGTTTTGTGCTACATCAAGTCTCTATCTACCTCTCTCTCTGAATTTCCTTCTTTCTGAGGCCAAGTTTTTTGGGGAAAATATATTCCCTCTTCCATGTGACACTCCCTAAAATACTAAAATGTTTATGTGTTATCTTCTCCCTAAGTCTACTCCTTTTCAGGTTAATACACCCAGATTTTCACAATCATCATGTGGCATGATTTCAAGACCCTTCATCATCTTGGTCATCTTTCTTTGGTTGCTTTCTAGTTTATTAAAGTCCTTCCTAAATCAAGGAATGGTTTTGTACACATGGAAGCAAAAATGTTTCTAGGTAACATTTTTGTTATGGCAAAGAATTAGAAACTAAAGAGGTACGTATCAATTAAGGGATGGCTGAACAAATACTAGAATATGTAGTATATATAATATGTGTGTATAATTTTGCTGTAATAGATAACAAAGGGAACAGTTGCAGAGAAATCTTAGAAAGACTTTTATGATCTGATACATAACAAAGTGAGAAGAATCAAAACAATTTATGAAATAACATCATTGTAAAGACAAATGAGTTTGAAAGCCTTAAAAGCTATCAGTGTAGATCGACCATACTTTTTTTAACTATTGCAAATATTTTAATAAGTGTTCTCTGCAAGGCATTTAAAGCACCAGTTTGTGAGGATAAACTCCAATGGAGAGAGAGAAGAAAGAATGCAAGTAGCCATGGAGCTGAGGAATTTTCTTGATTTGGGGCAGGATCTGAGAGTCTACTGTTTTCTGATCAGCCTTGTGCTGCTCTGTAATCTCCTATTTCTCTTTTTCTGTGTCAAAAATCTCTCCTTCTTGGTGTCTAGGTTTATGGAGCCTCTTCTTCTTGAAGTAAGCATCAGTAAGATGATTTGGAATTTTCACACCTGAAAGGTTAACTCGGGTAGAAGTGGCAATGACAAATTTCTGATGGGTCCTTCTCAGAGGAACACGGTTGATGGTCAGAGGTCCAGTCAACAGTAGCAAGCCACTAGCCAGTTTCTTTAGGAAAACCACGAGCTTACCCCTGTGGCGGCCAGTGAGCATGATTGGAACTGTACCGGGCTTGATGCTAGCTCGAAGTCTCCTCACATGCTGGCTAAAGGGCTTTTTGCCATGAAAGCAGCTTTCTAGGCACATCCTCAGTAGGGTAATGCCTAGGCATTTTGCAAATCGTTACCACTCGAGTTCCTCCATTCTTATCACCACCAACAGGCTTTGAGATAGTAGCAGGCACTTTTTCTTTCTTCTCCGTTTCAATCCGGGTTTTCGGCACAGCGTATTTCTGCTTGTACATGACTCTCCAGGAATACATTGCAGACCTAGAGTATCTACCGATCCCTCGGGCCAGGACTGGGTTACCACTGCAATGCTTTTGAGGCTTTTTGGCCTTTTCAGCTACATCTTCCTTTTTTCTCTTTTTTCCTCTTTGACCTTCTTTTCCTTGGGTGACTTTTGATCTGCCATCTTGAGAGACGGGAAAGAGATCAACCATAATTTTAGAAGACACATAGTTAAATATGCTACCCACCTTCTAATAAAGATGCAATAGACTCAGATTATACAGTGTGTGTGTGTGTGTGTGTGTATTTATATGTCTGTCTAGACTTGACCAATATAGAAATTAGTCTTACTTTCCTACACATATTTGTAACAAAATTTTTGTTTTGTTTTTATTTTTATTTTCAATTATCATAGGGATACTTTATGAAAATATATTTTTGTTAATTGAAAAATAATAAATATTTTTAAAAGTCAAATTGAAATTTTAAATTCATTCTTTTCTGAAAATGTCATACCTTGAATACAAATTTATTTTACATGTGATATGAGCAGGTCAGATTATAATAGGACCATCACCACCTTTTCTCTGTCTACTCTTTTTTTAAATTAACCTCTTTTTTAAAAAAATTGCATTAACACATTTAACTGCCTTATCACTTTTATTAAACTGACAATCTCCATGTTGTTTTATTTTTAGTTTTCCTACGTAACAATGGCTCCACATTTTATAAGCATGATGCTGAATTTTTAAACCCAGTATAATATTTTGCATTTAGATTATTTTACATTTAATTCAATTATAATCCTTATTAAATTCCCAAATAATTAAAAGCTAGAATAGGTAGGTAACACATTGGATAACAGAGTTAGATCCAGTTTAAGCTTACCAGGGCAGAACACATCATTGTCTAATTACAAGAATTTTAGTAGGGATAAATGTAAAGTTGTGTGTGTGTGTGTGTTTGTATATGTATGCATATATATATATATGTGTGTGTGTGTGTGTGTGTGTGTGTGTGTGTGTGTGTGTGTGTGTGTGTATGGAGAGAAAGAGAGAGAGAGAGAGAGAGAGAGAGAGAGAGAGAGAGAGAGAGAGAAAGTGTGTATATAAGGACCTGAATATATGGATGCATACATTCATAGAGAAAACAGCCAAGGGAAGATTTCTGGGTCATTCTATAGGAAACTTTTGAAAATGACATTTCAACAGATTTCAAATCTACCTATTGCACTTCAATCTGGATTCATTTATGATCATCTAATAATTTATTGATCTCTCCTGCTATGTTTGACCAGAACTGAGCACTTGAAATGATCTTATTAAGGTTTTTTTTTCAGATGTAAATAAAAAGAAATAATATTTATTTAGCAGTTCCCAAAACACTTTTTGTACAACCCTGTAAAGTTAGATACCACATGCATTATCAATCTAATTTCATATGTAAGAAAGCTCATATAGTTTAGCAAAAAGAACATTATAGTTTCACATGTATCTCCTTCACTAGAAGTCTTCAAGCAGAGGCTAGGTAGTTACTTGTCTCCTATGTTGCACAGGACTGGTGTGTTGTATTGACCCGTTATATCAACTCTGCAAAGTAATATCACACAAATATTATCATCCTGATTATGTAAGTGACACAAGTGGCTATTTGTGGTGTAGTGGACAGAGTACTAGACCTGTAATCCAGAAAGGAAGATTTGAGTCCTGACTCAAATCTTTAGTCACCATTGCCAAATTACTTCATTCTTCCTTTCTTTTTTTAAAATTTTTCTCATATGCAAAATAGTGGTCATAATAATTTTATTCTTTTCCAATAAATGGATATTTTACAATTATCCACGAAAGAACATTAAACTAGGAACCACAGATTTGTGAATTATTTGGGGAATGTAGGAAAGATATGAGGTATTGTTTAACTGAAATTAATTATAGAAAACCACACCAAGTGAATGAAAAATCCTGTATTAAGCCCTTATTATGTGTGAAACATTGTGCTAAGTGCTAAAAAGACAAGCAGAAAAGCAGGAAAATCCTTGCTCTCAAAAAGTTATCATTAAAGTATTGGGAGACAGCATTTATATGAAGGTTTTGCTATATCAGATAGAAAGGTCCCAGGGTCTTTAGGATGGTAATATATTTTCTTTAGTAGAGGGAGATGCTCAAATGAGTTTGTTGATCTGGGGAGGACAATGTAATTTCTGGAGTTCTTGCCCTCAGTTTCTAGACTGTATCCTTCAGGATCTGTGTAGAAGTGGTGAACGTTTTCTGACTTGCTTGGCATATGCCTCCTCCTGTCCCTCAAAGTGTCTTGCTATACTGTGGAAGACATTTAGCTGCCAGGTAGTGGAAAGATCTGGTTTTTCTTGACGGCTGATTCATCTAATGACTGCAATGTCTGAGTTAGAAACTAGGTCAATATTCTAATATTTTCTCCTGATATATACATGCACACATAAAATACACACACATACATGTACATACACACATAGGCTCATGCATATGTGAGCATGTACATACATACTATGTGTGTGTGTATAAACCCCACTGTATATATGTATTTGGATGGATGGATGGATGTGTCATATAAGTATGTATGTACACACATAAACATACACACACACACACACACACACACACACACATATATATATATTTGGTTCAAAATCTTAACAAGTTTTCACCATTGCCAAGTTACTTAATTCTTTGATATATAACATGCATGTATATGCATATACATAAGTGTTATACACATATTTTATATCTTTCCTTTCTAGTTATAGTTTCCCACTAGTTTAATGGTTTAATGAATGTATCTAACGATCTCAGGCAATTTTAAAAGCAGTAGCAGCAGCAACCTGCAATAAACCTTGTCAGTTTTTCTTTTTTTTCCTCTTCAGAACTCACATTGGTTATTCTGTTATGCAAAGAACTCACCCCTGACTTCACCAAATGCTTATCACCCTTGCACCTTAAACACAATTAGGGTATAAGGTGGAAACTACAGCTTCTAATGCAGAGTATTACCAGTTGCCCTGGGCATGTTGGAATATTTATTACCCACAGCAAATTTTGGCCTCTCCGACTACCACCAGTGTGACAGAAGCCACAACTGAAAGCCTCACACATAAAGCCAGATACAACCTAAAACCAAAATGAAGTCAGAGAATCCTATTCAGCTTCCCTGAGTACATCTTTCTCTCCAGTCTTTTCTCTGTGCCTTGTTTTCCTTAGTAGAACCTTTTCCCCCAAAAAGTATAGAAGGGGAAAAGAAAGTTCAAGAACAGGAAAAAATGAGAGGTATACAGTGGAAGCAAATAGAAAGCGATAGCATAAACTGAGAAGCTACAAGGGGAAAGGAGAACAACATATCATAGGAAGAAAAATAAGAAAGAATTCCACTAGGCTGGTGTGAAAAGAGCAGCAGAAAGTTATACAGAAATGAGAAACATAAAAAAGGACAGAAATATGAATGAAATGGAAAAAGGAAACACTGAATGAAAACCCAAAGATAGATGCTAATTTACTTCTAATATCTAATTTTAATTGGTATTACAATGTAATTTTAATTGGTACACCTAGGTAGTTCAGTGTATAGAGCATTAGAACTGGAATAAGCAGGACGAGAGTTCAGTTCCAATCTCCAATATTCCCTACCTGAGCAATTTTGGGGCAAATCACTCAATCTGTTTGCCTCAGTTTCCTATTAATAACAGTACTTACCCCCACAGTATTGTGGTGTGGGATCTAATGAGACAGTTCTTTAAAAGAGCTTAGCACAGTATCTGGCACTTAGTAGGTGCTTTTTAAAATGTTTTTTTTCTCTTCCCAATTTATGTCTGTTTCTTTTCCCCTTTTCTATTATCAGGATTGGAATGAAAAAATGAAAGAATGATGATGCCTAAGATCTAAATATGAGCGTATGAGATCCACACATAGGAATAAAAGAATAAGGTTCAACAGATTCATTGCATACAGCAAAAGAATTAGTGGAAAAGGCTGAAAGGGCAATCTTTGACAGAGGACTCTTAGAAGTACTTCAAGGATTCAGAGAAGTTTTGAAGGTTGCACAAAAGACACACATCAGACCTGTAACTGGAGTGAGATGACTATGGCTTTGACCCAGGCAACTGGAATGTAGAGGTTACTAATAGCACTTGGAGCTCCTTCGGTGGATAACAAAACTTAGCTCAGTGCCTAATTCCCACAAATTAGTTAAAATAGGAAATGTACCAGATGGCACCCTTCTTTGACCCATCAGTTTAACTAGCAGGCCTGTCCCTTGCCCCTAGGTATCTGTCCTCCTCCATGAAGTAGTATTCAGGCTCCCCCCACCAAAAAAAAGTCTTACTGTCTCAGGATCAAGGTTTTTCCTTATACTTCATTCACATTTTTTTTCCTTAGAGAGTTTGATATAATCTTTTTCTTTTGTAGTGTTTCCTTAGGAATTGGAATTCCTAATTAGGATTCTGACTTCAGAAACCCAGTAATACACATTCAAGGACCAATAGTACAAAGGTAGAAACTCACCACATCATACCATACTTCTTTAGTAGATTATTTTATGCATTCATTCATTCATTCATTCATTCATTCATTCATTCATCCATCCATTTCATTTAACAAATATTGCTAAGGCCCTATTATGAGCAAGGTACTATTTGCTCAAAGTTCAATTGACCATGTATTGTTGCATATGTCATAAAACTCATTCTTATTCTTATTCTTAGCCTTCTGAGTTACCTTCTGGCCCATATATGCTGATATTGTAACATGAATGACAAATGATTGTTCTTAGTGTTTCAAATTGTTATGAGTTTGGGGTCAATTAATCACTCCAACACAATTCAACTAATATTTTAGTAGATTCTAGTATATGATGGTAGTACCTCTCTCAAATAACATTTTGAAAAGTTTTTCTTGCTTTTAGACTCCAACTTCATTTTAGGATTTAGGAAGCATTCTGCACTCATGACTCCCTCACCCCAGACTCTGCTCCACCCACCCAAAAACATAAAAAAGATAAAAAAATATGCTAAAGGATCACCATATTAGAGAATCACTTCTTTCAGATATCCTCAAATATTGTCATTACTGTTTCTCCTAAAAATAACAATAACAGATTGGTGTAATATGTATGCATCTGAAAACAGAAGATGAAATGAGTTTATTTGATTTCCTGGTGCCAAATTTTGACTTGATTAGAAAACCTCTTCTATGAGTAATGTTTGCTTTGGATTGATATACAGCAGATTGGAGGGCCTAGCAATAATGATTTCAAAGACATGCACAACTCTACTTCATCTCAAAACAATCTGTCTGCCCTTTGCTACTTGGGGAACTTATAAAGATTAAACCTTAGGGGGGAAAAGTATTTCTTCCACCCCATGAAAATCTAATAGAGCTAAACATAGTTTGCCTCATAGACCACTGCAATTTTCTTTTTAAAAGGCACACGTTTTTTTTTTTAATGACAACAAAAATATTTTGTCTGTTTGCTCATTTCAGGCTTTTATTTCACTTTAGTTGTTTGCTTTTACATTGTTTTGGTGGTCAATATAAGCTCATTTTCAAAGAGATGAACAGTAGTAGTCTCACATTGAAAAAATCAGTTCAAAAGCAATTCCAGTGGTTTTTTTCCACCACTGTATATGGCTACATGTCTAATTAAAGTTATTTGTTTTAATACTAATGGATGGGCCATTTCAACTGGCAGTGCCATAGAACCACTGATAGGCCACTTAAGCTATATTAACATCTCGACAATCAAATGCCCAATTATGCTCAAATATGTCAATCGAAGACAAAATGAGTATATATGCCAATAGTTACTTCTCAAAACCACCTATGCCTAGTCATGTAATGTACTGGTGCAGTTTGGGGGTGTTTTTGTAGAGCCAGTCTTTTGCATCAATACCCTTTCAATGTAATTACTTTTAAAATAAGAATGAAATTCCCATAATTATAGAATGGCTCTTTGTGGTCAAATGCATCAAAGTCTGCTTATTTATCATAGTTATTTGCCATTCCTGACTCCCATTTAAAGCACGTATGTGTTAATAAAAATTTCAAAGAAACCAGAAAAAGAACTCTCTTTTTCTCTCCTTTGACATTTTGGTGAAACTAAGCAGACACATTTGATGCTATTCTTCACCATTAACATAGTAACCTGTCAAATTACTATGATTTATAAAATTAGAGGCTTTTAACTTAATACTCATTTTGGACAACTATTTTTTCTCACTTAGAACTACTTTTCTTTGCTCTATTTCAGGATAATTTTTTTTGGCTGCAAAGCAAACATTGACCATTTTACGTCTCTGCCTACACTAATACTAATGTATACTTTTTTTAAAAGGTTGACTTTATGCCATAATTTTTTTCCATGGGGACTCCAGACAGACATACTTGCCTCCTAATAGATCTGGGGGAAATGCTGAATTTTAATTTATGTTTTCAAGTGACAGGTGGTGATGAATGGCCTGACAAGGCCCCCACCATCAAGCCTCGAAGTGCCAGTGAGTGGTGTTGGCAGAAGACTGCCAGTTTAGTTACCAGTGGCTAACCATTTGAAGGCTGCACCTTTCAAATCATTTGTTATATTTTTTCAAAGCACAGCATTTTCCCATAGTGTATTCAAGTAAGCATTATTTTATAACAAGATGTTAAGATCACTTTAACATTGCCAACACATCTCTTTTCCTAGTCTGAACAATTCAAAAAAGTAGTCAATATCTTGAAACTCACCTCATTATATTTAAAAGCATAAACCACATCTGATTAAGTGTTTCTTAAGTCATTATCAACAAACTCTCTTCCTATTTTGCAGAAGCTTTTTTCTCAAGCAATTCAGTCTTTACCTTCATCACAAAAATCACTCATTTGAAAGATGAAGCATTATTGTCCCACCTTACCAAGAGGTAATGTCTGTCAGCTCAGGCTCCTTGTCAGAGAAAGTATATTTGCAAGTGGAAGGTATCTAATTTTGGCCGTCATCAGTAAGGAGGATGTTACCCTTAGTTGTCAGAGAAGGGATCATTAAGGAGTCTATTTTCTCTTTGATGCAAGCAATGCAGATCAACTTTTCTCTGCATTTAGAGTCTTTGAACAGTTCCCATTTTAAACTTCATTACCCTTAACATCTTATCAATGGTGCTTCCTATGAAGTCAAAACTGAAATATAAAACATCTTTGCATCATTCATTTTTAAAATTCCATAAATTAGTTCAATACATTTTCTTTTTTTAAGCATTCCTATTAATTCATTATTGAAAAACTAGGGAGGAAATTGGGAAGTCAGACCTTAATTTCCAATTCCATTTATTTCTGAGTTTGTATTTCATGAGTCCTCTTACGATGGTCTTCAGTTGTTAATAACCTTAATAATAACCTGCATTCAGCTAACCTTAAGTTTTGCTCTCTATGATCATTCACTAGTAATTTATTTTACTTTGATTGGTTTCCTCCCATTCTAATATTTCAATATATTTTTAGTTTCCAACCTAGACACAAAAATAGAGTAGCTTTGTTTTGCTATCACAAGAATGTCAAGCATTCAATCAAATTTCAAATTAAAACTTCATTGCCTCTGGAAAGAGTACACCATTTTATTTGCTCCACTTCATAATAGAGCAAAAATTTGCACCAAGTAATCAAATAGCTGTAGAATAAAAGGACGTGGTTTCCAATCCTGCCTCTGATGCTCACCACCTACATCACCTAGGCAAGTTACTTAATCTTCTTCAACTTTCTTTCACTACTCTGTAAAATTTGGATTAAATATTTGGATTAAATTATATCCAAGTTCCATCCCATCTCTAAATCTAAAATATAATGACCTGATCCATAATTAAGACAATTGGTGAAATGGTTCAGAGCATTGATATAACTCAGGAAACTTCTATTTCAGATGTACCCTTCCTCTCTCCATAACCAAATCTGGAGTGCTCCACACAGAGTACCAGTTCTCTCCCAGGACATCCTTGCCCATATCACTACCTTAACCTGATTTTCCTTCTCTTGTTCCTTCTTATATGAACTAAGATCAGATAACTTGCAGATTAGGCATCTCCTTCCCCTATAACAACAATAATAACAATTAACAGGGGAAGACCCATATGTACAAAAGTATTTATAGCAGCTCTTTTTGTGGGGGAAAAGAATTGGAAATTAAGGGGATGCCCATCAATTGGGGAATGGCTAAACAAGTTGTGGTATATGAATGTAATGGAATACTATTGTGCCATAAGAAACAAGGTTCAGATGGACTTCAAATTTACCTGGAGAGGCTTATACCAATTGATGCTGAGTGAGAAGAGAAGAACCAAGAGAAATTTGTACACAATTACAGACACAGCGTATGTGTGATGACCACCTTTAATAGATTGGACTCTTCTCAGTGATGCAGGGCTATAAGTCAACTCCAAAAGAATCATGATGGAGAGAGATGTCTACATTCAAAGAAAGAATTAAAAAGAACAGCATTTGAATGGATATTAAAGCAAATTACCTGCTCTTTCTTTTTCTTATTTGGTTTTGTTTCCTCTTTCCCATTGTTCATTCCATCCCACACAATTCTTCTTTATAACCTGACTAATGTCTAATGTGAAAGTATCTGGAGATCTTATACCTGATTGTATGCTGCCATGGGGCGGGGTGGAGGGAGGGGAGGAGGGAGGAGAAGAAAATTTGGAACTCAGAGAACTGTGGAACTGAATCTTGTAAACTAAAAGTAAATGAACAAATTAATAAAAATCAAAAAAAATTAAAAATTATAACAATTAACAATAATACTAACACTTATATAGCACCATGTGTCAGTTGCTATATGCCAGAACTTTATAGATAGTATTTCATTTTATCTTCACAACAGACCTGAGAGACAGATGCTATTATCATCCCCATCTTAGAATTAAGGAAACTGAAGCAAATAGAGGTTAACTAACTTACTCAGGGTCAAATATCTGTGTGAATGTCTGAAGCTGGATTTGAACTCAGTTCTTATGGCTCCAGTGTTCTATCCACTAAGCCACCTACCTGCCGTGCCGTACTATGACTTCAACCTAATCAGACTGTCCCCTGTATCTTTTCCCTTCTCTAAATTAATTTTCCACATATATGAGAATTTCTGCCATTGGTGTTATTAAGTTGGAAGAGGGCAAGCCTGGGGCGAAGGTGAAAGTATAATTATACTTGCCCTAGTTTGCTTTTAAAATTTAACAAAGAATATAGATAACATCAAAACATATTTTGCAACTTTAGCATTACCTGGCTTTCTCTCCTCATTATACCTAAGTCCATACTACCATATATCTTTAGAAATATTTAGGAAATATGAGAAGCCCTTACCCTACCTACCCCTTGTTTCATAACAAACAAACTGCAAACTCAGCTGCTTTTATTCAACTGTTTAGATTGCCAGGAAGAAAGAAATGATACTGATTCTTCATTCTTCTTAATCTCTGCCTCCTCACCCTCCACCCCCTCCCCTACAGTTGGATCATTTTTTTAACTTGCTTTTTTTTATTTCAACCATGACATCTGCCAGTCTGTCCTTAACTGTATTATTTGCCTTTGCCTGCTTCTACTGATATTTTCATATTCTCCTTTTTGTCTTTTAATAATACATAGTACCACCATCTTCTTTTCAAATGTTTCCTCTAGTCCTCTTTAATCCTTTATATTATTTTTATTGATTTATTTTATCTTAACACATTTAGAGTATCTATGATCTCTGTAATTATATTTTTAATGAATTTTCTTGTGCAATTTCTAATGTGACCTCTGATATTATTGGGGTTTTATTTCTTCTATTGTTTCTTTATTTCTTTTACCTTTAATTTTTTTCTTTAGTTGTAGTTTATTGTCTCATAAATAACTTTTAATTTTCACATGAAAATTTCTGGGGGGATTTATTCAGTTTTCCTATAACTACATTTAAGGGTGATTCTGAGAATGAAAGATTTCTCGTGGCTTTACCCTGCTGTCTTATTGAAAGTCCATAGACAGTATTTGAAAATGAACACCAATGGAATGGCAATATTGCTCCAGCTTCTTGACTATAGTTCTGATTCTCTGACCCCCAGAACTTACCAGTGATATCTAACTCATTCTGGGCCATGTCAACCGTTGGTGGCAAAAATCACCAGTACAGAAATGTCACACCTTTTTATTATTACAAAGCATCTGGACTAGTGATACCCTGACAATTTTCATAGTATTTTTACTCTCTATTCAGGTATGTTTAGACATTCAGGGAATTTATTGCTGTTTTGTTTTAAAATGTGCACTACTGGACTTAATGTTGATATGAAAAGGGCACGTTGAAAAACTTAAAGTGAAATAAAAAAAGGTGAGCTAGCACAAATTAATTATGAGCTTGCATGAATATATTAATTAAATATCACCTAGCACTAATTCATTAATTAAGTTTAAGTTACTTAACCCTTTGACAACGTTTAGAATCAGTACGTGTCTATTTCAATCAGCCATCACATGAAAGTTAACAAGAATTCATGGTAAATCAAACAATGCAGTTTAAAAAAAATAAGTATTATCTGAAATTATTTATAGGTTATACTCACCTCAAAAGATTATTTTATAAGAAATGTGAGAGAACCAGTAGCATATGCCTTATGCATTATAACGGGCTAGACCTCTAAAACATTTTCATTTAGAAAACAAAAGTTGATGTGTGTTTGTCAAAATGACATATTTTGAGCATATGGGCATTATTTACTAACATATTCAATTCCATATGTTGTCTACCCTCAAGAAGATTTTTGCTTCAGTATGTGTTGAACTAGATAGTCACTAAGGTCTCTTCCAAAGATGAAATTTGGTAATTTCCTTATATTCTTTCCAAAGGATTCTGGATTTTTTTTTTAGCTAAAATAATCTAAATAATTACTTCATCATTTTCCATTAAAAACATCAATTTAATAATACTTGTGATGGTTTTAGCATTAAAATTAAGCTGATGTTATTTTTCCTCTGAGGTGGCTTTGACAACAGTGATCAGTGTGCTTGACTAATAAATACACCAATGTCCTTAGGGGACATAGATATTTTTAAAACCACAAAAAAAGAAAGTTAGAAAATATCCAGGTAATTTTCTCATTGATGTTGTAAAAAAAATCAGTATAAGCATGTTTATATCAGCTGATCATAGGATAAACAATCACTTGACAAGCAGTTATTAACTGTTTGTCATATGCCAGGAACTAAGCATGGAACTGGAATACAAAAACAAAAGTGAAATTATCTCTGCCCTAGAGAATCATCTACCCTAATGTCCAAGCAACATGCACAAATATAAGTATATGCAGAGTAGATTTTAAAATGAGTGAATACAAGGTAGTTTTTGAAGGGAGGACTCTAAGAGTTGCAGGGGTCAAGAAAATCTTCATGTAGATTCATAAACTGAGACCTGGAATTGACCTCAAAGGTCACCAAGTTCAACCCTCTAATTTCAAGATGAGGAAACTGAAGCTGAAAGAACTTAAGTGACTGGCCCCAGTTCACACTGGTAGTGATAGATTCAAGATTTAAACGCAAGTCTTTGAACTCCAAACTGTGGATTCTTTCTACTATACCACTAAGAAAAAGATAATGCATATTTCCTGGTCTATGTTGGTGCAGTACCTGGGGATTGTAATGGAAATGCAGATTTAAAGATCTTCCCTGCCCCTAGCTTAAGTGTACCTGGAGCTTGTGGTGGGAGGCTTGTTTTTCAGGAAAGCCCACACCTTGATACTTTGTGATTGGGCAGTGGGTCAAGGAGGTTGTTACAATCTTTGAGCCAGGAGAAGGCTATATAAACTCTGATGAGGGGCTTTGCTTTGGGGCTCACTTTGAGAAGTGTTGTGTGATTTGACCAGATGAGACTCTGGGAAGCTGTTGTTGAGAGCCCCCGGCTTTGAAAACCCAGATGTTGATGCTTCCCTCTCTGGTAACTGTGATTTGGTATTGATATAATGGTAGGACAGTTTGGAAGCCTGTCTGTTTGATCTGTAAGTTCTGTAACTCTGAAGTTCGGGGTGCTGACCTTTTTCCCCTGAACTAGGTAATGTATGTTTGTTTGATTAAAGTAAGCTTGTTAACCCATTTTGAGTTGCTTTTCTTTTGAAAAGCAGATCTAAGAACCTGTGTTGGCAGTCACCCTGGGGATATTGGGGTGCTTGCTGCTACAAAAGACTGGCCCCAGTTCACACTGGTAGTGATAGACTCAAGATGTAAACGCAAGTCTTTGAACTCCAAACTGTGGATTCTTTCTACTATACCACTAAGAAAAAGATAATGCATATTTCCTGGTCTATGTTGGTGCAATACCTGGGGATGAAGGAAGACTATCTATAGGGACTTACAAGATTTGGAATTTTTCCTCTCACATACACATTGTTTGGAATTAAGGCAAGATTTAAAAGGGATCCCACAAAAATGGGAGAGAACATTCTGGGAAGAAAGGTATCATGCTTCCTGCTAGCCACCAGGGGCAGCAGAATAGGGCATTAATGGCAGTGACATCTCCTACTTTCCAGGGTAAAGGGAGAGTTGAAAGTTAAAGTGGCAAACAACAAAGCATAATTCTGTCATTGTTTTTGTTGCTGTTGTTGTTTTGGGTGCTTGTTTGGCTGGAATGCTGAAATTAAAGAGAAAAGAAAGGAAAGGAGAGGAAAGGAAAGGGAAGGGAAGGAAAAGGGAAGGGAAGGGAAGGGAAGGGAAGGGAAGGGAAGGGAAGGGAAGGGAAGGGAAGGGAAGGGAAAGAAATGTGGATAACATAGAGGAACTAGTGATTCATATTCCTCCTTCCTGCCTTATTCAGCTGTTTGTTATAGGCATCATTCCTAATCCTGTTATTTTATTCTATCAAAGCCTATATCTTATTGAGCTAATGTTACATATCACATACACTTGTGTCCAACCCAAACCTGTGTATCTCATTATGTTCTTTGTTTAAGGCATGAGAGACCGGGTCTCACATCTAAGCTCTGGTATCTGGACATATTGATATTTTCTAAGTATAATTCTAATTTCTAATATTTTCTATAATAATAGATTATAATAATAATTAATATAACAATAATTACTATAATAATTAATTGTTATAATAATATTTCTATAATAATTAATTATTATTCTATTTCTATAATAATAATTTTTAATTCTAATATTTTAATGACCTGAATGAGTTAATATAATATTCTATAAAGCCTGATTAACTAATTTCTATAGTGAAAGGGAATGATTGAAGTGGCACTTCACCCAAAAGACAGCGGAAGAATTACTTTATGGATTGATTAATGGAATATATATATATATATATATATATTAGCTCTTACAGTGTACAAAACACTGTGCTGAGTACTCCATTTAAAGAAAAAAAAAGCAAAATACTCCCTGCTCTCAAAATGGAACTAATGCTAATATGAATTATTTCAGTTGCAAGTCAAATGAAATGACCAAGTGTTCTGTAGGGTTCAGAGGAAAAGAAGATGGCAATTAATCTTCTTTAAGATCATTCTCAATGATAAAATCATATCTATTTTTGACAGTGCCATATGAGTCATTTTTTTCCAGATTATTTCTTTTCATTGTAACTTTGGTGAAAGTTATAATACTGTCTACACTACAAGTCCCAGGTGCTCAGTTATTTTTTTCTTCCTACTCAAAAGAGAATAAGATAGCACTGATTTTTAAAATTTTGTAAATATGTCTATAAATAATTTAACTTGAAATCTTATTTTAAAAAGTGAGGGTTTGGGCTATTTTGTTTGTTTGTTTGAAGAGGCCTGGACCTGTTTTGTTCATTGCACACAGGTTAAGGTTGGTTGAATTTGTTTGCTAACCCTGTGAGAGCAAGCTAGCCTTCTATTTTGTGGATAAAATGGAGAAGAGTAATAAATGTAGAAAGTGGGAACAAGTCCATACTTGGACATCAACTCTACATGACCAGTTAAAAGGACTTGAAATACCACCAATCCCATTTTGAAGCCTAAAACAAGGAAAACACAGATTTTAATCAGATCCTACTGCCAACTCTGTTTTTCATGTTTACATGTAATCTTTTGGGAGAAAACTATAACAACATCCTGTATACAAACAGAGACCAGTGGAAAAAGACAAAATAAAATGGCTGGCAACATATATTTCTCAGAAGGTATCAAACTTCCTAAAGGGCCAGATGCCAGGGAACTGTGCCCACATGCTCCCAAATCAACAAACAAAATCTTAGGGAAAATATGGTGAGTGAGGAAAGGAGGGATGGTCATTAAACTCAATTCAACAAAATATGTTTAAGTACCTACTATGAAGAAGTGTGGCAAGTGAGGCAATTCCATGCAGTCATTATGAGCTGGCCTTGGAACTAGGAAAACCTGATTTCAAATCCTTCCTTACACATACTGACTGTGTTACCTTGGACAAATCTTAATTTCTCAGTGCTATGAGTCACACTTTAAGACTAAAATTGTAAAGAAAGTGTAACTTTCATTGGTAGATAACTCCTTCCCTCATCATCTGGGTGATCCCTATATCATTGAAATCAAAGGTTCAATAAGCCCTGTCACTTTGTCCAAGGCACCATGCTAGGGAAAAAAAATCCTGCCTTCAAGGAATGAATGAATAAAGCATTAATTAAGCACTCCTCTCATGCAAAGCACTGGGCTAAGTACATGGGATACAAATAGAAAAGTAATATAGCCTCTGCCCTCAAGAAGGTCACATTCTGACAAAAAAAAAAAATACCATATGTATGGAAGGTTTTAACTGCAAGGCAGATAGAAAAGTCCCAGGGCCCTTCCTGTGCATCAGCAAAACAGATAGTAATGCCTCTTCTTTCCTGGAATTGCCACTAATGAATTCATCAGTTTCAGATGTTGAACCATTTTCCCACACTTTGGGACATGTCTTGGGACTTCAGAAACACAAACTTTCTTTACTGGGTCCTCAATAGATGTGGCTGTAACTCACAAAGCAGTCAATGATAAGCTACATCTCCATAGCTTTCATTTCCAGGACTGAAAACTATGGCACTTACCCATAAACATAGCTAGTTCTAAGCCATGAATTTGCAAAGCACTTAGCACAATGTCTGGCCCATAGTAGATGCTTGTTACCTTGATCATTTCCTGTCCCTTTCCGAATTGACTCCATTGAAGTCTGAGGGGTGGTAGGTGGAAGAGGTAGTTTGACTTTCCTGGTACATGTTACTTCCTGTCTTTCCTTCAGGGCCTTCAGGGCTTCAGCTAGTCTAGCTTTCCTGCACTGTGAGTGGCAGTTCATTTGCAACTGGTGTGAATGGTTGCCCCCTTCACCATAGGAGCTGCTTCCCAATATGATATATGGATGTGAGGGCTGTATTTATAGCAGACTGGGGTTGAAAGGTTGTTAACTTTACTGTAGGTGACAGTTGATCAGTAACTTTTGCTGGTGGTATTGAGAATGGCATTCCTCTTCTCCTTTAATGATTTCTCCCTTCAGTAATGGATGTGGGAACTAGACTGAAAGCAGGTCTGGCTATCTGGTAGACATTATTATTTCCAAGAATTTTGGGTTCAGAGACCTAGGTTGTTTCCATCAGGGTCTGAGGGGAGATTGTGGTCAAAGTAAAGGTGATGACTTAACTCGCCTGGCACATGCTGCCTCCTGTCTCTCCCTGAGGGCTCCTTGATGCTTCACTTTGGGCAGCCTTGCTTGTTCTGTGAGTGGCAGTTGATTGACAGTTGATTGACAGTTGGTGGGGGATGGCTTGCCCCTTCTCTGCCAAAGGTTGTTTCCCTCTGTGATAGCTATGGGGTCTGGGCCAGAAGAAGAATGCTAATTTTATCTCATTTGGATGTGGGGTGAGGATATAACATGTACATAGAAAAGTATAAAATAGATTAGTTTATTTCAGGAAATGGAGCAAACTATAAACTAGGGTGATCATGAAATATTTTTTCTCAGAATTAATACTCAAACTATGGAACCTTCTCCTTTACCTAGTCAATGTTAGAATCACAGATCAAGAGATCTTAGAATTCATGTATGAAAACCATGTCATTTTACCAACCAAGAAATTGAATTTCAAGGAGATGGATTTACTTGCCCCAAAGTAATGTTTCTTCACTTTGTACGGAGGATTAGTAACCAGGAATGATTTCTAGTAAGATACTATTTCTCACCCTACTGTTCTTTCTCCTTTGTGTAGTATGAAGAAAAGTGCTCAGTCTTTAACAAGTTGACACTCTGTCAATACTATTTATTATTCTGTCATTTGAGGCAATCAAAAAATTGACTATTTATTATTTTAATTAAATTTATATAAGCTTTCAAGAATTCGTAAGCTTTTTGAATATTTTATTTTTGCCTTAAGAATTTGAGCAAGGGGAGGCTAGGGAGCCCAGTGAATAGAGCACTGGCCCCGAAGTCAGGAAGAACTGAGTTCAAATTTGGTCTCAGACACTTAACACTTACTACCCGTGTGACCTTGGGCAAGTCACTTAACCCCAATTGCCCAGCCTTCTCCCCTTCAAAAAAAGAAAATAAAAAATAAATAAATGAATGAATGAATGAATGCATAAATAAATTAGCATAACTTTATTTTTTCTCCTCCTATATTCTCTACTAATATAGAAAATATGCAAAGGAAAGCATATCTCTTATAAAAAAAATTCATGCTCATGCAAAGCAAATTATCATATTGGCAATGTCTAAAATAAATTCTCATGTAATGGAGGTCTGGCATATTAGTTTGCTCACTTGATGCAGTCTCTCCATAGGGAAGATACTTGGGAGCCAGTTTCCAGGAGAATTGTGACCATATGAAAACAAAGTGCTTTGGAGAGATTGTGGAGCAACCAGAGACATTTTGTAACTAATTGTTAGTTAACCATATGGTAAGATGGAGCTTCTCTGGTTGGCTTTAAAATCGTACAAAGTTTGTTGCTTTAGCTAATTCCTCTTGGATTAATTCATGACTAGGGGATTTAAGTGATCTTATCTTTTACAGTTTCAGGTAAGAGATCATGGGATTAGGGAAGGGGCTTTAGGGACTTCTATCTTTCTCATGTCACATGGCTCCTGAGGAATGGGCCTCTATGCTTGGCCTTCTATTTTGTACTTTTCCATTCTCCATGAAAGAAGTAGAGCCTCACAACCTAACCAGTTCAAAAAGTCATAAGTGCACTCTGATGTCCTAAAATTCCAGACTTCCAGACTAGGTATTGCAACAGTTATATTTTTCTTAGCCTGAAAATCAGGAAATGATCTTTGGGAACAACCTTCTGTATCCACACTGGCCAGCAAAATGAAAGACACATGCATTAGTGATGCTGCTACTGTTATATGTGAACTTTGTGGGATCTGTGCTATGTAGCAACTGATCTAAATTTTTAGCTTACTATCATTGGAAAAAATATTAGTGTTAAAATATGTAGAAAAGTTAAAAAGGAAAGGAAAAATTAATCCTTTTAACACCTTTCTACTCACAACAATGTTCATTACAACCCTATTTTCAGGTGATTCTGACAATTATGTTAAAATATTAGTCTCCCAGCTACTAATGCTTTAACAAGTGTTAGTAACATAGAGCTTTTGCAAATTAAGTATCAAATTATCACATTAGAATAAAACACAATGGGAGGCAGAGCCAAGATGGCAGGGTAAAAGCAGGGACTCATTGAGGTATACCCCAACCTTTCCAAATACCTGTAAAAAATGATTCTAGGGCAACTAGGTGGCACAGTGACAAGAGTACCAGCACTGGAGTCAGGAGGACCTGAGTTCAAATCTGGTCTCAGATATTTAACATTTACTCTGGTCTCAGATATTTAACATTTACTGATTATGTGACCTTGGGCAAAGCACTTAACCCCAATTGCCCTGCCTTCTCCTCTCCAAAAAGACAAAAAAAATTACTCTAAACAAATTCTAGAGCAGCAGAACCCACAAAATGACAAAGTAAAACAAATTTATAATCCAAGACAAATTGGAAAGTTGACAGGAAGTGTCTGTTGTACTAGTCTGGGAGAAGGGCACAGCCCTGCACAAAATGTGTGCCAGCCCATATTAAGCCCCCTTCCACCCCCCAACTGCCCCCTTCCTTGCCCAGCAAACCCAGAGAAGGCCTCAGAGGACTTAATCACTGGCAGTTGTGGAAGTATACAGAATTCTAAACCCACAAGTGCCAAAGACAACTTAGAAAGTCAATAAGAAAGTTCTGTTGGACTTGGGTGAGAGAGGAACAAGGTCTGGTCTCAGTTCTGAGTAGGTAGCAGTGGCAGCAGCAACAGCCGTGGTTACTTCCTGACCTCTAGACCTACAGACAACAAGGTGGGGAGGGTATCAAGCTGCTTATCAGAAAGGGATTACAGGGATCTCTTTGCTGGTGCTGAGGCAAGATTCTCTTGCTTTGCCTGTGCTTGGATCTGGGCTGCAGTCCTGGGTGCTGCTCTTGTGGCAAGGAGGAGTGTTGGCATAGCAGTTCCGAAGCAGAAAAGAAAGTTGTGGTCACTCACAGACCAGAGCATAGGCCAGGAGAGGAGTTAACATCTCTCCTTTGATGATATCATATTGAAAGAACTGAAAATTTGCAGGTCCCTAGAAATATCCCTGAAAACAGTTGCATAAAACCCATGAAACCTGGGACAGTATGCCCTCCAGACTAGAAACAGAGTCCTACCTTAACAAAAAGTGAAAAAGTCAAGTAGTTGACTGGGAAAATGAGAGCAAACTTCTAGAAATAAAACCCCTTAGACTATAAAATCTTATTTTGGTGACAAAGAAGATCAAAACATACAACCAGATGACAACAAAGTTGAATTTCCTACTTCCAAAGCCACCAGAAAAAAAAAATGAATTAGGGTTGGCTAGGTGGCACAAGGAATAGAGCACAGGCCCTAGAGTCAGGAGGACCTGAGTTCAAATCCAGCCTCAGACACTTAACACAAAAACTGGTCATGTGACCTTGGGTAAGTCACTTAATCCCAATTGCCCTACATTTCCCCCTCCAAAAAGCAAAAAAAAAAAAAATATATCTATATCTATATCTATATCTATCTATCTATCTGTATGTATGTATATATATGAATCGTTCTCAAGCCAAGAGTCCAAAAAGGTTTTTGAAAATCAAGCAATAGAAATAGAGAAAAACTGGGAAGAGAAAGAGTGACACAAGAAAATTATTAACAAGTAAACAGCTTGCTAAAGGAGATCCCAAAAATACTGAAGAGGAAAGTTATGATAGAAAGGATGACAGTTGGGGGAGGGGGTAATCAGAAGTAAACACTTTTGAAGAGGGACAGGGTCAAAGGAGAGAATAGAATAAATGGGGGGGGGCAGGATAGAATGGAAGGAAAGCCTTTCACAACATGAATATTATGGAGGTAGTTTGCATGACTGCACATGTGTAACCTGTATCAAATTGAATGCCTTCTCAGTGAGGGTAGGTGGGGATTAAGGAAGGGAGAAAATTTGGAACTCAAAAGTTTTAAAAACCAATGTTGGAAATTGTTTCTGCATGCAACTGGAAAATGAGATATACAGGCAATAGGGTTTAGAAATCTATATTTCCCTACAGGAAAATAGAAGGGGAAGGGGATAAGAGAAGGGGGTGTGGTGATAATAGGGAGGGCAGATTAGGGTTAGGGGTAATCAGAATGCACATCATCTTGGGATAGAGGGAAGGGAGAGATGGGGAGAAAATCTGGAAGTCAAAATCTTGCAAAAGTGAATCTTGAAAACTAAAATTGATTAATTTATTAAGAAAAATGCGGGGGGCGACTAGGTGGCACAGTGAGTAGAGCGTCGGCCCTGGAGTCAGAAGAACCTGAGTTCAGATCCGGCCTCAGACACTTAATACACACAAACAAAAACAAAACAAAACAAAACCTAGCCGTGTGACCCTGGGCAAGTTACTTAACCCCAATTGCCTTCCAAAAAGCAAAAAAAAAAAAATGCACTGAACTTTCAAAAAAAAATTGAACATACTATCATTTCATATTTATGTAGTCTATGGCAGTACATTAAATAGACTAATAGTATGGCAGTTACTATGACAAAAAAAAAATCCATGATGTTATACTCTTAAATCTGTACGGTCAAACATAGTGGAAGCTTCTTCCTCTTTTTCTTTTACCGAAATTATTTCATTGTTGATAATTTTTAAAATTCAATTAATAAGCCAGATGCTGTCCACAGGAAGGTTGCCTGATAGTTTTATCATAACTATCGACGTAGCATGTCACCACTAGAAAAGTGTCCATTCTCCAAACAAACATTTCTATTATAAGAGGCTCCATTGTTACTCTATAGCTAAACGTGACTTGAAATAGAGTGAGTTTCAGATTGCATGTATCTGTCCATTAGCACTTTGGTGGCAGGCCGTTCTTCAGGATTAGAGATGAAATCAGCCTTGTCTCATCAAGATGCCTTCCTCCACACAAATAACTGTCAATCCAATATTGTACTTGTAGCACTGGGAGGAACTCACAGTGTGATAATGAGATGTCCTGTAAGTAGACCAGAGGGATGCTGGCCAAAGGTGTCTGTCTCTGAAAAGAGCTCAGTGGAATTATGCAGTATGTTTGAAACTCCTGGTAGTAACTTGCTGTTAAATATGAAAGAACAACCATTTCCTCTGCTCTGGGAACACATACTTGCTAGTTTATGGCTAATTTGAATTCCTGGCTCTTCCATTACTTTCTAATGTTCAAAAATCAGCTCAGACAATTGAATAGGTCCATTTTAGTATTATATAACAGGTTTTTCCCCTGAGCTTTTAGGCTTCACAAACTCTACATAACTATTTGTACCTGACCTGTGGTAGAACATTCTGAGCTATTATTCTTCTGATCAGCCACAGTTGGACACAATGAAATTTGAATCCAGCATAGTGATGGTTTTCTTCAAGAATGAAAGACAACAATCAGATTTAGAGCTAGAAGGGACCTCAGAAGGCATCCACCTCATCAAGCCCTTTCATCTTATGGACCATGATATGTAATCATCATTTATTTAGCTTTAGAAAAAGAATTAGAACTCATCTAGTTTAACTCATTTATTTCGTAGATGTGGAAACTGAGACCAAAAGAAATTTAGAATTACTTTGTCATATAAATTGCAAGGACCAGAGCTGGGATTTGAACCAATATCCATTTACTCTCAATATATCACATTTCCACTGTAAAGTATGGGAAAAAATAAGAAGATTTCTCTTGAATAAACTTGGCATGAACAGGAATGCTAATTTATGTATGGCTGATGCTTAGAAAGTTGTATAGCATTCCTTATTACATCAGCTGAAAGTTTGTCTTTTTGTGCTTGTTTTTTTTTTCCCTAATTGTGGGTAATGTAAAAGATGGGGTTTGAAAGGTTAGAATTTTATTGTTTATTCTCCTTAACTTTGCCTTCTCTGAATCAAATCTTAGCACTATGGTGACTGGTACTATAATATCACCAGGGCAATTCAGCCTAACATACACATAAACATTATATTAAGTAAACATATTCACAGCATCATCATATTAGAAGAGAAATCAGAATCACAGAATCATGCATTTGCAACTGGAATAGAGTCAAAGGACTCTAGAACTATGCAATATTGCTCCTAAGTTTGTATCTTAGAGACATCAGAGAAAATAATTGTTTTCCAGAATGTTTGGACCAGTTCACAACTCCATCAACTCCCCTATTTTAACACATCCTCACATGTATTTGTCTTTTTTACTTCTGTGTCATATTGGCCAACTTGAAAGGTGTGAGGTGGTACTTCAGAGATATTTTAATTTTTAATTGGAATTTCTTTATTCAATAGTGATTTAGAACACTTTCATATGACTGTTGATAACTTCAATTTCTTCTTTTGAAAACTGCTTCATATCCTTATGAAGGATCATTTATCAATTGGGGAATATCTTGTTTTGATAAATTTGTCTCATTTCACTTTATACTTGAGAATTGAACCCTTTGTCAGAGAATCTTACTGTTTACTGTATCCAAGGTATTTTAAAAAGCAGAGGGTGCAAATCCTATATCACTTTTTTATAATTATCTTAGCATGCTTTAATTTGAGGAAAAAATTACAGCTGCAGAGTGATCTATTCTGAATAAGCTGCTTCCCTTCTAGAATGTATTTTTTTTTTATTTTTTTGAGGGCAATTGGTTTAACCGACTTGCCCAAGATCACACAGCTAGTAAGTGTTAAGTGTCTGAGGCGGAATTTGAACTCAGGTCCTCCTGATTTCAGGGCCAGTGCTCTATTCACTGAGCCACCTAGCCATCCCCAGAATATAAATTCTTGGAGCTCAGAGACCCTACTTACAAATCTTTGTTCTCCCTTTTCCCCAAGTACTTAGAACAGTGTCTTGAATAGTTAATATTGAATAAGTATTTGTTGAATAATTTGTTGAATGATCAAATGGAAAAAAGTTTTCAATAACCAAGTAAATTCAATAAATAATTATGTTATAAGTTTCTGAAATAAGTAATGGCAACTTTCCAGATAAGCTGGAAAATGTCACAATATTTCTCAAGGGAAGTGAAAATCTACTTTGCTGCAATATGTACTATATAAAAGAAGTACAGGAGAGGAACAAAGAAGAGCTGAAGACAAAGTACTATAGGATAATCCAAGAAAGGAAAAAAAACATTGTCCAATAAGGGAATGTGAGCTTGATGGAGGAGATGGAAACTGACCTAAGGAAAAGATTTGAATAGGTAAAGAAAAGTAAGTCTTGCCAAATTGGTATAGAAATAATTTTAAAAATGGCTTTCCTTTAGAATTCAATAGTACTATTCTTCCTAGAAACTGTTGCTGATTTAGCAGCTTTATTTAATGAATCAGTTTAGACAAATGATTAAGGAAAGCATCTTAAATGCAACATATCCAAAATTGACCTCATAATTCTTCCCCTCAAAACCTCTCCCCTTTTCAAATTCACCCATTATTATTAACGTAACTATGTCTCACACACACACACACACACACACACACACATGCACACACACGCGCATGCACTCAATTGTCAAGTGTCATCTTCAAAACACCTCTTGTATATATGCCTCTTCTTTCTCCTGACACTGTGACTATCCTAATGCAGGAATTCATTACCTCATATCTGGACTGTTGCAATAGCCTTCCAAGGGGTTATCATTGCCTCAAGTCTCTTCCTACTATATTCAATCTTCTACTAATCTGTCAAATTGGTCTCCCTAAGATGCAGATTTTACCATAACTTCTCTATTCAATATGCTCCAGTAGTTCACTGACAACCTTCAGGATCCAATATAAAATCCTCTGTTTGGTTTTTCAAGTCAAGCATAATCTTATCTCTTTCTACTTTTTCTAGTGTTTTATGCCTTAATCTCTTCCATGAATTGTGTGATCTAGTGATACTGGATTTATTATTCTTGAACATAAGACTCTATCTCCTGACTTTCCATCTGTTCACTGTTCTCTGTTCACCCCAAACCTAGAATTCTCTCTCCTCATCTCCACTACCTAGCTTTCCTGGTTTCCCTGAAGTCTCAGCTAATGTCCCATGTTTTCCAAGGAGCCTTTCCCAGTCTTCAATATTAATGTCTTTCCTCTGAGATCCCCCTAAATTTAAATTGTTTATATCTTATTTGTACATAGTTGTTTGCTTGTTATCTCCCCAAAAGACTAGGAACTCCTTGAGATCAGGTACTGGATTTTGGGTCCTTTGACTTTCTTTGTATTCCCACCTCCTAACACAGTGCTTGACACACTGGAATTAGGGAGATCAAATAGAAATCCTAGCCCTCACAAGTACTTACTGGTTGTGGAACCTTAAGCTGGTCATATTGACCCTGAGTTTCAGTTTCCTTGGTTATAAAATAAGGATATAAAATACCTTCTTCACTGTCTTATGGTAAGGCTCAAATGAAATAATGTAAAGGGCCTTATAAACATTAAAAAAATTACCCAAATGTTAGTGATGATCTTGGTCATGCATACCCCCTTCTGTGACAAAGAGAATAACCCTCTTTCCTTTCTATCCTACACAATCATTGTTCATGCCCCCCTGTTAATATTCCACATAAGTCTATCCAAGATTTTGGGAGCTCTTTAGATCCCTTTTTCTGGTTGGGGTTTCAATGGATATTTTTGATTATGGTCATATATCTTTCTGATGACAACCTCTAGAAAATCCTGCTAAATTGCCTCATTCTAGGATAAAGATGATTCTGGTTGAGATAGACATACACTGAGAGAGACAGACAGACAGACAGAGACAGAGACAGAGACACAATGACAGACAGAGATAGTGCCTCACACAAGAACCTTCAAAGAGCAGAGGCTGGCAGATTTTTCTTTTTCAATCTGGAATGACTTAGAGTAGTTAGAGCATTATAGATCTGCTTTCTGAGGAGTTTCCTAAATACATGCAGAAAGACTCATAGTAAATGGATTGTCCACCAGAATGCAAAGGAAAGACTAAAACAAAGGAAATATCAAAAATGTTTTCACATATTGGGGTTCAATAATATGATTCTTGCTTAGCCTAAGTATTCATGACTTAAATAGTAGACATTATATTCAGTAGAACAGTATTAAAGTATTTTAGATGTTTGCAAATATTAATGAGTACTAGTAAGAAACTAAATACATTTTACAAATACTGTGTTTATTTGACTTACTCTAAATATTTAAAATGATGAAAAGTTTTTAACTTCCTTAGATTAAATGATCACCTTCTCTACCTTTCTATTTTGAAATATGCAAGTTCTCACTGTAAATGGAGACCTGGAATATGTTTTTATAAAAGAACCAAGATATGAGGTTATCTACACTTTGCAGTATTTTTCAACGTGTGCTTAATTTACAATGCCATGCATGAGATATGTGGGATTCTTCCTAACATTGAATAATCTCAAGCAAGGTATTATTATGAACCTTTAACCATTATGACTGCTTAACATTGTCATATGAATTTAAAAATGGAGATACAACAGAAATTGAAGGCAGTTATGCTTCTAAAACATTTGTTTCCCTGAATTGTGTGAATCTTCTTGGTACATTTTGTTGATCTCACTTTTCTCTGTCCAGTATTTTGGTCTTCTTTCATACCCCCTTGCCTCATTTGCCTCATGACTTTTTTCATCAATTCCAATTTTGATGAGTCTTTTGACTCTTGACTGATAACTGTTGCAAGTGATTTCCTTTTATCATAGCATTTAAAGCAAGAAGGGACCTTAGGAATTTTCAATTTCAACCATCTCATTTTAAAAATGACAAAATTGGAACACAGAGTATATCCATGACTCTCTAAAAGTCCCACAAGTAGTAATTAGCTAAGTTGAATTTTGAACCCAGTTGTCTGATTTTTGAACCAAGATTCTTTGTACTCCAATGCATTACAACAGGGTTCATTTCTGTGGGGCTTAGAAAATATAGTTTGTGTAATCATTTATATAAATGTATTTGTAGGTATATAATGCCATATACTGGGCCCTAAAAATATGATATAAACATCCTTATTCTTCTTTGGGTTTGATTTACTCTTCCTATATGAGAAAGTATTCATAACATACTTAGCACAGTGAAGGTATATAATAGGTTTTAGGTCAATTCTTGCTTCTTTCTCTTCTACCCCTTCCCAACTTCTCCACATGGTAATAGTTCTAAGTTCCCAGAGACAGGTTACCATGATATAGTTATGTACCAAAGGGGTCAATGCTCCAGGAGTAATCCTGTAGAGGAAACAAAACATTTCCTTTAACCAACATTCTAACTCTTGAGACCTTAATAAATATATATTTCTATACTAGTAGTAACAAAGAGAAACAGATTTTGACTCAGAAAATGACAAATTAAAATTATTTTGTTGCATTTAATTTTTACTTATTCTATTAACTATTTTCCAATAACATTTTAATCTATTCCTGACTTACATGGCAATTTTACCAGCTACATGCTGGTGGGTCATGAGTTTGACATTGCTGGTATACCACCATTCCCACTTAATAATAATACTTAATCCTAAGTATAACCATTTACTTAACAGAGTAAAAGAAATAATGAATTAAAGATATTTAATATTATAAGAGTAAATGCATCACAATGCACAAATGAACCTATTTCATACTGTCCTATAAGGACCCTCAGTAACTGTTGTAAAGATTAAGTACACACTTATAAGAACCTAGCAGAGAAACACAATGCTATTGATCCATTCAGGCCTATTTGTACATCCCTCTCCACAAAACAAACAAAAACTAAAGCAAACAAAAACAATAATTAAAAAAAGAAACTACTTCACTACTCACTACTTAATTGTTGATCATTGCAACTCTCCAGCGGAGATTTTTTTTTCCTACTTGGACAATAGCCTATATAATCTGTTTACAATTAACCCTCTCCTTTAAGAAACTGTTATGTCTTAATAGAAATAGAACTTCTTAAGCTAAAAAACTGCAAAGCTCATCACATTGGCCATCTATGAGCCATATTGGTAAACCCAGACAATCATTCACTCACTTGAATGCTGCATTATCCAATCAGAATTGAGCTCACAGCAGCAAGTTCTTCTCACCAAGATGCCAAAAGAAGGGAAAATCTAACTTTTCTTTTTCAGGCCACAGGTGACAACAGAGATCAACTTCCCTTTACTACAATTCTAGAAGTATCTGAAGTGAAATAGCTATTTCTAGAGCTTTTGGCAGATAATATTAGCTCTTTATTGATTGGTCAATCAGGAATCATTAATCTTCTAACTGCCCCAGCTCCAAGGAGTAGCTATTGTTCACCCCTCGTGTTCTTCTTCCCCTGCTGCTGCTTAATTTCATTTTTCTATATGTAATTCCACTCAGTGGTGTAAATGAGTCTCATGACTCTCCATGACTCTCTTTTTTTAACGTAAAAATTTACAACCCAGCAAATTTCCCCAATAAAATTGATAGTCCATTTAAAATCAAACCTTAGTTTCTAAATTTTTAGGTGATTTCTCATTTTCTTCTCTTTAACCATAAAAAAAATGTATATGCAAATTAGCTGAAGTGCCAATCTTTTTATGTTCTAGAGTTTTCAATGACAAAGTCGTCTTTTTTTCCATGCTTTGATATCCTTGAAAATGTGCTTCTTAACAATTACGTTTCTCTACATTTATTTTTAAAATAAATAGATGATCTTTCTCTATTTCTTTATAACACTATTCTTCTGAATTAACAAGAATATCTGAGTCTTGAAGTCTGCCCTGATGAGGTATGGGCTCTGGGAGCCCCCTTGAGCTCTCCTTGAGTCCTTGAGGTACAGGCTCTGGGAACCTCCCTTGGATTCTTGATTAAATCACCCCATTTGATGAGGCAAGTCTGTTACTAGGCTTCCCACCTTTGAACTGGCCTAGCCCACTATTGTTTGTGGTCTCCAGGTGGCTTCCCATCCTTAAACATTCATTGACCTCATGTTGCTTTTATATGGGTTGAAACAATGAATGATAAAACATAACTTCAAAAGGCTGATGAGGAAGTATGTCTTCCACATCTTGTCAGTGATGTGATGCACTAGAAGTGTGAGAAGAAACAAGGATTTTCAGAAATGGACAATGTATTGATTTGATGTGCTTCACTTTAAGCATTTCTTATAAAGAAGACTTGGGGAAAGGGAGAATTATGTTTAGTACTTCTTTGCAAAGAAAAATACTACATTTCTATTTATTAAGTGAACAGAAAACAATAACAACATCAACAAAAATCCTACAGAAATGGCAATAAATAGAAATATTTTCACACCTTGTTAAATTATATAATTATGTATTTCTTTAAAAATACTTAGAAATGCACAATTTCTTATAATATCCTCTTTTTTATAAGCTTAGTATAGTACTATGTTTGCTGATGATTGTTAAGGTGATGGTAAAAAATATTTCTTTTCTTTTCTTTTTTTTTTTTTTTTCGAGGGCAATTGGGGTTAAGTAACTTGCCCAAGGTTACATGGCTAGGTTTTTGTTTGTGTGTGCATTAAGTGTCTGAGGCCGGATCTGAACTCAGGTCCTTCTGACTCCAGGGCCGGCGCTCTACTCACTGCACCACCTAGCCACCCCTAAAAATATTTATTTTCAAAAGAAAAAGAAAACAGTTAATATGACAGGTGTTAAGTCCCAGGTAAAAAAGCTAGTGTTCAATTCAAATCAGTAAATACTTGTTAAGAGTATAAAACATTCAGTGCTACCTACATGACATCATATATGGCAGGGATTCAAAGATGTAAATATTTGCCTCCTAAAGTTTTCATTCTACTGGGAGAATAAATATAAATACATAAGAAAAAGATATTTGTAAAAAGAACAAAACTTAGGCTTACCACAAAGATTTTACAAAGGAAAGGAAAGCAAAGTAAAGAGAAAAGGAAAGAAAAAAAAAGGAAAGGGAGGGGAGGGAAATTAGAGATTATTAGAAGGGAAGTGGATAAGGTATATTCTAGGTATGGTGATAACATTTGTTTTTTTTTTTTATTTTAACAAATGCTTTATTAACTTATGGTTTACATCTTTCATTTACACCAGATTTTGAGTTACAACTTTTTCCCCATTTTTCCCCTACCCACCACCCCTGAATAGCAGTTCCACAAGACATCACCTCATCCAATCTGCTCTCTCCCACATCTTCTCCCATACCCCCTTCAACTTTGCCATTAGGGCAAGGTGAATCTCTGTGTTCCAATGCCTGCATATCTTATCTCCCAATTACATGCAAAATAGTATTAATAATGGTATTTAGATACATTTGAAACACTTAATTTTAAAACTTTGAATTTCAGATCCATTCCCTTCCTCCTTTGTCAACCACTCCCTCTGGGAAGATAAGCAATTCAGTATATGTTGTACATGTATAGCTATGCAAAACATTACCTTAGTAGATATATTGTAAAAGACTGCTTATATTTCCCTCCCACCCATCCCACCCCCAACCTGGTCCATTCCCTACTTTGATCCTGTCCCTCTTTGGTAGCGGGTACTTCCAACCTCCCCTCCCCCCAGAATGCCTTCCCTTCCATCATCCCCCCTCTCATCCCCCTTCCCCCTACTCTCCAGCAGGGTGAGATATCCCATTTAGTATGTATGTCATTCTCTCCCTGAGCCAGACTCAATGAGAATATGGTTTTGCCTTTTTTGCTTTCCTATTCTTCCCCTCCCCTGCAGCAACTTCCCCTTGCTTCTTCTACATGAGATAGTTTACCCTACCCTGTCTCACCCCATCTCCTCTTGCCACTTTCCTCTCTCACCTCATAACTTCACCCCTTAAGTATCATCTCTTCCCACCAAAATCAACCTGTGCCCTCTATCCATGAATTACTGTAAACATATATACACACATTCACATATGTATTCATATGCCCATATACCGTTCTTCCATTATTTTCATACTGAGAAAGGTTTCATCAGTCACAGTTATTGTTTTCCCATGTAGGAATGTAAATAGTTCAACTTTGATAAATTCTTTTTAATTTGTTTTACCTGATTACCTTCTCAGGCATCTCTTGCTTCACGAGGACCTGGGATTGGCTCTCTGTGTGCTGGGCTGTTGGTTCCCATAGCGCTGTGCTGGCCCTCCCTGCAGGGCTGCTGGGCTGTCCTCAGTGGGAGGCTAGCTTCTCTGTGTCATTCTGTGGGTGGTGGGGTTCCAGAAGTTGTTCAGAGGGCCCTTTTACATAGTTTGGAAGTGTTGTGGGGCAGACTACCTTGGAAGTAGTATTTCTATTCCTCCATCTTGGCTCCACCCCTAATTTGTTCTTTTTCCAGCTTTTTGAGTTGCATGCCCAATTCACTGATATCTTCCTCTATTTTATAGATGTAAACATTCAGAGATAAAAAAACTTTCCTCCCCAATTGATAAATGGTCAAAGGATATGAACAGGCAGTTTTCAGAGAAAGAAATTAAAGATATCTATAAGCATATGAAGAAATGCTCTAAATCACTGTTGATTAGAGAAATGCAAATCAAAACAACTCTGAGATACCACATCTCTCCAGTCAGATTGGCTAAGATGACAAAACAAGAAAGTGACAAATGCTGGAGAGGATGTGGACAAATTGGAGCACTAATGCATTGCTGGTGGAGTTGTGAACTTATCCAACCATTCTGGAGAGAAATCTGGAATTATGACCAAAGGACTATAAATAATTTCATACTCTTTGACCCAACAATATCACTTCTAGGGTTATATCCCAAAGAGATCAAAGAAGTGGGAAAAAACCCATATGTACAAAAATATTTATAGCAGCTCTTTTTGTGGTTGCAAAGAATTGGAAATTAAAGGGCTGCCTGTCAATTGGGGAATGGCTAAACAAGTTGTGGTATATGAATGTAATGGAATATTATTGTGCTATAAGAAACGAGGAGGTGACAGATTTCATAATTACCTGGAGAGACTTATACAAACTGATGCTGAGAGAGAAGAGTAGAATCAGAAGAAATTTGTATACAATCACAGACATATCATATCTGTGATGACCAACTATGACAGACTGGACTCTTTTCAGCAATGCAGTGATATAAGTCAATCCTGAAAGACTCAAGAAAGAAAGGAATGTGCCATCCAGAGATATAACTAGAAAGAACTGAGCCTGAATCCTGATGGAAGCAAACTAAATGATCCTTTTCTTTTCATTGTTTGGTTTTATTTCTTCTTTGCCATCTTTCATCCCACCTAGTACGAAATGCCTTTGTAATTGGAATAATGCCCAATATGAATGTATTTGCAGATCCTATACTGGACTATATGCTGTTGTGGGGGGAAGGGGGAGGGAAGTAAAGGAAATATGAAAATCAAGGAACTATGGAATTGAATCTTGTTAACTGAAAGTAAACTAATAAATTAATTTTAAAAAAAGAAATCAAAGACATAAAAGTCATCAACTGCATCCCAAGCCATGGCCAATCATTTTGACTTTTGCCTTGCCACTGGACTCTGATGACTGAAAAAGTTGGTGGGGCTGTTGACTCTGAACAACCCTGCCTCACTGAAATCCAATTTATGTATGAGTCCAAAGACATTCCCCATACTTTGACCATTTGTACCTACCTTGAAGTCATGTGGGGACAAACAAACAACAAAGCTGCAGGTGCAAATATACCAGGAGCTGTAGTCATAACCCCTGACCCAGCTTGGCCAGGGAATAGCATCATCTTCTTACTGGACTGAAGCTGCAGGGAGATTTGACAGTCACTTGAGAATTTTTGAGGACTGCATTGCTCACCTCCTGGCATGAGAAAGGGGCTAAAAAGGTGCCCTAAAATTGACTGTTTGACCTAGTCTAATCCTGACCTGCATACTGTGGCAGGTGGGGAACCTACCCTCAGATAAGGACACAAAAATGTACAAAAAGTTTTGTGAAGATGATTCCACTCACCATCGGGACATGGCATGTGCACATGCTTATGAATTACATGAAATCCAGTAGACCTGAGAGACAAACAGTTCTTGTTGCAAGAGACTTAAGTGGATACCATATAGCAACCTGATACCAGTAGCAACCCTGAGTGAAACAAGCCTGCCTAATGAAGGTTTGCTTTCTGCGTCGGACCTGAACACACATTTTTCTGAAGTGGTCATTGTGATGAAGAGCAGCTTGAAGTTGGTGTATGTTTCACAATCAAAACTAATCTAGATAGCAAGCTTGGATTCCTCCCCAAAGGAGTGAACAACAGGCTCACCACAATGTAAATGCCACTTGCAGGAAGGTACCATGCCACCTTGATATTACCACCATGATGACCCCTGATGAGGTTAAATAAAAAAAAATTATGAAGACCTGGAGATCCTCATCATTAATGTGCTCAGAGAAAACAAACATATTTCTAGGTGACTTGAATATGAAATTAGACATAGACATTGCAGAGGTTTCTTGAAGACAGGAGCTAATTTTTGCCCTTCTTTGTATTCTCAGTGCTTAGTACCATGCTTGACAGAGTCGTTACTTAATAAATGCTTACTGATTTAGCACCACCACAAAGACATTCTTAGAAAACCAACAAATAGGGGTCTCACTTTGAGAAGTGTTGTGTGGTTTGACCAGAGAAGACTCTGGACACCTGTTGAGAGCCCCCCAGCTTTGGAAACCCAGATGTTGATGCTTCCCTCTCTGGTAACTGAGATTTGGTATGGAAGTAATAGTTGGACAGTTTGGAAGCCTGTCTGCTTGATCTGTTTCTCTGTCTTGTAACTTCTGTCTTTTTCCCCTGAACTAGGTAAATGATAAATGTTTAATTGATTAAAGTAAGCTTGTTAACCCTCCCCCCCCCAAATAAAAGAAAAAGAAAACCAACAAATAAAGTATCCTCAAACACCAAAAAAAAAAAACTTTCCATAAGAACCACTTTCACTGTATCCCATAACTTTGGGTATGTTGTGTTATTGTTGTCATCTTCTCTCTTTTTTTTTTAACTTCATTTATTTTAGTTTTCAACATTCATTTCCAAAAGATTTTGAGTTCCAAATTTTCTCCCCATCACTCCCCTACCCTCCATCCCAAGATGGCAAGTGTATTAATTACCCCTTCAGGCAGGCTTGCCTCTCTTCTATCCTCCCTATCCCTTCCTTGCCTCCTTTTCGCTTACTTTCTTGAAGGGCAAGATGGATTTCTATACCCCATTGCCAGTATATCTTATTTCCTGGTTGCATGTAACATCAAATTTTTTACCATTTGTTTTTAAAACTTTGAGTTCCAGATTCTTTCCCTTCTTTTGTCCTCTCCCACTCTCATTGAGAAGACAACCAATTCAATATAGGTATTACATGTATAGTTATACAAAACATTTCCATAGCATTCATATCATGAAAGACTAACCATATTTCACTCCATCCTATCTCATCCCTCATTCATAATATTTTCTGCTTTGACTCTGTTGCTTTTCAAAAGTGTTTGCTTCTGACTACCCCCTCTCCCAATCTTCCCTCCCTTCTATCATCCCCTCTTTTCTTTTTTTTTAATTTTTTATTAATTTATTAGTTTAGTTTCAGTTAACAAGATTCAATTCCATAGTTCCTTGATTTTCAAAATTCCTTTACTCCCCTCCCCTCTCCCCCCATGACAGCATATAGTACAGTACAGGGTCTGCAAATGCATTCATATTAGGCATTATTCCACTTACAATTCATATTAGGCATTATTCCACTTGCATTGTACTAGGTGGGATGAAAGATGGTAAGGCAGAAATAAAACCAAACAATGAAAAGAACAAGATCATTTAGTTTGCTTCCATCAGGATTCAGGCTCAGTTCTTTCTAGTTATATCTCTGGATGGCGCATTTCTCACTTTCTTGAGTCTTTCGGGATTAACTTATATCACTGCATTGCTGAAAATAGTCCAGTCTGTCATAGTTGGTCATCACAGATATGGTATGTCTGTGATTGTATACAAATTTCTTCTGATTCTACTCTTCTCACTCAGCATCAGTTTGTATAAGTCTCTCCAGGTAATTATGAAATCTGTCACCTCCTCGTTTCTTATAGCACAATAATATTCCATTACATTCATATACCACAACTTGTTTAGCCATTCCCCAATTGACAGGCAGCCCTTTAATTTCCAATTCTTTGCAACCACAAAAAGAGCTGCTATAAATATTTTTGTACATATGGGTCTTTTCCAACTTCTTTGATCTTTTGGGGATATACTCCTAGAAGTGATATTGTTGCGTCAAAGAGTATAAAATTATTTATAGTCCTTTGGGCATAATTCCAGATTTCTCTGCAGAATAGTTGGATAAGTTCACAACACCACCAGCAATGTATTAGGGTTCCAGTTTGTCCACATCCTCTCCAGCATTTGTAACTTTCTTGTTTTGTCATCTTAGCTAATCTGACTGGAGAGATGTGGTATCTCAGAGTTGTTTTGATTTGCATTTCTCTAATTAATAGTGATTTAGAGGGGGGTGGAGCCAAGATGGCAGAGTAGAAACAGCTCATCCAAGCCACTCTGCCTCCAGATTCCCCCCAAACTATATAAAAGGGGACTCTGAACAACTTCTGGAGCCCCAGCACCCACAGAACGACACAGAGAAGCTAACCTCCCGCTGAGGACAGCCCAGCAGCCCTGCAGGAAGGACCAGTGCAGCGGTCTGGGAGCCAGCAGCGTGCAGCACGCAGAGCGTGGGGAGCTGAGCCAAGCGCAGAGGTTTTAGCCCTAGGGCAGCAGGGCCAGCAGCCTGCTGGAGGAACCCCAGAACACCAGCAGCTGTGGCGACTCCAGAATTATCAACATAGACATGCCTAGGACAAAGTGAGAGGTTAGTGTCCTATGGACTTTGGGACCAGTATTTGGGGAATGCGTCAGCTCCCTCCCCTGGGGGCTAGAAGCCACTGAGGAGACACACCATTTTGTAGTTTTCAGAGGCAGCTCCAGTTACTGGCCTGCGAATTGTAGGGAGATCCAGCAATCATTCTTGGGGGGGTAATTGCTCTTGCTTTAACCTCCCTGGATCTGGATTGTGATCTAGGGTGGAAGTCGTGGGTGGCTTAACAGCTTTACAGAAACGGAAGTTGCCCCCCACACATTCGGGACGAAACTTCCTCTATCTGGCCTTAAAGCCATAGTGTGGCAACAAGCCCAAAAGTCAAGTAATTAAGGTAACATGCCAAGGCAAAGGAAACAGAGAAATGCAACCCTAGACTCCTATTTGGGGGGCATAGAGTGGGTAAAGGACTGTGAGGTCAGAAGTCCGGCTCCAGAAGTCCCAGGGGAAAACATGAGCGGGTAGCAGGCCATAGAGGACCTTAAGAAGGACTTTAAAAATCAAATAAGAGAAGTGGAGGAAAAATTGGAAAGAGAAATGAGGATGCAGGAAAAGTATGAAATGAGGGTCAACAGCCTGACTGATGAAACAACACCTTAAAAAATAGACTGACTCAAATGGCAAAGGGGGCCCAAAAGGGCAATGAGGAGAAGAATGCCTTAAAAAGTCGAATTTGCCAGATGGAAAAAGAATCTCAAAAGTTCACTGAGGAGATTCATTCCTTCAGAGTTAGACTGGAGCAAATGGAAGCTAATGACTTTAGAGAAATCAAGATGCTGTTAAGCAGATCCAAACAAATGAAAGATTAGAAGGCAATGTGAAATATCTCATGGGAAAAACCACTGACCTGGAAAACAGATCCAGGAGAGACAATTTAAAAATTATTGGACTACCTGAAAGCCATGATCAAAGAAAGAACCTAGAAACGACCCTTCAAGAAATTCTCAAGGAGAATTGCCATGATGTTTTAGATCCAGAGGGCAAAATAGAGGTTGAAAGAATCCACCAATCACCTCCTGAAAAAGATCCCAAGAAGAAAACTCCCTGGAATATTATAGCCAGGTTCCAGAATCCCCAGATCAAGGAGAAAATACTCCAAGCAGCCAGGAAGAAACAATTTCAATATTGTGAAAACACAATCAGAATAGCCCAGGACCTGGCAGCTTCTACACTGAGGGATCGAAGGGCATGGAATATGATATTCCAGAGGGCAAAAGAACTGGGAATGAACCCAAGGGTCACCTACCCAGCAAAACTGAGTATTTTGTTTCAGGGGAAAATATGGTCATTCAGTGGAATAGAGGACTTTCAAGCATTCTTGAGGAAAAAACCAGAATTGAATAGAAAATTTGACATCCAGACACAAGAAGGAAGAGATGCCTGAGAAGGTAATCAGGGAAAAGAAATCAAAAGGAACTTATCAAAGTTGAACTATTTACATTCCTGTATGGAAAAGCAATAACTGTGACTGATGATATCTTTCTCACTATGAAAATAATGGAAGAAGGGTGTGTGGTCATATGAATACATATGTGAATGTGTGTTTATATGGTTACAGTTATATATGGATAGAGGGCATAGGTTGAATTTGTTGGGAAGGGAGAATACTCAAGGGATGAAATTATGAGGTGAGAGAGGAAAGTGGCAAGAGGCGATGGGGAGAGACAGGGTAGGGTGAACTATCTCATGTAGAAGAAGCAAGGGAAAGTGGTTGCAAGGGAGGAGGAGGATAGGAAGGTAGAAAAGGCAAAACCACATTCTCATTGAATTTGTTTCAGGGAGAGAATGACATACATACTAAATGGGATATCTCAATCTGCAGCAGAATAGGGGGAACGGGGATGAGAGGAGGGATGATGGATGGGAGGGCATCCTTGGGGGGAGGGGAGGATGGAAGTACCCACTATAGAAGAGGGACAGCATCATGTAGGGAATGGACCAGGTGGGGGGTGGGATGAGTGGGAGGGAATTATAAGCAGCCTTGTACAATATATCTACTATGATAATGTTTTGCATAGCTAGACATGTACAACATATACTGATTTACTTATCTCCCCAGAGGGAATGGGTGACAAGGGAGGAAGGAAATGGATCTGAAATTCAAGGTCTTAAGATCAAATGTTTCAAATATATAAAAATACTATTATTAATACTCTTTTGCTTGTAATTGGCAGATAAGATGTGCAGGCATTGGGACACAAAGATTCACCTTCCTCTAATGGAAAAGTCGAAGGGGCTATGGGAGAAGGTATGGGAGAGAGCAGATTGGAGGAAGCAATATCTTGTGGGACTGCTATTCTGGGAGGTTGGGTAGGGGAGTAACAGGGGGGAAATGATTATAACTCAAAATCTGGCAGAAATTAATAATATAAAACAGAAGTTAATAAAACATTTGTTTAAAAAATAGTGATTTAGAGCATTTCTTCATATGCTTATAAATATCTTTAATTTCTTTCCCTGAAAACTTCCTGTTCATATCCTTTGACCATTTATCAATTGCGGAATGACTTGTATTCATATAGATTTGGCTCAATTCTCTATAAATTTTATAAATGAGTCCTTTATCAGAGACACAAGTTGTAAAAGTTCTTTCCCAATTTCCCACCTCCCTCTTGATCTTGGTTACATTGGCTTTGTTTGTGCAGAAGCTTTTCAATTTTATGTAATCAAAATTATCCATTTTGCATTTTATAATGCTCTCTAATTCTTGTTTGGTCCTAAAATCTTCCCCTCTCCACAAATCTGTCAGGTAAGCTATTCCTTGCTTTCCCAAATTGCTTACAGTATCATCCTTTACACCTAGATCATGCACCCATTTAGACTTGATTTTGGTATATGGTGTTAGATAGTGATCTATGCCCAGTTTCTGCTATACTGTATTCCAGTTTTCCCAGCAGTTTTTGTCAAATAGTGCATTCTTATCCCCCAAACTGGGGTCTTTGGGTTTATCGAACAATAGATTACTATATTCATTAACTGCTGGGTCTCCTGCACCTAATCTATTCCATTGATCCACTACCCTACACCTCTGCCAGTACCAAGCCATTTTGATGGCTGCTGCTGTATAATATAGATTAAGATCTGGCATAGCTACTCCACCTTCCCTAGGATTTCTTTTCATTAATTCCCTTGATATACTAGACTGTTTGTTTTTCCAAAAAATTTTGTTATTTTTTTGTCTATCTCTACAAAGTAGTTTTTAGGTAAATTGATTGGTATGGCACTAAATATATAGTTTAGTTTTGGTAAAATTGTCATTTTTATTATATTAGGTCGACCCAGCCATTAGCAAGTGATATTTTTCCATCTATTTAGATCTGATTTTATTTGTGTGAGAAGTGTTTTGTAGTTGTGATCCTATAGATTCTGGGTTTGTTTTGGCAAGTAGATTCCCAAATATTTTATAATGTCTACAGTGACTTTAAATGGGATTTCTCTTTCTATCTCTTGCTGTTGAGTTTTCTTAGAGATTTACAGGAATGCTGAGGATTTATGTGGGTTTATTTTATACCCTGCAACTTTGCCAAATTTATTTATTGTCTCAAGAATTTTTTACTTGATTCTCTAGGATTCTCTAAGTATATCATCATATCATCTGCAAAGAGTGACAGCTTGGTCACTTCTTTGCCTAATTTGATTCCTTTGATTTCTTTTTCTTCTCTAATTGCTACTGCTAGTGTTTCTAGTACCAGATTGAATAAGAGGGGTGATAGTGGACACCATTGTTTCACTCCTGATCTTATTGGAAAGGCTTCTAGTTTATCCTCATTGCATATAATACTTGCTGATGGTTTTAAATAGAAGCTATCAACTATTTTAAGGAAGGCTCCATTTATTCCTATACTTTCTAGTGTTTTTAATAGGAATGGATGTTGTACTTTGTCAAAAGCCTTTTCTGCATTTATTAAGAAGATCATGTGGTTTCTGCTAGTTTTATTGTTGATATGCTCAATTATACTGATGGTTTTCCTAATATTAAACCATCCTTGCATTCCTGGAATGAATCCTACCTGATCAGAGTGCATTACTTTTGTGATAAGTTGTTGGAGTCTTTTGGCTAATATTTTATTTAGAATTTTTGCGTCTAAATTCATGAGGGAGATTGGTCTATAATTTTCTTTCTCTGTTTTATCTCTTCCTGATTTAGGCATCAGTACCATATTTGTGTCATAGAAAGAGTTTGGTAGGACTCCTTCTTCACTAATTTTCCCAAATAGTTTGTATAGTATTGGAATCAATTGTTCTTTAAATGTTTGATAGAATTCACTAGTGAACCCATCTGGTCCTGGAGATATTTTTCCTAGGGAGTTCACTGATGGCTTGTTTGATGTCTTTTTCTGAGATGGGCTTATTTAGGTAATTCACTTCCTCTTCAGTTAATCTGGGCAACTTGTGATTTTGTAAATATTCTTCCATTTCACTAAGATTGTCATATTTATGTGCATACAATTGGGAAAATAATTCCTCATTATTATTTTGATTTCCTCTTCATTAGAGGTAGATTCACCCTTTTTATTTTTGATACTCATAATTTGGTTTTCTTCTTTCTTTTTTTTATCATATTGACTAAGGGTCTATCAATTTTGTTGATTTTTTCATAAAACCAGCTCTTAGTTTTATTTATTAATTCAATGGTTTTCTTAATTTCAATTTTATTAATCTCACCTTTGGTTTTCAATATTTCTAATTTAGTACTAAATTGGGGATTTTCAATTTGTTCTTTTTCTAGCTTTTTCAATTGCATGTCCAATTCATTGACCTCCCTTCTCTCTGCTTTAATTAAGTATGCACTCAGGGATATAAAACTTCCCCTGAGAACTGCCTTTAGTACATCCCACAAATTTTGGTATGTTGTCTCATTATTATCATTCTCTTGAATGAAATTATAGTTTCTATAATTTCTTCTTTGACACACCATTTTTTTAGGATTAAATTGTTTAATTTCCAATTAGTTTTTAGTCTATCTTTCCATAGCACTTTATTGCATATAATTTTTATTGCATCATGATCTGAGAATGGTGCATTTAATATTTCTGCCTTTCTGCACTGGACTGTGAGGTTTTTATGCCCCAGAACATGGTCTATTTTTGAGTATGTACCATGTACTGCTGAAAAGAAAGTAAATTCCTTTTTATCCCCATTCAGTTTTCTCCAGAGATCCATCATATCTAGTCTCTCTAAGATTCTATTCACCTCCTTAACCTCTTTCTTGTTTATTTTGAGGTTAGATTTATCGAGTTCAGAGAGGGGGAGATTAAGGTCCCCCACTAGTATAGTTTTGCTATCTATTTCTTCCTCTAATTCCTTTAACTTCTCCTCTAGGAATTTGGATGCTATACCACTTGGTGCATATATATTAAGTAGTGATATTGCTTCATTCTCAATGGTGCCTTTTAGTAGGATATAGTTTCCTTCCTTATCTCTTTTAATTAGATCTATTTTTGCTTTTGCTTTATCTGAGATAAGTATTGCTACCCCTGCTTTTTTTACTTTAGCTGAGGCATAATAAATTTTACTCCAACCTTTTTCCTTTACCCTGTGGGTATCCCTTTGTTTCAGATGTGTTTCTTGTAGACAGCATATTGTAGGATTATGGTTTTTAATCCATTCTGCTATCTGCCTCTATTTTATGGGAGAGTTCAACCCATTCACATTCACAGTAATGATGACTATCTGTCTCTTCCCCTCCATCCTATTCCCTCCCCTGTTTATGTTTTTGTTTCTTCTTTCTCCCTTCCCCTCCTTGAAGTTTTCCCTTTTGACCACCCCCTCCCTCAGTGTTCCCACCCAGTGCCCCCCTTCTTAACCTACCCTCTCCCCTTACTACTATTTCCCTACCTTCTAATCCCTCCCTTTAGTCTCCTCTTTTTCACCCCCTCCTTACCCTTCCACTATCTATAGGACACAATAAATTTTTATACTTATCAGAGTAAATTACTCCCCATTTGATTCCAAACCAATGAGAGTAAATTTCAAACATTGCTCCTCTCCCTCCCTCCTTTTCCTCTATTTAATGAATTTATGTGTCTATTCACGTTAGAATCTTAAACTTCACTGATTAATTTGATCCCTCTTTGAACCAGAACCAGTGAGAATAGTGTTTAAATGATGTTCTTCTCCCTCTTTCTTTCCCCTCTTCTATAGTGTGTTTTGATGCCTCTTCAGTTGGCATATTTTACCTTTTCTTAGCTCATCCTTTCCTTTTTCCCATTACAGTCCCTTTGATCCCCTTAATAGTCTCTTTTTTTTCAGACTTCATGTTAGTGCATTCATACCCACACCCTCTATCTAAGTATGACCCTTTTGAAGGTCATGATAATCATAAAGATTTCAAATATTGACAGTTATCATCTCCACATATAGGGATATGAACATTTTGCTCTTGTTGCATCCCAAGTAATGAGTGTGTGTTTGTGAGTGTGGGTGTGTGCACTTCTGCATGTGTGAGTCTGTGTTACCCTTGTTTACCTTTTTATGTCCTTCTGGAGTCTTGTAATTAGAGATCAAATTTTCCATTGAGCTCTGGCTTTTTCATCAGGAAAGACTGGAAGTCCCTTACTTCATTAAACATCCATCTCCTTGCCTGAAAGATTATGCTCAGTTTTGCCGGGTAGTTAATCCTTGGTTGTAGTCCTAGCTCTCTTGCCCTAAGAAATATCAAATTCCAGTCTCTCTGCTCTTTTAATGTAGAAGCTGCTAGGTCCTGTCTGATCCTAACTGTAGTTCCTCGATATTTGAATTGTTTCATTTTGGCTGCTTGTAGAATTTTTTCTTTAATCTTATAATTCTGGAATTTGGCTACTATATTTCTTGGAGTTTTCAGTTTGGGATCTCTTTCAGGAGGAGTCCGGTGAATTCTATCGATAGCTATTTTATCTTCTGATTCCAGGACCTCAGGACAGTTTTCTTTGACAATCTCTTGGAGGATGTTGTCTAGACTGCTTTTTTCATCATGGCTTTCTGGTAGACCAATAATTCTTAAGTTGTCTCTCCTGGATCTGTTCTCTAGGTCAGTTATTTTTCCAGTGAGATATTTTACATTTTCTTCCAATTTTTTGATCGTTTTTTTTTTTTATTGACTCCTGCTGCATCATAGAGTTCTGAGTTTCAGTTTGATTGTATCTAATTTTTAGCGAATTATGGTCTTCAGTTAGTTTTTGAAGTTCCTTTTTTAGGGAGGTATTTTCTTTTTCCAAGTTGGTCACTGCCTCCCTGATTTGGTCTTTAAAATTTTTCTTAAGCTCCTCCAGGAATGCTTTTTGGGCTTGAGACCAGATCATGTTTCCTTCTGTGGTCTCTGGTGTGGGTAGAGAGTTTATATTGTCCTGTGTATTTTGTTGTTCTTGCCCTGCATAGTATGCTTGAATAGACTTTCTTGCCTTCCCCTTCTCCTTTTCAGATTTCTTCCTTCCCATTGTGATTTCCTGTTTCTTAGTTTCTCAGGCTATGAGTTTAGGGCCTGATCCTTGACTTTGAATACCTCTGGGTGGCTAGTTTATGGCTAAGTCAGGGAAGTCAGTGAGGAATGTAGATGTGTAGGTGGGGGTGAGTCTGACCACTTCAGATTTCTACCTCTATACCCCTGGGCTATAAGTAGGCTTTTGTTTGTGAGGTGAGGTAGGGCTTGTTGAGACCCCTCCCTCTCTTCTCTTCAGACTCCTGGCTGTTTCAGTTACACCCCTTCTTGGAGATTCTCAAGCCTGAGGCTGTTCCCATTAACTTGGGATTTCAATCTGGGTGGGAGACTTATCTTTGGGTTTTCTGCTTCATGAAGGAGGGATGAGAGGATCAGAGCAGCTAGAATTTACTTTGCCATTCCAGCCCCTGTATTATACAGGCAGGCAGTTTCTAAACTTCCAGGCTGGGGCCGAATGCAGCCAGAGAAGCCACTCTCTCCACTGGGGGCCCGACTCTCCTACCTGGATCCAGTGATCCTTTCTCTCCCCGAGATGACTGAGATTCGTCCTTGGTAAGTCTGCAGGCTGGGGGTTTTTCTCTCTCTGGTGTAGTCTGCTTGTCTGCTCTTAGTTCTGAGCTGTGAAGACCCCACGTGTTCTGCGCTCGACCTGTAAGGACACACTGGGCAACCTCCTGGGCTGGATTCTGCCACGCTCTGTCTTCCAGTGGGCTCTGTCACTCCGGAATCTGCTCAGATTCGCCCTTTGAGATTTAGTGACCAAGGAGCTCAGCGAGGTTACTGCTTCCTTTCTGCCATCTTGGCTCTGCCCCTCATCCCCTCTTTTCACCCCTTTCCCCCTACATTTCTGTAGAGTGAAATACCCAGTTGAGTGTATATGTTATTCCATCAAGTCAAATTGAATGAGAATAAAATTCAAACAATGCTCATATCCCTACCTTTTTTCCATCTACTATAATATTTTTGTGTTTCTTCATGTGATGTAATTTACCCTTTTCTCTCTCTTTTCTTCTTCTCCCATGACAATCTCTTTACACTTGTTAAATAGGTGTTTCTAATCATCAAATCAGTTCATTTATACCCAGATCCTCTATCTATGTATATCCTTTTTAAATGTCATCATAATGATACAATTCTCAAGATTTACGAGTATTTTTCTCCCATATAGGGATGTAAACAGTTTGCCCTTATTGAGCAAGACTTTTTGTTTGTTTGTTTGTTTGTTTACCTTTTTATGCCTCTCTGGATTCTTGTATTTGAAGATCAGATTTTCCATTGAGTTCTGGACTTTTCATCAGGAATGTCGGAAGTCCCTTATTCTACTGAATGTCTACCTCTTTCACTAAAAGATTATGCTCAGTTTTGCTTGGTAGTTGATCCCTGGTTGTACTCAAAGCTCCTTTGCTTTGGGAAATACCATATTAAAGTTCTTCTGATCTTTTAATGTAGAAGCTGCAAGGTCCTAACAATAGTTCCATTATATTTGAATTATTATTATTTTCCTGGCTGCTTGCAGTATATTTTCCCTCAGCTAATAATTCTGGAATTTGTCATTTTCAATTTGGTATCTCTTTCAGGAGGTGATTGGTAGATTCTTTTGATGACTATTTTACCCTCTGGTTCTGGTACCTTGGGGCAGATTTCCTTGATGATTTCTTGGAATATATTGTCCAGCCTCATTTTTTCATCATGACTTTCCAGTAGACCAATTATTCTTAGATTATCTCTACTGGATCTATTTTCCAGGTCAGTTGCTTTTTCCAGTGATATATTTTACATTTTTTTTTCTATTTTTTCATTCTTTACATTTTGTTTGATTGATTCTTGATGCCTCTTACAGTCATTTGTTTCTACTTGCCTAATTCTAATTTTTAATGAATTGTTTTCTTCACTTAGCTTCTCTGTCTCCTTTTCTGGTTGATCAATTATACTTTTAAAAGAGTTATTTTCTCCAGTTATATTTTGTACCTCCTTATCCATTTGGTCAGTTGTATTTTTGAAGGAGTTGTTTTCTGCAGTGATTTTTTTCCCACTTTGTCGATTGTATTTTTAAAGGAATTGTTCAATTTTTCTATTACCTCTATAATTTTAAAACCTTCTTGAGCTCTTCCAAGAAGGAATTTTGGACTTGAGACCACTTCATATTCCCTTTTGAAATTTCAGATGTGGATATAGTGTCAATGATATCCTCTTCTAAATTGGTATTTTGATCTTCCTTGTTCCCATAGTAAGAATCTGTGATCTTTGCTACTCTAATTTGCTTCTTGCTCATTGTGATTGGCTTTTAAAGTGAATCTCTCCTTCTGGGCTCTGGGAACTATGTCCCACACTTCTTGTTCTGTAGGGGAGGGACCTGATTACTGGTGTTGTGTGCTGTAGCCTCTGGTTCTGGCAGCTGGAAGCTATATAATACTGTAGATTACTTGGTGTTGAACTGAACTGGCTGATGTGCCTTGAGGCCTGGTGAGGTCTTTCTGCATTTCCCCAGCTCCTGGGGAAGCTCCTGGCTTGAGGTATGGGGGAGGGGTGGTCTGGCCACTGGAAATCTCCACCTCCCCCTAGTACTGAGCTAGAACACAGGTAATCTCAGTCGCTGGTGGATGTCTGGCCACATTAGTGTCTCCCAATTCCCATGACCGTGGGAAGTCACATCTGGGGTCCTAGTGTTAGCACTTGCCAGCTCTACCCACCTGGGGATCAGGATCTACTGCTGGATGGCTAAGGTGGGGTTAGTTTCTGGCTTCCTGGGATACCTCCCTATCCTGTACTGGTTCCCTTCATTTACAGCAAGAGGGACCTTTCACATTAATTCCCTTAGCTTCCAGAGCTAAAATACTTATGTGCACTTTCTGATGACTCCACTATTCTAGGATTTTTCCTGGGGCAATATTCTCTGGGTTTTTCAAGGTCAAGAACAGAAGGTGTGAGTTGTTTTCTTCTTTTAGAATATAAGCTCCTTGAGGGCAGGGATTGCCTCCCTTTCTACTTAAATTTGTATTCTTGTCTATTAGCTCAGGACCTAGACTTTACTAAGTTCTCAATAAATACTTGTTAACTTGATTTAATAGGAATCACTGGATAAAAAAATAAGCTTAATGGGATTTATTGAATTTGATGGAGGGGTGGTTATGTAATTAGATGTGTGTCTTAGTATGATTATTTCTTGCAACTGATTGAAAGATGATTCGAATGGAAAGATACTAAAGGTAGAACGACTAACTCACCAAAGTATTACAATAATATAGGGACATGGAGATAAAAGCCTTTACCATGGTGGGTATTGTGGAGGTAGAAAGAATAAGATTGACTTGGAATTAATTTAAGAGAAGATTTGAGAATGACACAAAGGAGGATGGTGGTACCCCACACTGTAATAGAAAAAAAAAATCAAAGCAATTGATGACTAGGGAAGAAAGATGGATTCTCTCTTGAATATGTGGAATTTGATATGCCTATAGGACATGAACTTTAAAGTCTCCAAATATCAGTTGCCAATGAAAGAGAGGAATTCAGGTAAGAGATAGAAATAAATAAATAAATAGAACTGAGAATCACAATATGGGCCAGGGCTTAAGAGAGTGTTGATAGTTATTGGATTAGCAGTAACATTGAAGAGTTTCAGCCTCAGTGGGGCAAAACTTGATGAGTGATAGTGGTAAAGAGGAAATCAGGAAGGGAAGAAAGGAGTATTATTATTCCCCCACTTGTCCTGTGAGTGAAGGGGCAAGCGATAAAATGCAACCAGTATTTGAAAGGGTGGCAAAGGATGCAAGATTATCAGAAGGGAGCTTAGACTCAATAAGAGCTAAAAGAGAGACAGGTGAAAAAATGGAAGTAAGTCTGTTAACTTTTCAGCAAGTTTACCAGAGAGTAGAAGAATAGGGTAGGACATTTGGTAGATAGGGTTGATGGGTGTAGAAGTGAGGAAGCCAACAGTTGAGGATGGGAATAGCATTTGTACTCCAACTTGGCAGCAAATAGAATCACTGCATTGGAAAGCATTTGAGAGGGTAGTTATATTATAATCACTGAGTCTCATTGGAGAGAATTCAAGTAGAGTATCACAGTAGGAAATCAATTGGAGACATAAGTAGAATGCTTAAGGCCCTTTATTGAGGTCCAGCCTCTCAGAAGTTGGTTATTTGGTGTCCTCTGAGGCTGAGGTGGCCAGCCTCACAATAGGCAGAAGCAGAAGAAAGAACAGTTTGGAAGAATCTAGTCAGAAAGCAAGAGCTAGTAGTCCAAGATAGGTAAGATTTAGGAAAGGCCTCTAAAACACTGGAAAAGTCTCTGGAGCTAGGAGACCAGAGATGACTGGCGTTGATCCAGGTTAAGGAGGGCTACCTAGGAAAACCATGGGGCAAAGAGAGTGAAGAATAGTTTTGAGCAGTTAAGTGACATGATTTAGGCCTTTAAAAAGATTATTAATTGGTATGCTGTGTTAATCTTGGGTTAACAGCTACAGACTGGTAGACGTGTAGACCTAATCTATTGTGATGGCAACGTGTATGAAAAGAGGAGGAAGGATATGAAAAATGTTATGGAGGTTGATTCTTCAAATTTGGGAAGTGATTGCATGTGCAATGATAAGATTCAGGATAACTTTTAAGTTGAAAACTAGGATGATAGTATTCTAGGAGACAAATATGATGGATAATATATTCCTTGATAAGAACAAAGTGCTTCTTTTGGAAAAAAAAATTAGGTTTCAACATTCACTTCCATAAGATTTTGAGTTTCAAATTTTCTTCCCCTTCCTCCCGTCCCACCTCCTTAAGATGGCATCCAATATGATACAGGCTCTACTTATACATTCATGTTAAATGTATTTTCACATTAATTATAATGTAAATAAGAATTAGAAATAATGGGAAGATCCATGAGAAAAAAGAAACACAACGAAATCACAAAAGAGAAGGAGAGCAAATTGTATGTTTTCATCTGCATTCAGCCACCAGAGTTCTTTCTCTGGGTGTGGAGAGCATTTTCCATCTTTTGGAGTTGTCTTAGATCTTTGCATTGCTGAGAGAAACTGTCTTTTAAAGTCTATTGCACAATGTGGTTGTTATTCTGTACAATGTTCTGGTTCTTGTTCTGCTTGCTTCATTCATCATCAGTTCATATAAGTCTTTCCAGGTTTTTCTGAAGTTTGCTTGTTCATCATTTCTTATAGCATAATAACATTCCATTACATGCATATACCACAACTTGTTCAACCATTACCCAATTGATGAGCATCCCAATTTCCAATTCTTTGTCACAACAAAAAGAGCTGCTTTAATATTTTTGAACATGTGTGGGGTTTTATTTCCCATTTTTATTATCTCTTTGGGATACAGACCTAGAAGTGGTATTGCTGGATCAAATGGTATGCACAGTTTTATAGCCCTTTGGGCATAATTGCAAATTGCTCTCTAAAATAGTTAGATAAGTTCACAACTTCACCAACAATACATTAATGTTCCAATTTTCCCACATCTCTATCATTTATTATTTTCTTTTTTTGTTATGTTGGTCAATCTGATAAGTGTGGTGTGATAGCTCAAAGTTGTTTTAATTTGCATTTCTTTAATCAATAATAATTTAGGACATTTTTTATATGACTATAGATAGCTCTAATTTCTTCATCTGAAAATTGCCTGTTGATATCTTTTGACCATTTATCATTTGGGAAATGACTTGTGTTCTTATAAATTTGACCCAGTTCTCTAAATATTTTAGAAATGAGGTCTTTATCAGAGACATTGGTTGTAAAAAATATTTCCCAGTTTTCTGCTTCACTCCTAATCTCAGTTGAACAAGGTGCTTCTTGAATGGATTAAAAAAAAAAACCCACACTGATATAGCAACAACTGTTATTTATATACAACTTTAAAGTTTGAAAAAGGTATTTAAATATTTTATTTCATTTGAATCTCAGGAAAACTCTAGGAGGTAGATACAATAGGTATTATTACTCCCATTTCACAGATTAGAAAATTGAGACTCAAAAATGTTAAATGACTTTGTCGTTGTTACATATTAAGTATGAAAATACTTGAGGCAGTATTTGAACTCAAGACTGACTCCAAGCCCTGCATACAGAATGAGGTCTATAAAACTTGAGGAAAGCCAGGGTGAAGGCCACAGGGGAAAGGTCGATAATCACTGTATTTATAGAAGGGGAGAAAAAAAATCATGGAAAAAATTAAGTCGTGTAGTGAATATATAAGAATTATGAGAAGTCAATAACAAAGTGTTATCAAGTTGCTTGGGGAAAGTGGTGCTCTAATGTAAATATTTGAGATAATGAATCAAGAATCCTTGAATCCTGAGGGCTTCCTGTAATCCATTGGATATAAATTATGTTACATTCCTACAGACACTTAGAGTTGGATTCCTATGGTGTTTCAAGAATTGATCCATTCATGCTTTGCATTTATCCAGACCCTTCAGCCAGAAAATGTTCAGGAGTGGGGAGGATAAAGGGAAGCACATTGGACGTAAGAATAGCCCACAGACTGTGGAATTCTGAATATGCAGATTGAACCTCCTTTCCTGGCAGAGCCTATATTCTGATTCCTGCTGTGACTGATTTTTGGACATGTGTAATTGCTTTGCTCATTTGTAGGATATCCTTTACAAAAATAGCCTGACACAGATCCCTGTTCCCTTTTGGACAGACATTCAATTATGTCTCAGGCTATATTAAAATTCTGCTATTTGATTTTCCAACACCCTCTGAATCACCCCATAGTAATTCAGTCATAGCACCCTCCTGTAGTCTACAACTGCATCATGATACTCCTGTTCATGGCTTATATAGTGGCAAAAATATTATGTGTCTTCTGTAATTTTTTTTTTAAATGTGATGTTCTGCCCTCTAATAGTAATAGATACCTATAGGACTGTAGTTGTGTTACACCATTTCTATAAGTGTGCATGTAATTTTCAGTCTTGTAATATGTATTTAGTAATCTTCCTAGTGGCACCTCTTCCATTTTCCCTTTGAAATTTAGTTCCTTACACTTTCTTTTCATTGGTTTTCTGAACTTAGACTTAATTGGGTATTTTGCCTTGTCATATGATTGGCATTACTTTTCCTTAAAGTGCCCCCACTTTGTAAACAGAGTCAAACAGGACATTCCTAAAATATTTGATGACTTTATTATTGATTTTAATATCAGAAAAATGGGAATTTAAACTTTAAACTTAAAAGCATCTGTTTTTATTTATTTTTATTCTAACCCACAGGATAGAGGCCTATATGTTCAAAGGCTAAATGTGCAAGTTCTACAAGAATTCACAGAGGAATTGAAAAGCGTGACTGTTTCTAGAAGGAAGGCTCAAAGAGACTTTTCTCCCTTACTGGTCATTGCTTTACTCAATAGAGTTGGAAAATAATTTTTGCACATTCTTTTTTTGTTTTTGGTGTTTATTTCGATGGCTAATGATTACATATGTAGTAAACATAGAGAATGAGCTAGGCAAAGAATTAAACAGAAGAAAAGAAGATTGGATTGTCTTTGGGGAATTATGAAGTAGTTTTAACAGCCTGAATTATTTCTCGGCAACAAACCACCATCTATTTAATATTGACATTCTTCCAAAGCTGGTACAAAGTTAAAAGGACAGAATATTACTACCTCTGAAGAATTATAGTTAAAAATCACCCAAAGTACAACAGAGGAATGAATGGAAGATATGAATAGGCTATAAAATACGAACAAGAAAAAAATTGTGCATTGTTCTGTAAGTGAGTGCTGTGACTAGAATTGGCATGTAACTAACAAGGAGATAGTCATATAAAAGGAGTAGGGTGGGTCACATATGGACAGCCCACATGTTCCATTATTATACATAGAATGTCAAGAACACAAGAAGAGTCCCAGAAAAATCAGTGCATCCCCTTATTTAGGGGAGGATATGTACAGGGATGAAACATCATGAATGGATTGTACTATGAATAATTAGGAGTACATCTATCAAAGTGATAATTTACCTATCAAACTATTGAAGTAATAATGGTAGAAATAAAAACAAAAAGTCCAGACAATAACACTGTAGTTCTGTTTCAGTGGATATAGCTGTAGTTGTTAAGGCTGGAATTGTGATTTCATTCCTCTATGGAATTGTGTGTTAGAAAATTCCCTTTATCAATGCAATATGGACATCTTTAATGCAATTCATTATTTTACAGAGTTATCTAGGGCACTAAGAGATTAAGTGATTTTCCCAAAATCTCATAGCTAGACATATAAGAGATAGGACTTAATCTTGGGTCTTATTAATTCTTTAGCCAGTTGTCTACTCACCACACCAAATCCTGTCTCTCTCTTATTTACCAGTGAAATAACACTGACTCATTACATAACCAGAAGTACTGAAGTAGGGGAGGACTTATACCACTTTTTTTCATAATTTGACAGATTAGTGGGGGCTGGATTAGGGTGGAGAAAAATGAAGCAGGGAGACTAACTAGCAGGCTATGGCACTAGGCCAGGCACAAAGTCTACAGACCCAGAGTAGTTGCATTGTTAAAAGAAATAAAGGGGTGTGTATGATAGATTAAGAAGATGTAAATAGCTTGACAGCTTGCCAGCTGATTGTATGTGGGTGGTGTATGAGAGAGTGAGGAATCAAAGATGACCTTAAGGTTGTGAGCCTGGGTGACTGGGAGGATGTTGGTACATTAGACAGTAATAGAGAAGTTAGGAAGAGGGAAGTAGGGTTTAGGGAAAAAATATGACTTCAATTTTGAAAATCGTGAGTTTAAGATGTTCATGGCACATTAGCTTTCTCAGAATGGTGGTTGAAACCTCTTCTCAAGAGTTATTTTTATAATCTTTCTTCACAAGTAGAGATACCTCACATTGTATCAGGAAGGAAGCTCTCTTAGACCTTTTCCTACGTGCTCAAACAATCTTTCTCCAACTATGATAGCTAACAGTCTCTATAGAATAACAGTTAAAATGACAGTTTTCACACTGACTCCTAACAGATTTCAGTTAAACTATAACTTCTCACAATTCCATTATCTTCTAAATATATAATAACTAATCCATAGCCTTTGTAGGAGGAGCTATTGGAGATGGATTCCAAGTTCAGTTCTTTATTCACTGTCATACTCCCACCCTACAATAGCATGTTATCTGACAAATTCTGTCTCGTTTATGCTCATAATTTTGTAACTTTCAAGAATCCACTCAATGTGCATAGATTTTTTTGTAAAGCTTTTAAAGAGATGGAAAAATAGGCATAAGTTTCAATAGTTAGTATATTCTCAGGTTGATTTTTTTGGATAATAATAGCAGATAATCTTTCCACACCTTTACTATCCTCCTCCTTTTCAGCCATCTAAGCACTAAAAAGAAGATAAAAAAAAGTCAGCTTAGAATATTTGAATGCAGAATCACTTGAGATGAAATTCAGCTTTTTTAAAAAAATGAACTAGTTTTGAAAAAATGAAATGGACAACTGAAGAAAATTTCTGTTGAATATTAATGCTTATAACAGGGCAGTTTAAATAATTTCTTTGAGGAGCAGAGCTATATAATTACCTGTATTTCCCAGTTGTCATAACACAACCTATTTCATCAGCTAGGTTATGTACTTGAAGAGTTTCTCAGAGTAACCATAGCAATTAAATCTTTAGGTTATTGTGTTTAGATTTATCAAAACAAGCTTAGTGTAGATGGAGGGAATTTAGTATGTTGATGTCTTTTTATCCTTTAAAGCGATCACATATTCATTAGATGGTACAGGAAGGAACTCCACACTTTAAAACATCTAGAAATATAGAATGGTGGTCGAGAGAAGAGCAATCAAATGATCAAAGGTAAGAAAACAGAAATGGAATATTTGGGGAAGAAGATTTGGAATTACATAGTTACATAATTTCAGATTCGCAGTATCTCAGATACAGAAGAAATTGCAGGTGCAATATGGTCCAACCTAAATAAAAATTCCCTCTCCAACACATCAAACAAATAAACATCTAGCCTTTGCTTGAAGAACTCAAGCAAAAGGGAACCTACTACTTCATGAAATGACCTGTTTTACTTTAGGAAAGATATGATTTTTAATAAGTATTTTTATGTTTAATTTGCTATTTACAGAATTCAACTCTAATCAACTATAACTTCCACTCCTTGAAGTTCAGGCCATTTGAGATCCTTTCCAATTCTTAACTTGTGAAAAGATCTGTGACTCTTCACCCAACTCAGTTCTTCCAGCAAGTAGCACCAACTACAGCCCTCAATAAAGGCCAAAACAAGAGGCGGCTAGGTGGCGCAGTGAATAGAGCACCAGCCCTGGAGTCAGAAGGACCTGAGTTCAGAGCTGGCCTCCGACACTTAATCCACACAAACAAAAACCTAGCCGTGTAACCTTGAGCAAGTTACTTAACCCCAATTGCTTAAAAAAAAAAAAAAAAGGCCAAAACATTTTTTTCCATGCAAACTTTGTCTTTGTTTTATTGGAACCATCTTAGCCACCACAGACAGGAAGTCAATGTCAGTCCACAAACATTTAATAAATAACTCCTATGTACCAGGGACTTTGCTAAGTGCTGGAGATACTCTCCCCACCTCCCACCAAAAACTAAAGGTAAAAAGTCCCTTCTCTCAAGGAGCTCACAATCCTACTTCACAATCTACATATTATAAATGATTATATACAATGTATATACATAACTAGGATTAAAAGAAAAAAGGCAGTGGAATTAAGAGATATTGGGAGAAGTTTCCTGTAGAAGGTTGTGGGATTTAAGCTGAGACTTGAAGTCAATGAGAGAAACCAGGAGATAAAGATGAGGAGATAGAATGTTTATTCCAGGCATGAAGGACAAGAAAACATGTCAAGAGACAAGAGATAGATTGTTTATATGAGGACAACTCTAGATGTTTCACTGCCTGACAAGGATGCTCAATTCTTCCTATTTCAAAAGTCACTCTAGATATACAATTCCCTACTAAGGACCTACTCTTATTGACTCTATTACTCAATTTCTGGGCCCTCGTTTACTAAAGGCCTGCACCAAATAAGGCAATATAGAGCTGTGAAGTACTTAGGGGTTAGCTAGTCAGTTAGTTAGTTAGGTAGTTAGCTAGTTAGTCCACCAGCTTCATCTTACAGAAGAGGAAAGAGGTGCTATACCCAAAAGCGATAAAATAGGAAAGAAAATAAGCATTTATTAAGTGGCTACTATGTATAAAGCACTGAGAAGCACTCCAAAAATACCTCATTTTAATTCACAACAATCCTGTGAGGTAGGTGCTATTCTTACCCCGTGTTTTACAGTTGAGGAAACTGAAGTGGAGAGAGGTTAAGCGCTTTGCCCAGGATCAAAAACATAGTCTATGTTTGAGGCTAGATTTGAACTCACATCTTCCTGACTTTATCCTCTTCAGCTCCTTCCAGAGGTTTATCCTCCAGTTTACCTAACTGCCTCTAGGTAAACTGACTTGTGGAATCATTGGAAGATTAATGAACCCCAACTCTCACTATTACAATTCAATTTCATTACAGGGCCAGAATATACAGAACCAGAACCAGATCAAATATGCTTACTTCAACTACTGTTTGGAATGAATCCAGTTCAATCAATTTTTGTGGCACCACAAAAATAATAATTTTCTGAGTCAGAGAGTAGTGGATTCCATATAGAACAGACACAGCAGGGCTCTTGCTACCACCTTTCCAAAAGAGAAGTTAAAAGAAGATGGGAAGTTTAAAAGAAACTTACCTTGCGTATACAATGAAAAGGAAATAAGGGGGAAAAAAGGCAGAAACTTCTCCAGGATGGAAAAAAGGCACCATTTAAAAAAATGGTTTTCATTCCATTCTCACTTGAGATAAAGTAATTATGATATAAGGGAATAGACTAATGAGAAAAGGCATATATTCCTGAATTGATGTGGCAAGGGAAAGGAAGAGAAAAACTCAACCAAGCTTATGAAAATTTGTTGCAACAAAGCCTATAAGATAATTTAGCACAAGGTACTGATAATTGTTCCAAGAGAAGAAGGGAAATTATGCTGCTATTAGGTAAGCTGTCAAAAAATTGTTGTTTGTTTTTTTTATTAGGATTAAATCTACCAATAAAAAGACAGTAAATGGTTTATATGTGCTTTGATACATTTGTCTTCTTAAGACTTTATGTGAGGCAGCTAGGTGGTGCAGTAAACACAGCACTGACCCTAGAGTCAGGAGGACCCGTTTTCAAATCTGACCTCTCACACAGGAAAATTACCAGCTATATGACTTTGGGCAAGTCACTTAAATCCAATTGCCCTGCCTTACCCCCTCCAAAAAGACAAAAATAATAAAAAAGACTGTATGTTAGAAGCAAACATACTTTACATTATTCTCCATGAAACAACTCTCAGGTGTTTGGGTGAATATCCTTGTAGAAGGATTTTAATCATTCAACATTTTGATATAGCATATGATTATTCAGAATTTTACACAGCATAGTGACTTCTGAAATTCTGCAAAGTATGACAAGCTATTCCAAATTCCAGCAAACTCTGTAGGGTTGGATAAATAACTATGTCCATTATCTATCTGATTTATTCCTCAAATAAATTTAAACAGTTGCATTTAATATCCTCTTTTTCCATTTAAGCCTTTTAATATTTCCTAGAACTGTTAAAAATAAAATAATCAAGTCCTACATAAAGGGGCGAGGAAACTAATATAATACTGGAATAATGAATTTCCTAGTCATGGAATAAAAGGATATGAATTATATATTTCTTTGAGTGTCAGGATAAATTTAATACATCATTCTGAGTTATTTAAAAAAACAAATGTATTTTCATTTATAATACAGACATTTTGTTGATTCTGAATTGAAGGACATTTTGATTTCTGGAAATTAACATTATATCAAAATTTGAAAGTTGCAAAATATTACATTATCTTTATATTTTAATTTCTCTTCATTTTGTATGTAGTACATTCTCCACAACTCACTAGCTCATTCCCACTACACATGTCATTATGGGAACCCAAGCAGCAATTTTTATGTGCCTGCAGCAGTATCTGGTATCTTTCAGGTATTAAAGATCATAATTCCCAACTTGTATGCTCTCCTACCCTGATTTTCAGGTTATCAATTAATAACAGTTGGTTAGCCGGGCTTGATTAGCTTTTAGAAAAGGTCATTTACTAAGGTGGCATAGTAAGGTTGGTACAAAACATTCTCCCCCTAAAGTCTGTGATAAATTCTTCCACAAATACAGAGTCCAGGGGAAAGGTGTTCAAACAAGCTGCCCATGTAGACACTCCCCTCAGCTATTCCAGAGTTACTATTAGGAAGCCAATAGATTTTCCTACACTTACAATCTTACAAGGTCCTCCTCTGACCAAGGTGGAGTTAGGGAGGAGAATAAGGCATAGACTGAGGGTGAGCTATTCACTTCCCTATCAAGTGATTTTTTTTCTCAGAAGCTTGGCCGGAAGGCTTTTACCACTTAAGCTGTCAGATTCTCAAATCTAAATACCAAACTAGCTTCCTGTTTCCATATAAGTCTAACCAGTTCCTCAGCCATTCTAAATAGATTTCTGCCAAACTCAATTCACATTTCTAAATGACTAATGAGTTATTCCATGTTAAAGATATCAGGGCATAACACATTGTCATGCTAAGTGTGGAGGAGTAATTAACTGGTTGGATAATTCAATCCCCACCCCCACACACATTCATATACATGTATGTGTGTGTGTGTGTGTATATATATATACATACATACATACACACACACATATATATGCAAGCATGACTCATGTGCACATATGTGGGTATAAATGGTTTCTTCCTATTTCACAATGCATACACACATGTTCATAACACAGGACACACGTGCATGTACACACATGTACATATGTGTACACACATGCATGCATGAAATGCATTGTCTGTTGAATAAGGTTTTGGAAAACATCCTCAGTAGCCCTGATTATGTGATTTTCATTGTATTACAAATCATCTATTCGTCTATACTCCTACGTTCATTTTTAGATTTCTGAATCAAAACTTCATAATTTCCAAAGGATTTCAGAGATAATCCAATGATCTAACACCACCCACCCAATATGACTCCTGTAACTTTGTTAGCAAGTGGTTACCTAATATCCTCTCTAAAACCACTGGTGAAGAATCCATGTTTGGTTAGAAGCAACCAATTCCATTTTTGGTCAATTCTAATTCTGCTGACACTTTTTCTTTCTGGGCTTAAATCTTTGTTGGCAACTTCTGCTTTTTGATCCTAATTATTGTCTTTTGGGACAAAACAGAACAAGTTGAATCTCTTTTCATAAATTCCATACCTCTAAGTACTAAAACATTCTTATTGTAAGCCTACAGCAATATTCTCAATGTTAAGCACCCTCAGTTTACTTTCATCATAAGACATGTTGATCAGATAATTCATGATGTCTGTTAGCCTTCTCTGGAAACTCTGAGGTTTTTTAATATCCTTCCTAAAATGTTTGGTGAAGAATTGAATCAAAATTATATAAATCAGAACTGATAATTTTTTAAATTAAATTTTATGTTTATTTTTAGTTTACATCATTCATTTCCACAAGATTTTGGGTTACAAATTTTCTCCCCGTCCCTTCCCTACCAACCACCCCAAAACAGTGATCCTACTGTGTACCCCCTACCCCACTCTGCTCTCTCCTATATCTTTCCCCATAACACCTCCGACTTTCCAGTAGGGCAAGATGGATCCCCACACCTCAGTGCCTGTACATATTACTTCATAGTTGCATGCAAACAACAACAACAAACAACAACAACAACAACAACTATGATGATGATGATGATGATGATGTTGATGATGATGATGATTTTTCAAAAAACCATTTTATTCCAAACTTTGAATTCCAGATTCCCTCCCTTACTCCCTCATCACCTAACCTTACTGGGAAGATAAGCAATTCAATATAGGTTATACATGTGTAGCTACACAAAACATTTCCATAGTGGATATGTTGTGAAAGACTGACTGTATTTCCCTCCATCCTATCTTGCCCTCCATTTGTTCTATTCTCTATTTTGACCCTGTCCCATTTTAAAAGTGTGTGCTTCTAACTTCCCTCCCTCCCTAACCTGCCCTCCCTTCCCTCATCCCTGCCTCTCATCCCCTTCCCCCCTACTCTCCTGTAGGATAAGATACCCTATTTAGTGTGTATATTATTCTCCCCTAAAAAAAATTCAACTAAAGTAAGGTTGGCCCATTCCCTTTTGCCTTCCTGTTCTTCCGCTGCACTGTAACAGTGTTCCCTTGCCTCTTCTATATGAGATAATTTACCCCATTCTGTCTCTCCCCACCTCCTCTCATTATATTCCTCTATCACATCTCAATTTCACCTTTCAAGTATTATCCCTTCCTATTCAATTGTTCCTGTGCCATCTCTCTATGTATACTAATACACATATATACACACATTCACATATGTATTCATACACACATATACCTTCCTATATGAACGTATATATGTATACATACATATGTATACATACACACACATATATATGTGTGTGTCTGTATTCTCATACTGAGAAAAGTTTCATAAGTTAGGATTATTGTTTTTCCATGTAGGAATGTAAATAGTTCAACTTCAATAAGTTCCTTATGATTTCTTTTCCCTGTTTACCTTCTCATGCTTCTATTGCTTTTTGTATCTGAAGGGTAAATTTTCTCTTTAACTCTGGTTTTTTCATCAAGATTTGTTTAATAGTATCTTGATTTCTCATGAAGTCATTAGTTTCCATTTACTCCAATCTAATTCTGAAGGAATGATTCTCCTCAGTGAGCTTTTGAGATTCTTTTTCCATCTGGCAAATTTGACTTTTTAAGGCATTCTTCTCCTCATTGGCTTTCTGAGCCTCTTGCTATTCAAGTTAGTCTATTTTTAAGGTGTTATTGTCTTCAGTCAGGTTGTTTTCTCTCTTTTCATGATTTTCTTGCATCATTCTCGTTTCTCTTCCCAATTTTTCCTCCACTTCTCTTATTTGGTTTTCAAAATCCTTCTTAAGCTCCTCCATGGCCTGTAAGCAGTTCATATTTTTTGGGAAGCTTTTGGTGCAGGAGTTCTGACTTTATTGTCCTCCTCCTATTCCATGCTTTGATCCATTTTGTCCCCCAAAAAAGAATCTAGACTTGGGTTTCTGTGTTTGCTTTGCTTTATTTGCTTGCTCATGTTGTCACTCAATTACTGGACTTTTGAGCTTTTTGCCACAGTATAACTCTGCTTCCAGAGAGGCGAGCTTTGTCCCAAATTGCTGGGGTTTTTGCAGCTGCCAGAGCTCTTAGTTGGGTGCTCTTTTTGAAGGCTCCAATGGCTTTGGCACCTAGTCATGCACCCCAGGACCTCGATCCTAGACAGTGATCCAGATCCAAGCAGGTTAAAGCAAGAGTGACTACCCCTTGGGATGGTCACTTGGTCCCCCTATAATCTGGAAGCCAGGAGCTCTGAAGCAGCCAAGTGGCTGTGGACACTAAGCCTCAGCTGTTTCTTCCTCCAGGGGACAGAGGCTGGACCACACTTCTGGACCCCCTGTTCCCACAAAGTCCGCACTGACCTCTCACTTTGTCTTCAGCATTTATGGGTTTTAATCCTGGAAACCACCATAGCCACTTGTGTTCCACTCTCCTGAAGTCCCTTCAGCCTGCAGTTGGTTGTGATGCCCTGGGGCATAAATCACAGGCTGACACAGGGCTGGGTGCTGTGCCCAGTGCACTGTGATGGACCCTTCCTGCCAGCCTGCAGGACTGCCTTCAGCAGGAGATTTGTTTCTCTGACACTTTGTGGGTTCTGTAGCACTAAAGTTTGTTTAGAGTTATTTTTATAGGTATTTGAGGTGGTTATGGGGGCAGCACACAGATTTTTCTGCTTCTACAGCACCAGAGAACTGACGATTTTGAAATGGAGCTATGTCAGATCATAAACATTCATTTGGCACCTACTATAGGTCAAGCACTGTGCTAAGTGCATACCAAAAGAGGCAAAAGAGTCTCTGACTTCAAGAAGTTCACAGTTTAATAAAGAGTTTACAATCTATTCTATCATTTCCTTCATCTATAAAGTTAAAATCTCTTAATGTAGTATAGGAAAATGTTAGTATTTTTTTTTTTTTGGCTACCATACCACAGTTTTAGGTCATTTTGAGACTTTAATAGAGTTAAACCTTTTGTTTTTTTTTTTCTATACAAAGTGAGTGTCATATTTAATATTTTGTTTAGGCATGTGTTCTCCCTGTGTTTCAGTCTTTTATAAATCAATCAATGCTTAATTTTTTTCCTTTTTAATACAAGCTCTAGGGAATATGGTATGTGAAAAGACAGAAGCAAATTAATCAATTTTTGCTTAATTGAAAATTGTTAAACTGAATAAATGGGTCATTTTATTGCTCTTTTTTTTGCTTTTTGGGGGGCAATTGGGGTTAAGTAACTTGCCCAAGATCACAAGGCTAGGTTTTTTTTGTGTGTGTTAAGTGTCTGAGGTCAGATCTGAACTCAGGTTCTTCTGACTCCAGGGCTGGCGTTCTACTCACTGCACCACCTAGCAGCCCCCATTTCATTGTTCTAACCATACCATCTTAGTGACTCTATCTTCCCAAAGCCACCTCTACATTGACTCTTTGCCTTTTGCTCATCTTTACCAATTCCAGCACAGGAAGTGAAAATTTAAAAGTGCTTAGCTTGTATTTTTCTTACTATGACTGATCAAATATATGCTTTCATATATTTGTTTATACCTTAATTTTTTCTTCTTCTGAAAACAGTTGTTCATATCTTTCAACCACTTATTTCTTGGGGATTGGTACTTAAATTCCTTTCCAACTATTCTGTCCATCTATGAATTAAGCTGAGTGATAACTATCAACATTTCTAATATCTCTTCTTTCTTCTTTAGCTTTAGTTTCATGTTAACCATATCTGTTTTTTCCTTTCCTGTAGTAGGAAGATCTTTCTCCTAAGCAAAGAAACAGAAACAAAATAAGAATCAAATAGTTCTGTAGTTTTTCACAATTGCTTACAATTCAACAAGCAATTATTTAATGCCTACTCTTTGCCAAGAATTGTGCTAGGCACTAGCCATACAAATATAAAGGTACTTCTTTTGTTATGTGTTCTCTTTCTCCATGAAATAATTTAGCACAATAGAGATAGAGAAAGTACCAAATCGTAAGAAGATGCACATGATTGATTATGGTCATATTAGGGGTGGGTGAAGTGAGTCTGGGCTTATGGTAAATATGGGTAGTCATCAGTATGTAAAGTGAAATAAATATTAGTCTCTAATTTCAAGTCTTAGGAGGTTCCTGGGTATGTTGTAAGATTACAATTTGCCCTTGATTACATAGCTAGTGGATAAGATATGTGGGACTTGAACCATATTTTTTTTGGTTCTGAGGTCAATTCTTTATCTACTAAATGACTGTATCTACATTGTGTTAGTGATATGAAAATATATATGTATAATATGTTTTTAAAATGACAATATTTTGAATAGTGCCAATCAGCCTAATATTACTGGTCACAATAACAAGAAAACAGAAAATTTCCAGCAAGAAGGAACAATTGGAAAAACCCTTTGGCTAATAAATTATCATCTTTACTCAAGAAACAAACAAAAATACAACTAAATTACACTATTTAGGAGATGGTTTCACCTCTTAATCCTTTCACCTCTTAATCCTTACTCAAATTTTCTAAAGAAGCAGCCAATATTTTTAAAAGGGCACTCCCTGCAAGAGAGTAAGTTCCAGGGTGAAGTATCACTTAGATGTTTACTCATAACAATATTCTATACCATATGCATCTATAGCTGTCTGTACATCTATAATTAAATCTTCAGCAGATCTAATATTCATAATTAAAATGGTAAAGTTCAGCTCAATCTGTTTAAGAATACAGGGTACACATAGTACATTTTCAAAAGACTTGAATTTTTGAAATTAAAGTTTCAACTTAAATTGTTACTCTTAAAACATGAAAAATTCTTCTATTTTACGCATCTTATATCCTAGTGGTTCCAGATAGTCAGTTTCATTGTAGGCAATTTTTGCAGATATACCTGGAGCTGTTAACTTTTAATTTTTTTTAGTAATGCTCTTTATTTACATCACAATTACTTCCCCATATGCCACCTCCATCCCACCACACATACATACATAAAGATAATTTCATCTTGTAATAAAGATGTACATTTCAATGAAAATAAACCAGACATTAATATGTATTGTAGAGTCTGCCTCATTCCTTTCCCTCTACATAGTCCAACATAATTTTACTGAAAACAGGAAATATTTTTCATAACTGGCATTGCATTGATCTGAGTTATGGTGTTGTGGTATCTTTTGGCATCACTGTATTTTGTATTACCTTGGTCATTGTGTATCCTCATGGGTATCATTTCTTATTTTACAATCAAATTTAATTATGATTACATAAACTTAATTCAACAAGTCTTTCATTGACATATATCCACTTTGTTTCCATTTACTTGATTTTTTTTTTGTGCTCATCTTATTGCCTTTTGGTAAGGAGAAAATGGAGCATCATATTATGAAATGAAACTTGGAGGAAAAAAAAAGAGCTAAGCTGAAATCTTGGCTCTACTTCCTATTACCTTGATGACTTGAACATGTCATTACCTATCCTCATACCTCTTATTCCTCATTTATAAAACAATAATGTTGGACTAGATGATTTCCAGGTCCCTCAGAGTTTTCATCATCTGAGCAGTGAATATTAACTTCCAGTCTCATGTTGGAGCTTTTCTGACTTGCTTTGTTTCTACCTATACTACTAAACTTTTAAATTGTCAAGTCCTTGGAACAGACTAATAGGGAGGGTATAATCTGTTTCTTTTTTGAAAGGATGAAGAATGTCTTCTTTAAACTGATGAATGACAACTCTAATTAATTAATTGTTTCAAAAAACCTGTATTAAATTATTTTGTAGGAAAATTCAGCTCTGGAATAGCTGCTGTAAATGCCTCATGACCTCTAGTTTTTTATCTGATAAATTATGTCCCTTCAAAAATCAGTGTCAGCAGTCATTTATTGTGCTGGTTACGAATTGACTGTTCTTCCACTGAATTCATTTTAATCTGAACATTTTGCATTTGTATCAAAGTACAAATATGTATTTATAAAACACGTAGAGTATTTAAAGTGACATTACATATCACAATAGCAGAGTAGCTATCTTTATTAAGGTTTTAAACATTTTTGCATGTGCTATGGCAAGCTTTGGCAGTTCAGTGAAGGGGAGATGGAAAGGGTATAAGTATTTTGGGGGAGCATATTATCTGCCAGAGACTGCTCTAAGTGCTTTACAAATATTATCCCATTTAATCCTCACAACAACCCTATGAGGTAGGTTCTGTTAATATTCTCATTTTACATTTGAGGAAACAGATAAACCAACATCATTTACCCCGAGTCACATAGCTAGTAAGTGTCTGAGGTCATATTTGAACTCAGGTCTTTCTGATTCCAGATTCAACATTCTATCTACTGTGATACTTAAGTCACCTACATATCTCATTCTGGGCATTAAAACATTCTGAAAAGGAGACTAAATGTCTATAAATGTATAAAAATATATAGTATTACAAAGGAAACCAATGACATTGAAATCATGTTATCAAGTTTTAAAATATTCACAGATTGCATGTCACAAATATGTTAGGACATAGAAATGATGCTTACTGACACGTTCATTGTCTTGATTCTGACAAACATTTTTTTAGTAATGTTACACAATTTCATGCAAATTATGTTTGGTATTATTAAAACTGAGTCAGTCAATTTCAATTCTGCCTGGAAATCAGAGTCGAATGCAAAAATAGTTTAACTATAGAAAGATTAAAGAAACATATAGAAGCTTAACAGGCTATAAGCTGACAAAATAATCATTATATATCATATAGACATAGCTTATATACCAGCAATCATGTAGGGAGTATATAGCATTTTTGGTTCCTTATAGGAAATAGGGCAAAGGTCACCAGTTCATTTTGGTCTTCACCTAGCCTTGTGATTTACATGGAACACAATAAACTTTATGGGGTAAGTTGAAGTGAGGAGATAATTGATAATTCAGAAAAAAAAATGTCTTACCTTGCCTTACCAACTCTTTTACAGATTTGTTAAGTAGAACCCATGGGAATTATTTGTCAGGACTGACAACAAGAATTAAATGTATGTTTTACCATAATTGAAAAAGGCATTAAACTGAGAAAGTTGAAAATACAAAAATGAAGAATCAGTTTAAAAATAGAAAAGATTTACAGATGACTAACAGCTTCTTGAGTTAGTTCATTGTTTTCCTCTTTAATAAGATGAGGGAGATAGACTTGATCACCCCTGAAGGCCTTATAGCTTTAGATCTACTATCCTATGATCTGGTTGAGAGCTATAACACCAAAGAACTAGTAGACCCTCTCCTCTAAGGGTCACAAAGTTTGAGAGAAGCAAAAGACCAGCAGATGATCAACCACAGCAGTAGTACAGAGTAGCAAAAGCAGCAGTGGAAAGCACAATAAAGAAAACAAAGCAACACAGAAATGGATCTAAAGTTACGCAGCACTCACCCTAGAATATCTTCAAAGGACACTGATGCCTCTTTGGCATCAATAGTATAAGTTGTCTGAGTCATGAGTGTGCCCAGGTTACATGCATTCCCTGGCTAGTTATATTCTCTGCCCCTGTCCTGTGATAAGCATGTGAATGTGTGTTCTTTACATGTGCTCCCTCCCCCACTATACTTCTGTAAATATGTGGGATATATATATTTTTTAAATCAATTGGGGTTAAGTAACTTGCTCAAGGTTACACGGCCAGTCATTATTTATGTGTGGGTGCTCATTTTCTGAGACCCGAACCAATCCTGAGTCCTCCTGACTCCGGGGCCAGCGCTCTTACTCACTGCACCACCTAGCTGCCCCTTATAAGTGGGATATCTTTTCTGCTGTTTATCCTGCTAGGTTCTTTCATTAAATATTGCTGCTTGTGATCTAATATATCTTCTGGTTGACTGTAAAAGAAACATATCAATGGGAGCTTAGGAGAGTTTTGAGAGGATGCCTACCAAACAGGTATGTCAATTCTGAAATTATTTGATTGTCTGTGTGGGGTTCTGTAGGTATGAATGCTCAGTGCTATCATCATACAAAAATAAACAAATATAAGTATAGCTTCTCTACATAACAAATAAATTACTTGGTTTTCAGGAAAAAAAATCATCATGACTTCCCCTTTTGCTCCTTAGTTTTCTCTTCTGTAAATTGATGGGCATAAACAAGATAATCCATAAGGGGCATTTAAGTTCTAAAATATTATGATTCTATGCATCACGAAATATATGCAAATAAAAATACATATTTATGATCATTCAAGCACAATTTCCTTCATTTTCTTATACAAAGGTGAGAGGACAAGAACTGGAAATCTTATTTCAAAAGTTCTAAGTAGCAATAAAGTATATTGATATATTTGCATTGGTTGATATATCAAAAGGAGTTGATGTATTTGCATTGGTCAGGAGAAACAAGTGAAGAGCTTTCTGTTGGTAGAAAGAAAGCCAGTCTGGTTTCCAGGCAGCAAAAAATGCCTGAATGATTTTGTAGGAGCAGAGATTACCAATTAAATTTCCCCGTTGTATTTTAAGTTAACAATGATCCTTAAATAGCAAAGGTGTGTGCAGGGTCGGGGAAGGAGGAGAAGGAGCATAGATTGTGACAGGTTGCAGTGAACACTGTAGGTAGGAAAACATCTTCACATTCTCTGTGTGTCTTTCTGTGTACCTCTTAATTGGACAAAAATGATAAATAGTCAATATTTCTATAGGGCTTTAAGGTTTGGAAAGTAAGTCACATGCATTACTGTGCCCATGTCTATGATAATTGCTTGAAGGAAACAGAGATGTTTATCCTAGAGTAACTCAAGGGAGATGAGGAAGTTGGGTACAAGGACTTGTTGGGAAAGGTTGTCATGTGGAGCAGGGATTAGACATGATCTTTATTGTTCCAGAAGGCAGAACAAGTAACAAAAGCAGGGAGGTGCAAAGAAACAGATATAAGCTTGATGCAAGGAAAGTCAATCTTGCAATCAGTGCTATCCCCAATGTAACAGGCTTCCTTAAGAGCAAGGAGATGCACCTTCACTGAGAGTTTTCAAGCAGACTTTGAAGTACTACTTGTCATGCATTTTGGAGTAGGGATTATTTTTCAAGTTTTGATCAAATTAGAAAATCATTGCATCCTTTCAAACTCTGAGATTCTGTGATTCTGATACTTAGAATAGAAGATAGGTACTATTCTTATCCCCATATTCCAGAGGAGAAAACCAAAGTCTATTGGGAGAAAAATGAGAGGAACAAATGTGAAAAAGGAAATTATCAGCTTTTAGAGGAGCTCATGAGAGTTAGTTTCCATTGAAAGAAAATACAAAGCAAAGACAAAGGCAGAATTCTCCCAAATGAATGAAATGCACTCATCTAGATAACTTGAACTCCTAATTAGGCATATTATAGACACACACACACACACACACACACACACACACACACACACACACACACACACAGAGTTGAGATTTTTAGCAGCTGTTTTCAAGGCAAATTATGAGCACTAAGGGGTAGCTGGGCACCAAACCTTTCACAGGAATGTTCACAGGAAACATCAGACCATGAGATCCAATTTCCAGTTTGACTACAAATCAGTCCTGTGTCTAGGAGAAAGAAGAATTCTTGTTTATATAAAATATTATTGTATAGGTCCTTAAATAGTTTGGAAAAGATTTGCACTCAAAATTTCTTATTCTGGAATTTAAAATGGTAATGTAGGTTATAAAAACTACTTTTTTACCAGTGTAAAATTTAATTGATTCAGGATATCTAGGTTTACTAGAAATGATCTAAAGGTAATGTCTTAATGTAGATGAATCTGTGGACTAGATCTAGAGTCAGATGACCAGGGTTTGAATCTTTATTCTGACACTAACTGCCTATAACTGTTAAGGGCATCACTATCTTTCCAGTGTTCAAAACTTGGTTGTGAGCTCCTCGACTCCTCCCTCAGCCTCAGCCCTCATATTCAATCAGTTGCTTAGATGTTGTTAGCTTTATCTTCAAGATATCTCTCACATACATCTCCTTCTTTCCACTAAGTTACTTCCCTATTAGTGACAGTCATCACATCTTGCCTTAATTATCACAGTAGTCTCCTAATTGTTCTTCCTGCCTTGTCTCTTCCCTATCAAATCCATTGTTCACACAACTAAAGTGATATTCATAAAGTATGTGTCTGAACACTTTACTTCCCTGTTTAATATACTCCAGTGGTTCCTTATTACTTCCATAAACAATTATGTTATTCTCTAACATTCAAATACCTTTACAACTTTCTATCTTTCCAGTCGACTTACATTTTATACCTTTTCACATAGTCTGTAATCCAGCTACACTGGCCTGCTGGCTATTACTCACAAATGACATTCTGTCTCCTGACTACATATCATACCAAAGTTTGTTTCACATGCCTGGTATTCACTTTCTCCTCACCCCCATTGCATGACTTTCCTAGATTTCATCTTGTTTTAAGACTTACCTCACTCCCACCTTCTATAGGAAGCCTCCATCTATCTCCCCCCTACACTATCCTTCCATTTATATATGTAGATATGTGTATATATAATATACATAGTTATTTGCCTAATGTGTTCACTACTAGAATGTCAACCAATCAATCAAAAAGAATTTTTTGTGTTTATTATATGCTAGGTACTGTAGTAAGCAATAGGGATAAAAATAAAGTTTAGAAAAATGTCAAAACAACAGCAACAAAAAGCTAAACATAAACCCTGCCCTCAAAGTATGTAGAAGTTATGATAAACAAAAATATAAAAGATTCCTGCAGTAGGCAAAATTGATCTGAGTCTTGAAGGAAACCAAGGTAAATAAGAAGTGGAAGTGAAATAAGAAGTGGCAGTCAAGACGCAAAATATTTGATAGATGGGTGAAGAGGGGAAGGAAATCATATAAAAGAAAAGTAATGGGGAATGGGAAATTGTTTGAAGAACTTTAAACAGGCCAATGTAATTGATCGATAGAGTAAGTGGTAGGAATAATGAGTAAGAAAACTGGGAAAATTGGAAAAGAAGAATATATGGTTCTTAATGGTCAGGACACTTTTTTTCATATGCACTTAGTACAGTATCAGACAAATAGTATTTCATAAACATTTCCTGACTGCATCCAATACAGAGAAAAAGATACATTATGAATTTCATCACTAAGCCTGCTGTATACATTCCAAGCTACCCTGAGGTATAGAGTAATCCAGTTAATACACATTTATTAACTGTCTATTATGTGCCAGACATTGTCCTAATTTCTTGGAACATAAATAAAGGCAAAAGATAGTACCTATTCCCAAGGAGCTTAGAATCTAATAGTAGAGATTAATAGACACACAATATACTATTCAATAAAAAAAACAATGAGCTGATCATCAGAATTAGGATAAAAAAAATACCATTCCAGGTTACAATAATATTAAATAAAACCTTCCTATTTCATTCCTATTAAAGTAAAAGGTAGAACTCCCAGATTACCATTAATTTTAACAACCAAAGGGCAATCTTTCCACTCCTAAGATGTCCAAACAATGACTGAGTTTGGCAATGTGGAGAATTCGAATAACCTAAGGGAATAATTTCTGGACTGCTCACATGAGATGGCTAGGACTTTGGACACTGCCTGGTCTGATCTGTGAGACTCCAGTTGATCTTCCAAGAACTCCCTGAAGGACCTTTCTTAGTATGATTTCACATCTACTTGTCAGAATCTTGTCAATGGGGGACTATCTTTATATCCCTGCTGAGGTAGAGAACTTGATAAGCGTGCAACACTAGGTCAATATTTCATGGTCTGAGGTTATGACCTATGCCCAGCATGCTTTGATTTTACAATTAGTGCATACAAATGACTTAGGGGTGATGTAATCAATACCTAATCAATACTTGAAGTATTTTGTGCTAATATATCTTATGTTTTTATGAATAATAGTTTTTCCAAATACTTGTAAAAATAGTTTTCAGCCCTCTTTTTTTATTTTTGAGGTTCAAGTTCTCTCCCTTTCTCTCCTCCATCCTCTCTGAGATTGTAAACAATGACATAAGTTATACATGTGTAATCTTGCAAAATATATTTCTGTATTAGGTTGTAAAAGTTAACACAGACAAAAAGCAAGTAAAGTGAAAAATGGTATACTTTGTTCTGCATTCAGACTCCTTCTATTTTCACACCCCACCCACTACAAACCCTCACACTCACCCCACCACAGAGGTTAACAAAATTTTTCATCATGAGTCCTTTGGAATTGTCCTGAATCACTGTATTGTGGAGAAGAGCTAATTCATTCCTAATCAATCATCATACAATATTACTGTTACTGTGTATAGTGTTGTCCTGGTTCTGCTTATTTCTCTGTATCAGTTCATGTAAGCCTTTCCAATGTTTTCTGAAAATTTCCTGGTCCCGATTTCTTATAGTTCAATAGTATTCCATTACAATCATATACCACAACTTGTTAATTTACTCCCCAGTTGCTGGATATCCCTTCACTTTTCAATTATATATCATCACTAAAAGAGCTGCTATAAATATGTTTCTACAAATAGATCCCTTTCCCTTTTTAAAATCTCTTTTGGATACAGACCTAGTAGTGTTATTGCTGGATCAAAGGACAGGATCAGTTTTATAGCTTTTGGCCATCATTCCAAACTGCTCTCCAAAATGGTTAGATCAGTTCACCAATGGTACATTAATATCTCAATTCTCCTACATCCCCTCCAAAATTTATCCTTTTCTTTTTCTGTCATATTAGCCAATCTGATAGGTATGAAATGACACCTCATTGATGTTTTAATTTTCATTTCTCTAATCCATAGTGATTTAAAGCATTTTTCCATATGTCAATAATTTTAATTTCTTCATCTGAAAACTGCCTTTAACCATTTATCAACTGGGAACTGACTTGTAGTCTTATAAATTTGACTCAGTGTTCTGTATATTTAAGAAATGAGGCCTTTATCAGAGCCATTGTTGCAATTACTTTCCCCAGTTTCCAATTTTTTACCAATCTTGGTTGTGCAAAACCATTTTTTAAATTTAATACAGTCAAAATTTATCCATTTTATGTCTTTCAGTGCTCTCTTTCTCTTGTTCAATCATAAATATTTCCCTTCTCCATAGATCTGAAAGATAAACAATTCCTTGCTCCCCTAATTTGTATATGATATAACTCTTACTATTTAAATTGTGTAATGAATCTTGACAATATCTTGGCATGTGATACAAAATGTTGACCTATACCTAGTTTCTGTCATACTATTATCTAGTTTTACGAGCAGTTTTTGTCAAATAGTGAGTTCTTGTCCCAAAAGTTTGGGTCTTTTGGTTTATCAAACACTAGATTTCTATGGTCATTTACCACTGTATATTGCATAAGAAACATGTTTTCATCAGTAAAACAGATGGTTATTGTACACTTTACATAGAATTCACATGCAAAAAACAAACAAAAAACATGTCTAGCTTTCTAATATAAAGAAGAGTTAGCAGCACACAGATCATGACATTCAGTTCCACAAGCTTTTGAATTTGAAATCTGCCCCCCCACCCCACCCTACCTAATATGGCAACCAATCCTATATAGGCAATATATGTACATTCACATCAAATATATTTTCACATCGGTCATGTTTCAAAGGATTAGACCAATGTAATGATGCTTTCATTCTTTAAAATCTGTTGCATGCACATCTACTTCAAATTCAAGATGGAGTCACTCCATTCAAGTGTATATTCCAAACATTCCACTCCCTGTGCAAAACAAGCACCTTATCATGGCAAATCTCATTATAGTAAATCACATTATGCAGCACAACGATTTACCAGTAGTTTGTCAAATTACAACCTCATTTAAGCAATGAGCAGGGCTTTTAGGAAATTAATCATTAAGGTCTGAGGACTATGAAATACTTCCTGACCATGACCTCTACATGTAGAATGAGTTTATATTCATGACGTCTACATTCATCCCTAATTAGAAAGAAAGACAGAAAGAAAGAAAAAGAAAGAAAGGAAGGAAGCAAGGAAGGAAGGAAAGAAGGAAGGAAGGAAGGAAGGAAGGAAGGAAGGAAGGAAGGAAGGAAGGAAGGAAGCAATCTAGCCGGTAAACTCCAAGTTAATTAGTTTCCAGCCATCAAAATTTACCTTCCTTTAGAGAGAAGGAGAGGGAGAGGGAGAGCTGAGTTACCCAGCTCACTGGGTTCCCATTCAGTAACTTGGACTACTGACAAGTTGTTTGTCCTTCATTTTTGAAGAGGACTGTGACATCAGTAAAATGATGACATGACTTGCAATTGAATTTAATTTGAGTGAGGGAGGGTGGGGAAAGAACAGCACCAGAAGGTGGTTTTCGGTGGTCCCCTAGGGCAGGGGGCTTCTTTTTCCCCCTGTTTCATTGGTTCATTGCTTGTTATTGAGAAAAATCAATCTTTGACTTAAGTACTGTCTTAGTAGATGGTGTTAGTGTATTCTCATCTTAGAATCTGAAAATGTGCTTGCTATAATGGGAAGGTAGAAATGGTGATTGTGAATTATTCTTCAGTAATTTTAGAATCATAGACTTTGTCTTCCCTTGTAGTAGATTTAGGGATATGAGCCTCTATGGATTACTAAATGAAGTGTTTGGGTTTGATCATGATAGTATCACAAGTCAAATCCACTGCTTTCAAATTAAGTTTGTCCTATGGTCATTACTGATATAGTAGATATAGATCATCATTCTTCTCATAATTAAAGGAATTAAAGGATTAGAGGAATTGAGACTCTGGCCTTGCAAGTATAGTATCTATCCGATAGCCTATTTGCTTGGAATGGAAAGATCCTGCAACATCAAGATCTCACCAGTCAGAGGGTACAATGTCATATAAGTAATGACTCCAACTGTGAGGATAATGTGAATGAGACAGCTTTCCCAAACCAATTACTTATAATAAGAGTTACTTATGCATTGGCCATTGATAGTCCCTGGTTTATCTTTTGTGGAACACTTATCAGTCTGAAAAATAATCAGATGATTTCTATGTGGATTTTGTAGTACAGATTATTAATTTTCAATGTGTCCTCTAAACCATATATTAGTCAATTGTATGGCATAAAATTTGAGCTGGAAAGGCCCCTAGAGATCATTTAGTCCAACTCCTTTCTTACAGAGATAAGGAAATGGAGGTTGAGAGAGGTTAAGTGATTTGCCAACTACCACATATCTTCAGTAACTTTTTGCTAATAACTTTTGGACTGTCACTCTTTGAAGCTGGTAGCCAACAGATTAAAGATTGTGTTGATTATTTGGTCATATCTAAGGAAAACACTATGATCCCTAATCTTGTAGGCAGTGGTATCACAGTTAATTAGTAGCTGATAGGAATTATTTTATACCTACCTTCTCAACTATAAGATGCAAGTTGGACAGTGGAAGAGATGATTACCAGCTTGCAGGTGGTAAGAAATATTTAAAGTCCACATTGTATTGTGTTTCCTAATCTACCTATGAATTCCCTATGATACAAAAGCAGTTCCCTGATTATTTTTGATGAGCAGCCAAGTGCTCCCACAATTAGGAACATTATGCAAACTTTTGTACATATTCTTATGTACTTATGTGGTTGTGTGCATACAGGAGGCAAGTCTTAAGTCTTAAAATATGCCTATGCCAGTGATATATTATTATTTATCTTTAGAATTAAGAAGCATACCTATATGATTCAATTATCATTACTTTCTGATACTGTTTCTGTTGGACTTTGTGTTCCTATCCAAGGGCCTATATGTCAGTTGACATTTTTCACACAGAACTGCTAGGGCTTTGATGTAAGACATTTGTAATCAGAGGCCCTCCTAGGGGTGGGGAACCTAGGGCCTTAAGGTCATATGTAGCCTTCTAGATCCTTGGGGACAACCTTTTCATTGAGTTCAAGTTGTACAGAAAAAAAATTATTTTATTAAGGGGATTTGTTCTGTGGAGTTTGTATTCAATCAAAAGGCTGTACTTGAGGACCTAGAGATTCATATGTGGCCTTGAAGCCACAGGTTCCCCACCCCTGTGGCCTATACCATAGCTCATCTGTTTCCTAGATACTTTCTGAGGAGTCGAGAGGTTGGGATTTACGGTTCTACTTGTGTGTCCTCAATTTCCATTCCAGTACTATGTATTTTTCCTTTTTATCCACAGTTGTTAAATCTTAGGACTGATAATCAGTGTTGTGCTAGAAAATGTTTAATAACTGATTTTTTGGGGGTAGAGGGGTGGGATACACACATATATGTATGTGCATATGTGTATGTGTGTGTGTATATATGTATGCATATACAAATATGCATGCAACATTATTAGGCTCAATCTTCATTATTAACATTTTATACATTACTTGCATCCAGATACAATAAATCGAACCCTGATTTGTAGCATTTGCCAATTTCTGAGCTATAAATGCACACACTGGAAATTCAATAATTGTTTTTCTCAAGTTAGTTCAAGCTGGCCTATAACACCACTATCTATAACCTCAATTTGTATTGTCAGGTCATCTATCTCATTTTTCCAGTGAGAAGCTTCCCTATTTTTCTTTTGGCAGGATGACATATGTCATTAATATTTTAAGATGATAAAGTGTGTGTATATGCATATGTGTTATATATAATATCCCATATGTTCTTATTCTACAGTGGTTTAAAAACAATCATTCTTTGTAATTTTGCCCATTTGGTGGACCAGCCAATTAATTCATTTTATGGCCCATTTGGAGGCCAAAAACTGTTGTGGGGGCTCTATCCACCCCAAAACTGTTGGGGTTTCATGATGTGTGGTGGTGGAACAGTCTCAAAAAATTCAAAGTCAGACCACCTCTAATCCAAGGTTACCTGAAATGTAATATAATTGGCATGTCACATATTATGATATGATCTGTTATTTGATATGATATAATATATGATATAAAATATATCATGGCATAATATAAGAGTATATGATATAATATAATACAACTTAATTGTATAAGCAATGGATCTGTGATTTCTTCAGCATGGGGAATTTTTGGTGTAGTGACTCTCACCACCAAAATCAAAATCATTTTATATTATTTAATATATAAGAAATGGATGTTTTCCTCTAAAGAATAAACATCAATAGACAGAAAGAAGAAAATCAAGTAAGCAGATAAGAAAAAAATGAGAGAGATTAGAAAAACTAAGACAATAAGAGGATCCTATTATTGAGGCAGAAAATGGCAAGAGGAAATGGTGAGCAGTAGAAAGAAAAGCAGCATAAGCATCCAAAATGGTGATTGTAAAGATATACATATATATCTTATAAATTTGTCAGTGCTCCCAGGATAAAGATCTCAGTGGCTTTTTCTCATATGATGCTGTTTGAAAGGAACTTGCATCTTTGAAAGACAAAAGTCAAACTTGGTATATTATTTCCAGGTACTAAATTAACTCTGACAGTATGTTGATTGCTTTACTCTTGCAGGTCAAGATAGATTTCCTGACATAGTAAATAGAATACTGGACTTGGAATCAGGGAGAGTTGGAACTAAATCTTGTTTCAGTACTTACTAGTAGTGTAACACGTAGCAAATCACTTGAACTCACAGAATCTTAATTTTCTTATCTTTGAAATGGTGATAATAGTTGTAAAGAACCAGGAATTTTTTATTTGAGCCTGGTCAAGCACTACCAACAACACTTAGGACAATTAACATGAAAAGCAAATTCAGTTGAATGAGGAAGTAAGAAAAATACCCATTAGAAGGAGAAAGAGACCTCACTATATTGAGAATTCACTACTGGGGAAGCTAGGTACCCACAGCCCTAAAGGAATGGGGTCATTGTAATGCTCCTATTTAAATACAATTATTGTCCAATAATATAATGGAGCTCAAGTAGTCCTTCAAACTTGAAATTCAAGGAGACTGATTACTGTGAAAGGGCTGTGCAATTGTAACTCATTATAGCAAACAGATGCTTTTTGAGCAGGAGACTAAAAAAGGGCCCTACACCAAACCATTAAAGTATGATATTTGAGCTGGAAGTGATCTTAGTCCTTTTTTTTTTTTATAAAGCAATTGGGGTTAAGTAACGTGCTCAAGGTTACACAGCTAGTCATTATTTATGTGTGGGTGCTCATTTTCTGAGTCTGGATTCGATCTCGGGTCATCCCAACTCCGAGGCTGGCGCTCTTACTCACTGCACCACCTACCTGCCCCGATCTTAGTCCTTTTAAAAAGTCTTTCTTTTTGTAAAGAAAGAAATCAATGACCAGAAAAGAGAAATATCTTCCCAAGGTCACAGAGTTTGGTTAATTTGTCTCTTAATAAAATTGGCATTTAGTAGAGAAAAGTCCAATGGATACCATATCTCATAGGCTCACAACATTAGAGCCTGAAGGGACACTAAAGTACTAGAATAAATAACTGAATGAAGCATTGATTAACTAATTACAATATGCAAAACACTGTGCTAAGAGCTGGGTAAGCTAATAGAAAAGTTCGACAATTGCTACTCTTCAGAGGCTCACATTCTAATGGGGAAGGCAACACATATGGAACATTGTAATGTTAAGTCAGATGGAAATGTCTGATATTTAAAAAAAATAGTATTTAAATTAAATATTCTAAATAGTTTTAAAATATTTAAATAAATATTTTAAAAATATTAACCACTCCCATGTAAAAACAATTTTTAACATTTGTTTTTAAAAGTTTGAATTTCAAATTCTCTGCTTTCCTCCCTCTCCACAGCCATCCTCATTTAGAAGGTAAGCAATTTGTTATAGGTTATACATATGTAGTCATGCAAAAAAAAACATTCATAATAATCCTATTATAAAAGAAAACATAGCAGAGTCAAGATGGTAGAGTAGAAACAGGCGGCTCTGGCTTCCACCATCTCCTATTCATGTAAAAGGGGATTCCGAACAAACTTTGGAGCTGCAGAAGCTACAAAATGACACAGAAAAGCTAACCTCCTGCTGATTACAGCATGGCAGCCCAGCAGGGAGCAGCCAGCTAAGTGCTCTGGGAGCCGAGCTCAGGCCTGCATAAGCCAGAGTTTTTAGCTACAGGGCAGACCTAACCAGCAGCCAGCTGGAGGGACTCCAGATCACCAGAAGCTGTGGTGGTTTCCAGAATTATCAACACATAGATGCTAAGGACAAAGGAGAGATCAGTGCAGTGTGGACTTTGGCATCCAGTAGTTTCAAGTGTGCCAGCCTCTTCCCCCTGGGGTGAGAAGCAGCTGAGATGCCCCAGCCCTGTAGCCACAGCCACACATGACTTCTTCAGATCCTGGCTTGCAGAGTATAGGGGGACCAAGTGACCAGTCTAAGGGGTAATCACTCTTGCTTTAAGCTGATTGGATCTGGATTGTGGTCTAGGGTGGGGGTCCTGGGGTGTGTGACAAGCTTGCCAGAGCTTGTGGAGGCTTCAGAGAGGGCAACCAACTAATACATTCTGCAGCAGAGAAAACCCCAGTGTTTGGGACAGAATCTCCCCTGGCTGGTGGCAGAGTCCTACTGCGGCAAAAAGCCCAAAAGTCAAGTAATTGAGTGGCAACATGACCAGGCAAAGGAAGCAAAAGAAACAGAAGAATCCAACATTAGATTCCTATTTTGGTGACCAAAAGGATCAAAGCATGGAACAGGAGGAAGACGGTGAAGTCAGAACTCCCGCACCAAAAGCTGCAAAGAACAATACAAGCTGGTTATGGGCCATAGAGGACTTAATAATAAGCAGATAAGAGAAGTGGAGGAAAAATTGGGAAGAGAAATGAGAAGGATGCAATAAAATTATGAAATGAGAGTCAACAACCTGACTGAGGAAAATAACAATAGACTAACTCAAATGCCAAAAGGGAATCAAAAAGGCAACAAGGAGAAGAATGCCTTAAAAAGCCAAATTTGCCAGAAGGAAAAAGAATCTCAAAAGCTCACTGAGGAGATTCATTCCTTCAGAATTAGACTGTAGCAAATGGAATCTAGTGACTTAATGAGAAATCAAGATGCTATTAAGCGGATCCAAACAAATAAAATAATAGAAGGCAAAGTGAAATATCTCATGGGAAAAACCACTGATATGGAAAATAGATCCAGGAGAGATAGCCTAAAAATTATTGTACTACCTGAAAACCATGATCAAATAAAGAATCTAGAAATAATCCTTCCAGAAATTCTCAAGGAAAATTGCCCTTAAGTTTTAAAACCAGAGGGCAAAATAGAGGTTGAAAGAATCCACTGATCACATCCTGAAAAAGATCCCAAAAAGAAAACTCCTAGGAATATTATAGCCAGGTTCCAGAATCCCCAGATCAAGGAGAAAATACTACAAGTGGCCAGGAAGAAACAATTTCGATATTGTGGAAACACAATCAGAATAGCCCAGGAACTGGCAGCTTATACACTGAGGGATCGAAGGGCATAGAATATGATATTCCAGAGGGCAAAAGAACTGGGAATGAACCCAAGGGTCACCTACCCAGCAAAACTGAGTATCATGTTTCAGGGGAAAATCTGGTCCTTCAGTGGAATAGAGGACTTTGAAGTATTGAAGTAAAAACCAGAGTTGAATAGAAAATTTGACATTCAGATACAAGAAGCCAGAGATGCTTGAGAAGGCGAACATGGAAAAGAAATCATCAGGAACTTATCAAAGTTGAACTACATGGAAAAATGATAATTGTAACAGATGAAACTTTTCTCAGTATGAAAATAGTTGAAGGGAATACACACACACACACACACACACACACACACACACACACACACACACACACACCTTAATAGTATTTTACATGTAATTGGGAAGTAAGATATCCAGGCACTGGGGCATAGAGATCCACCCTGCCATACTGGAAAAGTCAAAGGGCAGGGAAGGTATGGGACAGAGCAGATTGGAGGAGGGAATATCCTGTGAAACTGCTATTTTGGGAGATGGATAGGGGAAAAATGGGGAGAAAATGTGTAACTCAAAATCTGGTGGAAATGAATAATGTAAACCAGAAGTTAATACAGCATTTGAAAAAAAAAAACAAAAAAGAAAGCATAGATAAAAAAAAACCTCAAGAAATAAATAAAGTTAAAAAAAAGTATCTTTCAGTCTGTATTCAGACACCATCAATTCTTTCTCTATGGGTGGATAGTCTTTTTCATCAAAAGTCCTTCAGAGTTGTCCTCTATCATTGTATTGCAGAGAACAGCTAAGTCATTCACAGCTGATCATCTTTGCACATTGCTATTACTTTGTACAAAGTCCATTTCACTTTACATCAGGTCATGGAAGTCTTTTTGGGTTCTTCTGTGAATCCTGCTCATAATTTCCTACAGTACATTACTATTCCATCATAATTACATCTTCAACTTGTTCAATTATTCCCCTATTGATGGGCATCCCCTTGATTTCTAATTTTTGCCCCCAGGAAAATAACTTCTATACATATTTTTGTAGATTTAAGCCCTTTTTCCATTTTTTTTCATTTCTTTAGATATAGACCTAGTAGTGGTGTTGCTAGGTCAAAAGGTAAGCATGGTTTTATAGCCTTGTAGGCTTAGTATTTAGTTGCTCTGCAGAATGGTTGAATCAGTTCACAACTTCACCAGCAGTGAATTAATGTCTCAGTTTTCCCACATGACCTTCAACATTTTGTCATTTCTGTGCTCTTAGCCAATCTAATAGGTATGAAGTAGTTCCTCAAATTGTTTTTGTTTGTTTGGTTGGTTGGTTTTTTAAAACAAATGCTTTATTAACTTCTGTTTTTTTTTTTGGTTTTGTTTTTTTATTAAACAAATGCTTTATTAACTTCTGGTTTACATCATTCATTTCCACCAGATTATGAGTTACATTTTCCCCCATTTTTCCCTACCCACCACCCCAGAATAGCAGTCCCACTAGATATCCCCTCATCCAATCTGCTTTCTCCCATATCTTCTCCCATACCCCCTTCGACTTTGCCATTAGGGCAAGGTGAATCTCTGAGCCCCAATGCCTGGACATCTTATGAAACATTTAATTTTAAAACTTCGATTTTCAGATCCATTCCCTTCCTCCCTTGTCACCCACTCCCTCTGAGAAGATAAGCAATTCAGTATGTGTTGTATATGTATAGCTATGCAAAACATTACCATAGTAGATATATTGTAAAAGACTGCTTATATTTCCCTCCCACCCGTCTCACCTTCCACCTGGTCCATTCCCTACTTTGATCCTGTCCCTCTTTGATAGTGGGTACTTCCAACCTCCCCTCCCCCTAGAATGCCCTCCCCTCCATCATCCCCCTTCTCATCCCCCTTTCCCCTACTAAGGAGAGTGAGTGAGGGTAAGATATTCCATTTAGTATGTATGTGATTCTCTCCTTGAGCCAACTTCAATGAGAATATGCTTTTGCCTTTTTGCCTTCCTGTTCTTCCCCTCCCCTGCAACTACTTCCCCTTGCCTCTTCTACATGAGATAATTTACCCTACCCTGTCTCTCTCCATCTCCTCTTGCCACTTTCCTCTCTCACCTCTTGACTTCACCCCTTAAGAATCATCCCTTCCTTGGGGCGGCTAGGTGGCACAGGGAGAAGAGCGCTGGCCCTGGAGGCAGAAGGACCCGAGCCCGGATCCGGCCCCAGACAGCCAACACACAAACAAAAACCCAGCCGGGAGACCCCGGGAAAATCACCCAACCCCAATTGCCCTCCAAAAAAAAGAGAATCATCCCTTCCCATCAAATTCAACCTGTGCCCTCTATCCATGTATACCTGTGAACATATGCCATGTACCCTTCTTCAATTATTTTCATAATGAGAAAGGTTTCATCAAACACAATTATTTTTTTTCCATGTAAGAATGTAACCTCAAATTGTTTTAATTTGCAGTTCTCCAACCAATACTGAGAATATTTTTTTCTTAAGACTTTAGAAACCTTTAATTACTTCATGCAAAAGCTTATCACATCTTTTGATCATTTATCAATTGGGGAATGACTTTTTAAAAAAATGAATCAATTCTCTATCTTTTTGAAAAATGTGGCCATTATCAGAAAATTTGCTTCATTTTCTTTTCATAATTACTATTGCTAAATGGATTTTTCTCCAACTTATTTGTCCCCCTATTTATTGTATTATCTTTTTTACCCTGTCACTCCTCAAAAGTGTTTTGTTTCTAATTACTGCCTCCCCTTCTATCTGATATCCTTTCTATCACCCTCTCTCCCTTTTCTTATCCTTTCCCACCTCATACTTTATTGTAGGTTAAGATAGATTTATATTCCCACTTGAGTGTCTATGTTGCTCCCTTTAGAGACAGTTCTGATGAGAATAAGGTTCACTCACTCCCCATGACCTTCCACCTCCTCCTCTACAATACAAAAGCCTTTTCTCGCCTCTTTTGTCAGATAATTTACCCCATTTTATATCTCCCTTTCCCTTTCTCACAATACACTCTTCTCTCACACCTTAATTTTACTTTTTAGATACCATCCTTTCATATTCAACTCACAACTTTTCCCTCTGTCTCCTTCTAACTGATCTAACAATGTGAAAGTTCTTACAGGTATCATCTTTCCATGTAACGCAAACAGTGTACTCTTATTAATTCCTTTCTTTTTCTCTTTGCAGCTTACCTTTTCTGCTTCTCTTGAGTCTTGTATTTGAAAGTCAAATTTTCTAGTCAGCACTAGTCTTTTCATCTAGAATGCTTAAAAATTCTCTATTTCCTTGAATATTCAATTTTTCCCCTGAACCATTATACTCATTTTATAGGTAGATGATTCTTGGTTGTAATCCTAGTTCCTTTGCCCTCCAGAACATCATATTACAAGCTTCCTGATACTTCAAGGTAAAAGCTACCAAATCTTATGTTATCTTGATTGTGGCTCCACCAAACTTGAATTGTTCCTTTTTGGCCGCTTGCAACATTTTTTCCTGGACCCAGAAACTCTGGAATTTGCTATAATATTCCTGGGAGTTTTCATATGTGGATATTTTTCAGGAGGTAATTGGTGGATTCTTTGTATTTCTGTTTTACCCTCTTGTTCTAGAACAGCAGGGCAGTTTTCCTTGATAATTTCTTGAAAGATGATATCAATGAGCTCACATTATGAAATTATTTCTCCTGTATCTACTTTTGAGGTTAGTTGTTTTTCCAGTGAGATTATCCACATTTTCTTCTATTTTTTCATTCTATTGGTTTTGTTTTATTGTTTCTTGATTTCTCATTAAGTCATTAGCTTCTATTTGCTCCATTCTCATTTTTAAGAAATTATTTTCTTTAGTTATTGGAAAAGGATCTTCTTTTCCATTTGGCTAATTCTTCCATAAGGCATTCTTCTCTTCATTGGTTTTGGTTTTTGTTTTTTTTTTGTTGTTGTTGCTTTTGGTTTTTTTGGGTTTTGTTTTTTTTTTGGACTGTTTTACCATTTGGCCTAGTCTATTTTTTTAAAAATAGTGTTATTTTCTTCAGCATTTTTGTTTCTCCTCTACCAAGCTGTTGACTCATTTTTTTTATTTTTATATCCCTCTCATTTCTCTTCCCAATTTTTCCTCTATCTCTCTTACTTGGTTTCCAAAATCCTTTTTTAACCTCTTCCATGACCTGAGACCCATTCATATTTTTCTTGGAGGATTTGGACTTAGAAACTGTGACTTTGTTTCCTTCCTTTGAGTGTGTTTTGATCTTCCTTATCACCATAGTAACTTTCTTTAGTCAACAACTAAAGTTTTTTAGTCAGAAACTTTAGTGAAACAGCTTTCTATTGTTTGTTCATTTTCCAGTCCTATTAGTTGAATTTTAATTCTTTATTAAAGTAGGGCCTTGCTTTCAGGGTGGAAGGTACACTGTTCCAATATTCAGGTATTTTGTTCAGCTATTTTCAAAAGGACTTTTAGCAGCCTCTAAGTTTTCAGTTCTTCTAACTTTGTATGATCTAAGGAGAGGTGCTTTTTACTCTCCTGACCTATGTTCTGTTCTGTAAGCTACGATAAGCACTCTTTTCTGCCCTGAAACTGTGAGGAGGTTCCCCTACTCCACTGCTGCCACAAACTCTGTTGTTCTAGTGTTCCTCCTCTCCCTGGTACTGCCACCCAGGACTGTGACCCAGATATGAATGTGGGCAAATCATTATAGCCCTGCCTCAGTGTTAGTAAAAAGAATTCTGTAATTTCATTCTGACCAGGTGTTTAACCTTACCATCTGTGAACTGTGAGCTCCAAAATCAGCTACTGCTGCCCCTGCTGCTGCTGATTCAATCACTCCCAAGGTCTGCTCTTAATATACTGTGACCGGTGCTGTCCTGGCATGGCCTGTGCTGAATTGCGATGTGACAGACCTTTCCTGCTGACCTTCCAATTTGTCATTGGTTTATGTGGTCTTAGAGGTCTGGAAACCACCACTGCTACCACTGATTCAATCCCCTGATGCCTGCTCTGGGTTTATTGGGGCCCCAACTAAGTTGGTGCAGTCTGTGCACTCCTCTCTCACCTTGCTGCAACAAACCATTCCTGCCAACCTTCCAAGGTGTCTTGGACTGGAAATTTATTTAGAGTCATTTTTAAAAGGTATTTGGAGAGGTTTGGAGGAGACCTCATGTGAATTCTTGTCTTTACTCCATTATCTTGGGTCTGTTTCTAGGTCTCACAGTTCTTAACAACATCAGCAAAGCTGATGGCAATGCCTCTTCTTTCATGTGATTTCTCCCAGTTATATCATATCATTTTCTTTGGTTGAACAATTTTACAATGACAAAGACTTGGTGGCAATAACTTTTTTTCTGGTTATATCAATAGCTATGTATCTATAGTACTGGCCAGAAAAGTTAATGGGTTCAGTTCCACAATGGTGGCTTCCCAGGATGATGGGTGTGAACAGTATACTGGATACATTGGTATTCCAAAGTATCCTGTGTCCAGGGTCCTGGGCAACCTCCATTAAGCCCTGAGGGAAAGAGGGTTGTCAAGTTGCTACTGGCGGTTTGACTTGCCTGCCATATACTGTCTCCTGTCTACCCTTCATGCTGCCCTGATACTTTAGCTGGACTAGCACATCTGCCTTATGTGTGGCACTTGGTGGAGTTAGCTGGCTTCTTTTCTACAGGAACTGTCTCCCCTGATAATGGCTGTATTACTCTTCAGACTTCTATTTAGCCCATCTGGCTATACTCATTTTGGAATTCTGTAGTTCTCCCACACCCCCAGTAAATCTATCATTGAGAAACATCATCATATTTTAAAATACAATCAGCTTTGATATTCACACTTCAGCAGTACCCTCTGTCCCTTGACTGGATGATGAAGTCATGAACTCATAACCTTCATTTAAGGAGGAAAGACTTTCCTTGATTTTTCTGCAAATACTCATTTTGTATTTCTTCTCCTTCTCTACCATGTCCCAGTGTAGGACACCCTCCTCCCTTCAGCTTTCTTTTGTGTGTTGTAAGCTCTATAAGTATAGGATCTTCCTTTTTTAAAAATTTGCATTAAGCCCTCTGTGCCAGATAATGTGCTATTTTACAAATATTCTCTTAATCTTTATAACAACCATGTGAGATAAGTACTACTGTTTATCCCATTTTTTTAGTTTAGAAAACTGAGGAAGACACTGGTTAAGTAACCTGCCCAAAATTACACAGTTCATAAGTGTTTGATGTTAGATTTGAACTAAGGTCTTCCTGGTTCTTAGTCTGGTACTCTATGCACTGTACCACCTAGCTGACTTCTTTCCAGGGCAGTCATCTATCCAGGACAAGGCATAGTGGGACTCCTATGTCTTCGTAAATACTATGTGCCCAATAATGTAGGCTAAGATCAATCTATCCTTTTTGACTGTCACTATTGCCTAGTATTGAGCTTGTATTCTAATTAAACACCCATATCTTTTTCAATAAAGTGGTATCTTTTGCTATTTCCCCATTTCATACTTGTGCAGTTACTTTTTCTTTTTCTTTTTAGTCAAGTGTAAGACATCCCAATTAAATTTCATCTTATTAGACTTGACTCATTGTTCTAGCTTGCCAAGAAGTTTTTGGAATCAGACTCTGTCATGCATCATGTTAGCTATCCTTCCCAGTTTTGTGCCATCTGTGAAACTGATAAGCATGTTCTTAATACCTTCATCCAAATACTTGTTACCTCAGCAAGATCCATTTCAGTAGAGTGTTCAAGATGGATAAAATAGAGATAGCAAATATAGATTGCTCCTCCAGTGGGATTTAGAATTGAACCAGAGGTAATTGGTAAGATCGTAGGAGGTCCACAGTTCAAGACTTATTTTGTTTTCAGATAGGGGATCCCTTAGCCTTTTTGTAGGCAGAGAGGAGGGCCCAATAAATAGGGAGAAATGGAAGATAGATGAAAGAATGAATTGTAATTCAAAGTAATGGATGTGATAAGTGGAGATGGGGTTGCCATTGAAGGCTTACTTTAGCAAAAGGAGGACAATCCCTTTAAGTGTGTACCTTGAAAGGATTAGATAAGTTAAAAGAAATAGTTCAAGATAGATTAATTGCCTTAATCATTTTAGGAAAAAAATAGGATTTAAATCACCCTTATTTTGGCCAGCTCTGCTATTAAGCTAGCTATGATTTCAGTAAACTAATGTGTAACATAAAACCTGTTTACTTTATGAAAATATGTTAAGACAAGGAATTTGAAGCAAAATGACTGTGTCTATATAACTCAAAGGGTTGACTTGGTATATTGGTGCAAAATGACATATATCTGTATGTATATACAAACATCTGTATATATCACATGTGTGTGTGAGTGCATGTGCATGGCTATATATAGATAGATAGATAGATAGATAGATAGATAGATAGATAGATATACATATCCACATCAAGTAATTTTGATCCAAAAGTGACATTTTGAATTTTTCTACATGGTTATCTATAGTAGTCCTATTGATTGAATAATTGGCAAATTGAATTTTATCTTTATACTATGTACCTACACTTACATGGCCATAAATTTCAAATCTTTGTCTGAACCAAAAAGATATTTTGATAAAGGAGTAGGAAGACAAGATAGGATAGAATTTCTTTTTCCCACAGGCATGCTAGGCCCTGATAGATAGTAGCCACACAACCCTTAAAGGGACTATGACAAAGTTGGGAGACACTTCCATCATGGGATACATTATCAGCCAACCCTCTGCAAATCATGTAGTCTATATTTTGCTAAATGTTTGTTAATAGCCTGAATGCATCTCTACTTTGAGCTCAATAAAATAGTTTTCATTCACCAAGGACAGGGGCAATTAATTTAAAAAAGCATCAATATCTTAAAACACCCAGAAGAAGATAACAAATGTCTATTATAAACAGAAAGGAGGAGAATACCCAGAAATGTGAAACCCACTCATGTATTTGGCATAAAAATGCAACTAGTCCAAAATTCATGGCTGTTTTCCTCCTCTTACATGAGCTCCTCAAAGGTATTAAGGGTAAAAGATGACCAGGCTCACTCCAACATTGCTCTCAGAACATGGTGAGTATATTTCTTTCCAGAGGACTTCATTTCTTTCCAGCTGCTGTGGATTTAGTATTATCAGGAGAGGCTGATGACTGGTCTCCCAAGCATTGTTAGGAGGACAGTGACCAGTGAGAAATGACATAAAAGTTGGATGTTTCCTGATCTCATTTTAATACATCATTATAGAAGATGTGTGGAAATAAGCCATGGCATCCAGTGAGCACCATTACGTGAAACCATGAAAAACGCATATTGCTAGGATGTGGGATATGCTTCTGCCACTGCAGCTGCTCCCATTCTCTTCTGTTTATTTGCAGTCCAAAGATTCAACATTCTAAAATTAAGAGAAAAAGAAAAGAGTGGATTATAAATGTTCTCAGAGTGGATTCAGATTGTAGAAAAGAACATTATCGTCAAAGGAGGCAGCTGCTTTTAAACGTCAGTAGGAATTATTTATCTACACAAGAAGAGTAATCCCAAGATAACCTGTCACTGGAAGTATCAATAGGGAAGATGCTCAAATACAACTGGAAGCATCTACTACTTCTACATTAGCGACTACACTAAATGGCAGCAGAGAACCAATCAACAGCAGGCTGGCTTCAGTACAATTCTTTGTAAAAATGCATTATAAATTGCATTATACTTTCTATAAATCAGCACTTCAAGGCCAAAATTCACCAATGAAAATGACCTTGTTTATTACAAAATTAAATGAAAGCCAGGGCAGCAATAGAGAATTCACCAAAATAGATTAGAATTTCAACCATTCCATGACAAGAATGAGCAATAAGAAGCAACCCATTGTATATAGAAATATAAGTGAAATACAAGATTTCACATTATGGGATTAGATTATCTGGGCTAGCAATTCTATAATTCAATACTTTTTTTGAATCAATGCAAAGGGACGGGGACAATGTTTAGCTAAGTTTGCAATTTGACTGTCATGAAAATGCTCCATGATTTAGATGAAAGGTAGATCATAGGTTGCAGGGTTGTATGCATTAATTGGGAGAATAGAAAGGAGAATAATCTCAGTATTTTGCTGCAGTAAAATCAACTAGGAAAAGGTTGTTTATAAAAGAGATACAAAATAATAATTTCCTGCTTATTTCAACTCACCAGATTACTAATGTAGGAAGGCTTCAAAAGGAAAAATGATCTACAACTGTTTCATTTTTTTTTAATTTTGCTTTGGCTAGAAGAAAAACTTGTAGGGAATGCAAGAAAAAATAAGCAGGATAAAGTCTTTTTATTTTCTTTTTGGAGGGACAATTGGGGTTAAGTCACTTGCCCAAGGTCACACGGATAGTTAAGTGTTAAGTGCCTCAGGCTGCATTTGAACACAGGTCCTCCACACTCCAGGGCCAGTGCTCTATTCACTGCACCACCTAGCTACCCCGATAAAGTCATTTTTTAAAAATTTGTATACATAGAAATTAATTTTAGGTCTAAAAAAATACCTTCCCTCCCCCAAATTCCAAAAAGGCATACACACCAGAGACAATGTGTGAATTAATTAGGGCTTATATCCAGAAAAAACAAATTAATAGGGCATAAACATTTCAATCACTCTGTCTAGGCAAGACTATGACACCAAATTTCTCCTGGCTCTCAACTAATTTTTCCCTTAATTATTTCTATGATGTTCATCTCATGCATTATAGAGGTAGATTAAGGCCAAATTCCATGTTTGCCCTGACATGTTTGGTACTGCATGACTCAGGTGTCAAAATTGCTAGCTAAAACTAGTTAGTAAATCAAATATTCTTTTCAGTAGTTTTCTATTAGCATGCTTTGTTTTTGTACCATACACATTTCCCCTATGTCCCTCTCAACAAAACCAATAATTTAATCAAAGTAATATGTTGTCATATACAATCTTGTATAACCATGGAATCTCACTTGAGAAAGAAGCAGGAAAGGATTTCTGGCCATCTGACACTTTTAAAATAGAACTTTGTTACACTGAAGACAGGAATTTTGTTAGTATTAAAACAAAATTCCATACAAGTGATGGAAGAAAAATTTAAATACAGTTCAGTACTACATATCACCTGCCATTTGGAAACTTGATGATATTTCATGAAGGCATATCTGAAAATTACTTTCAGAATATAATAGTTTTTGTGTATGTGATAGATTTGTTTTGGTACTTTATGCACATTTCTGTTTTAATTTATAAAATGTTTCATTTCCCATTTAAATCTCTGAAGTAGAAATTAAATGAACTTCTGCTGCCTAGTTGGGTTTATCCATTACTACCATGTTTTATTATATTAAATTTAAAAAAGTTTATTCCTATCACAATTCTTGAATGAGTTATTCAGATTTCATATTAGTTTTTGAAAGATTGTTTTTTTAAATCCTTCAGTACTCTGAAATTAAACCTATTGAAAATTAAGAATTAGTCCTCTTTTCTAAAATCTCTCCAATGTCTGCACAAAAAAAGGCTTGAAATGTCACTCACTTTCTAAGTAATTCAGCAGAATTGATGTCTGGCTATCTGATACTACTTCAGAATAACCTTAGCAGCTTGCAACATCCTTTTAACCTAATCATTTTCTTGAGGGTGTTGGGGTATGATGAGAGCTTCAATATGGTTTCCATGAATAAATAACTTAAATTCAACTTAAATCTATGTATTATATCACCTACAAATCAGCATTTCTAGGTTTAAAAATCATTCTACCAGTATTGAATGGGGAAAAAAAATAACTAAATGTCAATTATTTGCAGAAAACCCTTTGGCATTTTTAGTTGATTATGACTTAAATATAAGCAAAAGCAGCTTCAGCAGCAATCAGCAGTGAAACATTGGAAACTTTTGCAATGTAGGAATTCCTTCCAGTAAAGTAGAGCTCATATACATCTCATATAGCCATAGAGTTCACACTCCATTATGCAGCACTTCCTTAAACAGTGTGATGTAGGAAATACACACGCATGCACACACACAACAATAACAACAATAGCAATAAAGCCTTATATAATCCTAATCTGCTTTAATTATTGCACAATGCCCCAAATAAAGGATCTACAAGGTCAAGGTGCATCTGCAATACTGTATTTAAGTCTAAATGCCGTGTTTTAGGGAAGACATAGAAAAGATAAAGTGTGTCCACATTGCCATTCTAAGGAAACTTGAGAACATGCCGTATAAAGATCAGATGAAAGATCTTAAGGGAGACATTTGGCTTAGAAAAGAGAAGACTCCATGATTATGATACTTGTCTTAAAGGGTGTGAAGAACTGTAATAAGGAAGAGGGATTAGCTTTGTTCTTCTTGGCCCTAGAGGGCAGAACTAAGAGAATTGGGTAGAAATTGAAGAAGGCTATATTTAGCCTTGAGGTAAGAAGATTTCTAATTATACAACTATCCAACAAGGGACTATGCTGCCTCTAGCATATACTCTCTCATAGAAATGCTTCAAGACCAAGTGTCTATTTTTGGATATGCTAGACAGGGTATTCTCAATCAGTTATACATTGGAATGGATAGTCCCTAGGGTCCCTTTCAATTTAAGTTTTCTGAGATTCACTGAACTTTATTTCTATGGAGCTATACTTAAAAACATTGCAATATTCAACTACAGCACCTCAAAAGAATCAAACCAATAAGGACCTCTGAAGAAATAATATTCCTCTACTGAAATATAGCATCTCTTCACAACTCTATAAAAGCCTTCTCATGGACACACCACCTTGAACCTTCCTGCAAAATCATTTGACAACTGAACTTATTTGGTTTATTTGTTATTTACTTCAAGGAGGACTTAAGTAAACAAATATAAGCTTGCCTATATCACACCTTTGTTTTCAGGAAGTATTTCTACTTCGTGAAGTTAAACAAAGATTTATTTTTACTAGGTGTTAAACATAGGAACAAAGGAACAAAAGACACATAAACATTATGGAGAAATAAAGCATAAACAAATCACTCAAATGCTTTCCCCCTTCATTCAAATTAATTTAGATTGCAACAACCAAGATTTATAATGGATTTGTTTTTATTTAATTTTAGTGAATGCAAAAACTTGAAGTCTACCTCTGAGAAGTAAATATATTTTAAGATTCTGACTATTTTCCTATGCTTTTCATTTGGTATTTAGAAACATAGCTTGACATAGATTTTATACTTGTTTAAATATAGTATATAGGGAGGAAGGTGATCTGAATTTCATAAGCACAAAGTACCACTTGGGTGGAAACTCCCCCTACTATTGTAGATAATAACCATCTATGACTTAGTGGATATGGTCTAGAAAATTGCCTCAAGCCAAAAAAGAAAAGAAAAGAAAAGATTGTATGTCTTTCCTAGTGTCCCAAAGCTGATATAATGTTGGTTAAGTCTAAGGAATTAGCTGAGGCACAAAGAGATTAAATTACTTCATAATATCATGAAATGTGAGATTTAGAGTGGTATCAGAATTCAGAATCCATTTTTACAACCCCTTTATTTATACTTAAAGAAACTCAAACCTAAAGAAGTTATGTGATTTTCTAATGTCACACAAGAAGGATCAGGGGTTGGATCTGACCCTGTCTTCTAAATCCAGAATTAGTATAGTTTATACTACAATCATACTACACACATCATTTTATATAGTACTTTAGAGTTGGCAAAGGACTTGGAGGTATATTATGCCGTTTTATTCTCACATCAACACTTTGAGGTGAAGTGCTAAGGTATTGTCATACCTAATTTGAGGCTCAGAAGGTTCAATTAATTGTCAAAGGTCAAGCAATTAATAAGCATCAGAGGCAGTATCTGAAGAAATCTTCCTGACTGCAAGTCCAATATTCTATCAACAATGGAATGCTATCTTCAAGTCATGTTTCTGGTTCTAAATCATTTTCATTTGTAGTTGAGATGTTTAGTATATTTGAGAAACTTATTCAGTATTCAATGGAGATATAAAGAAGATGATTTTTAAAGGTAGAAGGTGTAGAAAAGAGAGATAAATTGAGGTTGCTTCTCTAGGTAACTGAAAGAAGGATGTGGTGATAGGAGTGTGTGTTCTATTTGCAAAGAAGATTATAAGTAAAAGACAAGGCAAAAAGAATTTTCTCTCCAAAGAATACCTTACTTAAGTGACCAGTATGAAAGCATTCTACCTTAGCATTCTAACCTCTGTTGGAAAAAAGATAATGCAATGGAATGCAAGCAGTAAATATTTAAATGTGAGATTGACCAGAAAGTATGAACAAGGCAATTACAAGTTTACATAATGTGTATCCAATGTTTCCCTTACTTTACCATAAAAGACATTGAATGATAATTCTTGAATGAAGGGGGGAAAGTCAGAATTAAAATAATTTACGCATCACAACATAGTGAATAGTCAGCCTCAGGGTCAAAAAGAACCGTGTTCAAGCTCCTTTTCAGAACTTGTGGCTATGTGATCTTAGGCAAGTGACAACCTCTCAATGCAATTGAAAGGCAATTATGTAAAATTATAAACTGGGGAACAGGTGGAAATCAACATTGGAAAAGGAAGTGTCCTCATTTCAAGCTCCCCATACCCATGATATCATAGATCCTGAACCTTCTAAAAAGTTAATTGCACCATATCTAAGTAAATGAAGATGAGAATTAAGGTAATATCTACAAAATTTGCATGCCACTATCTACAAATGCAATGCAAAGCAAAGAAAATAATTTCCACAGTCAAGTTGACATAATTCCAAACGGACTTTTCCCCTCAAAACTTTGAATTATTTGCATAAACATTTCCTAGATCTGGCACCAGGAGAGACCTCAGAGGTCATCTAATTCAACCCTCAATTTCAATCATAAGATCTTTGATTTAATTCCAGTAGGGTCTTTTAGAGGATATAGATACAGGAGTGGAGAACTTGTGGCCTCAAGGCAATATGAGGCTTTCTAAGTCCTTTGGACCATTCTAGAACAAACCTCTCATTTTACAGTTAAGGAAACTTACATGAAGGAAGTCTAGTAACTTGCCCAACTTCACCCAAGTCCCAGATCAGAAGCACGAAAATTGGGATTTGAATCCAGTTTCTCTGATTCTAGAACTTATTATCTTTCCATTGTACCATATACTTTGATTTTTTGAACTTACTCAAAGGATTTACTACAAGTTCTTGCATCATCAACAGTATGCCAGAAGCAGAGGTAAAAGCAAAACAAAACAAAACAAAAACAAAACAAAACAAAACAAAAACAACAACAAAAAAAAACCCCAAAAGAATTTTGTGGTATTTCTTTCCCATCTGTATTGTTTTCTTTCTCAATTATATTTTGAAAGAAGTATATTAGTAATTTTTAGTAGATGTAGGATGGTAAAGAATATGGAGGCAGCATGAAAGAAGACACAACTCAAAGGAATAGCTGGAGGGGGGTGAAGGGGGGATCATGTTTTGCAAGGAAGGGAGTAGAAAATTGAGCAGCATTTCCTGGTTGAGATTGGTGATAAGGTTGCATATTCTTCAAGGTTAATAGTATTGGGTGCAAGGATGGTATTCTATGATTGGATAATGAGAAGATTTACATTTTCCATTTAGAACAAGTAAAAGGTCAAGTAATTTAAGATACGTTCAAGAAAGAGTTTCAAATAGGACTGGGCAAAATGGGAAGAGTGAATTTGTTATTCATTTGCACATCGATAAATTTTCCATTATTTCCATAACAAAGTAAATCTCTGCTGTTTGCCATAGGAAGGTGAAGATCAAAAAGAAATATATACACATATTATATATGTACATATATGTATATCTATGTATCTCTCTTTCTCTCTCTCTCTCTCTCTCTCTCTCTCTCTCTCTCTCTCTCTCTCTTTTTCTGTTCAACTTTCTTTTGATTGTTCTACTGATGTAATTCTAATAAAGCTGCCTTCAGGTCCAGTATTCTAACTTCCTTATGGGTCCCACTGAATGACAGGCATGTCCAGATTTAAACACCCAATCTGGCTTTAACTATACCACAGTTCCCCAGACTCAATATAATCACTGCCCCTAGCTAGTCACTGCCCCCCAACCCTGATTCAATATCCTAACTTCCTCATATATGCCTCACTGCCTCACCAGAACAACCAAGTGTATCCGTGAATTATTTCTCACAGAAACAGCAGGCATGTCCAAGTGATGGGATTCCAGCCACTGCCTCTAGCTAGCCACTGGCCCTAGAGCCATTCCTCATATTCCCCACAGAAACAGCAGGTGTGTCTATGCCCTCAACAATAACCATATTCATCTATTCTTAGACAGGACCACAAAAACTTGCCAATCAAAAAGCAGCACCACCAGGATGCCCAGGCAGGATGTGGACCCCAAGACAATAGCATAGAAGTTTTATAAATAGGCACCTGCTCAATAATAATGAAAGCTATCTTTCAGGTAAATTTATGATATAGAGGGGCTTTTTATATTATCATTATCATACATACAAGCTTCCCAAAACTGTTCTGTATGCATTGTGGGTAAGCACATGCACAAATCCACTGAGGCTAGTACCCCTCCCCATTACCTAATATTTTAACAAATCCCTCCTGCCTTTTTAATATTCATCATTTCTGTTGTTTAATCAGCATCATTACACTATAAATTTGTCTGACTAAGTTACTGGTTGCTCTTGGAGCTCAGCCTGTTGGATTCCTCCATATCATTCCAATAAATGCCCGTATAGGAGTAGAGATGATCTAACTCTATCAATTCATTCAAGATGACCCCCACAACAAATGATGAAACAGCAACATTAATATTCTAATATTAAAACAATGTTTATACATATAGTCACCAATAATTTAATCATCTTTGTTCTCAGTTTTCAGAGAATAGTAATTTTATTCTTAAGTATAAAAAGGGCATGTCATCTATAATTCATTAAAGAATGTTTTGCTGAGTAAAAAGACTAATAAATGAATAAAATTTTAAAGAAACTTGAATGAAAATATGGATCACCCAAGGGACAGTGGAAAATGATTTAATGGATGTGAGCAGTCCGTGAGACTATAAACAAGGGAATTTTGAAAGAGTGTTATTAAAAATATCTTTAAGGAAAAGGAACCATGAAAAAGTAGATAGATTGTTCATATAGATAGAATAAAGATCAACCAATGAACACTCTATATATTCCACTGGAACACACTTAATTTTAAGAAAAAGTAAGAATGTTGAATTGACTCTCTATGACTAAAATAAGTTTATGGATAAGAGTCATACATGGTTGACTATACTGGAAATGTTGTAATCTATACTTTTGGACAAAATATCAATAAGAACAAGATCACAGATCCACTTGTGTGTTTTAAATACCATCTTCCATTATGTGATTAAATAATCACTGGAGAAATAGTAAGTTAATGACTGAATTGATCATAACAATAATAGTATTTTTCCGTAATAGCTATACTGTGAAAGACTAGCTATATTTCCCTCCATCCTATCCCAACCCCCAGTTATTCTATTTTCTACTTTAACCCTGTCACTTTTCAAACATATGTGCTTCTAACTACCCTCTCTCCCAATCTGTTCTCCCTTCTATGATACCCTCTCTTATCCCCTTCTCCCCTACTTTCCTGTAGGGTAAGATACCAAAATGAGCATTTATGTTATTCCCTCCTTGAGCCAAATTCAGTGAGAGTAAGGTCGACCCATTGCCTTTCACCTTCCTGATCTTCCACTGCATTGTAACAGTTTTTTCTCTTTTATATGAGTTAATTTGCCCTATTCTATCTCTCCTTTTCCTCCTTCTCTTGTTATATTCCTCTCTCACCTCTTAATTTTATTTTTTAGATAACATCCCTTCCTATTCAAGTGATCCTGCACCCTTTCTCTATGTATACATGCACACACATATACACATACTCACATATGCATCTATACACACATATACCCTCCTATACATGCATATATGTATGTATACATAAGTGTGTGTGTATATATATATACACAAACACACACACACACACACACACACACACACACAAAAGTCTCATGAGCTACAATTATAGTTTTTCCATGTAGGGAAATAAATAATTCAACTTTAAGTTCCTTGTGTTTTCCTTTTCCTGTTTAACTTCTCCTGCTTCTCTTCCTTCTTGTATTTGAAAGTCAAATTTTCTGTTCAGCTCAGGTTTTTTTTTGTCAAGAATACTTTAAAATACTCTATTTCATTGAATATCCATATTTTCCCCTAAAACATTATACTCAGTTTTGCTGGGTAGGTTATTCTTGGTGTTTATCCTAGCCCCTTTGATCTCTAGAATAGCATATTCCAAACCCTTTGATCCCTTAGAGTAGAAGCTGCTAGATCTTGTGTTACCCCAATAGTGTTTCCACAATACTCAAATTGTTTTTGAGTAGCTTATAATATATTCTCCTTGACTTGGGAACTCTGGAATTTGGCTATGATATTCCTAGGAGATTTCTTTCTGGGATCTTTTTAAAAAGGTTATCAGTGAGTCCTTTCAATTTCTATTTTGCCCTCTGATTCTAGAATATCAGGGCAATTTTCCTTGAGAATTTCTCAAAGGATGATTTCTAGGCTCTTTTTTTAATCATGGCTTTCAGGTAGTCCAATAATTTTTAAATTATCTCTGGTTCTACTCTTCTCACTCAGCATCAGTTTGTATAAGCCTTTCCAGGTAAATATGAATTCCATCTGCTCCTCCTATCTTATAGCACAATAGTATCTATTACATGCATATACCACAACTTGTTCAGCCATTCCCCAATTGATGGTCACCCCCTTAATTCAGATAAACTTTCTTAATTGAGAACTCTTGGACATTCAAATAGTAAAAATACTCAAATGAATTGGTGGTTCCATCAATATAGATGCTTCCTTCAGTCACAGCCTACTCTATGCAAATCTCATCTAAGTCTCTGTTTATTCCCCACCCAATACACTAAATATATATTCTAGGGATCAATAGAAGGAAAGGTACTTGAGAGCAAGGATTTTCCGATTTTTGAATCACCATTGTTTGACACCTAGTAGGTACTTAGCAAGAAATCAAAATGAAATAATTAGCCTAGATAAGTACACAGTGACTTACTATCAAAAGACAGGATACTCGGTCAATTCTTTAGCTATAGTAACCTATAAAACACTTCAAAATTGACTTCTCTTGAATTAAAATAGAATTGTTATTAACAAACTTAAAAAGTGCAACAATTATTACTGAAAGTAGAATAGAAATTAATTACCAATGATTATTTAAGCCCCATAGATCCTTTGCTCACGAGGAGAGAAGGAGTGGGGGAGAGAGGTAGGGAGACACACACCACACACAGAAAGTGAATCAAAGAGAGAGAGACAAAGAGACAAAGAGAAAGAGAGAGAAAGAAACAGACAGACAGACATAGAGAATGACCCTCTGCTGTTCTGTCCCACCAAAAAGAAAAAATGAGCCAATGGCCCAATCAAGTGAAGTGACATGCCATTATCCAAGCCTCCTGCTCAGCTAGTCCCATTGAGAATAAAATGCAATATATTATGTTCTTTATACAATCTTAACCCCCACATTTTATAAGAGGTAAATCTGTTTTCAATCAAAATTCCCACTAAATCAAAACAGAAAACCAACCTCATAATCAAGTTAACTCGATCTTTGTGAGCCAGAAGGTAAATGGGTGTCACTCTTAAAATCATAGTGTTGTCAAGGATGGCTTAAAGAGGGGATCTAAAAAGCACAGACTTTTTACCACTCCATACATGCACCATTATAGTGGTCTTTGGATTGGTATTCTTGGCTTAAGCATGTACTACACTCATATTAATCTTAAAACACTGCCTTTCTCTTGTTATTCCCTACTAAAAAAAATACTGTGAATAGTGGCTCATTGCCTATGGCATAATTAGAGATTTCATTGGCTTGAAATCATTGATCTTCTATAATGTGATCCCAACTAAGTCTTTATCTCTCATTATGTACCTACAAAAATATCCTGACACATTCTTGTCCCACATATTTGCTTATATTACACAAACACATTCATTCACAAATTTGTTCTAAGTTATTAACATATTGATAATGATATACATTTTCTCAACATCATTGATAAAACTTATGTCTTATTGCCTACGGTTGACTATTTCAGTTTTAAGGAATCCAATTATCAATGAGTCCAGTATTCTGGTTTCATGTGGAACTAAATTATCTTAGCACTCTTTGATCATCAAAGACTTTTCTTGACCTCAGTTTCCTCATCAATTAAATAACAAAACTGTAGCCAGTTATCTCTAGTGTCCCTTTTTATTCTAAAAATACTCTCATCATCCCTGATAAATGTATGGTTTGTTCAGGAGGATCATTTGGAAGTTTGTGGATGGATAAACAAAATTCAGCTCTAGTATTAGCACAATAGTTAGGTATTGGGGAAAAATCTGAGAGTGACTTACTGGTTTATTACTTCAGTGGTATGTGGAATGAAGCAGGTTACAGTCATATAACATTGTGACACTGTTGGGCAGCATTATTTTGGGCAGCATTAACAAATATATTTAAGGGAAAAGGAAAACTATTATAGGTTCTAGTAGCTATTATTTAGCAGACTGGCCTTTGTGTGTTCACAAAAAGAGGAAGATTCAAGTGAACTTCTGGGATGTGGAGAGGACATTGTTTATTTTTCAGGTTTCCCAGAAAACTCACCTTTGTGAAACATTGATTTTGCTGAACACTCACCTTTGGCATGTCTGGGTCTCTCCTCTAGTATAATAAGCATCAGAAATGCAGCCAGGGGAGACTAGATTTTCTGAATGTCCCTTTCTCAGATTTTTGGTATTTTGTGACAGTACTTGCTACTGTTTCTATATGGTAATGTGGTTAGTGTTTCAATAAGAGCTAAGGCTGATGAGGCCTTTCAAAGCCAGTTTCAGCTGATTTTCCAATATAACTCCCCAACACCCTCAGGCTAGGTTTTGAGAAACCAAATATAATATCTTCCAAAAATATCAAAATAAAACTAATCTGCCTACTAACCATGGGTCAGTAATATTATCTCTACTTATGTGATCTTTTATTTCAATTTGAAACTGCAGTTGTCAAATATGACAAGAAATATCTTCTCTTGGTGAATATCGAGATACAAAAATGTGACTTGGTACTTGGATGCTTTTGGAGAGTTGTTGCCTCCTTAACATTTCTCACTACTGGAATATTCAGTCAGAGCTGACAGATATTTTTCACAGTTAACATAGTGTTAATATGGAAATTAGCTGTGAAATGTCACCAATAACAAAGATTTTTTTAAGAGGAGTGTTGTCATAATTTCCATTTTCTTTCAGTAGTATTTACTATATTTTAATGAAATATGAAACCTGAACAGACAAGGAATGACATCCTAGTTCATTGACATTTCCTTCTTAATATTCTTACCCAACCAGGTCTTTTATAGTCATCCCATCATGATCTACGGCTGAGCATATTCTGCAGTATCATTTTGAATTCTCAGGTTGTAGATAAGAAACTTAAAATTTATCTATTCCAAACCCATCATTCCACAGAAGAGGAAATTGAGTCCTTGGAAAGGTAAATGACTTAATGGCCTCAGGAAAGCCATTTAGGTAGGGAGTCAGAAAGTTGGAATTTGATCCCAAATTCTTTGACTTCAACATTTTTGCCAGTATATCGTACTGCCTTTCTTATGTGGCAAATAGTAAAGAGTAAAGTCACTGCTTAGAAAAAATCTACACAGAATGAATAAACAAGCCTTGAGCCATAACCAGAAAGGCAGATCATTGAAATTGAAGGGCCATAGGCAATCAGCGATGTGTTATGTAGAAGCAAGCTTAAGACAACAACAGAAACAACAGCAACAACAATAATAAAATTTAATAACACCATGAAAGGTCTAGAAAGACTTATGAGATTTTTCTATATTATCTCAGTACTGAAATAGGTAGCAAGAAGTCAAACTCTTTGAATGAAAATTCTTTCAATAGAATATGTTCGGTTGTATCTTTTTCAGGTCAATGTCTAATGCTGTGCCCAGCTGTGCCCAATCCCTTAAGGATTTCAGTTTACACAAGTTACCTCAAGATGATCCTGTGACGAGCCTTCTCATGATATTATGTCAGACCCTGGGGATAGAAATATAAAAAAAAAAGAACCGCAGGCCCTGGGTAGCTTATAGTTTACTAGGGGAGTATTATGTCACATGATTATAGGGCTAGAACTGGAAGGGAACTCAGAAGTCATCTAGTCCAGTCCCTTTATTTTACAGAAAAGAAAACTGATATCAAGGAGATTTAGTGCCCAAGTTCATAAAAGTACTAAACAGCAGTAGATGTCAAAATTGGTATATAGGTTCTCTGACTCCAAAGACAGTACTTAATCCACTGCCATGTTTTCTTGTGTCATAGATAGATGTCTATACGTGTACATACATATATACAGATAGATACATATAGATATAGATATGGGAGGAAGGGCGAGAGGTAAGTAGCTAGGTGAAGTCAGGAAGCCTCATTTTCCTGAGTTTAAATCTGGCCTCTGACACAAGCTGTGTGATCCTGGGCAAATCACTTAGCTCTGTTGGCTTCAGTTTCCTTATCTGTAAAATGAGCTAGAGAAGGAAATGGCAAGCCACTCTAGCATCTTTGCCAAGAAAATCCCAAAATAGGTTCACAAAGAGTTGGGTATGACTGAAACACCTGAACAACATTTTCTCTCTCTCTCTATGTCTCTCTCTCTCTCTCTCTCTCTCTCTCTCTCTCTCTCTCTCTCTCTCTCCCCATATAGACATGGACATACATTAGTGGGTGAAAGCAAAGTAAATTAAAGAGTGAGAGAGTAGTAATAATTTAATGGATCAAGAAAATACTGATGGAGGTAGCTCCTATGTTCTTGAAAGTGTTTATATTTCAACATATAATCTTTATTTCAGTTGAAGCTGCTAGGTAAATTTCTTTTTTTTTAATTTGTAAAATTGCTGAAACAAAGGATTCTTAAAAATGTTAAAATATAGTATTCTATTAAATTATCTATCCACAATCATAAAAAGGTTCATTTTGGCTTGTGTATGTGAAAAGTTTGTAGGTGGAGTCAACAACTGCCACTGGACAAAGTACTTAAATGAGAGAGTGCTTTATTTAATAGTCTATAATTCATACATCACTCAAATACAGGTAAAATCAGGGCTATAACTAGTCATGTCAGAATGCTGGGCAAGTAGCCTTAGAAAAGCACTCTGAAATAAACTTTGAAACTTGTAATGTCAAAATAAATAATCCAAGAAATAGTTAAGAAAAATACAGTTGAGGTAAATGGGTAACATAGTTACTATAGTAGTTTAGAAATGCTGTACTATAACCAAAATGTTATTCTTAAACTTACTACTTTTGCTAATTAGATGACAAACTTGCTTTTCTTTTGTTTTATTCCTAGAAGATTACCTGTTATATTTTTTGTACTCTCTAAATTTCAAAGTAAGACTCGGTTATAGGTTTATTTAAAATGAAATCTTCGTTGAAGTTTCTTAAATAGAAAATAATTTCCTCTGCTATTCCAAGGCTACTTAGCTATATCTATGAAAATTCACTCTAGTTTTTGTTCATTTGCAAATGTCTAAAAATTATTTGCTGTTTTATTTGTTCAAATGAATATGCATATTAAGATGAGAAGTAGACTTACATGCATGGTGGAATCAGATATCAATTGAAACTTGTTCTTTTCATTCACCAGGGAGAGAGAATAAAATACCCTATGAATCAAGAGAACTTATATTTTGGAATTTCTATATCATAGGAAAAATAGATGGACATTATGATAGAATGTTTTGGTCTCCTCTTATAAAAATGTATATTTTTAGATTATTAGTATTAAATGCCAATACAACTAAACTTCCATAGTAATAATCCATAGCAAAACTAATTTGAATGGAAAATAATATTACAAAAACTCTTTCTGGGGGCAGCTAGGTGGCACAGTGAGTAGAGTGCCAGCCCTGGAGTCAGAAGGACCTGAGTTCGGATTCGGCCTCAGACACTCAACACATACAAACAAAAAACTTGACCTTGGGCAAGTTACTAAACCCCACTTGCCCTCCAAAAAGCAAAAAATAATAATAATAATAAAATAAAACACTTCCCTAGTTCCCATCATAACTGTTTGCTAATTTATCACTTTCATTTTTCTTATGTAAACATGGTTAGTGTGGGCTTTCCTCTTTTGATATTTTAAAAGTTATGCATTATTCTATGGACATTTTTTTTCTAAATCTTCCTTGATTATACAAATTTTCTTTTTCTGTCTTGGTACATTGTGAATCAACCCACAATCAATCAACCAGCACTTTTTAAGGGCTTACTGTGTGCAGTGAAAGAGGAAAACCATAAGGTTCTTATTCTCAAGAAGCTCCCAATCTAATGGAAGAAAGAACCACAATTTAAGTAGCTATTTCCCTATTGCTGGTCATTTAAGTTGTTTTTTTTAAACAAATGCTTTATTAACTTCTGTTTTACATCATTAATTTCCACCAGATTTTGAGTTACAATTATTTTCCCCCCTGTTTTTCCCCTACCCATTCTCCCAGAATAGCAGTCCCACAAGATATCGCTTCCTCCAATCTGCTCTCTCGCATATCTTCTCCCATACCCCCTTTGACTTTTCCATTAGAGGAAGGTGAATATCTGTGTTCCAATGCCTGCACATCTTGTCTCCCAATTACAAGCAAAAGAGTATTAATAATAGTATTTATATATATTTGAAACATTTAATTTTAAGACTTCGAATTTCAGAACCATTCCCTTCCTCCCTTGTCACCAATTCCCTCTGGGAGGATAAGTAATTCAGTATATGTTGGACATGTCTACCTATGCAAAACATTACCATAGTAGATATATTGTACAAGGCTGCTTATAATTCCCTCCCACTCATCCTACCCCCTACCTGGTCCATTCCCTACTTGATCCTGTCCCTCTTCTATAGTGGGTATTTCCAACCTCTCCTCCCCCCAAGGATGCCCTCCCATCCATCATCCCTCAGCTCATCCCCCTTCCCCCTATTCTGCTGCAGGTTGAGATATCCCATTTAGTATGTATGTCATTCTATCCCTGAACCAAATTCAATGTGAATGTGGTTTTGCCTTTTTGCCTTCCTATTCTTTCCCTCCCATGCAGCCTCTTCCGCTTGCTTCTTCCACATGGGATAGTTTACCCGACCCTGTCTCTCCCCATCTCCTCTTGCCACTTTCCTCTCTCACCTCATAATTTCACCCCTTGAGTATCCTCCCTTCGCAACAAATTCAACCTATGCCCTCTATCCATATTTAACTGTAAACATATATACACACATTCACATATGTATTCATATGACCATGCATTCTTCTTCCATTATTTTCATACTGAGAAAGATTTCATCAGTCACAGTTATTGTTTTTCCATATAGGAATGTAAATAGTTCAACTGTGATAAGTTCCTTTTGATTTCTTTTCCCTGATTACCTTCTCAGGCATCTCTTCCTTCTTGTGTCTGGATGTCAAATTTTCTATTCAACTCTGTTTTTGTCCTCAAGAATCCTTGAAAGTCTTTTATTCCACTGAATCACCATATTTCCCCCTGAAACAAAGTACTCAGTTTTGCTGGGTAGGTGACTCTTGGGTGTATTCCCAGCTCTTTTGCCCTCTGGAATATCATATTCCATGCCCTTCAATCCCTCAGTGTAGAAGCTGCCAGGTCCTGTGCTAATCTGACTGTGTTTCCACAATATTGAAATTGTTTCTTCGTGGCTACTTGGAGTATTTTCTCCTTGATCTGGGGATTTTGGAACCTGGCTATAATATTCCTGGGAGTTTTCTTTTTGGGATCTTTTTCAGGAGGTGATTGGTGGATTCTTTCAACCTCTATTTTGCCCTCTGGATCTAAAAACATCAGGGCAATTTTCCTTGAGAATTACTTGAAGGGTGATTTCTAGGTTCTTTCTTTGATTGTGTCTTTCGGGTGGTCCAATAATTTTTAAATTGTGTCTGCTGGATCTATTTTCCAGGTCACTGGTTTTTCCCATGAGATATTTCACATTGCCTTCTAATCCTTCATTTGTTTGGATCTGCTTAACAGCATCTTGATTTCTCATAAAGTCATTAGCTTCCATTTGCTCCAGTCTAACTCTGAAGGAATGAATCTCCTCAGTGAACTTTTGAGATTCTTTTTCCATCTGGCAAATTCGACTTTTTAAGGCATTCTTCTCCTCATTGCCCTTTTGGGCCTCCTTTGCCATTTGAGTTAGTCTATTTTTTAAGGTGTTATTTTCCTCAGTCAGGCTGTTGACCCTCATTTCATACTTTTCCTGCATCCTTCTAATTTCTCTTCCCAATTTTTCCTCCACTCCACTTATTTGATTTTTAAAATCATTCTTAAGGTCCTCTATGGCCGGCAACCCGCTCATGTTTTCCCCTGGGGCTTTTGGAGCAGGACTTCTGACCTCACAGTCCTCTTCCCACTCTAAGCTTGGATCCTCTTTTGCCCCCAAAGTAGGAGTCTGAGGTTGCGTTTTTCTGTTTAATTTGTTTCCTTTGCCTTGGCATGTTGTCACTTAATTACTTGACTTTTGTCCTTGTTGCCACACTATGGCTCTGCCGCAGACAGGGGAATTTTCTTCCCGAACGTGTGTGGGATAACTTCCATTTCTGGCAAGCTGGAAATCCACCCACGACCTCCACCCCAAATCACAATCCAGATCCAGGGAGATTAAAGCAAGAGCGATAACCCCCCAAGGCTGATCGCTGGATCTCCCTACAGTTCGCAGGCCAGGAGCTGGAGCTGCCTATGAAAACTTCAAAATGGCGTGTCTCCTCAGTGGCGTCTAGCCCCCTGGGGAGGAAGCCGACGCTTTCCCCAAATACTGGTCCCAAAGTCCATAGGGCACTAACCTCTCACTTTGTCCTAGGTATGTCTATGTTGATAATTCTGGAATCGCCACAGCTGCTAGTGTTCTGGGGTCCATCCAATGGGCTGCGGGTCCAGCCTCCCTGGGGCTAAAACCATGACTCAGGCACTCGGCTGTGCTAGGCTCCCTGCACTCTGCGCACTATTCTGCCGGCTCCCAGAGCGCTGCACTGGTCCTTCCTGCAAGGCTGCTGTGCTGTCCTCAGCGGGAGGTTAGCTTCTCTGTGTTGTTCTGTGGGTGCTGGGGCTCCAGAAGTTGTTCAGAGTCCCCTTTTACATAGTTTGGAGGTAATCTGGGGGCAGCGTGTCTTGAACACGCTGTTTCTACTCTGCCATCTTGGCTCCACCTCTATGGATACTATTTAGAAGAAAATCTATATTGACAAAAAGGAAATTTTAAAGATTTGTTGTTGTTTCTGAACATGGTTTGCCTGAGCCAAAAAAACAAAACAAAACAAAACATGCTTTACTTTCATTGATAAATGCAGAATTGAAGTTAGTTCCTTATTCCTTAGAATTTCACTATCCTAGTTTACATTACTTTTTATAGTATGAGCAAAAGTCAAGAGAGAGTAGGGATGATGGATGGGAGGGCATCCTTGGGGGGAGGGGAGGTTGGAAGTACCCACTATAGAAGAGGGACAAGATCAAGTAGGGAATGGACCAGGTGGGGGGTGGGATGAGTGGGAGGGAATTATAAGCAGCCTTGTACAATATATCTACCATGGTAATGTTTTGCATAGCTAGACATGTCCAACATATACTGAATTATTTATCTTCCTAGAGGGAATGGGTGACAAGGGAGGAAGGAAATGGATCTGAAATTCGAGGTCTTAAGATTAAATGTTTCAAATATATATAAATACTATTATTAATACTCTTTTGCTTGTAATTGGGAGATAAGATGTGCAGGCATTGGGGCACAGAGATTCACCTTCCTCTATTGGAAAAGTCGAAGGGGGTATGAGAGAAGATATGCGAGAGAGAAGATTGGAGGAAGCGATATCTTGTGGGACTTCTATTCTGGGAGGGTGGGTAGGGGAAAAACGGGGGGGGGGAATAATTGTAACTCAAAATCTGGTGGAAATGAATGATGTAAAACAGAAGTTAATAAAGCATTTGTAAAAAAAAACAGTATCCATAGAATATGAAAGATAATTTTATGGGATAATATATTATAACTCAAATTTAGCAAGAAAAATGGTGGCACAGAGGAGAAAATGGAATTTATACTTAACCCCCCCAATTTCCTTGAATTACAGATGGAATTTTATATAGTGTCTAGAAGACTATTCTTGGAATGAGAAGATTTGCAACATTCCCTCTTTTCTCATCTGACACTATCACAACTATAGCACAGGCCCTGATCACCTCTTGCCTGGATTATTACAATAACTTTCTGGTGGGTCTACTTACCTCCAGTCTCTCATCACTTCAACTCATCTTGTATTCCAACCACTGAAGTGATTTTTATGCAATGAAGGTCTGACCATGTCACCCCACTACTCAACAAACTCCAGTGAGCTCTGTATTGCCTCCCAGATCAAACAAATGTTCTGTTAGGCATTCAAAGCCCTTCAGAACCTAGTCCCCTCCTACCTTTCCAGTGTTCTTATTTCTTATACCCTACCATGTTCTTTTGAGTCCACTTACTGTAGCATCCTAGCTGTTCCATTATCAAAATACTCTCTTACCCTGGGAATTTTCTGTGACTGTCCTCCATGTCTGGAATGCTCTCCCTCCTTAGCTCAAACTACTGGTTTTGCTGGCTTTCTTTAACTTCTAACTAGCATCCCATCTTCTACAGGAAAATTTTCTAAATGCCTCTTCATTCTGATGCCTTCTCCTTTTAAATTTAAATATCCTGTATGCAACTTGTTTGTACCTAAATATTTGCTTTTTGCTTCTTTCATTAGAATGGGGACTTCCTCTGGTCAAGGACTGCCTGTGGTCTCTTTTTGTCTCTTCAGTGTTTAACGCAGTGTGTTGGGCAACTCCTGGGGATTTATCTCCTACCACTACCCTTAATACTAGTATAATTAGTACTCCTCCTCCTTGTAATGTCAAGCAAAGTAGCACTTTCCTGCTTGTTTCAGCTACTCAAGTGCCTTTGAGCCTTGACTTTGATTGTATCAAGTCTTTGTTGGAAACAGTACACCTTGTGTTGCCCTTAATAGACCTAAGGGAGTTTGGAGACCTTCTCCGCCCTTAACAGGCCTAATATCATCAAATGTAGTCCACAGTTGGGGGAGCTTATTAAAAGAGTGGAACAGGAAGGAAGGATGGAACAGGAAGGGTGGAACAGGAAGGAGCAGAGCCGAGAAAAACTCCAGCATGATCTGGGACCAAGCTTAACTGAAAGGGAGAATGTTCATGATGTCCATCACTCTGTGTATTCTATCTGTGTTGATGTTACTTTGTCAAAATGAAGCATCTTTTTTTTTCAAATTTCCAATTAGTTGACTTTATTATTTTTTCTTTTTCTCCTTCAGAAAATCACAGTCTAAATAGGAAATTTTATCTACATTTGATTAACAGAATCCCATACTCATCTTTTCAGATAGAATTTTTTTCCCAAATGCTTTATTAATATCTGGTTTACATCATTCATTTCTGTCAGATTTTGAGTTACAATTTTCCCCCATTTTTTCCCCTTCCCACCACCCCAGAATAGCAGTCCCACAGGGTAAACCCTCATCCAATCTGCTCTCTCCTATCTCTTCTCCCATACACGCTTTGACTTTTCCAATAGGGCAAGGTGAATCCTCGTGCCCCACTGCCTGCAATCTTATCTCCGAATTATATACAAAATAGTATTAACCATAGTATATATATATATATATACATATATATATATATATATGTATATATATATATATACATATATATATATATATGTATATATATATATACACACACACATAAATACATATATATGTATATATATATATATATGTTATTAAAATTGATTTTAAAAGGAAGATAAGCAACTCAATATATACGGTACATGTGTAGCTATTCAAAACATTGCCATATTAGATATATTGTAAAAGACTGACTATATTTCCCTCCCTCCTATCGCAACTCCCACCTGGTCCACTCCCCACTTTGGTCCTGTCCCTTTCCAAAAGTGGGTGCTTCCAACTTCCCCCACCCTAGCCTGCCCTCCCTTCCATTTTTCTCCCCCTATCATCCTCTTCTCCCCTACTCTATTGTAGGGTGAGAAACCCTATTTAGTATGTATGTCATTCTCTCCCTCATCCAAATTAAATGAGAATAAGATTTTGCCTTTATGCCTTCCTGTTCTTCCCCTCACTTGTAAGCATTTCACTTCCTTCTTCTATATGAGATAGTTCACCCCATTCTGTCTCTCCCCATCTCCTCTCATTATATTCTTCTCTCACCTCTTAATTTCACCTTTAAAGTATCATCCCTTCCTATTAAATTCGACCTGTGCCCTCTGTCTATGTATATCTGAAAACATATATACACATAGTCACAGATGTATTCATATGCCCATATACCCTTCTTCAACTATTTTAATACTGAGAAAAGTTTCGTCAGTTATAGTTATTGTTTTTTTCTCTATAGGAATGTAAATTGTTCAAATTTGATATGTTCCTTTTGATTTCTTTTCCCTGATTACCTTCACAAGCATCTCTTGCTTCTTGAATCTGAATGTCAAATTTTCTCTTCAGCTCTGGCTTTTTCCTCAAGAATCCTTGAAAGTCCTCTATTCCACTGAATGACCATATTTTCCCCTGAAATATGATACTCAGTTTTGCTGGGTAGGTGATTCTTGGTTTTAAACCCAGCTCCTTTGCCATCTGGAATATCATTTTCTAGGCCCTTTAGTCCCTCAGTGTAGAAGCTGCCAGATCTTGTACTATCCTGATTGTGTTTCCACAAAATTGAAATTATTTCTTTCTGGCTACTTGTAATATTCTCTCCTTGATCTGGGAATTCTGGAACCTGGCTATAATATTGCTAGGAGTTTTCTTTTAAGGATCTTTTTCAGGAGGTGATTGGTAGATTTTTTTCAACCTCTTTTTTGCCCTCTGGTTTTAAAACTTCAGGGCAATTTTCCTTGAGAATTTCTGGAAGGATTATTTCTAGATTCTTTATTTGATCATGGTTTTCAGGTAGTACAATAATTTTTAGGCTATCTCTCCTGGATCTATTTTCCATATCAGTGGTTTTTCCCATGAGATATTTCACTTTGCCTTCTATTATTTTATTTGTTTGGATCCACTTAATAGCATCTTGATTTCTCATTAAGTCACTAGATTCCATTTGCTACAGTCTAATTCTGAAGGAATGAATCTCTTCAGTGAGCTTTTGATATTCTTTTTCCATCTGGCAAATTTGGCTTTTTAAGGCATTCTTCTCCTCATTGCCTTTTTGAGCCTCTTTTGCCATTTGAGTTAATCTATTTTTAAGGTGTTATTTTCCTCAGTCAGTCTGTTGACTCTCATTTCATACTTTTCTTGCAACTTTCTCATTCCTCTTCCCAAATTTCCTCCCACTTCTCTTATCTGCTTCTTAAGGTCCTCTGTGGCCTGTAACCAGCTCATATTTTCATTTGGGGCTTTCGGTACAGGATTTCTGACCTTACAGTTCTCCTCCTGTTCCATGGTTTGATCCTCTTTGCCCCCAAAATAGGAGTCTGATGTTGAATTTTTCTATTTATTTTGTTTCCTTTGCCTAGGCATGTTGCCACTCAATTACTTTACTTTTGGACTTGTTGCCATAGTAGGACTCAGCCACCAGCCAGGGGAGCTTCTGTCCCAAATGCTGGGTTATCTCAACTTCCAGAGGTATTAGTTGGGTGGTCTCTGTGAAGCCTCCACACACTCTGGAAAGCTAGTCACACACCCCAAGACCTCCACCCTAGACCACAATCCAGATCCAGGGAAGTTAAAGCAAGAGTGATTCCCCCTACACCACCCCCAGGTTGATTGCTGGATCTCCATACAGGTCACAGGCCAGGAACTCAAGCTGCAATGTGGCAAAGTGGTGCAATCTTCCTGGCTCCTCAGCTGCTTCTTGCCCCCAGGGGAAGAAGCTGACTGCTCTCCCAACCAGTCCCAAAGTCCATAGGGCACTGACCTCTCACTTTGTCCTAGGCATCTATGTGTTGATAATTCTGGAAACACCACAGCTGCTGGTATTCTGTGGTCTCTCCAGCTGGTTGCTGGTCTGGCAGCCCTGGGGCTAAAACCTCAGACTCACAAGGGCCTGGGCTTGGTTCCTAGTGCTGGCTGGTCTCTCCCTAGGCTGCCAGCCTGTCCTTAGTGGGAGGTTAGCTTCTCTGTGTCATTTTGTGGGTATTGGAGTTCCAGAGGTTGTTCAGAGTCCCCCTTTTACATAATTTTGAACTGTTGTGGGCTGTAGTTCTGCAGAAGTGATGTTTCTACTTTGCCATCTTGACTCTTCCCCCCCCCCAAAAAAAAAAAACAAAAATGAAGCATCTTGCTGTTGGAAGAGGACTGTACTAGAAGCCTTGAAATATGACTTCATTATACATACAGAAGACCTAAAAGAGGGTTTTACTGCTGTTTACAGAAGTCCTGGGACTTTATTGTTGATTTGTGTTTGATTTCTCAGACAGAAGTTCTGTCTGTTGGTTTGTGTTTCATTGTCAGACAGAAAGTAAATTGACATGATAGTGCCAGCAATGTATGTGAATATTGTAGCTCTGTTAAACTTAATGTGTGTAAATATTGTTGTAACTCTGTTAATCTTTGTCTTCCTGGAAATAGAAATTGCAAAGGGCTTGGAGTGGAATAGTCCCTTTGAGCAGAGATATGGAATGGAGCAGAGAGCTGCCTATATGTGAATCCAGGCAAGAGCTAAGAGAGCTGCCTACCTATGCATTCAGGTAAAAGTTTGGTGAATTCAGGCAAGAGCTGGGACAGTGGAAGAGGAGCCATGGGGTTTGGAATTCAACTTTGAGTTAAGATGAAAGAAGACTTTACTTGGATACTCTGTAATGGCTGATGATATTGCAACTTACTGTGACCTGAGGTGGGGGGGATGTTGTTTGTACTTTATGCTACCCCTTAAGCATGATTGACTTAAGGATGATTGGAAACCAGCCTGCATTCAGGATGAAAGATTTTACTTGGATACTCCATATTGATTGAGGAGATTGTGACTTACTAAATGCTATGTTTTCTTAAAAACTATGTAGTCACTTTAGTAATAAGTTATTATGTTATATTGTTGTCAGTGTTGTGCTTTAGTTCCTTTAATGTTTTGCTTTAGTTTATTGCTGGATAAATAGAGAGTTCACTATACTATGTGAGTATATCTTTAAAGTTATTCACAGCAACAGTCCTCAGGAGAGCTGTTCATGATTGGCTCTAACCTCCTCCTTTACTAAGATAATTTCACTTGATCTTTATAATGCTCCTAGAAGGTAAATGTAATTATCTCTATTTTACAGTAGAGGAAACTGATTGAATTAGAGCTTAAGCAATTCACCCAAAGTTACACAAATATGAAATATCTTATTTGATTTAAACTCAGGTCTTTCTGAGTCTGGGATGAGCCATTTAAATGCCTACCTGCCTCAGTAGTAGCTCACAACTACATTATATATAGATAACCATTTGTGTGCAGTGTTTCTCAAACTAGATAATGGAACAGATAATTCCTATTTGAATGCAAAAGAAAATCATGCCCCATGCAGAGATTATGAGCTATTACAATGCAAGCTAATCCATATCACCCCTGTTATAAAATGCATTCCAGGCATTTAGATTGTGAATCACCTTTTTGGTTCTTAAGTAATTCAGTGTTGGTGTCAGGTCATGACTGGGTTTTTCATCATTTTAGATTAACCATTGTCAAAAATGCTAATTTTGAACAAATGAGAAATCACTTTCCAGAAGTAGCTGAAACAACTTCACATTTGAAATTCAGAGTCTCTGTAGCCCATAGGGAAATAGTAAACATAGAAAATAAAGAGATTTTATCTTTATTTTTCACAAATCCTATCTCCATAGATGCTATCAACATTTAAATTAGTGTTAAAACAGTATCAGCATTGTAGTCTTATAAAAATATCCATTTGTTTAGTACTCAAATTAATATTTATATCTTTTAAAATATTTGCATACACATAAGAAGCTATTTTGCTTCCAAAACATCATTAAAAAGACAAGAAATTTCACATTCTTTGGAAGTAAATGGTTTATAGTAAAGGGGCGAATTTTTAATGGCATGATTGCCTTGGAGCAAACAACACAATTGTTGAATGTGCCATCTGGTGATTATGAGATGGATCCAGGAAACAGTTTCAGTCCCTAGTATTTCTCATAACATTTAAATCCTAAGTTGCATTTACCCCATTGTTCTACTACATAGTGCTTGTAGAAAGCAGATTCTGAAACTCTGCAGTTATAGAGACATACCCAGAATATGACCGACTTAGACAAAGAACAAAGAAAGAAGAGATAGAAACCTATGAGGTAGGAGAAAAAGTCAGAGAATTGGTTTTATGAAGAAGTTCTAAGAAGCTATTTGCAAGGAGAGACTCTTGCTTCCTCACACAAATTTCAGAAATTCACAGAATTATAAGAGGACAGATACTATTTAATATAACATTTTTCTCCAAAAGAATGCCTATAATACCTCTGACAAGAGGCAGTCATACAACCTCCAATGAAGACAATTAATATATATTAATAAAGCATGAAAACTTTTGTCAGTGTAAAGGGAACATCCTCTAAGTTAGTGCATTTCACTTTTGGAGAACACTAATTGTTAGCTGGTTTTGCTTGTTTGTATTTTCTTTGAATTTGCTGAAATCTCCCTCTGAGTAAGTTCTACCCCTTTCCTTCCAATTCTGGAAAGAAACAAAAAGATTTGAAAAAAATGAAAGGAAAAGAAAAAGACTTTCATTGCTTAACTCCTAGGCTAGTGCTGGCAGATGATAGGTATTCAATAAATTTACTTCAAATTGAAATGAACTGAAAACTGAAAAAACTGAAAAACTGAAACACTGCCCTCAAGGAGGTTATATTCTACTAGATGTGAAGGAGGGGGATAATAAAACCTTTATTGGCATAAGTAAATAGAAAAAATATTCAAAAAATCTACCAGTAAAAATGAAAAGAGGTCAGAAATTATCTTCTAGTTTATAATTCATTCTCAAAACAAAAACAATTCAAAACAAACAAATAAAAAGCAGACAAAGAACCATTCATAACACCTGAGGAATAGATTGTTCTCACTACACAGGGAAAAATCCAAGTAGATATTTCTTCTAAAGATCCAAGAATTGCATATTACTTAAAATCCTTTTGGAAATAGAAAAGTTTTCATTAAAAAGTAATGACAACAACAACTTTCCAAAGATCTTAAAGTTACTTGTATCAAATGCATTTATCCATTTAACTAGTCAAAATTATTGTTGAGTATATGAATGGATGTGCATTTTGCTTTGAATTTTCTGGTTACTTCTAGAAATAAATACCCTAATGTATTTCCTACGAATGCATCTGCTATACCCAGCTGTGTAATAGACTAGAGAGAAGAATATACATAAATGCTGCTTTTGGCTAGGAATTGGGTTTGATGAAGTCTAATAAGCCTTCATTTTGAGGTACTGTACATACACTCATGAAAAATGAAAAAAATAAAAATAGAAAGAGGTTTTATAGAAAAGATTACTGTCAAATTTTCCTCCCTTTCTCCTACTATAAGGATATGTATCATCCCTTGAGCAAAGTCCAACTAACAATACTGTACATTTCCTTTGACAACTCACCCTCTTCTCCCTCACCCCCATCACAACTTTGCACAAGTAGAGAAACCTTTTCAATGAATTGCTAATGAGAGGAAGTGAGAGAATCTGACTTTCGTTGAAGAGGAGAACAATAGACTAAATTGGATAGACAATGATAAAAATCAATGAATAGTTGGGGGGAAAGTACCTAAGGACTCTGTGGGCTGAATTTTAATAAAAATGAAATGGAATTCCTGTAATGACCCTGGTGTTAAAGTGTAGGACTTGGGGCGGCTAGGTGGTGCAGTAAGTAGAGTGTCAGCCCTGGAGTCAGAAGGACCTGAGTTTGGATCCAGCCTCAGACACTTAATGCACACACAAACAAAAACCTAGCCTTGTGACCTTGCGCAAGTTACTTAAATCTAATTGCCCTCCAAAGGGTAAAAAAAAAAAAAAAAAAAAAACATAAAGTGTAGGACTGGGGGGAGAAGCCAAGATGGCAGTGCAGAAGCAGAAAAATTTCCTGCACTCCCCCATAACCACCTGAAATACCTATAAAAATTACTTTAAACAAACTTTAGAGCTACAGAAGCCACAAAGTGACAGAGAGAAACAAACCTCCCACTGAAGGCAGCCTGGCAGGGCAACAGGAATTGTCCATCACAGCATGCTAGGAGCTATACCTACCCCCAACTGAGCATAGGGTTTTAGCCTCAGGGCGCCAGACCAGGTAGAGGGCTGTCAGAAGAGTAGATCACCAACAATTTTGATGGTTTCCAGAATTATAAATCCATAATGGCAAAGACAAAGTGAGTGGTTAGTGCAGTGTGGACTTTGGGAACAGGGAGTCTGAGAGCACAGTCTGGCCTCTGCCCTCAAGGAGAAGTGGCTGAGGCATGGAGGCATGGCCACTCAGTGGCTGTGTCAGAGCTCCTGGAGTGCAGATTGTAGGGGGACCAGGCAACCATTCTGAGGGGTAATTGCTCTTGCTTTAACTGCTTGGATCTGGATTGCTGTCTAGGGTGGAGGCCTTGGGATGTGTGACCACCGTGCCAGAGTGTGTGGAGGCTTCAGAGAGGAAAGCCAACTAACAGGTCTGGCAACTGAGAAAATCCCAGCAATTTGGGACAAAGCTCTCATCTCTGGAAGCAGAGTTCTATTGTGGAAAAAAAAGCCCTCAAAAGTCAAGTAATTGAATAAAATGAGCAAGCAAAGGAAGCAAATCATGCACAGCAATCTGATTTTAGATTCCTATTTTGGGGAGAGAAAAGACCAAAGCATAGAATAGGAGGAAGACAACAAAGTCAGAACTTCTGTACCAAAAGCTTCCAAGAAAAATATGAACTGGTTACAGGTCATAGAGGAACTTAAGAAGGATTTTGAAAACCAAATGAGAAGTGGAGGAAAAACTGGGAAGGGAAATGAGAATGCTGAAAAGAAATCATGAAAAGACAGTCAACAAACTGACTGAAAAAATAACACCTTAAAAATAGACTAACTCAAATGACAAAAGAGGTTCAAAAAGGCAATGAAAAGAAGAATGCCTTAAAAAGCTGAATTTGCCAGATGGAAATAGAATCTGAAAAGCTAACTGAATAGAATAATTCCTTCAGAATTAGACTGGAGCAAATGGAAGCTAGTGACTTTATGAGAAATCAAAATACTCTTAAACAGATACAAACAAATGAAAAAAAGAACACAAAAGCAGAAGGCAATGTGAAATACCTCATTGAAAAATCCACTGACCTGGAGAGATACATATCTCTATCCAGGAGAGATAATTTTAAAATTATTAGACTACCTGAAAGTCATGAGCAAAAAAAGAACCTGGAAATCATCTTTCAAGAAATTTTCCAGGAAAACTGCCCTGACATTTTAGAACCAGAGGGCAAAATAGAAGTGGAAAAAATCCACTGATCACCTTTTGAAAAAGATCCCCAAAAGAAAACTCCTAGGAGTATTATAGACAGGTTCTGGAGTTCAAAAATCAAGGAGAAAATATTACAAGCATCCCTGAAGAAACAACTTGAGTATTGTGGAAACACAATCAGGATAACAGAGGATCTGGCAGCTTCTACCATTTAGGGATTGAAGGGCTTGGAATATGATATTCCAGAGGTCAAAGGAGCTGGGATTAAAACCAAGAATCACCTATCTAGCAAAACTGAATATCATGTTTCAAAGGAAAATATGTATAACATTATGTATTATATTATATTCAATGGAATAGAGGACTTTCAAGCATTCTTGATGAAAAATACAGAGATGAATAGAAAATTTGACATTCAGATACAAGACGCAAGAGAAGCATGAGAAGGTAAACAGGGAAAAGAAATCATAAGGAACTTATCAAAGTTGAACTATTTATATTCCTACATGGAAAAATGATAATTGTAACTTATGGAACTTTTCTCAGTATGAGAATACTTGAAGGGAATAGAAATGTGTGTGTGTGTGTGTGTGCATGCGAGCACGCACGCATGTGGGTATACATACATATATAAGTCTATATAGGAGGGTATATGAGCATATGACTACAGATGTGAATGTGTGTATATATGTGTACAGGTACACATAGACAGAGGGCACAGGACCAATTGAATAAGAAGGGATGATACTTAAAAAGTGAAATTGAGAGTTGAGAGAGGAATATAATGAGAGGAGATGAGGAGAGACAGGATGACATAAATTATCTCATATAGAAGAGGTAAGGGAAAACTGTTAAAATGAAGGGGAAGAACTGGAAGGCAAAAGGGAATGGGTCAATCTTACTCTCATTGAATTTGTCTTAGGGAGGGAATGACATACACATTTAATAGGGTATCTCACCCTATAGGAGAGTAGGGGGGAAGGAGATTGTAATGGTTATGGCATTTGAAGATCTTCCATGCCCCTTGAAATTGCTGTTGTAGCAAGAATGGGTGGGGCAAGAGGAAGCAGAAGCCAAGCTAGAGTGTGTGCAGTAACTGTAAGAGTGGTGGCAGAAGTAGTAGGGGCAGTAGCAGCAATGGTGGCTGGCATGAGTTCCTTTTTTTTTTTTTTTTGAGCCAGCCAGAATTTCTCCTAAGGACTCCTGCTGAGGACCCCATGTATGGGAATTATAGGGGGCCAGAGCTGCTGGGAGCAAGCTGTGTAGCTGCTGAGCAGTTGCTGTGAGTGAGGAGAGGAGGATGTTTGCCTGAGGGAGCCTGTTCTGTTTGAAGGCCTAAGAATGTGGGTGTTTACTACATTAAGCACATGTGCCAACTTCATAACTACTGTAATGGATTTGATTTTCTGGTTTTGGGCCTAAATTTTCTGGTATTTGAATAAATGTTCTAGCTTTGTCCCCCATGTATTTTTATAGTTACTTTAGGCATTGTGAATATTGCATTATTGATATAGGTATAAGAGGGGTATGATAGAGGGGAGGGCAGTTTGGGGACAAGGGAAATTAGAATTATACATTTTTGAAAAAAAGGTCAAAGTAGAGAACAGAACAAGTATGGGGCAGGAAAGTATGGAGGGAAATATAATCAGTCTTTCCCAATTTATCCACTATGGAAATGTTTTTTGTAGCTACACATGTATAACCTATATTGAATTGCCTATTTTCCCAGTTAGGCTTGGTGATGAGGGAGGAAGGGAAAGAATCTGGTATTCAAAGTTTTAAACTCAAATATTTTAATACACATATATTTGTATGTATGTGTGTGTGTATAATTACATTTTTACATGCAACTAGGAAATAACATACACAGGGTATAGAGATCCATCTTGCCCTACTGGAAAGTTGGAGGGGGAATGAGGGAGGATAAAGGAGTGAGTAGACTGGGAAAGGGAGTATACAGTGGGATCGCTGTTTTGGGGTGGTGAATAGGGAAAAGAGGGGGAGAATATTTGTAACTCAAAATCTTGTGGAAATGAATGATGTAAACTAAAAATAAACATAAAATTTAATTTAAAAAATAAAGTGTAGGACTGATAATTACAAAGTATCCATTACCAAGGCATTTGGAACAGAACTTTTTTTTTTTTAATGGATATAATTTCATAAGAATTGGATTCAGAATTGGAAGAGATTTGGGGGATAACTTTGGCCAAATCCCTTCTTGAGAAGTGAGGAAACCAAGACTCAAAGAGATTAAATAGCTTGCTTAAAGTCATTAAGATAATAAGGGGTAGAGTTGATCATTGAATCCAGATCTTTTCCCATTAGATACAAATTTTATTTCACTATATTACATTAGAAATGTGATATGCAAATATATGTAAAATTGCACCATTTTATAAGAGGAGGAGCATTAAAATGAACACATACTCCAAAAGAACTATCATGTAACAATCTCAGTTTTTTGGTCCTCATATTGCAACACATTTAAGATGACTTGCTGGTCATCTGAATTAAAATTGTCAACTTTAATATCTGAACAAAATTTTTTTTTTAAAGCAATTGGGGTTAAGTAACTTGCTCAAGGTTACACGGCTAGTCATTATTTATGTGTGGGTGCTCATTTTCTGAGGCCGGATTTGATCTCGGGTCATCCCAACTCCGAGGCCGGCACTCTTACTCACTGCGCCACCTAGCCGCCCCTTTAGGGCAATTAGGGTTACGTAACTTGCCCAAGGTTACACAGCTAGGTTTTTGTTTGTGTGGATTAAGTGTCTGAGGCCAGCTCCGAACTCAGGTCCTTCTGACTCCAGGGCCGGTGCTCTATTCACTGCGCTACCTAGCCGCCCCAACAAATTCTAATCATTTTCTCTCTCTCTCTTTATACACACACACACAACACACACACACACACACACACACACACATACTTACATACACATACATACATATACATATATACTTATATGAATATAAATATAAACACATATACAAAGACACACACACTTTCTCCATTTGTTTTGGGAACAAAACATTTAACAGGCATCTTATGGTAGCCTCAAATAACAATTTTTTTGAATAGATTGCCACATTCCTTTGACTACTGGTCTCCAGTCCTTGAGGATCAATACCAAAACTGATTCTTATTAAAACAAAATATTGCAGGTAAATTTTGGTCAATAATGGAAGCTTTGAATAGCAGTGACTGAGTTTCTACAATATAGATGATCAGTCTTTTAAAAACTAATTTTAAACCATTCTCAGTGTTTCCTATCCTCTCATTTTATAATCTGTGGAGGAAAACAGCACGTACCCAGATAAATTGACTCAGAGTACAGACAAAGTCATTTGGGGAGAAGAAGAGAACTTACAGGTAGGGCAATCAGAATAAAATAATTTGACCCTGAACTGAAACATTAAGAAAGATGGTGGAAGGATTCTGGTAAGATGGCAGAGTGACTCAGAAAAGTCAAAACTCTCAAGATGTAACTCCACAAAAGAGAAAGAAATAATGCCTTAGGGTGAATATAGAGCCATAACAATGAATAAAACTAGGGGGGAAACAGGGGCCAATCAGAGAAGATCTGAAGAAAAGTCTCAGAATGAGATGTAGTCCTTGTGAAGATTAAATATTACTAGGCTCAATCCTTCCTCTTAAACAACAAGCAGCAAGCCCCAGGTTAAATTAGGTTGTGAGGCTGCCTCTGCCCTACTCATAGGAGCTTTTACCCCCTAGACAAGGAGGTTGTTGGGCAACTGAGCCAGGGAAGATCAAGGTGTAGCAGCAAGCACCCCAATATCCCCAAGATCTTTAAATCTGCATTTCCATTACATTCAGCCCCAAGATCTTTCTTGCCCATAGCATACACAATTTACATTTGAATTAGCACTAAACATCTCTTAGGTCACATTTTCCAGGTACATAAGAAAATCACAATATAATCTCAAAATACAATAGTCCAAGTCTTCCACTCATGGGACAAATGTTAACTCAGTCCACTTATCAGTAAAATCAAAAAATAGTCACTCTTAAGTTAACTCAATCAGTTACGTCAGTTTTCAAAGTACAAGTCTTCCACTCATGGGGCAAAGTCTTGATTAGCTCAATTAGTCTCTTATCTGTAACAATATCTCAAAGTACAATTAGTCACTTATTCAATAAAGTCTTACTAAGAATGCCCAATAGCATAGACAGTTAGCACTAACCATCTCTTAAGTCATATTTTCAAGGTACATCTAAAGTTACCAAAGTGGCCACAGGGCCTTAAACACAAAATACAAAGCATTATCATATCAATTCACAAAATACAAAGCATTATCACATAAAGTTCTCTTGGGAGGAGAGGGGTGTCCTTCCCACAACACTGCTCCAGCCCTTGCTTCCAAGTCCAGAGAGGGAGCTGGGCAACAAAACCAATGTGGGGTCCTTGGGGTGCATGGCACTTCACCCCACCCATCATAGTTACAAGTCCATCCTCCCCCTGGGTCCCAAACTGTGGGATGCAACAAGGAAACACATTCAGTGCCCCTGCTTTGCCACACAGTCCTTATCTTGTCCTGTGGCTGAACTCCAAACTCCTGGGTTCCTTCTCCTCCAGCAGAAGGCAGCAGCTCCAGGCTTCTCCACAGGTCTCCATGCAGGCAGCTCACCATTCCTGCTCTCAGCTCAGTAAAGTCAGCATGCAGGTCTTTCTCTCCTGCTCCATGGCTCCACAGAATCACAGCTACCACAACTGGGAAACAAACAATTATCCCAGCCCCCATACTTTCCTTTTACTCAGCAGATCCCATCCCTCGTCGCCATTTTGTAGCAGCAAGCACCCCAACATCCCCAGGGTGACTGCCAACACAGGTTCTTAGATCTGCTTTTCAAAAGGAAAGCAACTCAAAATGGGTTAACAAGCTTACTTTAATCAAACAAACATACATTACCTAGTTCAGGGGAAAAAGGTCAGCACCCCAAACTTCAGAGTTACAGAACTTACAGATCAAACAGACAGGCTTCCAAACTGTCCAACCATTATATCAATACCAAATCACAGTTACCAGAGAGGGAAGCATCAACATCTGGGTTTTCAAAGCCGGGGGGCTCTCAACAACGGCTTCCCAGAGTCTCATCTGGTCAAATCACACAACACTTCTCAAAGTGAGCCCCAAAGCAAAGCCTCTCCTCAGGGTTTATATAGCCTTCTCCTGGCTCAGAGAATGTAACAACCTTCTGGACCCACTGCCCAATCACAAAGTATCAAGGTGTGGGCTTTCCTGAAAAAAACAAGCCTCCCACCACAGGCTCCAGGTGCACTTAAGCTAGGGGCAGGGAAGATCTTTAAATCTGCATTTCCATTACACAAGGGAATGCCTGCTGACAAGGAATACCAGATCTAGCTGTGCTGTGGAGCCATGGCTGGGGGTTAAAAGAAGCAAGCACATTCCCTATCAGTGCCAAAGTACTGGTTAGGGATGCAGCTAGTTGTGAGCACTTACAGTAGGCTAAAGGTTTTTTGTTCCAGTTCCAGGCCAAAGGGGAAAACTGGGCTGGGGGGGAGTGCTGAGCCAACATGGCAAAGTGAAAGCAGAAGCTCATCTGAGCTCCTCCATCCACCAGTAACCTTGAAAAAGTGAATCTGAATGGATTTTAGAGTGATAGAATCCATTGGGAGACAGAATGTGGCAGATTCCCAGTCCAGGAAAGTGTGCATGCAGGACTGGAGCACAGGCTACATGCTGAGACCAGACCATAGCAGAGGGAGAGTGAGCCCCACCTTCACAGATTTCTCACTGCTGGACAGAGGATCAGTTGGAACTAGGTAAGAGAAAGCACAGTGCCCACCACCGTGACAGCAGCTTCTCCTGAGGCTAGCAGCTCACAGCATGGATGTTTAAAAATCACCTACCTGAACTTCCAGGAGCAAAGATGGTGGAGTAAACCCAAGCTTCTCTAATACCCCTCCCTGACCCTGAAAACCCAGAGATTATTTCCCCAGTGTAAAATCTTGAAATAGTGGAAGCATCTACAGGCTTGGGAGTTCTAGAGGAAGGTTGTGACTAAAGAAGTGCTGAGCCTGAAGTGAAGGGTGGGAGGCATCCCAACAAACCATATCTCAGCTGACCAGCAGGAGATCACAAAGGCTGGGGGGTGGGAGAAAACAAGCACTAACACCTTAAGCCCAGATGTGCCTTAGCAAAATAAAGGAAATCTGCAGATACCAACTCATCAGGTTGCCTGCTGCTGAGCCTGCCTGAGCTCTAGCCCAAGGGCAAAGAGGCAGAAACCTGAAGTGGCCAGACTACCCCTCACCCACACCTTACTCTTTGAGCCTCAGGGTAAACACTGAGAGTCCTGGCCTTGGCCTCAGTCTAGACACCCAGAGGCTACTGTACACAAAGTCAACAACCAGGACCCTAGCTCTGAGCTTGAGAAGAATGTGTCAGAGTCCTCTATACCCCAAAAGCAGAAATCCACTTTAAAAAACAGGAAATAGGCAATGACAAAGGGCTGCAAGAAACCAAAGATGATTGAATCCTATTATTGTGAACAAGAAGAATCATTTCAGGAGACACTGTCTACTCTATATCCATACCTGAGACCACAGAAGGAAATATGAACTGGTCTCAAGCCCAAAAAGCATTCTTAGAAGAGATCAAGATTTTAAAAGCCAAATTAGAGAGGCAGAAGATACATTGGCCAACTCTTTTAGAATTACATTGGCCAAAATGGAAAAAAAAATCTCACTGAAGAAAACAAATCCTTAAAAAGAAAAATTTGTAGCGGTAGCTAGGTGGCGCAGTGAGTAAGAGCGCCAGTCTCAGAGTTGGGATGACCCGAGATCGAAACCGGCCTCAGAAAATGAGCACCCATACATAAATAATGACTAGCCGTGTAACCTTGAGCAAGTTACTTAACCCCAATTGCTTAAAATTTAAAAAAAAAAAAAAAAAGAAAAAAAGAAAAATTTGTGAACTGGGACAGGAGGTTCAAAATCTAACTGGTGAAAATACCTCCCTAAAAATTAAATCTGAACATATGGGAAAGAAGCTTCAAAAAATAACCAAGGAAAATAATTCACTAAAAATGAGAATCAGTCAAGTTTAAGCTAATGACTCTATGATGCATCAAGAATCACTCAAACAAAACATAAAGACTGAAAAATTAAAAGAAAGTGTAAAACATCTCATTGGAAAAACAACTGACCTGGAGAACAGATCCAGGAGAGATGATATGAGAATTATTGGTCTACCAGGAAGCCATGATGAAAAAATATGATACTGATGCCTAAATTGGGATGAGACAAAATAAAAAAAAATTATAGACCAATTTCCCTCATGCATATAGATGCAAAAATTTAAATAAAATATTAGCAAAGAGATAACTGCAATTTATCATAAGAATAATATATTTTGATCAGGTAGGATTTATTCCAGAAATGCAAGAATCATTCAATATTAGGAAAACTATCAGTATAATTGATAGTATCAACAGCAAAACTAGCAGAAACCATATGAGTATCTCAATAGATGTAGAAAAGGTTGTTGACAAAATACAACACCCATTCCTATTAAAAACACTAGAAAGTATAGGAATAAATAGCATCTTCCTTAAAATAATAAGTAGCATCATTCTAAAACCATAAGCAAGTATTATTTGTAATGGGGATAAGCTAGAAACATTTCCAATAAGATCAGGGGTGAAAGAAGCATGCCCATTATGACCCCTCTTATTTATTTTGGTAATAGAAATATTAGCAGTAGCAATAAGACAAGAAGAAGAAATTGAAGGAATCAAATTAGGCAAGGAAGAGACTAAGCTACCACTCTGCAGATGATATGATGACATACTTAGAGAATACTATAGAATCTACTTGAGACAATAAATAAATTTGTCAAACTTGCAGGATAAGAGATCAAAAAAGAAATTCCATTTAATGTTACTGTAGCCATTATAAACTATTTGGGAGACCACTTCAAAATTATGTAAAAAAAAGGACTGTGAATGGCCTCTGGAGCTCCACAACCCACAAAATGACACACAGAAGCTAACCTCCCACTGAGGAAAGCCTGGCAGACCAGCAGGGAGCAGCCAGCACAGTGTTTTGGGAGACGAACCAAGGCCCTTGTGAGTCAAAGGTTTTAGCTCCAGGGAAGTGGACCAGCAGCCAGTTGGAGGGACCCCAGAACACCAGCAGCTGTGGCATTTCCAGAATTATCAACACATAGATGCCTAGGACAAAGTCAGTGCCCTATGGACTTTGGGACTGGTTGGGAGAGCAGTTAGCTTCTTCCCCTGGGGGCAAGAAGGCACTGAGGAGACAGTGAAGCTTGCACCACTTTGCCACATTGCAGCTTGTGTTCCTGGCCTGTGACCTGTAGGGAGATCCAGCAATCAGCCTGGCAGGGGAATCACTCTTGCTTCAACCTCCCTGGATCTGGATTGTGGTCTGGGGTGGAGGTCTTGGGGTATGTGACCAGCTTGTCAGAGATTGTGGAGGCCTCAGAGAGGCCACCCAACTAATGCTTCCAGCAGTTGAGAAAACCCCAGCATTTGGGACAGAAGCTCCCCTGGCTGGTGGCAGAGTCCTACTGTGGCAACATGCCTAGGCAAAGGAAACAAAATAAACAGAAAAATTCAACATTAGACTCCTATTTTGGGGGCAAAGAGGATCAAACCATGGAACAGAAGGAGGACTGTAAGGTCAGAAATCCTGAACCAAAAGCCCCAAATGAAAATATGAGCTGGTTACAGGCCATAGAGGACCTTAAGAAGCAGATAAGAGAAGTGGAGTAAAAGTTGAGAAGAGCAATGAGAAGGATGCAGGAAAAGTATGGAATGAGAGTCAACAGCCTGACTGAGGAAAATAACACCTTAAAAAATAGACTAACTCAAATGGCAAAAGAGACTCAAAAAGGCAATGAGGAGAAGAATGCCTTAAAAAGCCAAATTTGCCAGATGGAAAAAGAATCTCCAAAGCTCATATACTGAATTTCTCATCTTCCCAGTAAGGGTGGGTGATAAGAGAGGAGGGGAATGAATCTGGATTTCAAATTTTTAAAATCAAATTTTTTAAAAATATATAAACACTAAGATTAATACTATTTTACATATAATTTGGAGATAAGATGTGCAGGCATTTGGTGCACTAGGATTCGCCTCACCTTACTGGAAAATCCGAAGGGGGTATGGGAGAAGAGAAGGGAGAAAGCAGATTGGATAAGGGGATATCCTTTGGGACTGCTATTCTGTGGCTGTGGTTTGGGGAAAAATTGGAAAATATTGTAACTCAAAATCTGGTCGAAATTAATGATGTAAACCAGAAGTTAATAAAGCAGTTGCTGAAAAAAAAAAGAAAAAGAAATAACTTCTTAACAATTACAGCTATCAAGCTCCACCACAGGATATAGTTACTTTCTCTAATACTAACAGTCTTCAACTTACTCTCGATGACTCCATATCAGTTATGTTATAGAAGGGAGACTGATTTGGACTAGATGGCTTCTGCAATGCCTTCCAAATGAGATTCTGTGATCCTTAAGTAAAGACATTGTGAAAAATGAACATTTTACTCTCATATTTAATAATCAATTATTGCAATAGGACAAACATTTTTCCCATTTTCTATTTTCTCATCCAGAAATAAACTACTGTGGGAGATCTCTCTTAAAGATTTATCCAGGTCAAGATCTTAACAGACAGTAAAAGAAATTACATATTTGGGCTTTGGGGTGTATTCCTGCTCATTGTGTTTGCTCAGACAGGTCTGGGAAAATGTGCATCTTCTCTTTTGTCTTAACAAGTGATATGGAAATTGATGTCTCAACCAAGATTTGGGAGACACGGGTCACAAGACCCTCATTTTAATATACCTCACCTCCTCCTGGGTTATCCAGGCAGAGTTGATTGCCACCTTTCGGAAGCACTTACTCTTTGAAAAGTATATGAACAGTGAATCCACTACAACCATGATGGTCTTTGGTCTGAGAGAGACAACCAAATGACCATCCTTTTTTTAAGGACATGCTGGCCCTATTAACAAAATGATTAAATTACTGAGAAAAAAAATACATATTTACTGCCAAACCAATCAATTTACCAAAATTATTTTATAAAGCTAGAAAAAATAACAAAATTCATTTGGAAGAACAAAATGTCCAGAGTATCAAGGGAATAAATGAAAAGAAATGCTAGGGAAGGTGGACTAGCCATTCCAGATTTTAATCTGTATTATAAAGCAGCAGTCATCAAAACTACTTGGTACTAGCTGAGGAATAGATCAATGGAATAGATTGGGTAGACGAGACTCAGCAGTAATTGGGTAGACGAGACTACAGTAATCTACTGTTTGATAAACCTAAGACCCCAATTTTGGGGTTAAGATCTCACTATTTGAGAAAAACTGCTGGGAAAACTGGAATATAATGTGGCAGAAACTGGGCATAGAACAAAATCTTACACCATATACCAAAATCAGGTTGAAATGTGTGCATGATCTAGGTACAACGGATGATAATGTAAGCAATCTGGGAGAGCAAGGGAATGTTTACCTCTCAGATTTATGGAGAAAGGAAGATAATACAACCAACAAGATTTAGAGTGCATTACTAAATGCAAAGTGGATAATGTTGATTACATTAAATTGAAAAGTTTCTGTACAAATAAAGCCAATTTAACCAATATTAAGAGATAAGTGGAATATTGGGAAATAATTTTTACCAGTGTCTCTGATAAAGGTCTCATTTCTAAAATATACAGAGAATTGAATCAAATCTATAAGAATACACATCATTCCCCAAGTGATAAATGGTCAAAGCATATGAACAGGCAGTTTTCAGAGGAAGAAATTAAAGATATTTATAAGCATATGAAAAAATGTTTGAAATCACTATTGATTAGAGAAATGTAAATCAAAACAATGATTTGTACCTAAGGTACCACTTCTTACCAGTCAGATTGTTTAAGATGACAAAACAGGAAAATCATAAATGCTGGAGAAGATGTGAAAAAAATGGAACAATAATGCATTGTGGGTGTAGTTGTGAACTGATTCAACCACTCTGGAGAGCAATCTGGAACTATCCCCAAAGGACTATAAATAAGTACATACCCTTTGACACATCAATATGACTTCTAAAGTTGTATCCCAAAGAGATTATAGAAGTGGGAAAATTACCCGTAGGTACAAAAATATTTATAGCAGCTCTTTTTGTGGTGGCAAAGAACTGGAAATCAAGGTGATTCCCATCAATTTGGGAAAGGCTAAACAATCTGTGCTATATGAATGTAATAGCATACTATTGTGCTATAAGAAATGAGGAGACAGATTTCATAATAACCTGGAGAGGCTTATATAAACTGATGTTGAGTGAGAAGAGCAGAACCAGGAGAAATTTGTACACCATTATAGACACAACATAGACTGGGCTTGTCTCAACAATACAAGGCTATAAGACACCTCCAAAGGACTCGTGATGGAAAGAGATACTCACATCCAGAGAAAGATCTACAGAGTCTGAATGCAGTTTGAAGCAAACTACTCTCTCTCTCTCTCTCTCTCTCTCTCTCTCTCTCTCTCTCTCTCTCTCTCTCTCTCTCTCTTATTTTGTTTTGTTTCCTCTTTCTCATTGTTCCCTCCGTTGGTTATAATCCTTCTTCACAACCTGTCTAATGTTTGATGTGAAGGTATTTGTAGATCCTATATTTGATTTTATGCAGCCATTGGGTGGTGAGGGGGAGAAAAATTGGACCTCAAGGGATTATGGAACTGAATATTGTAAACTAAAAATAAATACATTTTAAAAAATAACAAAGGGGAAAACTGGAGTATATAAGTGTAAAGGCATGATCCTGCATGCCCCAGGACTAGAAGTGATTATAAAAACCCAAGCTACTACCCAAAAAATGCATAGGCAAAGGAGAAAGAATTCAACCATAGAGAGTTACTATGGGAATAGAAAATATTAGAAAATAATAGAAAATATTAGAAAATAATAGAAAATAAATAATATTCGTTTTCAGAGAATACTGACACAATGAAATCCATTTGTACCTCAAATACAAATGTCAAATGGTCACCTGGCCAAAAAGATTTAATAGAGGAACTTTATAAAGACTTTAAAAATCAAATGAGACAGATTGAGGAAAAACTTGAAAAAAACAATTCAACAAAAATATGAAAGTTATGAAAAGAAAGTTAACCAATTCATAAAGGAGATTCAGAAACTTGTGAAAGAAAACAACTCCTTGAAACAATTTCATACCCTTTGACCCTGCAATACCACTTCTAGAGTTAAATCTCAAAGAGATCATAGAAGTGGGAGGAAGACCCATATGTACAAAAATATTTATAGCAGCTCTTTTCATGGTTACAAAGAATTGGAAATTAAAGGGGTGCCCATCAGTTGGGGAATGGCTAAACAAGTTGTGGTATATGCATGTAATGGAATACTATTGTGCTATAAGAAATGAGGAGGAGACAGTTTTCATATTTACCTGGAGAGGCTTATACAAACTGATGCTGAGTGAGAAGAGTAGAACCAGGAGAAATTTGTATACAAACATAGACGCAACATATGTGTGATGACCAACTATGACAGACTGGTCTCTTCTCAGCAATGCAGTGATACAAGTCAATCCTGAAAGACTCCTGAAGGAGAGAGATCCCTACATCCAGAGAAATAACTAGAAAGAACTGAGCTTGAATCCTGATGGAAGCAAACCGATTGATCTTTTTCTTTTCATTGTTTGGTTTTATTTTTTCTTTACCATTTTTCATCCCATCTAGCACAATTCGCCTTTGTAACTTGACTAATGTCTAATGTGAAAGTATTTGCAGATCCTATACTGGACTATATGCCATCGTGGGGGGTGCGGGAAGGGAGGGAAGGAAAATCTGAAACTCAAGGAACGATGTAATTGAATCTTGTAAATTAAAAATAAACAAAGGAAAAAAAGGAAAACAATTTCTTGAAAATCAGAATTTGAAAAGGGAGTGCCAGAAAAGTTATAATAGATCAAGAAATAATAAAACAAAATATAAATAATGAAAAATTATAATGTGAAATATCTCATAAGAAAACTGATCTCAAGCACAGATCAAGCAGAGAATATAAAATAATAAGAATACCTTGAAACTGACCAAAAAATCTTGATAAAATAATACACAAACTAATTAAAATTGTTCTGAAGCATTAGAAGAAGAAAGGGAAGTAGAAATAGAAAACAATCCACTGATCACTACCTGAAAGGGATCTATGAGTAAAATTCAAAGGAATATTATAGTCAGGTTCTGAAATCACCAACTCAAGGATAAGATATTATGAGCAACAAGAAAAAAAAAATCCAAATATGGTGATGACACAATTTGGAATGACACAAGTCCTTACAGTGGTGACACTACAAAAAACAAAACAAAATAAAACAAACAAACATCAGGTCTTGGAACACTCATATCAAGGAATAAAATAACTGACTGAGCTTCTGGCTGAATATATCATACCCAACAAAATTAAGCATAATCCTGAATAGGGAAAAATGGACATTTAATAAACTGTCAGAATTTCAGGAATTTGTTTAAAAAAACTGAGCTTAACTAAAGATTTGACATACAAGATCCAAGAGAAATATAAGGTGAATATCAAAGACTAACTACAAGGGTCTTAAGAAGGACAGACTGAATAGTTTTTACATATGTAAAATGTGAAACATATGACTAAGATTGTCATTAGTAGGTGGGTAGTTTGTAAGAAAAATTGAATTAGGTCTGAATATGATATAACTTTGAAAAATAAACCATTTTGGAACAGCTTAATAGAGTAATTATGTGGTGTGAGAGAAAGAATTAACATAATGGAATTCGATGGGGAAGGAGGGCTGTTATTTCTGGAAACTTACTTTCATCAGGAATGGATTCAAGAGGGAACAATATGTGTGTGTGTGTGTGTGTATGTATATGTTTGTGTGTATAAATATAAAAGTTATATAAATACAGAAAGAAATAAAATGCTAAGGGGATGGAGAGGTAGAGAATGAAAGAGGTATCTCAAGAGAGAAGGGTGAGGGAACAGATTGGGGGTGTATAAAACAATGTTTAGATTAATGGGAATGGGAGCACAAGAGAGGGAACCTTGGGAGGAAAATCAGGGGCTCTATAGATGGGAGAGTGATCACATAGGTCAAAGTAGGGTATAGAAGGTTTTTCAGATTTATGAGAATAGGAGGAGAAGGGAAGGATCCTTAGAGAGAGGTAGGTTAAGTAACAGGAGGGCAAGGTAGTGGATAGAAGTAAAGTAGAGCAGTTAGGAAGTATAGGAAACAGGATATATCCACAAACATAAAAGCAAATTTCAGAAGCAGAATTTCTTAGGGAACGTGTGTGTGTGTGTGTGTGTTTGTGTGTGTGTGTGTACACACAGAGGCACATGTCTATATGTGTCTATGTATGTATGTATGTATTTCTATGTGTATGTTAACAAATGTTTGTGTGTATATGTATATCTATACATAAATATATCCCTGCTTAATGGTAGCCTCTGGTGGGGGGTGTGGGCAAGAACTAAGTAAAAACTACACAGCAGAGAATGAAAGAAAACTAACAGGGAAGCAAAGAAAAGATGGACAATTCTCAACACAGCAGATTGTATTTAGTTTATAGGTTTTCTGGAAATGGAAATTTATTGTTATATATTTTGAATCCTCTCTCATGTCTTGCTGTACACATAGTATGATTTTTCCCCTTTTCTTATTTTGTATTTGAATTTCACTTTTTAAGATTATACTATGTTTTTTTTTCTTTTCTTATTGTGTATTTGTTTCAGGAATACAAAGGGAGAGGGAAGGGCAGCTAGGTGGTACAGCGGATAGAGCACCAACCCTGGTATCAGGAGAACTGAAGTTCAAATCCAGCCTCACACACTTGACACTTGCTAGTTGTGTGACCCTGGGGAAGTAATTTCATCCCGATTGCCTTGCCAAAAACAATAAAATAAAATAAAATAAAAAATAAACAGTCAGAATTGTAAAAGATGAAATAAAAGATGGAATTACATTCTTTACAGAATGTATAGCCTGTGGAAATGTGCAGAGGGAGAAGGAATGTCACATCCATGCAATAGCTAGTTGACTGATTGGGTTAGAAGCTAAGAGTTTATGAAGGGGAGGCATGTGAAATAAGTGTGGGAAGGGCGTAATATTGTGAAGAGTTATAAATACCAAGCTGGTGAGTTTTTAATTTATCCTAAGAGCACAAAAAAACCACTGAAGACTTTTGAAGTAGTGTAGTCAGAATTATTTTAGAGTTATTATTCTGACAGTTATGTAGAGGATCAACTTGAGAGGTAAGAGCCTTCTGCAAGGAGACCTAGTTGGATGCAATTGCAATAGTCCAGGTAAGAAATGATTATAATAAAAATAACATAAATAATAGGGAGGAAAGACCACTAAGATAATCCTTACATGTCTTTAAGATAGTTTATCACTATCACTTGAAAGTATGAAGAACTGGAATTCATTCAACTTCACTTATAAGGCACAGTAAATAAAATACTGGGTTTGGAGTCTAAAAGATCTGAGTTCAAATTGTGACACTTACTATGTGGCCCCAAGCAGGTCACTTAACCTCTCTGAGTCTTGGTTTCCTCACCTTTAATATGGGAATACTAAAGCACTTACCCCACAGGGTTCTCGTGAGGACCAAACAACTCAAGTTATACAGAGCACTTTGCAAATCTAAAGCTCCATATAAATGCTAGCTATTAATTATAATGTCTTATGTCTCAATGTGAGGAAGATGTTCTAATATCAAACACAAATGAAGAATTGGCACTGCCGTAACTACCTTTTAGGTATTATTAACAACATGAGTCATTCAAATATACCCTATGTCTTTGTGTAAAATCTTTATTTTAGCAGAGTTATTAAAGTCAATCACTAATCAATCTCTTCCACAAAAGAAATTATTAAAATTAGTGCCCTTCAACTCAGGAAAGATAGTATTTATTATTGGTACAAATAAGCTAAGTAGATGACATTTTTTAAAATAAGAAGCCAAACTTATGTGTATATATTAGATGAACATTTTTAAAAGAAAAATAAGAATATGTAAATGTTTTATTCTACAAATAATTCAAGTCAAAGATCACCCAAAGAACAATGGAGAAGCTCAAGATAGGTGTGAGCAGGTTGTAACACATTAAAGAAGAGGAATTTGTCAAAACTATGCAAAATATCAGCAGAAAATATCTATGACTGAGTAGAAGTGATTATGGATCAATCAGAATGATGGGGAGGAAGTAATTAATAGGAAACCCAGTTCCTTCATTGGTGTGGACAAGTAGGGTATATGTAGATGAAGGGGCAGTAGTATGAAATATGACTTGAGATTACTAATATGAATGGCATGCATGCGATCTGTCTAGAACAGGATGTACATTAGGAGAAATAAAAAGCAAAGATGTTAAAAAAGCAGACTAGTACTAAGTTATTAAAGCTCTTCTATGCCCAGCTAAAGACTTTATCTGATAAGTAAGTTTAGCAAACTGACTTATAAAACAGTCAGAAGTTTAACAAACTCTAGTAGTACCTTCGTGCCCCACAATATGTGAACAAGGTTCTATTTCTTGAAAATATATGGATGTTCAATATGGTTTCCCTTAGGTCCTAGTATAATCTGTTAACAAATCATCTATATTATAAAAATAAATGTTTTTTTTCAGATAGTTCAAAAAATAAAACAAATGTTCATTTTTTAAAAATCTATAGAAATCAGCCTTTTCTAGGAAGCTTAGGCTCAGTGTTTGGGACATTACTTCTAAATGCCAAAGAGATGGCTAATAAAGAAACATTTGAGGCAAAATATATTTAGGCATGTAGGTGGCTCTGTGGATAGTGTGGTGGGCCTGGAGTCAGGAAGACCTGAGTTCAAATTGGGTTTCAGACACATACTAATTGTGTGACCCAAGGTAAATCACGTAACCTCTATATGCATTAATCCATTGAAGAAAGAAATGGCAAGCTACTATAATATCTTTGACAAGAAAACTCTATGGATAATATGGTACATGGAATCATGAAAAGTTAGACATAACCAAACAATAATGATACATGAAGGATCACTTTTGAATATGCCATTGATTCCATGAGAATTCTCTTCATGGAAGCAAAATACAAGCCACCTATGACTTAAGAAGGTAGCTATCTAAAGTGACTAGAGATGAAATGAATTGTTCGTTGTTATAGACAATGAATAAAAGAGGGAAGGTTTGAACCCAGTTCTTTCTTTTTCTATCCACTGTCATGCTTTCTTGCTTATAATACAATGCAATTTATTTATATTAGTGGATCACATGTACATGATAATACCCAACATTTATATAATGCTTAAATTTCACAGTGTTTCCCTTTCAATAAGCCTATGAAGTAGGTAGTATAAGAATTCTTTTGCCAATTTTATGGATAAGAAAACAGGAACTGAGAGGTTGTGACGAGCCCTTTGGGACATAGTCAGTACATCAGGAATTTAGCAAAAGTCTTTTGGCTTCAGACCCAGCATGCTCTCCATTGTTATGCTGCCTCTAAATAATAGCAATAGTAGTAAAACCAGTATCATTCTAAACAAGAAATTCTCTGTATGTTTGGTGAGAAAGATGGTGAAGGTGAGAGATAGTGTTCTCCTTGATATGTAATACAAACTAAAAGACTTAGAATGTTAGTGACCCTGATGACTGATGGCCCCTAGAAAGAAATAGAGATCTTGTGTACTCCTGACTCCTGTGTTCCTGCTTAAATCACTGAACTAGGGGCCCTAATATAACATCCATTTCATGCATTCACAGAAGTATTAAGCTTAATAATTGATAATTATGCGGTTGGTCTATGGTTAGAGAATAAATGACACTTTGAAAGAATCATCTGAACTTTAATTTAAGGTTAGTTGGCATCAATCATGTCCTTGAGCATTATTTTCCTGGGTTAAGACAAAAAAAGTTAAGTAAAATTAAAAAATAAAAAACCTATCTGATGCATGTTAAAGACATAGTGACTGAGGACGATCTGAGAAGCTCAACTTGAGTTCAGGTTTACAGATAATTAAATTGCTGCTGCTGATTCTTCCTCACAATAAAATTGAATGATAAAGGAGGATACATTGTTAGCACTAAGAAGGACACTTGTTAGTAAAGAGAAAATCAAGATTGGTTATAGAAATCAATAAAAGCTATGAAATTCAATGCCAGTAAATTTAAGTTTGTCATGTAGAGAAATTCAATGAAAGAAACCAAAAAAACCTGGAGAGAGAGAGACAGGGAGAGACAGAGAGACAGAGACAGAGGCAGACAGAGACAAAGACAGAGAGATAGAGACAGAAACAGACAAAGAGACAAAGAAATGACCTAAGGATAAAGCAGTGATTAACAGTAAAATTAATATTTCAGAGTTTGGAATGTGAAATGAAGGGAAATAGAATTCCAAAATATATAAAATAAGTTAATTGTAAGTCAAATAGCTAATGGACCCCCTCCATATAACCTACTGGTAATAATCACTATTTCAATATTAAAACAAAGTATAACATTATTCATTTTTCTCATCCAACAAAAATTACTCAAATCAATGTCAAGTTGCCATAGGAACCACCTGGGGGGGAAAACTATTATTGAGGAAATAAAGAACTCACTAAGAATAAAACAATGAATGCCTTTCACAATTCTATAATCTCATATTGATATTTTTAAAGGATTCTCTTTAGAAGTGTGTTACAATGACTTTCAGTTGATTTATTAGTATATTAACAATATAGCACAGCAATACATTATCAATGAAAACTACACTTGCCCCCTTATTTCTTTATGTATAGGTGTGTGTGTGTGTGTGTGTGTGCATGCTCACACGCACTTGTGCATGCATATATAATATACTTCACTGTGAATTGAAAAAAATCACTTCTAGTAATAGATTTAGGCATGACATTTCTTCCCCATTCATCACTCCTCTCTAACAACAGACTTGAATCATATCTACTCCTCCCCCTGATGAAATCTGATCATGCTTTAATGATTAATTAATATTAAGTAATTCCAGATGACCCAAAATATCGAGTCCTAACTAGTTTCCTTATAAAAACTATTATGGCATGTAACTAAAGATACTTCTTTTGATATGTGTGTTGTGTGTGTGTTTGTGTGTGTGTAAGAGAGAGAGATCAATCCATATGACACATTGTTTCCAATTACTTCTCATGTGAGAATAAATAAAATGCTTAAACTGACGACTTTAGAAAAGATGTGATGTCATAAAATTTTTTTCTAATCTTTTCTTTGTGGAATCAATGGATTGGGTTAAGGTATTAGTTGTCTCTAGAGGTTTTGGTGGTGAGAAGGCATTTTCTCAGCAGTGAACATTTAAACAATAGTAACCTTACCCCACCCTCCTGAAACGTTTCATTTTTCAGAATGGAGCACATAACATATATCTCTTTTGTCATCTAAAACCAAAGTCATTTTATTATGAAACCAATTTTACATTTAGGCTGAAAACTATTGGGAAAAAATTATAAAGCTCAATATTCTTTCATTTAAGTTCATTGCCTATGCCTGGAAGAGTCATTCCTAATGACCTAAGCTTTTATTGCCTGCCCCCGCTATATCCTTAGCACTGTCACAACAGAACAGGGTATTCAAAGACTCAGCTCCAATTCACAAGTAGTTTATACTCTCCAAGAAGAGGCCTAATATTCACTTCTGACAAAAATCTGATCTTTTAACTCCCATGGATATAATCTTTAAATTTTCATGACATGGGGCAGCTAGGTGGCGCAGTGAGTAGAGCATTGGCCCTGGAGTCAGAAGGACCTGAGTTCAGATCCGGCCTCAGATACTTAATGCACACACACACACACACACACACACACACACACACACACACACACCCAGCCATGTGACCTTGGACAAGTTACTTAACCCCAATTGCCTTCCAAAAGGCAAAAAAAAAAAAAAAAAAAAGAATCCAGTCTGCCCTTTCTGGGCGGCTAGGTGGTGCAGTGAGTAAGAGCGCAGGCCTCAGAGTTGGGATGACCCGGGATCGAATCTGGCCTCAGAAAATGAGCACCCACACATAAATAATGACTAGCCATGTAACCTTGAGCAAGTTAACCCCAATTGCTTTAAATAAAATTTCATGACATTCTGCTCTCCTGATATTTTTACTACCTATCTGACCACTGCCTGGTCTATCTACATCTTCTTTGTTAGTTCTTCAACATGGTTATAACCAGTAAATCTGAGTGTGCCCCGAGGCTCTGTCCTTAGCCCCATTTTCTTCTTCCTATATATTATCTCACTTCGTGAACTTATCAGCTTTCATGGTTTCAGCCATTTTCAATAGATGGATGAATCCCAGTTCTATATATCCAGCTTTAATGTATCTCCTAAGCTTGAACATCTCAAATTAGATGTCTTTCAAGAATATCAAACACATATACAAAACGGTATAATATCTTTCCGACAAAACTATCTTCTCAATTTTCTAATATTCACTTACCATCATGCTACCAGTTGATTCAGCTCTCAGTTGATACTTGGTCTCATTCTTTTGTTTTGTTTTTTGGTTTTTTTTGCTTTTTTTTTTTGGCGGGGGAAGGTAAGGCAATTGGGGTTAAGTGACTTGCCAAAGGTCACACGGCTAGTTTTTGTGTTAAATGTCTGAGGCCAGATTTGAACTCAGGTCCTCCTGACTCCAGGGAAAGTGCTCTATACAATGTGCCACCTAGCTGCCCCTTGGTGTCATTCTTAACTCCTCACTCTGACCATTCCAACAGGTACAATCTGTTGAACTTATTTTTCTATGTTCACAATATGTCTTATATTCATTCGTTCCATGTACTCACAGAGTCATCATGGTAGTACAGGTCTTTATCACTTTTTGTCCTGGCTATTTCTGTTTCTTTTCTAGGCAGACCATGACATCAAGGAGGTGATGCTGTGGCTTGCAAATGAATTGGATTTAAGTGAGGCAGGGCTGTTCAACATCACCAGTTTTACTCTCTCCTCCAAAGTCATCTGGGTCCAGTGGCAAGATATAGATCAGGATGACTGGAGACGGCCCCAAATGCAGCTGGGAAATTTCATTAGCCTCCTAATTGGCCTCCCTACCTTGCGTCCCTCGCCCTCTAATTCAAACTCAATTCAATGGCCAAAAGCCAATCCATACTCCACTCAGGTTTCAGCATGAACCTCCTAGAATGCAGTCTGATAATGTCAGCCTCTCCACGTCCCCCCAAATCATTCAACTCTAGTGGCTCCCTATCATCTCCAGTATTAAATATTAAATCATTTGTTTGGCATTTAAAGGCCTTTAGAATCTGACCCCTTTTAACTTTTCCAATAGTCTTACACTTTTCTCCCCTTCACACATCATAAGAAGTACCTATATTAACCTACTTGCTTATGCTTATATATGACACTATCTCCCATTCCATGCTATGCCTGGTTTGTTTGTAGATGTGGTTCAAATTTTACCTCCTGCAGGACTCCATTTCTCAATTTTTCCCATTCTACCCCAGGACCCTTCCCTCTGAAATTGCCTTCCATTGGAATGTGAGCCCCATGAGAAAGCACAATTCATTACTTTATCTTTCTTTGAAAAAAAAAATCCAAGGACTACCTATTTTATCTAAGATAAAATAGAAAATTCTTTGACATTTAAATTCCTTATAATTTAATTCCATTACAACGTTCTGAACTGATTCAACACTATTCCTATCCCTATGCCCCATGTACTCTACCTCCCAGTCAAATTGGCCCAATTTTTACTTCCTACATATGGAATTCTACCTCCCACCTCTTTGGTTCTTCCCAGACTTTCCAACATGCCTGGAATAATTTTTCTCGTTCTCTCTACTCTTTGGCATCCTTATCTCCTATTCAAGGCACAGTTTCAGTACCACATTCTACACCTAGTCTTTAAATTTAACTGTAAGTATTAGTTGTATAGTAACTCCATAAAATTACTTTTTTATTAATTTTGTGTATATCTTGTATTTATTGTCTGGTATATGTACTGTTTCCCATAGACCATACGGATCTTGAAGGTAGGAACTCTTTCATTATTTTTAGTCTTTGTTTACCTTCTTGTTTCATTTTTACCTAGTAAGTATTTAATAAATGTTCATTGAATTGAATATGACATAAAGGACAAGTCAAGGCAGTGTATGATTTGACACTCACAAAAAAATGTAATCGACAAACCACTAATAAATATAACAAAATAGAATGAGATTAACAAGACTCAAATTCACAGAGGATATCCTGAAAGGTAAATTAGTTTTGGGTCATGGATTCATAGATTTAGAGCTGGAAGATGCAGAAAAGACCATTGTATCTATTGAGGAAGAGACTGAGTTCCTTAGAAATTAATTGACTTCCTTTTTTTACATCTAAATCAGCACATGGAAGAGCTTTAATAGAAATATTGGTCTTCTGACCATATATCCAACACTTTGTCTAGTATATAACTTTTCTCTCATTTAGAAATTAGTAGGGCATGCTAGGGAGGTGGTTCAATATGAATAAAGGTATGGAGATCATTTATCATCACAATCACTTTAGACATAAAAAATAATTATGGTCTTCTGGACTTTAAATTCCTTCACATGTGGCTTTTCAGAGAAACAAAATAAAACATGTTGGCATGTTTGTTTGTTTGTTTGTTTGTTTTTTAATCTGTGTCATTAACTCCCTGATGTCAAGAGTCAAGCTCCTTGACTACAACCAGAATATGCTGATAGGAAACAGTGGCTGGAAGTGGATTACCTATGATATTAACTGTGCCAAAATGTATTTCTGTGGCTTTTTCAATTATATCTGAAGTTGTAATGACAATTGATCAAATAGGATAAGCATATATGACAACTTTTATTTGTATTTGCTTTTATTTTTAAATTCCCTTGCTGTCTGGTGATCTGTTTTCCCCTCTATTTTACACTGTGTACTGAAGTGTGCTAAAAGGGAACTTTATCTCCCATAGAAATTGTGGTTACCCTTAGTAACATCTACTTGGACCAAGTGTAAACCTGCTGTGAAAGCTGAGACTGGTTAAAACTTTCTTCTAAACAGGCAGGTTTAATGGAAGAGGAGAATGCTAGAACAGCAAAGTTTCCATGAAAGAAGGCTTTATTTGGGGGTCTTTTATTGCTCTCAAAAGGTCAAAGGAGTTTAAAAGCAACAACAAGCATTGAAAAAGGGAAGAAAAGGGAATATAAATTTTTAGCTCAAAAATGCTTCCCTTCCCCCTCCAGCTCTAGAAGGGCAAAATAACCTTTTAACATATTTTGACACTGAAAGTGATTTTAAAAATTTTGGTTGAATAGTACAAGTATTTAGTTTGTGAGAAGGGGAATAAAAAATGATGATCTGTAAAAGCATTGGCCTCTGTATATTTTTAACACAGGAACCCCATTGGACTTGCTTAAATTTTCCATTTGCTTTTAAGGAGTGTTTGCAAGGGGTGGGAGGAGTCCTAGTCTTCAAAGCAATAAATTTTAATCACAGGAAAATAATGCAATTAACGTTGGAAAAATGGAGGTGGCTGCACTAACCTAAGAACCCAATTGGAGATTATACAATGAGGTACATTGGAGTTGAGATGCAATTTATCTGTAATTTGACAAATGATGCCAAATGATAGGGTCCACTCCAGCCCCTAAGAAGAATAACAGAATCTTCCTTAACTTCATTCAGAAGGGATGACTGAGAGGACGGAGAGAATGATTCATTTTGATTTAATGTGGAGGCATTTGCTTGCTTTTTGAGTAAGTAGCAAATGATTCATCTTCCAGCCTTTGAATCACTACACTGTGTACCCATTCACATCACAGAAATGTGGAGATGGTTCTAAAGTACCTGCAAATATCTAATTGTATCAAGGACATGTAAATGCAGAAATCTGTTCTTTTTTTTTCGCTCTATGCACTGCAATCTCAACATTTTAGTGAAATAAATAAGTTACTTCTGCCAAAGATTATATATATATATGTATATACACCTTTAGTCCACAGGTGTTGCACTGGAAATTTCAGCTCTGACATTGCCTTGTTTGTAAAATGTTGGGCAAATCATTGGATCTCTCTAGGACCCATTGATCTTTTTTAATATATAGAATTTTTAAATATTGATTAATTTATTTATTTTAGTTTTCAACATTCATTTCTACAAGATTTTGAGTTCCAAATTTTCTCTGCAACTCTCCCCTCCCCACACCCCAAGATAGCATGCATTGATTACCCCTTTCCCAGTTTTCCCTGCCTTCTATGGCTCCCCATCTACTTCCCCCACATTTTTAAAATTTGTTTTTAAAATTTTGAATTCCAAATTCTCTCTTCTTCCCTACCCACCTACCCTCATTGAGAAGGCAAGCAATTCAACCTAGGTTATACATGTGGGTGTAAGCATGCAAAACACTTCCATAATAGTCATGTTTTGAAGAGTAAGTATATTTCCTTCCACCCTATCCCACTACCCATTTATTCTATTCTGCCTTTGATCCTGTCCCTTTTCAAAAGTGTTAGCTTCTGACCATTCCCAGCCCTCAGCACCCTTAATGTAGAAGCTGCTAGATTTTGTGTTATCCTGATTGTGTTTCCACAGTACTCGAATTGTGTCTTCCTGGCTGCTTGAGATATTTTCTCCTTGACCTGGGAACTCTGGAATTTGGCTACAATATCCCTAGGAGTATTCTTTTTGGGATGTCTTTCAGAAGGTGACTGGTGGATTCTTTCCATTTCTATTTTACCTTCTGGTTCTAGAATATCAGGGCAGTTTTCCTTGATAATTTCTTGAAAGATGATGTCTAGACTCTTTTTTGATCATGGCTTTCAGGTAATCCAATACTATTTAAATTATCTCTTCTGGATCTGTTTTCCAGGTCAATGTTTCATCCAATGAGATATTTCATGTGGTCTTCCATTTTTTTAATTCTTTTTGGTTCCATTTTATAATTTCCTGATTTCTCATAAAGTCATTAGCTTCCATTTGCTCCATTCTAATTTTGAAAGAATTACTTTCTTCAGTGAGCTTTTGGACCTCCATTTTCCATTTGGTCAATTCTTCTTTTTAAGGCATTCTTCTCATTGGCTTTTTGGACCTATCTTGCCATTTGGGTTAGTCTATTTTTAAGTTATTATTTTGTTCAGTATTTTGGGGGGTCTCCTTTAGCAAGCTAATTTTCCTCTACTTCTCTTACTTGATTTTCAAAATCCTTTTTGAGTTCTTTCATGGCCTATGACCAATTGATATTTTTCTTAGATGTTTTTGATGCAGGAGTTTTGACTTTGTCTTTTTCTGGTTATATGTTTTAATCCTCTTTGTCACCAAAGTAGGATCCTATAGTTTGAGGGTTTTTTTTACACTGCTCATTTTTCCAGCCAAGTACTTGACTCTCTAACTGTTTGTCAAGGTAGGACGCTCCTTTCAGTGGGATTGGGATTTGGAATGATGTATTATCCAGATGTCATTATTCAGGGGTATTGTGCAGCTTTCAGAGATACTTCTAGTGACCTGTAAATTTTCAGTTTTTCCAAGGCAGTATGATGAAAGGACAGGTGTTTACTCCTCTCCTGGCCTGTGCTCTGTTCTGTGAGTGTCCACAAGCACTCTTTCCTGCCTTGGAAGTGTGATAAGGATTCCCTCTCCACTGCACCACAGGCTCTATCACACCAGAGCTCCTCCTCTCCCCAGGATTGCCACCCAGGACCATAACGCAGATCCCAGCACAGGCAAAGAAATAGAATCCTGCCTCAGTGCTAGCAAAGAGATTCCTTCAATCACCCTCTGATCAGCTCCTCTGTCACCACACTGTCTTTTGGCTGGAAGCTGGGGCTCTTGAAGCAGCCAGCGACTCTTCTCTCCCCTCCAGCATCCCAGGATTGGGACTGGACCATGCTCCTCTCTCACCCAGGTCCCACAGAGTTTTCCCACTTACATTCTATGCAGTCTTCTGTGTTTGTGGGCTGAAAAGTCTGGAAACTGCAACAGCTGCAACTAATTCAGTTACCTAAGCCTTCCACTGGTTCATATATGCTGGTGTAGCCCATTCTAGACTGTGCTCCACTCTCATCCCAGTGTGATAGACACTTTCTGTTTCCCTTCCAGGCCATCCTGTACTGAAGATTTGCTTCATGCTGTCATTTCATGGGTTCTGCATCTCTACAATTTGTTTAGAGTCATTTTCTACAGGTATTTGGCAGGGTTTGGGACACATCTCACAAGCAAGTCCCTGCTTCTACTCCACCATCTTGGCTTTTCTAGCCCCCCCCACAATCCCCCATTGATCATTTTAAAAATAAGATCATTTAGTTAGCTGACAACTAATGTCCATTGCAGTTTTATATCTATGGTCTTACCACTTAAAAATAAATTATCTGTTTAACTGAAGCAGCCCCTCCCACACACATTTATTTTTTTCCCTCCAGTTCACAGAGGAGAAATCTGACTTTTCTATTCAAGAGACTGTATGTTCCTATTTTTGAAAAAAAAAAAGTCTATTTGTATGCAGATGATTAAGTCCACAAAGAAATACATAAACATATTTGTGTTGGTATATTTTTAAACGTTGATAAATACATTTTCTTAAAGTACTGAACGATCTTTGAACAAACAGAAGTGAGTACAAAGGATTGTTTTTTTAAATGTCACAGAACTATTCAAAAGTATGCCTATTTCATTTAAAAATAGAAGGCAACATTTATCCTACTGTATTATTTGATGAAAGTGATTAAACACAATCTGACAGCATCCTATACCTAAATCTATGGTGTTTTTTTCTTCCAACAGAACAAAGTGGGAATATTAATGATCTGTATCCTACCATATGACATATTTAGCAGTTTATGAACCAGAATGGGCTTTTAAAAAATCCTAACATTAAGGAAATTGTTTGAGTTTAGTAGGAGGATAAGAAAGGAGTAAACCAGCCAAGGGATTTAGCTTACTTTTAAAAGGAAGAAACAGGGACATTCTTTGTCCCTTATGGAAAAGCTAACTAATGCCAGTCAGGATCAGCAAATTCTTAGATAAAAATATTCCAAGCAAGTATGAGATTTGCATCTCCACTTCAGATTTCTCACACTTGGACCTCTTTTTTTCCTTATCAGAGGAGCTACCAAAAAGATTTAGCAAAGGCGGTCAGAGTGGAATCTTTCACTGAAGTTCTGACTGGATGTTTAATTGTTCATGTCCGTTTCTAGCAGCCAGCCATGCCTGCAGACTTGTGATAAATCCAGGCAGAGAACAGGACAAACTTGGGGATGTATGCAAATAAAATATTAACCTACATCTGTATAAGTTAATGTGGCAAATTTTATTATACATATAAGGCACATAACTTAATTCCATTTGTGTCTGGAATTGAATGGCCTCATCAAATGGAAAATATTGCACCTGCATTTCCAGGAATATGGGTCACTTTAAACATGCTTAATGTTACCGTGCCCTTGGTCAATTCATTTTTGTTACTTTGATCAGATTTATCTCTTTAGTGCATTTACTTTGCCTGTTTGGTAGATGTGCTACTTTTCTTTTCCCATAAAATAAGTAATACTAATCTTATAATTGTTTAAAACTTATTAAAAAAATCTTGAATTTAATTCAATGGCAATGCCATCCAAATTTAGCAAGCAATTAAGTGCTTACTATGTGCCATACACTATTTTAGGAGGTAGGTATACAAATACATAAATGAAATAATCCTTGTTATCAATAATCATACATTCTACTTAAGGGAATTCAGTGTGTACATACATGGATAACTAAATACCAAAGTAAACAAAATGAATTTGAGGTAATACATTCTACGGTCATTTTCTTTCAAAAATAATTCTTTGCTTCTACATATCATTTACATTTTGAAAGTAGAAAGTGAACAAATAGCTCAAGAAAATAAATCAGTTGACTATGAACAGCATATAATACCAAGAGTAGACAATATAAGTTCAAAAATTGTCCACATAGAACAATATCATAAACAGCAAAATCAAGGTCAATAGAGAAGAAAATGGAGTATGCATGAAGTAGGGGGTGATGGAAGGAAGAGGAAAGAAATCTCACGAGAGAAAAAGTAAATAAAATAATAGCAGAAACTTGAAGAGATGGTTAAAATTTTCTGATTGTCTAGTTTTAGGAGAAACACTTTAACTGGAAAATTTAGAGTATTGGGATATAAATACTATAAGTGAATATGAGAACCTTTTTTTTAGATATAGCATAGAACTTACCAAGGGTCCTAAAGTTACAGGATTCAGAATTCATTTATTTCAACCCCTGTGCTGTAAAAATACTGAATCTGAGGCCCAGAAAGGTTAAATCACTCCCCTAAGGTGTAATGGCAAGCATACAAGTACTTAATGTCCTTGTTTCAGTTGAGCCTTGCCCATGATTATATCAAGTCTTTGTTAAGAAACAGAACTTTTGAAACCCATAGTAGGCAGAACTTGCCAAAAACAGGAACAGGAAGGACATAAAGGGTGGATGAAACAGGAAGGAATAGATTATATAAAAGGAAGAGCACAAGCTGGAAGAGAGAAGAGCTGGTAGGAAGCATGGTTGTGGCACTGGAACTTTGTCTCTGTGTTGATGTTACTTTGTCAGATGTGTTTGCTGATAGAGGATGTTGCTGTTGTTACAGAAGCCCTAGGACCTTACTTCTGGTTCAAAAGACCTGAAAGAGGATTTTCTTGCTGTCTTTTTACAGAAATCCTGGAGGAGGGTCTTACTAATGTTTTCACAGGTCCTGGGACTTTACTGATGATTTGTGTTGATTTCTAAGACCTTGTTTGTGCATCTGTGTTGATTTCATAGGCAGAAAGTAAATTGATGATGGTGCCAGCAATGTGCATGAATATTATTTTGACTCTGTTAAGCTTTGTCTTCCCAGAAACAGAAACTACAAAGGATTTCAGGTGGACTGGACACTGTGAGCTTCAATATGGAATGGGAACTGGACGAGGAGCTGGATGAGGAACCTGACAAGGAGCTGGAAGAGGAGCTGAAAGCTTCCTGCCTATGAATCCAGGTGACAGGTAGATTGAGGCAGGAGCTGGACCCATGGGAGAGGAACCATAGAATTTTGGAGCCAACCTCAAGCCAAGATGAAAAACATCTCCTTGGGTACTTAGTGCTGATTGAAAAGATCATGATATACTGTGATCTAGTACTTTGTACTTTGTACCTTGTACCCCTTAGAGATGATTGAGTTAAGGATGATTTGAAACTAATCCCTAATCAAGAAGAAAGAATACTTTATTGAAAAAATGTGACCTAGGGATGGGAAAACTTTGACCTTTGTACTTTGTGTCACTTAAGGAGGATTGCTACTTAGGATGATTGAGTTAATGACCTGAATGTTATCGTTTGTTTAAAACTATGTGTCCACTTTGGTGAAAACTATGTGGCCACTTTAGTGATAAGTTGTTATGTTATAACATTGTGAATAATGTACTTTGGTTTCTGTGAATGTTTTGCTTTAGTTTACTGCTGAATTGAGAGTTCACTGTACTATGTAATCAGAATCCTAAAGTTGTTCACAGCAGTAGTCATCTGGAAAGCTGCTTGTGCTTGGCTTTACATAAGGTCACATAGGTATATTGGCAAGACAAGTATTCAAATGCTAGATTCCTTGTTTTTAAATCTGAAAGGACAGATATACATGAATTAATCAGGAACAATATCATAACCATTATTTTTGTCAAAGTGGTACACATAGAAAGTTTTTTTTTTTAATTATACCTTCTTCTGGTCTGGGTCAAGGGGTCCCAGGATTTGCCCCCAAACAGACACTGAGATCTTCCAGGTTCTTGGAAACTGATCTAACCTTATGATTAATTAGTTCCTGCCCCACGTGGCTTGCTGATTGTGTCCTGTCAAGCCTTAATCTTGGATCATTTCTATCAGCCACTATCTTACTTCTTCATGTGCCTCTGAATAATATCATGGAGGTAAGATGAGGTCTGCAAGGTATACTTGGCAGACTATTGTAAGCAGATATGTTTGGTTACTGGGAGTGATGACCTAGGAAACAACTGAGGGGTTGAAGGTTTGGGAGTCATTGAGTGGAAGAAGAATAATGTTTGGTACTGGAAGTCAAAGGGACAGGTTGAATATATATGTTGAGGGTGACAGCAAAATCAGGGTTATGATAACCTGTGTCTGAGACTTAGGGACATTAGAGGAGTACATTGAGGAATTAGGAAGTTTGGGTATTTGAGGATGTGGACAATTGACTACCGAAATGATGCTTTTAGGGAAGGTATCACCTGTGAGGGAGTGGAATAGGAGCCGAGCTAAACAGAAGTTCATTAGGTGTGCAACTGCTGAGGAGTGGAAAGTTATTTGTTAGCCTCTGAGGTTTACTAATTATGTTTTTAACTGTTCTACTCACCTGGAAGAGTAAATGTGCATATTTAAAAAGTAACCACTCCGGGGGTGGCTAGGTGGAGCAGTGAATAGAGCCCCAGCCCTGGAGTCAGAAGGACCTGAGTTCAGAGTCGGCCTCTGACACTTAATCCACAAAAACAAAAACCTAGCAGTGTAACCTTGGGCAAGTTACTTAACCCCAATTGCCCTAAAGGAGTGGCTAGGTGGCGCAGAGTGCTGGCCTCAGAGTTGGGATGACCGGAGATCAGATCCGGCCTCAGAAAATGAGCACCCATGCATAAATAATGACTGAGCAAATAATAACCTTGAGCAAGTTACTTAACCCCAATTGCTTTAAAAAAAAAAAAAAGTAACCACTCCAAAAATGTACACCTTTTTTTTTTTTCTGAAGAGATATTTCACATCGAAATCTATTTTTTCATTTGTTTGGTAATGTTTTATAGTATCTTGATTTCTCATAAAGTCATTAGCTTCCATTTGCTCCAATCTAGCTTTGAAGCAATTATTTTCTTCAGTGAGCCTTTGAAATTCTTTTTTCCATCTGGCAAACTTGGCTTTTTAAGGTGTTCTCCTCATTGGCTTTTTGGACCTCTTTTGCCATTTGAATTAGACTATTTTTTAAGTTTTGATTATCTTTAGTATTTTAACAGGCTATTGACTAATTTTTTTCCTGATTTTCTTGCTTCATTCATCATTCTCATTTCTCTTCCCAATGTTTTCCTCTCTTTCTCTTACTTGATTTTCAAAATCCTTCTGGAGCTCCTCTATGGCCTGTGATCTGTTCATATTTTTCTTAGAGGCTCTTGATACAGGAGTTTTGATCTTATTGTCTTCTTCTGACTCTGTTTGGATCAACTTTTTCACAAAAAAACAAATCTATACTTTGATTTTGCTTTCTCTGTTTGTTCATCTTGCCAATCGATAACTTGACTTTTGAGCTCTTTGCTATGGTAGAATTTTGCTTCCAGAGTGGAGAGTGTGGTGTCCCAAATTTCTGGGGTTTTGCACAGCTATTGTCAGAAAGCTGTTGTGCCTTCTTCTAGGCACCTGCCTCAGATTGTGAGGAAGACTTCCCCCTCTACAATATCAACAAGCTCTGCTATGCTAATGCTCCTAACCCCAGGACCACCACCCAAGATTGCAACCCAGATCCAAGCAGGGAAAAGCAAGAGAATCTTGCAGAAAGATTCCTGCAAATGCCCTATGATTAGTCACTTTGCCCACCACCCCAACTTGTGGGCCCAGAGTTCTGGAAGCAGCCCTAGCTGGAGCAGTTGCAGCAGGCCCCACCCCAACTACCCTGGGGGCAAGACAGAGCTCTTCTCTCACCCAGTTCCAATAGAGTTCCCTACTGACCTTTTACTTTCTCATTAGTGTTTATTGGTTGAGAACTCTGGAAATCAACACAGCTGGGGGTGATTCACTCTCCTGAAGTCTGCTCCAGCCAGTCTGTGCCAGTGCAGTACATGTAGGACTGTGCTCTACTCCCATCTTGGTGTGATAGACCCTTCCTTTTGGCCTGCCAGGCTGCCTTCAGTAGGAGATTTATTTCTCTCTTTCACTTTGTGGGTTCTGTAGCTCTAAAATGTATTTAGAGTCATTATTTACAGGTATTGGATGTGATTGGAGAGGGAGCTCAAGCAAGTTGCTATTTTTACTCTGCCATCTTGGCTCTGCCCTTCCCCCCCCCCACTTTTTTTTTTCTGCCCAAGTTGAAGACTCCAGTTATTCTAGTTACTCTGTTTTTGTTGTTGTTGTTGTTGTTGTTGTTGTTGTTGTGTGTTTTTAAGCACCAATCTACATGATAGAAAAGTGACAACAAAATAAATAAAACTGAATAGAAAAAGTGTTCAGCAAGGGAAAATTAATGGTTAATTAAATATTATCAATAATATGTGACCCTGGTATATTTACCTAACTGTTCTACTTTTCAGAGCTGTGCTTAGACGCCAACAAGTTGAAGCAAACCTGAGGTGATGTCATATTGGACCCCCATTCAAGAATGCTGTAGTTCATGCAGCCCCCAGTGGAAAACTGATCAGGTTTGGCTATCAGTTAACCAATGGCACATGGAAATAAAAGTAATAAAAACCTTTCAAAATATTTTGTCTGAGACTATATGAAACTGTCTACTCTATGTGTGTATGGATGTAAGCAAGAGAAGGGGAGAGAGGAAAAAGATATTGGTAGAACTAGTCAAGTGTCATTTTGAAAAGAGAATAGAATATTATCATATGACTACATAATTAACCAACCTCTGTGCAGATGAGTTTTATTTTAAAAAAGTTCCCTGCCTATTTTCTATCTATTGTTTGGGTATCACAATTTTATATGTTTCTATTAAATAATTTAAGATGTAAAAATCAGGGTATAATTCATTTTTGTCTACTATGTATGCCAGTGCCCTGTAAAAATGGACATATGGAAATATTATTTTTATGATGATGAAGCTCTTCAAAGGCTTTCTTACTTCAGTGGGGGAAGTGATCTCATCAACAAGGATATTTTTATGTCAGTGAAAACAGAAATCTACCCCTGCTTTCTTATAATGAATGATTCTCATCATGCTCTTTCGAGAAATCATCCATGGAGGATATAACCAGGTTTAAAGAAGGCTTCTTCCAAGAGTTTTACGATTGATTGCTTGAAGGCCTTGGGCAAGTTACTTAACCCCAATTGCCCTCCAAAAACCAAAAAAAAAAAGATTGATTGCTGCATTTTGGGTATTCATTTTTTTTTTTACCTTTCACCCTGACTACAGTATTGGGCTACCTTTTCTAGCAATACATATCCATACTGAGGTCACTTATGCCATTTTTTTACATGTATCAATGCTGATGATATGCTATACCCTATGGTCAGACACTATGTACTTTACCTGAAATCCTAGTCTTCTATGTACATGTTTTTTCCATGATTCACAACCATAAATATCACCAATAACAAATCAATCCATTGCATTTGGGGAGGGCAATTATAATTTGTATTCCACATAGAATTACTAGGAGGATATCATGATTATAAATATGGGTTTCTGCCCATGGGAGAAGCTTATCATCATTAAAAGTACTGTGCAGGTTCCCAAATATGATCCAGCCTATTCCATGCATTTTTCCCAATTCTAAAATCAATTCATTATTCCTCTCTAGTGAAATACATGTGTGCATGTATATATGTATGTACATACATATACATATATGTGTGTATCTATCTATCTCTCTATCTCTCTATCTATCTATCTATCTATCTATCTATCTATCTATCTATCTATCCTGAATCAATGAAGTTCCCATATCATGGTCATCATCTGGGAAATATCTATTCTTCATATTGTTCTTGATTTTTTTTCAATTTACATGGCTGGGTCACCTCTCAAATGAATGAGGCTATCTATCATTGAGGAGGTTCAAATGCTGCAGGATTTGATGAAATCTGCACCAGAGGCAAAAAGTCAAACTAAATAGTGGTTAGCTTTAACAAGGTATGGCCTCATTCCATTAATTCAGTTTCATAGAACCATGGGATCAGAGAATTTCACACCTGAAAAGGGCCTCAATGACAATCTAGTCTAAACCATATTTAAATGAAATTAACCCTTCAACACAGCTGAGAAGTGTTCATCCAGACTCCATTTGAAGACCTCCAGGGAGAGGGTAATCAATGTGCTACCTGCCAAGGCAGTCTCTTCCACTTTGGGATAATAATAATTGCTAGAGAAATTTTCCCCAGCGTTAAACCTTAATTTCCTCTTTGAAACTTCTCCATCTGGCTCTGAATTATACCCTCCAAGCCAAATAGAACAAATTGAATGTCTCTTCCACATAAGTTCATTTTACTTTTCAAGTATTTGAAGGTGGATATCCAGAACTTTCTATTCTTCAGCCCAGCCTTCTCAAGTTCCATCAACTGTCTCATAGAAGTGGGGAACTTGTGACTTCGAGACCACATGTGACCTTCTAGGTCCCTGGGTACTTTTGATTGAATCCAAATTTTACAGAATATTTTTATTAATGGACTTTGTTACATAAACTTTGGATCCAGTCAAAAGACCTCACTTGAGGACCTAGGGAGTAACATGTGGCCTCAGGACCACAGGTTCCCAACCCCTAAATGGCCCTTCACCATACTGGTTGCTTACTCCTGAGTAAAGTAAATATGGGGAAGGTTGGGGGTCTTAGAAGTGTGATAAACTATATATCTGAGTGAAAAATAAATATAGCCATCAATCCAATATCTTACATGGATATAATATCAATTGATATAGTTATCTGCATGCACATATGAGGAACAGAAGCAGTAAAGCTTTTTCAAACATATAAATTACTATATCTATTGCATTGGAATATCATTAGACAATGAGCAGATTTTTTTAATTTAAAAAAATAGACAGAATCAGGTCCTTGAATGTCAGTGGGTTCAGAAATGCTTCTAATTATCTTAAAATGTGTGTTGCTTTGCATCCCAAAGAGGAAATGCATCTGAACAGAGAGTGGAAATGTGGGCACTAGGCACAACTGTTCATTTTGTATGGCATTTAGGGAGACATCATTTCTAATCATCCACATTATCTAGACTGGGCACATTTTTTTGTTTTAACAAGGTTTTGCTCTGGGATTATTGTGATGGATATAGACAGCTCAATGCATGGCCTATTTTGTGTTATCGTTTTTGTTTGTACCTGTAAAAATTAGGAGCTTCCAACTGGATATTAGGAATTTTTTTTTCTATTACCAGTTCTCAATAGGACATACATTATAAAATAAATTCTAAAATTGTATCTTTGATGTTATATAGGAAGTCATAGGAATAAACATCTAGTTTGGTTTTGGGGTTTTTTTTTTGTTTGTTTTCAAGTAAAAATAAATGTAAATAAATTATATCTCTCTAACCATAATTTATTGATAGCTATCACTTACACATTATTTTAAAATTTCCAAAAATCTTTACATCATATCATTTGAACCATACAACAACTTTGAGAGTAAAGAACATCAAGTATCATTATTATAAATTTACATTGGAGGAAACTAAAGATTAGGTAGGCTGGCCAATCTTTCCATGGTCAAATAGCAACTAAATATCAGTGGCAGCCTTTGAACTTAAGTCATTTTTTGATTTTTTAATCCAAAGCACTAACACTCTATGCTATTCTGCCTCCTAAAAAATTACTGAATCTCAGAATTTCAGACTTATAATGGACTTTGGTGGCTATTTATTCCAACCAATACTTGAAAAAAAATCACTCTTTAACATACCCAATAATTGATGAACTTGCATTCACTCTAAGTTCTGCAACAGATGGAATCCACCAACACTAAAGGATGCCATTCTAATTTTTGATAATCCTAATTCTCAGGAAGTTATATTATTTTCTTTATAATAAGGATATATTTGACCTTCAGGCAACTGTCACCCATTCCTCCCAATCTGGTCCAAATAGAAAATTGTACAATCTTCCCTCTAGGTAAACAGTATTCAAATATTTTAATGCAGTTTTCATATGCTATCGTGTCATATCTTCTCCTTAGTCAGAATATTTCAAGATCCTTCAAGTGATCCACCAATAGCACGAACCCCAGGCCTTTGTTTATCCTTTTTGTCCTCTTCTGATTGTTCTGCTTATTGAGGCCTTCCTTAAATATGGCTTTAGAATTCAATCAATTCATGATCTAGTCCGATGAGGACAGAGTACAGAGAGACTATCACCTCCTTATTCCTATGATTTACCCCTCTCCTAATAAAGTCCATGATATTATTAGCTTTGTTTTTCTTTTCTTACTCTCATTTCATACTACTGAATAATATTAAGGTTGTGATTCACTAAACTCCCCAGATCTTTTTCAGCCAAATTGCTATCTAACTATGTCATGTAATTGTGAAGTTGATTTTTTGAACATAAGTATAAGTAATTAATGTTTTTCTCTAATAAATTGCATTACATTCCTTTCATCCCAATGATTTTGCTTGGTGTCTGTAGCCTCTTGCTGCAAATGCTTAATTTACCCATGACTAAAATCATGATTAGCATCACAGTATCTTTATGAACAGGAAGTTAATTCCAAAAATCACAGCAGTAATCTCACCAGGTCTTGAGCAATATTACCAAGGGAGTATAAAACATACAATCTAGAAGACTATAGTAAAGTGGTACAACATAATTTACTAAAATCAAATAAAAACTTTGTTTCATCTCTTTTTTCAGTGTTGAATGATTTTTGTTTCATTGGTCCATCAACAATTGTTTACAATAATATAAGAAGTTTTTAACTTCCTTTGTTTTCAGTTGCCTACTCTTTTCACAATGACTATCCCAAGATAAACAGATTCCCATTCATCCTTTGTCAGTTTGCTTTATAATCCTTTTCTCTATAGGAAGTTCTAATACCTTACAAAATATATCCAGACAAATCAGAAAATATAAGATCTGCCAAACTGCATATTAGCAGTCACTAACCTAGAAGATAACTAATAGTCTGTGAAACTGGATATCAGGTCTTCATCATGCAAAGCTATACTGACTTATCCATTTAGATAACACTGACATAATAAATTACTAGACAATAATAATATGACAGCAAACAATTATACTCAAATTGTATGTTAAACTAGTCTCTGTAGGAGATAAAGAAGTTGAACTAAGACACAATCTCTTCCTTAAAAATAATCAACTACTGGCATACAGCTCTGAGTTTAAGAAAGCTATTCATGAATTCTTAACTTTGAACAACCTTCAGTGAGGTATAGTGGAAAGAAGAATGACTCTGAGGTCAGATAATATAGGTTCAAATCCCATAGCTGACATCAATTGTGTGACCTTAGGGAAATCACTTCTCTCAGTGATTATTTTCCCCATCTTCAGTTTGAGAGAAATTGAATAGATGGCTTCTGAAGTCCCTTCCAACTCTGGATCTATGATCTCATGATATTTAAACAGTATTTTAACATCTCATGGTAAAAATTTCTAAGTATGTTTAAGTTTAAGTCAACAAATATATGTTGTTAGCCCTTTATAAGCATATTAACATATTGATCTTCATGTTATATCTGATACAAAAGTTGTATGAGCCTTAAGCCAATAGGCATCTTTGTCAATTCCCACCTCAGATTAGAAAATCGTTAGCTTAATAGTTTAGACACTTAGAACAGGTTGATATGTAAGATTTCAGGCTCTGTATGAATAAGAGTTAAAACATAAGATCAATTGAGTCTATCATTCTACTAATGAGTAATACTTTGTTCTTTTTAAATTGTTTAACTCATATATCAGATCCTTGAAAGAATTGTGGTTGATATTTGAGCTACTTCCTTAATGAGCATGTTTCTCAGTGCAATATCATGGACACCTCTGGCTTGACTTAAGAATTTAAGGTGACACTCAAGTTAATGACTAGCATAACACATACATATTGGATTAGCAAATAGGCATACAACTTCTGTAC